>CM035417.1:172617844-172995344 GCA_020310875.1 Ceratopteris richardii | reverse complement strand
TGCTTACCCATTTGGCATGCTTCACAATGATGCAGCATATGTTGCTTAGTAAGATCAAGTAATCCTCACAATCCTCTTCTTTGATAGCTCCTTTAACCTGTGTACATTCATGTGGCCAATCCTTTTGTATCATAGATCAAGCTCTACTATTCGATGCATACCATAAGAGAAATAGTTTGTATGATTTGGGTTTACCTTGAATGTAAACAATCTACCTTGTTTTTGACCTCTAGCAATTAACCTCCTTTTCTTTGGATCCTCAATGAAGCAAACCTGCATGATTAAATCTTATTTGCATACCTTTTTCTACCATTTGAAAGTGTAGGAACTGAGCCAAAAGGTCATCCATGTTCAATGTGCTAGATTCATCAATTTTTAGTTGTCAACCTAACTGATCAAATCCCAGCTCTATGTTTAACGATCAGGGTTTGTTGAACTAAATATAGACTTCAAGAAGTAATAACAAATAGATCAATTGATGCAATTTCCAGGATAAAACATTGAACTCCTTCTTAGTACAAGTAATAAATCATATAGGATAATGTAGAATAGTGCAACCAATATATATATATATATATATATATATATATATATATATATATATATATATATATATATATATATATATCAAATGAGTTCCTAGTGTTCTTATTTAGTTCCGTCACAATCAATACGTACCTATTGAATTTTATCAATCACTTTTACACTACAACAACCCCTCAAAATGCATGTAAGGATTACCCTATCGGGATTGATGCCCTCGCAAAGCATATAGGAATAATATTTTAGTGCCACTTGAGAAAACCCATGGTTGGCATATCATGTTAGAAATAACGTCCATGAGACATTTCACATGGGTTTGAGTTCCAGCACCAAGTGTGCTTGTGAAAGCAAACCACATTTTCGAATACATTTCAATGACAACATTTGCAACAAGAGACTTGCAAGAGAGTATACCCATTTCTATAGCCTCAACATGCAAGTGAGCCCCTGATTGCAAGTCTCTCTATTTTGCTCACATTTTAAAGAGAGCCACAACATCTGCATTGCTACCATATAAAGCTCCACTTTTAAACACTTCAGAGTAAAGAAAAGGATCAAATTCAGCCATTCAGGTTCATAACACATCGTAATAGGAAGATCCTAAGAAAGAGATATCAACAAGACAATCATTGCAAAAGTACACTACCTGACACAAATGTGATTCTTGCCTACATATGAATAAATTGTTATGTAATGGCCTCAAAATCAAGCACTCTTAGTGAATGAAGGCACACTAAGAAATAGCATCGTATTGACCCAAAGATAGTGGAGCATCCACTCGATAACCATGTTGACACATAAAACTATTTCCCCTCATTTGAGTCTAATAGCATGAAATTTTAATAGGTCTAAGTTGAAAAGAGCTTCAATAAAATTTGTTGTATTCTAAAATAGGGTACATGCTGTAATGCACTTAGGAGAAATATACCCTTTGCATTTATTATGGTTATTTTGCCCAAAGATGCAGCTACACCTCAAAGTCATGTCCATAGTCTTCACTTCCAATGCTTTTCTTTGCACATCAATTGAACTTTGATTGAAACTTCTTTAGCACATCAAGCACCCAATGCCTCCTCAAAAAATTATCATTGAAATCCTCATATATCCTTCTATCTATCAGATGCTAGATCTGAATTCCTTTGTCAGACAATCTTTTGCTATAGTGTTTGTGTGTGAACTCTGTAATCGGATCTCAGAACTTGATACATATCATCAAGACTTCAAACCATTGAAATCAATAGCTTTGTCCATTAATTAGATTTGGAAAAAAATCCCTTCATTCAATTTGATTTTCTAGGGTTTGATTACAACTCTTCTATCCTCCTCAACATTCATCCTTCACCTCCAAGAATCCTTTAGCATTCCTCTTAGATCTTTTTTTCGAATAGATCTTTCTATCTCTGCCCTCTCTTGATATATGCCGAACCACGAGTGTTTGAATCTTTTCTTCTTTAGATTATCCTCCTTGAGTAATGTTCATTGTCGGATAAAAACTTCCAACTTCAATCTGTCTAGTATAGCATTTGACCTTCATAAGTTAACTGAACTCCTCTTATTCTACTTCTGGTACTACTGCTTTCTAGAGCCCAAATCTAGTGAAACCCAAGATTCGGCCAGTACATCAAACTTGTAAAATAGGATGCTATGCTCAAGTAAAATTGAAAGCTTTGAAACTCATCTTTTCATCATAGAGATCCATCAAGGAGGTGCTCAAATTAGGAGCTCTTTTATATAGTAAAGAAAAACCTAGTATAATCTCTAGTATCTACTATAGATCGAGCAGCCAAGGCATGCCTAATGACCATATCTTTCTTGTTAGTTCGAGACAACCTTTCCATTGGGAAAAACAAATCCTTGTTGCTTCCATGGTGAAGAATAATTTAAAGCAAGCCATAAGCTACAATTTCTTTATTGCATCCACATATACCTTCAGCATACAAGCCCTTCAACTGAGGATTGGCATTGATTATACTGAGGAAGTTATCCTCCTTCAAGAGCCATTCTAGCATGTGTCTCGTACACGTGAATAGTAAGCTCATTCCTTACCCACTCCACAATCAAGTCTTTCTTTTCAGCTCCTTTTTTAAAGAAGACTTTTTAGCCCTATCATCAATTGATCTTTCTACCTCCATTTCTATATCTGAGTAATACATATCATCAAGGGATTCCAAATTCTCATTGCATCCACCAAAGATAACAACAAATCGTGGCTTGATATCTATAGAATACCCTATAACTAAGAATCATGCAAAAGGCCCAATATTGCAATAATAATGCTCCATACACTAGTCAACAGATTTAGCAAATTAAAATCACTATAAGCTTTCTATCATTAGCAGCACCACCAAGTAAAAAAAAAAATGTCTTCCAATGGCAACTATCACATGTCCAGCTCTTGGAAAAAGTGTAACTTTGATAGCATGAAATTCCCTCCATTCCATGACATTTGTATCCAGTAGCATGAACTTCCCTCCATTCCATGATAGTTCCACTTAGAAAGGAAACATGAATATCAATCGCATGTTATAAAGAAGGCAATAAATATTTTGTAACTCCCTTTAGCAACACATCAAAGAGATAAACAAGTGCAAAGAAGGGGCAAGTAAGGGAAGGATTTGTTGATTTGATGATTCATGCAAAAGAGAAGTCCTTTTCCATCTGTTCGCCACAACATGCCGGTACGCTCCTCCACCTTAAGGTTATGGTAGATTCGAAGTATGAGTATAAGAAAGGCGAGAGCCAAAGGGGTTGAAATCCGAATTCCTCTTAGTTCCCTTTACCTTGATGATGGCAAAGGCCTCCCTCTTCTGAAGCATGCCCCACTTTTAATCAATTCATGGACAAAAGGTATCAAGCTTCTGTACTATCACACTAGGCATCATAACAACATGTGCAATGTCTCCTTGACATAAAAGCTACCATATCTTGACAAAAGTCTCTTCTTGTGGCCTTTCAAAAACCATTGTGCTACTCAATAAGTTGAGCATCACACCCCATCCTCCCTCACACAAGTGTTCCCCTTTTTCATAGTGTGCATTCCAAAGGAACTTTTGAACCTCTTTCAGGAAACCTCTGTAGCCCTTTATATTCAAGGTGTACCACAAGAAAATAGGGGCATGTCCATTATGACTACCCATAATAGTTGCATCCCTTGAAGCAAGATATTCAACATTCCGAGATGAAGCATTGATATGCTCCATTCTAGTGATTTTCACCCCACAAGGCATGCAATAACTCCTTGCTTTAAACTTTGGCACCATATATGGTCCCACATGCAAGCATGCACATAAAAATACTCCAAGGTGGCACTTCCTCCTTGTTGATGATGCAAAAATAGTTACTCATCTTTTAAAAGTGTTGTGAGAGATGAGTGATAAGGTGTCGAGTTTACTCCTTGTTGATTCGGCTTGAAAATACAACATGCGTACATGCTTTAATTGATTTCCACTCACTTTGATTATGGTTCATCCAAAATAATTGAAAGCTTGGCTTCAGTTCATGACCACATCGTGTCTTCAGATCTCATGGGATTATGAGGAATTTTTAAGTCATCTGCTAGGTTCTCTTCCAGGTCTATACATTCCCATAGACAATCACTTAGTGTTTGCAATTTTTTTTTACATAAACCAAGGTTCTTAATGTTCCATTGCTCAAGCCATCTAAGAATAGAGATATCATTTTCTGTTGGGAGGGTCTCTCCATAATGGGACATCTATCTACATATTGATTGAATCGTCGAGCTGTAGATTTTAATGACTCATTAGGAGCCTATTTGAAACTATGGATCAACGAGGAGGAGTTGTGCTTGATAATCCTCTTGACGAACTCAACAATGAATTCTTGAAAGAATTGTTCATAATTTTTAAAATGATTGGGATCCAAAGGTTGGAACTAGGTTAATGTTGTTCCCATAAGGGTGAGGCCAAAGGATTTGTGTTGGATAAAGAAGTCACCCACCTATTCAACACATAGCACTTGCTCAAATTCATAAATGTGATATTAAAGCTCTCTAGAACCATCGTAGAGATTCCTCATGACTTGGCTACTTGAATAGGCCTTAGTCTTCTACCTCACTCTCGTGGTTGAAAGACTATGGGGACAATAGGGTGTACTGATTGTATTCTTGGTCCTCCTCCTTGTGGTGGTATCATTGGAAAGGGTGTCGTATTAGTATTACCACTTCTTGGGTTTTCTTGATAGTTGTGGTTGGTTCGCACCATGGAAAAATGTACTCATGGCCTCACTAGCACACTTTGTTGATTGGTTTGACCTAAGGTTAGGTTTATAGAACTCTGTTATGTCCTAAAGGAGTTTTGAGAAGTGGTCCCCTGATCTCAGGGAGGGAATACTTGCAACCCTAAATATCTTTGTCTGGAACTGTCACGGTTATCAACAAGCCAATATCTCCTCTTATTTTGGTCTAGGTAGGTGACTCTAGATAATTCTTCTAGATCTTATAATTCATAGATAATGGCAAGGTTGATGCCTTATCCTTGTATAGGTGAAGAGGCTTGTAGCAATTTGTCTAGTCCACTTACCATATACACACCAATCAAGTCATCATCCTGAGGGATTTGATATCCTCTCCATACGCTAGTGATTACTAACTTTCCCCTAGGAGTGTCAGAGTTTCTCCACTATTGGGTCTAGTAGGGTTTTCTGGTTCTCCTACTTCTCCTCATTCATTCACTCTCTCCAAGTGCTCTTTCACTAGATATATGTGTCTTAACTTGTCCATGTAAGATCCTCCTTCATATTTTACGGCAGGTCTTGTTTGTGCAAATCAAGCCTACACATTTGGCTTGGAATCCTTGAAGAAGATTTCACATGAAGCAAGTAGCATATGAACACTAGTTTATGGAATATTACTTTTCTACCTCTTGTAAAAGTCTTAATGACTTGGCATTCTTATGTAATCACTTACCAAATAGATTCGTGCAAAAGTAGATGGTATAAGTTGAGAGAATATCTCCCTACTTTTAGAGGAGTGATTATAGGGAGCCTTACATTTGAATGTGAAATTAAAATCAATCTTCAACTCATATAAAAGTGAGAAGAAGACTCGCGGGCTAAGGGCGAGATCCCGAGCTTCATTTCTGCTAGTATTGAGTGTGTGAGAAGTGCTACACCATAGCCCACACATCTCTACCTCATTAGGAAATGCTTGACATGCCAATGAGCTTGTAAACTAATGTGAATCAATACATACATTTACTTCTATCATCTCTGTGTATTCTGAGTTTCTACCTTCAAGTCTGCCAACTTCAAAGAGGCATATCTCAGTGCCTACTTCACCAAATCAAGTGATTCAAAGCTTGGTGGATCCAACTCAAAGCATACTACAAGAATACAAAGTTTAAAGCAACTTGGTTCAGCCAATCTCGAGAAATCGCCGTCGAAGTGCTCACTCATATTTGTCTGCATACTTCCTAAAAAGTAGGGGGTGTTCATAATTTTGCTAAAGTGATTTCTCCCTGTATAGTTTATCATCTTGAATGATTCCACTTGAAAATGGTAGCTTACTAAGCTAATAGAATACCTCTAGAAGGAATTTTTCCAATTGTAAATGTACTGGTCATACTGAGTAAAAAACTGAGCAGGTATCAAGACCAAAATAGAAAGTTTTTGAGCTTTGTGATTCACAAACTCATCTGTTTTGATCAAGTCATTACTTAAACCTTTTCCAAAGTACATATAGCATTTCTTGGTATCATTTGGAAGCTAAGGATGTCTACTAATCATATCTGGAGTCACTGAGGGCTGGTGCAAAGCAGGATTAGCAGCACCTACTCAATCTTCTGGAGGATTCATCCATCTTTCCCAACAGTGGTATCAGAGCAAACAAGGTAACATGGGAGATGGTTTTCCTTAATTCATTGACAAATTGGACAGGAACAATTATCAAGCTTCGTCTCTGAGGATGAAGACCTATCTACAAGGAAGAAGTCTGTTTGGATTCATCTCAGGAGATGAGGAATTTCCCTCATTCAAAGCAAGGGGTCTACCCACCAAGGAAGAACAAGAAAGGCTTAATACATGGTGTGCAAAAGATGCATTGGCAAGGTCCTATCTTCCTAACTCTATATCTGATTTCCTTTTACCTCACATTAGGAATTGTAAGACTTCCCAAGAAACTTGGGAAACCTTGTCATCATACTTCTCATCTAATACAAGGGCCAGGAAGAATCAATTGTGGATTGAATTCACAACCCTTAGGAAGCAACCAAAGCAATCAGTCTCAGAATTTGTAACCAAGATCAAGGATGTGGCAGACCAATTAGCAAGCATAGGAGAGGAGATTGAAGAGGAACAAATAGTACGGCAAGTAACCAATGGACTAGAGGCAGATGATAAGTGGGAAAGCTTCACCACTGCAATGGATCTCTACATGGACATGCATACCCCAGATCTCACAACTCTGATGGGCCAACTTTTTACACATGAAGCAAAGTTCACAAAGGTTGCAGATACATCTAAAGGTAACACTCCTTCTGCCCTATATACTGATAAAAAGGTTAAAGACAAAGGTAAAGGTAAAAAGCAAGAGGATGAAGGTTCTACCTCCCAAGCCAACTATGCAGGGAGAGGTAGATCTTCAAGAGGCAGGGGCAGAGGAGGTAAGCAAGGTAGGGGGAGACCCTACAATTCATCACCATGCAATATTTGTGGATTGTCTAACCACACCACAAATGAGTGCTACAGAAACTACAAAAATCAGAGAGGAAGAGGCTATCAAAGCGATGGATACTCTCAAGGCAGAGGAAGGTTCAACCAACACCAAGGCTACAATGGCTACAACAATAACTACAACAACAATTACAACAACAATAATAATGGTAACTACCAAGGAGGATTCAGAAATAGGAAAGACTACAACAACTACACAGAGGAGCAAGATGACTCCCTATTGATCATGAATATGACTTCCAAGTCAGGTATCAATGATGATCATCTGTTTTATATTGATTCAGGGTGTTCTAATCATGTAGCTGGCAATGTGGCACTACTCTCTGATCGTGAGGAACCCAAGGGCAAACATCAAGTACAGACAGGTGATGATACTAAGCATTCTTTAGTAAAGATTGGAAATGTAAAAACTTGTGATGGTAACCAGAACCTATTGAGCAGGGTACTTTATGTACCAACCATTACCAAAAACTTAATGAGTGTTGGTCAGATTGTGGAGAAAGGTTTGCAGGTCAGGTTCAATCAACATGGAGCATATGTAGAGGACCCAAGACATGGATTCAAAAGGATAGCCAAGGGAGAAAAATCAGGTAGATTATTTACTTTTGAGCTAGAAGACACAAAAAAAATGGCTTTATACAATTACAAGGATCAAACACTTTCAGAATTAGAAATATGGCACAAGAGATTAGGTCACATAGGTGAAAGGACCTTGAAGCAAATGAGCAGAGATCAATGTGTGCTTGGAATACCTAATGTATCCAAGCAACACATGATTTACAAGTGTGGTGCTTGTCAATTTGGTAAGTCTCACAAGTTACCTTATACAAGGAAAGGTTTTATGCATGAAGACTACCTAGACTTGGTGCACACAAATGTTTGGGGACCTAGCAAGGATCCCTCCAATTCAGGATCAAGGTACTATGTGTCTTTCATTGATGATTATAGCAGATGGACTGTATTATACTTTATGAAGCACAAGGATGAAGTGTTTAATTGTTTCAAAAGATATCTTGCACTAGTTGAAAATCAAACAGGAAGGAACTTGAAGAAGCTAAGGTCAGATGGAGGAGGTGAATACTTCTCAAATGAGTTTGAGGACTTCTTGCAGGAAAGAGGCATCAAAAGGGAGATAACCACATGGTATTCACCTGAACAAAATGGGGTAGCTAAAAGAAGGAATAGACAAATTGTTGAAACAGCTAGGTCTATGCTTAATGAAAAGAAGTTGCCAAATTATCTTAGGGTAGAGAGTGTATCTACTGCCACCTATCTCATAAACAGGTTGCCATCAAATTCACTTGATGGAATGACACCTTATGAAGCTTGGCATGGTAAGAGACCATCATTGGATCATTGCAAAATTCTTGGTTGTGTAGCATATGTGCATATTCCCTCACAGGTAAGGGGAAAGCTAGACCCTAAAGCAGAAAAATGTATTTTCATTGGGTATGACTTGAAACAAAAAGGGTACAGATTCTACAACCCAACCAATAAAGGGTTCAAGGTAAGCAGAGATGTCATCTTTGATGAGAATGACTCATGGTATGAGAATGATTGCAGGAAGGTTAGTCTACCTTATGATTTGGAAGAAGAGTTTCCAAAACTCTCAAGGGAGGAACCAATCCAGAAGGAAGACTCAAGTTCAGAAGATGATGACACAATCAATCTTGAAGAATTCAAGGCATGGAAGTCCAAAGGAAAGATGAAGATGAAGCAACTAGAGGATATTCCAGAATCCTCAACTCAGTCAACTAGAAGATCTCAGAGAGAAAGAAAAAAACCTATTAGATATGGGTATGATACATCTCTTGTTACTAAGCATTCAATTTATCTTGCAAAGGACTTGTTAAGTGAAGAACCAGGTTCATATGAAGAGGAAATCACCAAACCAGAATGGAAAGGAGCTATGGATGAAGAAATAGAAGCTCTCAAGGAAAGTGACACATGGGACTTGGTACCCAAGAAGGAGTCTATGAAAGTGATAGGATCCAGATGGATCTACAAACTAAAGAAGAACTCTGATGGTACAATCAACAGGTACAAAGCTAGGTTGGTGGCCAAGGGTTTTGCACAAACCCAAGGCATTGATTATGAGGAGACATTTTCTCCTGTGGATAAGATGCCAACAATCAGAGTATTGGTGAGTGTAGCTGCATCCAAGAATTGGAACATGTACCAATTAGATGTCAAGAATTCTTTCTTGAATGGATGGATATCTGAAGAAGTCTACATGTCACAACCACCTGGCTATGAAGATCCCAAGAAGGTAAATTATGTTTGTAAATTGAAGAAGGCTCTATATGGATTGAAGCAGGCACCTAGAGCATGGAACTATAGGCTGACAACATACCTCCAAGACGAAGGGTTTACTATGAGCAAGGCAGATACTTCATTGTTTATTAAAAGGAGCAATTCAGAGGTAATCTATCTCTCTGTTTATGCTGATGACATCATCATTACAGGTAATGATGTCCAAGGAATCAGAAGCATCAAACACCAGATGATGAAGGAGTTCAAGATCAATGACCTTGGATTATTGAAGTATTTTCTAGGACTTGAATTAGTCTATACTAATTCAGCTATATATATCACTCAGAAAAAATATGTACAAGACATGTTGAAGAAGTTTAATCTTCAGGATGCTAAAGTCTCAAGTAGTCCAATGGAGGTCAACCTAAAGCTAAGTGCTCATGAAGGGGATGAAGTCCAAGACATTACAGGTTATCAAAGTATGGTAGGTAGTTTGAATTATGCTACCTTGACCAGAATTGACATAGCATATGGAGTTAGTGTGCTAATTCAATTCATGCACAAACCAAGGGTACCTCATCTTGAGGCTGCAAAGAAGATCTTGAAATATCTAAAGGGAACTCAGAACCATGGTTTGTACTTTCCTTATACATCAGATATTGACATTAAAGTATATTCAGATGCAGATTGGGCAGGATGCAAGGATGATAGGAGGAGCACATCAGGATACTTATCCTTTGCAGGTGATAAACCTATTTCTTGGTCAGCCAAGAAACAACCAACAGTGGCATTGTCATCCACTGAAGCAGAGTATAGAGGGCTAGCTAATGCCACTCAAGAAGCTATTTGGTTAAAGCTTTTGTATACAGATTTAGGCCTATACACTAGGCCCCCAATTATCTTTGGAGACAATACAAGCTCTCTTCACCTTGCAGCTAATCCAATTTATCATGCTAGAACAAAACACATAG
The DNA here is from genome assembly GCA_020310875.1 of Ceratopteris richardii. Classification (NCBI taxonomy): domain Eukaryota; kingdom Viridiplantae; phylum Streptophyta; class Polypodiopsida; order Polypodiales; family Pteridaceae; genus Ceratopteris; species Ceratopteris richardii. Next base: position 172,984,890 of record CM035417.1, on the reverse strand, counting down.
AGGTTCATTACCACTATGTGAGAGAGAAGTTGCTAAGCAAAGAAATTTAGTTGACCTATGTTTCTACTAATATGCAATGTGCAGATTTACTCACTAAAGCTTTGGATGGAAACAAATTATGCAGATTCAAATCCATGATTGGATTGCAGGATGTAATTGAAGATTGAAGATGAAGACTTAAGCCAAAGTGTTTGGCTTGAGGGGGAGCTGTTGGTGCAAATCAAGCCTACACATTTGGCTTGGAATCCTTGAAGAAGATTTCACATGAAGCAAGTAGCATATGAACACTAGTTTATGGAATATTATTTTTCTACCTCTTGTAAAAGTCTTAATGACTTGGCATTCTTATGTAATCACGTACCAAATAGATTCGTGCAAAAGTAGATGGTATAAGTTGAGAGAATATATCCCTACTTTTAGAGGAGTGATTATAGGGAGCCTTAGATTTGAATTTGAAATTCAAATCAATCTTCAACTCATATAAAAGTGAGAAGAAAACTCGCGGGCTAAGGGCGAGATCCCGAGCTTCATTTCTGCTAGTATTGAGTGTGTGAGAAGTGCTACACCATAGCCCACACATCTCTACCTCATAAGGCAATGCTTGACATGCCAATGAGCTTGTAAACTAATGTGAATCAATACATACATTTACTTCTATCATCTCTGTGTATTCTGAGTTTCTACCTTCAAGTCTGTCAACTTCAAAGAGGCATATCTCAGTGCCTACTTCACCAAATCAAGTGATTCAAAGCTTGGTGGATCCAGCTCAAAGCATACTACAAGAATACAAAGTTTGAAGCAACTTGGTTCAGCCAATCTTGAGAAATCACCGTCGAAGTGCTCACTGGTATTTGTCTGCATACTTCCTAAAAAGTCAGGGGTGTTCATAATTTTGCTAAAGTGATTTCTCCCTGTATAGTTTATCATCTTGAATGATTCTACTTGCGAATGGTAGCTTACTAAGCTAATAGAATACATCTAGAAGGAATTTTTCCAATTGTAAATGTACTGGTCATACTGAGTAAAAAACTGAGCAGGTATCAAGACCAAAATAGAAAGTTTTTGAGCTTTGTGATTCACAAACTCATCTGTTTTGATCAAGTCATTACTTAAACCTTTTCCAAAGTACATATAGAATTTCTTGGTATCATTTGGAAGCTAAGGGTGTCTACTAATCATATCTGGAGTCACTGAGGGCTGGTGCAAAGCAGGATTAGTAGCACCTACTCAATCTTCTGGAGGATTCATCCATCTTTCCCAACAGGTCTTGGGACAATCTCTGAATCTGTAGAATTTTTCATTCTAACCATGAACCTATTGAGGCCATCGAGCTACATGGGAAATCCATGCACATTAGTGGAAACGTATTGCAGGGATGTCCTATACTCCTCGTCTATTATTGACATGAACCTCACCAATGGCACTGAGCTGTGCCTCTCTTCTGAAGCCATAATAGGATCTTCTTTTGAGTCACGAGATGTCTGTGAGTAGATAGAATGGATACCCTTTTGTATAACACTTCCCACTGATGATATTACGCTTCGTCAACTCCCTAACACTCATTCAGATCTTAGGTTCATTCACCACTTAGGTCTTGGGTCTTCTTGAAGTGATCTAGCAAGTGTGGGATGTAATTAAAATCTATCTTTCAGCATTGGAAAAGTTTAATTTTCACTTTCGAGTCCTTTTGTAGCCCTTCCGTTTTCCTACTATACACGATACTTGCCTTTACACGATACACAATACTTATTACAACTATGATACAAGATACTTATTACAGCTAGGATACATGATATTTCCAAGTTGCGATACAAGATACTTGAGAGCAAACAATACGTGATATTTGAGCTATACGATACATGACACCTCATCCTAGAAGATAAATAACATTAGAACACACGATACAATACTTGTCTTGGTCATGATACACAATATAGGAATCTTCACGATATGGTACTTGAGGTCAACATGACACATGATACAAGATAGAGTAGCGATACATGATATTGGATGGTCATGATACTCAACCCGATGATACATGATACCTAGGTATCATGATACACTATACAAGGTATCACCAATACATGATACCTACCAAGTATCATGATAGATAGGAATCTTGGTATCACTATACCAAAACTAAACCTGTCATGATATGTGGACTTTGTGAAGTTCAATTGTAATACTTTTTGTGAATATGTGCACCTTGTGCCATCCTTGTCACCCCTATGTGTTTGTGGAAGAAAAATCTACATGCACTCTCACGATATTGCACTCATGATACATTGGGTGTCATCTCATGCCGCATGAGTCATCAATCAAATTTTCAATTCATTGAGATGATAAAGCTCACCTTCAAGGATGTTTCTTCAAAGTGTCAGCTCTAAATTCTCTCTCTAGGCTCTAGAGTTTGGGTGATATGTGCTCAACGATAGAGGTCGTCAATGGCTCCTTACACTTGCACACCAAATGACCAAATGTAGTGATTTTGTTTCGATTTTAGTCTCTAGTTGTGACCCAAAACTCAATGAAAACTTGAAAGAAATTTTTTGTTTGGATGATGAATTTTAAGAAATGAAAAATCTATTATTCTTCTACACTTTCTTTCCTACTTCCTATTCTAACTCCTTCCACTCTCACACCTAAACCTAAAAACTTGTCACACATACAATGAGTGTATGAAATAAGAAGTGCAAGAAAAGTTTTGACTTGCCAAGTAACTAAAATCACTTCCCCATGCTCACTACCTTCACATCCCAACTATAAACATCACGTAGGGTCCTTGATCACACTTGTCCCTACAAATGGTGCCAAAAAGGTGTGTAACTAAGCTTAGGATGTCTTAGGGACTTGTAAAAAAGGAGACTATACCTTAATAATCAAAAATTGCATATAGTGGTTGATTGATACACACATCAAATTATCAATCCATGGACTTGGACCATATCGAGTGTATGAGGACATATGCTCTAGTAATGGATAATGGAGTGAATGTGCAAACAATGTATGTAAATTGGTCTAACTACCTCTCATTGAAATGTGTATCATGATTCTTGGAATAGTATTAAGCATAAATTGAGTCATATCTCTTAGCTCTGATACCCAAGTATGATCATGGGTTCATTTTGAAGTTCTCAAAGAGACACATCCAATCATGTATTTTTGGCTTCTTTTGACAAATGCACTTTAGGTTTTTAGCAAAATACAAAGGGGCGGGAAACATCAACTCTTGCTCCACAACTCACCAAGCTCCACACACACACTACAACGACAAAAAAGAAAGGAAAGGGGTAGAAAATACCTCTAGACACACATTTCAAGAATCACACACATAGAAGTTCATGGAAATGAAGATACATAGTCAAGAAGAAGCAAATTTGAAATATCTAGCGTGTTTCTTCGTAATGGCAAAAGTCTTTTACAAAGTGTCACAAAGTGACTTATATACATGTGCCCTAAAAATGGTCCTTTTACATAGACCGGCACTTTTCCTATAAATCACTAAAATCTTACTATTGTACAAGGCTAATGTTATATTCGTCAGGTATCAAGTATCTAGAGGACTCCTCTAGAGAATTTACATGGATTTTTGGAGTTTTACAAATTTTTTTTGAAAATAAAATGGGCTTAAAGAATGAAAATTTTGGGGCCCACTCTTCTTCGCTTCTTTCTCTTGTAGCACTCTATATTCAACTTTGGTTAAAGATAGGGCTATTGTTGGCTACTTTTTGGATGTCTATGAGATAATTTTGCTTCCAATCATGAGTACACAACCACTTGTACTCCTCCTATCATCCTTTGAGCTTGTCCAATATGCATCACAATAACCTTTCACGTGCAAATCATCCTTTAAGCTTGTACAATCTGCATCACAATAAGCTTTCATCATATGGATAGAATAAACCTTTATTTATAGTTCCCTTGGGATATCTAAGATCCCTCTTGATTTCCATTAAGTTTCGCTCTTTGAGAGTTTGCATAAGCTGTGAGAGAAATCCTACTACATGCTTGATGTCCTTCCTAGTAAGAGTTGCATAATTCAAAGATCCTATAATGGATCTACACAAAGTAACATCTTCAATGTATTCTCCCTCACTTGTAGAAATTTGTTCACTTGAAGTAGGATTGCTTCTCAATATACCTTTCCATGGAGATGTGTGGCTTCCCTTTGATGTTTACACAAAGCACTCTTCTTGATGTTCTTAAACCTGTGTAGAGAGAACTAAGCACAAAAGTACTTCAAAATGGATACAAGAATCACCTCCAAAAATGCTTCAAAATAGGCTTTGAAAGCAAAGAATGAAGCTTTGAGAGCCCAAAACATGTTCAAGGTAATGTGAACCTTAGTCTTTCCCCTTCTTTAGACACCACAAGAGTGTAGCTTAGTTTCAATAGATTTTTGGTTAAGCGAGCTCTAGGGAGGAATGATATCAGGATGGAGGACCTCTTAGGAAGTATCGGGAACCTCCATTTTCCTTGATCATTGAGGTCTACCCTTTGCACGTAGCCAACTGTGCCAACAGTCACTTCGGTGATGCAAATGACAAGGTATGCCAAGGTCTATGCCATGTTCACTGCCTTAGTCACCACCTTGATTGTAAGCCTTAGAGAAAGCCTTGGGTGGGCATGTGGATGCTCACTTTGCGTGCACAAAAGCAACAAACATTTTGTGTCAAAATTATCTGATACTAGTAAAGTATTTTGATGGAGAAAGACGATGGTGGACTCTCCTTCTCAAGAGCTCTAGGATGATACCATTACAATACAAAAGTGAGCTCAGATGCTGCACATACTACTCTACAGATGCTTATACAATACATAAAGAAATATAGTACAAAGAGAGCATGAACACGGATTTCTTATGTGCTACAAATTCAATCAAAATTAGAGTCTATGGTTAACCAGACCACTATATGTTTTATTAAAAGAACATATAAAAAAGTTTTTGGTAGCCTTTTGGACTAGCACTTGATTGTTCACCTCTAAAAAGAGGAAGCAAATTGTTATACACATCTTGGGAGCTAAAAATTATCTCCTTGGTACATGAAAGTAAGGGCTGAATCGCATCGTCCAAGAAAACAACATCATGGCTAACCAAAATGCATTTAATCTATGGATGATACAAATGATAGCCTTTGCTTTCAAAATTATACATAGCGAAAGTGCATGTCACTAATTTTTCATCTAATTTTATGCCAAACATCCAAAGACATGAAGATGAGCAATAGATGGTTTGCAACCATGCCAAGCCTCATATGGAGTTATCAATCATAATGATTTGGTGGGACACTTGTTAAGTACATATGCCACATGCATTACAACCTTAAGCTAGAAGCCATGTGGTAAAACCTAGCTTTTGAACATGAACCTCATGATTTCCATGAGAGACCTATTCTTTCAATTGAATAGTCCCATTTTTTTGAGGTGTATATGCCAGTGTACACTGATGTTTTATCCCGTGCACAACCAAAAATGCATTAAAATCAAAATACATGTATTCCCCTCCTCAATTAGAATGAAGGGTGCCTAATTTACATGTTGAAAGATTTTCAACCATAACTAGGAATTGTGTAAAGCTATTAAACACTTTATAATTTTCTTTCCATGGATACACCCATGCATTCTTAGAAAAGTTGTCAATAGAAGTCACAAAAGTATTGGTAGTTTCCAAATGAAGGTGTTTGTATAGGACCACATACATTACTATGAACAAACTACAATTTATGAGCAACTCTAACTGAACCATCTTTTTAGAAGGAGGAATGTTGCATTTTTCCACCAAAGCTTTGCATCTGAGATAGTTGAAAATTTCTGAACCATTCATAGATTTTGCATGATCTATGAGCTTATATAGCCCACAATAAAAAATTCCAGAAGTAAAAATAACATCACCATTCAAGAGGTCATGAACTATACATGTTTCCTCAATAAATTTGACAACCAAGCAAATCTTGGCTAATGTTGAAATTGATAGCAGATGTTTCATCATATAAATGGACTTCACAAAGATTTCGCATTGCAACATCTTAAATGTACTCCAAAATCATTTGAAATTATGAATGTTGCATTCTATTTCACTCTTGTATGATCCACTGATTTTAACAAAACAAGCACATAGAGATGCTTCAATATTAAACTCGCACTTGAATAAAATAGAACAAAACTTTCAGAAGTATAATGCGATGATATGACTATAGTTCTTTTTGCTTAGTGAAAAGATTGAGTAATCATAATCCATCAGAAAGCACACATTAAAACATGCATATGCAGTCATTTAATTATACTTCAACTCTAATTGAAAAAGGGAATCGAAAACATATATGATGCTAATGTATAGTCAATGCATAGAAATTAAACCGTATACTTGTATATAGTTCAAACCAGAACTTACATACAATAGCGTGAATGGTATGTTTGATCTTTGGTTTTTGAATGAGAACATTCTTTATTTTTTAGCTTGTAAAAAATCATAGCTTGTCATTCATTTACGTGGTGCTAGTTTGATAAATTCAAGCGTGAGTAATGGAAAAAAAACAAACATACAAACATGAAAAATATAAATCAAAGTAAAGAATCTTATGCAAGTAAATTGCAAGTGCATAATTCAAAGAGTGTTGTTATTGATGAAGCATATGTGAATGCATTGAGTGATGAAAACTTGAGGAAATAGGAAGATAAATTTATAGAAATGGAAAATAAGGCTAATGAAGCTATACAAAATAAATTTAGAGTGATTTTGACTTTACATGGTATGATAAATGCTATGTCAAAAACTCTACAAGTATTAGGAATTGGTATTAGAACTTGCAAAGAGGAAATGAATGTTGAGATTATAGAAACGAACTAGAAATATGAAATATTATCTAAACAAATACAAGAATTAGAACTTGCTAAATGTAAGCATGAAAAGGAGGGAAAAAGCCAAAGTTCGTCTATACATCCTTCACCTCTAAAATATTTTGATGATGTTAGAAAGTCTTGCCCTAGACATTCATTAGGAATAGCAAATAGGATTCGAACGCAGCCTTTACAATGTTTTTGGTGCGATCAATATGGACATACATTTTGGAATTATAGGATATATGAAGATGCAAGAAGATGAAAACTAATGATTGAAAATGAGAGGAAAATTTGTAATTATCAGGACTTATCACCTTTAAAATTAAATCTAGGAAGGGGTGGAATGAAAGAATTATTAAACCAAAACCCAAAAGAATCTAATCCATATGAAGAAAGTCAAAAAGTATGGAAACCTATCATACATATTAACATTAAAATAAAAGAACAAATGAATGAGAGGACATTTAAACGAGAACATGAACTAATGGATGAAATCAAAATCACAAAAACAAAGGAAGAAAATCAAAAACCAATTATAGAAGAACAATTGGAAATAGATCTAAGTGACTTTGATCATGAAATATAAATAGGAGCAAGAAAACTTGAAGATTTACAGATTTCATTTGATCGAATGATTCTTTCTAATGAGAATTTTTTTGATCAAGGAAAAGTTAGAGAAGTACAAAGTCAATTGAACAAAGATGAAAATAATCAAATTAAATAAGAAGAAATTAAACAAGGAGAGACCAAAAAAAATATACCTAAGGATAGAAATTATGAAAAACAAACGAATGAAACAGAGAAATAACTTCTTGATGATATTATTAAACAAATTGAGATCAATATGAATATAAATTCAAAAAAGTCAAAATCTTTAAAATTGAACAAGAAGACTAAGAATTTATCATCGTCAAAAATAGAAGAAATGATTAAAATACCAACTTGAACCGAAAAGATAAATCAAATTATACATAAAATATAGCTATTATAAATTACTACTATTTTGTTCTTTTTTATGAAACATTTTAATGGAAAGTTTTTATAGAATACCTACTAAGATATTTTAAGAAGCTATTTAACTAATGATGAGTAATATGTTCATGAAATGCAATTTGATGATCATTTGATTAACTCTCTTGTGAAGTCTGAGATAGGTTCTAGATGAAGGAAAAGGATTGAAGTTATGAGTTTTGAAGTTGCATGTATAGGTCCAGGGAGAATTGAAGAAGCTGGAATAAACTAAAGACCTTGTAATAAGTTGTGTTTAAGAATCCATTCTGATTTTCCATTTCTTGCACCATGAAGTTTATATTTGCATCTAGAGTATGCATGCATGAAATTTATGAGCACTAAAAATTTCCATCCTTAGGTGCACGACTACTTGAAGAAATCTCAAATGTAAGTAAATGCATGATGAAATTGTTTGGAATAGAGTAAGAATCTCAAGATGAAACCTCTTCAACAGAAACTGTTACCTTACCTATGCACCATTACATTTTCCAATGCATGAAAAGTATGCATGTGATAGGGTCACATTTCATGACCTTACATCGAGGCACAATGTTTTTTCTTACCTATGCAAAATGATTATTTGGAAGGATTTATGTATTTTCACATCAATTGTATGAAAGAGAGAGCACCAGCCTCAATATTAGATGCTATTTTCTTCTTGTTTGCACCATATCCTTTATATATGCATTTTCGAGTGTATATGTTATAGGGCTTATTACATGGATTTGCATAGGCACTTTCTTTTTGGAACCATGCACATGAAATATACAAAATGTTTTTTATTTTTAAAAAAGCAGCATGTAGATCCTCGTTGGCCCATCGAGGGTGATGTGCAGGTTTGGCAGGGGTGAGTGTCATGAAGATTTTGCCTTCACGATTATCGTCCTAAATTTTGAAAACACCCTTATGTTGTCTCTATCCTTCCAAGTAGTACTTGGTTGAGAAGAAAGGAAAAAGAGTCTTTATTTGTTGTGGAATCGTGTATCCTCAAGCAAGGTGCTTATCAGCTATCACACAAATATTATGAATATACTGTTATCAATATATTGGGCTGTGAAGTAATCAAAGATGAATCATCTGCCTACAAGTCTCCTAAAGGTGTTGTTTGAAACATCAACACACATTGCTGGTTATCATTTCCCTAGTCTGGAATGTTCGTTGTGATAATGTTACATGCAGAATCGGTTCTATAGAGAATCACAATATAGTTATTGTCGCTCTATCTAGAGCATGTGAAGGTGTTTACATACTGGGAAATGATGATTTATTGACCATGCTCTGTTAAAGGACGTGGAGCTCTGCATGGAGTGGAGGCATGCAATCGGTGAGGAGTTGTGGACACGCATGCAACAAAAAATGAAAAAGAGGAACTTCGATTCTCATCGAAGGACAACAATGACAAATATATCTGTCAGCTCGGTGATGTTTACTGGATCGCTCGTTTCTCAATAATACAACTAGGCTCTCTCTTTCCTGAGGCAGAATTTTTTGTTAACAAAATCATGTTAAACTTCTGTCATTGTATATGGAAATCTGGAACGTACTAGGAAGGGACTCTCTCATGAAGGGTGCGGGCAGACATGCAAAAAGGAGTTGTGTATACAGAGGTGGGGAAAAGTATATATATGCAGGCTGCGAGGATCTAGAGAAGGGGGGGGGGGGGGGGGGGGCATGCACGTGAAAGGAGGGGAGGCATCGAAAAATCTAAGGGAGGAGAGATTGATAACATGTGGCCGATATGCAGTGATTGTTTAGAATAGAATCGCATGTTCTGTGGAGGCACGCCGTTGCAGAGAAGAAAAGGAGGGGAGAAAGCAATCGACTCTGGTGACTTATGAAGTCTATCAATGAAAACTCTGTTGAACCATCAACGCTGAAGAGAAAGTACCTGCTGAACCATCAACGCTGAAGAGAAAGTACCTGCTGAACCATCAACGCTGAAGAGAAAATCTTACCACTAGCGTTTTTCGATGCCTTAGCAATGAAGTTTGATTCTACTATTTAACTCATCTCGGATGCTGAATTCACATGAGAATCAAGGGAAGGATAAATAACTGTTTGGTACTCAGTTTGAGTATTAAACTTTTGTAATCTTGCCTTGAAATTTATGCAATTAGGATGAGCATTGAACTTGTTTTTTTTAATATACATACGAGTTATGCTTTTTATTCCCCTTTACAATCAGCGATCTGTGTTCCTTTCCTAATACGCACACATCATGAAACTACAATAAAGCAATACATTACACTATCTGTGTGCACATCCAGAAGAGTGTTTATTTAGCAAGCATGAAATTATCGGTATGTGCTCATCCAAACCATATGATAACTGTACTATCTATATGCAATGAAGGTTGGTGATGAAACCTGTGCACTGTTGTCTTAATTGGGGCCGTGGATTCCGGTTTGTGTACATCACATGAGCGTAGTCGGGCTCCCAACTAGGTTCCAATGGTGGAATATCGTATTGATATGTTTCCACGTGTTCTAGTGATTCCGTGTAATATGCAGGTGGACTATCTACATGAGTAGACTCAAAACTATTTGAGTTCGGGTCACTTTCTGTGATCAAAGGTGAAGAAGGCACTAAAGACCTACTTAGATTCTCTTCAGCAGCAGCGTATTTAACTGAGATCACATTAGCTGGTGGGGGAGGCTGTTGAGCTAAAACAGGTTGAGGTCTCTGTTGAGCCTGATAAGGATATTTCTGAGGAGGCCTATAGTAATGAGGCTGAGTATTATATTGACCTTGATACCTACCTGGTTGTGCATATGCTTGCGGGTAGTTCTGTCTTACTGCTTGTTTGTTATAGGGTCAGTCTTGAGCGGTGTGATTTGCGTACCTTCTCTCAATTGTACAATATTGGCCACTAGGGTTGGCTTGCGGTTGTGTCGCATTGGGGCACACATTTGCCATATGATCACCACCACAGGTGTAACAATGCTTGTTTGTTGTTAACCTAGGCATATGTTTACTAGAAACTCCTAGTTTTTGGGCCACTTTTTCTGCTAGGTCTTCTATCGAGCTAGATAATTTTGTGGATGCTAGAGATGAACAATCTGAGTCTTTATAGACCTTTGAGAGTTCCAACTCCTCTCCTAAGTTGTCCTCAATGTCTATACAAATTCTTACACACTGCTCTAGCATTCTGGGTTCCTTCAAGTACACATAAGAGCGTAGTTTAGAGCTCAACATGCCATCTAAAAACAATGACACTTGCTTGGCCTATGAGGGTAGCTCTTGCATTGGACATCTTTCAACATATTGTCTAAACCTACGTCCTGCGAGTCTAACTGTTTCTTGAGGGGTCTGTTTGAAACTATGAATCAACGAAGACGTATCATGCCTGATCCCACTTTTAGAGAATTCTGTGATGAATGACTCTAAAAAGTGATGGATATCTCTAAATTGCCTTTGTTGCAATGGCTGGAACTAAGTTAAAGCTGTGTTCTTTAACGTTAGTCCAAACGCATTATATTGCGTGAACATGTCTTCGACTTGTTCTGCCCTTAGCACTTGCCTAAATTCCACGACATGGTCATAGGGATCTCCTCTCCCATCAAAATAGTTTTTCATGGATTTCACTAACTGAGTGGGTCTTAATATCCTTGCGTATTCACGTTGTCTAGGTAAAGGAAAATCATCTTTACCACCTGGCATTTTAGGTTCTCCTTGTCTATCCACTCTGTCCGTGTCTATGGTGGTTCTATCTCTCCCTATGGGATGATTGAAACTTACTTCTGGTCTCTCCTTATTCTTTTCTCTTTGCATGCCATGGGCTGAGGATGTTCTTGCCCCTTGTTGGCTCGCGTTTACGTTTGCTCGAGATGGAGGGAAGACCAAATCCCCTCTCCATGTATATGTGTTTCTTGCATGGTCAGGTACCACAAATACTCTTTCTGAAGTTTCATCTAGGTATACAACCTTTCCAAGTGCATCTGGGTCCTTAAATTCGTAGATTATGATGGTGCCTACATCACTAGGTTGTTCCGTTCTGTACCTCCAAAATGCTTCATCTGTTTCCTTACTAACAAACAACTCTATGCTTCTATTATCCTGAGGGATCCACTCTGGGATTAGTACTCGTGTCAGTACAGATTTCCCTCTAGGTGTCCTAGGTTCTTCTAATGGTTCTTTTCCTTGGGTTCTCACTTCCGTCTCTAACTGAATTACGCCAAACTCATTGGTATTGTTTGGTTTAGTACTTAAGATGTACATAGTTCCTTCCTTGTCTATGTATGCGTCTCTCTCGAATTTTACCACTAGACGTTCCAATCCAATGGGTTGATCGGGGTTGTGCATTTGCACCACTTGTCTTCGCAAACCATCCTCATAGATGGGAGCACCTAATCGGTTGGTTCGAAGAAACTCTAATTGAGTCCTATAGGGTCCTTCAGGTTTTTCTAAATATGCTACGTTTGACCCTCCTTCTGGTCTTTCCGTACTAAAAGCCATTTCTGATTCACTCATATCTGAGCTCAACTCGTTGGGATAATTACTATTCAGCTGTTGAGCCCACGATCGTGCAGTGGTTCCTACACTTGCTTCTGATGATCTAAGGCTTTGTTTGTCTGACTTACCTATATGTTTGCCCGATCTAAGGTTCATGAATTTGCTTCGTCTGATCATTAACGTTCCTTGTTCTTTACTTTCTTTATTCTTTTTAATTCCCTTTAGATTCTTGTCTCAATGTATGCGTCAGGAGTCGACTTTCAGTGGTACTTTTGAGTTCTCGTTCCGTTAGACTTAAGTTCTTTCCCTTTAGGTTTTCGTATCACACACCTTTACTTTAGTCTTGGAATTGAAAAAATTAAATTTCTTGAACTTGATGCGTTCCTATCCTCATTAATTTAATCCACAATGCTACCGTTTAGCCTAAGCTAAGAATTGACTGAGGGGGTTGAGTAATCTTCCAACCTTGAGTCAGCTGCTTTGAGTGCTCTGATGCCCAAGAAGCCGCGCTTCCCAAGCCCTGCGTTCTTCACTGCCTTGCCTTGATTGCCCTTGATTGTCCTTGCTAGACCTGTAAAAATTCAATACTAGACCAATTTCATAATGGATGATCAAGCACTGAATATATACACCTTTAAGGGTCCTTTCCCTTTTGCCCAAAATTTTTATGCTGCCCCCTGGCTTTCCTAGTCCCAACAATGTTAACCTCAAATTAGCTTATCTAAAAATCAACGTATTCTTTATGAAGAGAGCTTTCTAACAAACTATAAAGCTCAAAAAATGGACTTCGGATGAAAAAGATATGAGCATTCAAGCCCTCGGTGGTAAAAACTAACAAACAGGTTTTTCTCCAAATATGAGCTAAGGGGTCTCCTATGAGTATAATCACCAAAAAATTGCCAAAAATAGCCCCAAAATTGGTCAAAAAATCAAACCCTAAAAATTGCATTTGGGGTGAGCAATCATGATGGTCTGAGATAATCGTGATGGTCTGGGACCGTCGCGATGGTCCAGGTGAACCGTCGCGATGGCGTAGGCAGAATCGCGATGGTCCGAAGGTGTGAACTGTCGCGATGGCGTGAAGTGAACAATCGCGATGGTCTAAATGTGAACAATCGCGATGGTGTGAATGAACCGTCGCGATGGTGTAATCAGCGAGCAATCATGATGGCATCGGTCAACGGTCAACAGGACAATCGCGATGGCGTGAGCCCATCGCGATGGTCACAAAGCACGATGGCGTGAGCCAATCGTGATGGTTCGATTTTTGAGTTGTCGCGATGGTCTGAGGGTATCGTTGCGATGGTCTAGCTTGCCACATGGCAGCATCGACGCGATGGCATGAGCCAATCGCGATGGCGTGGGGTCGACGGGATCGTCGCGATGGTCAAGGACCGTCACAATGGTTCAAGTGAACCGTCGCGATGGCGTGAGACCGTCACGATGGTCCGGCCGAGCCGTCGCGATGGCTTGAGCCAATCGCGATGGTGTGACACAATCATGATGATTTGAGCCAATCGCGATGGTCCACCAAATAGATGATTTTGCAAATGCGTTTGTGGATCCGTGCAAGCGCTAGTGTCGCCTACCTCTTCATGAACTCGCATACCAAAAATGTCGAAGTTGGCAGACCATCGCGATGGTCTGACACCCACGGCAGATTTCTGACAGAAAGTGAAATTTTACCTTTTGCAAGCTTTCTTGATGCACTGGAGCACTGTGACTGCAAGAAAACTCAAAAACACAATAGCACATGCAAACACAAAAGCTCTCTCTCTTTCTCTCGCACATGCACAAATGAGGGGAAATGAGGAGAATGGGTCGATATGGTGAATTTTCTGATTTTTTTGGAGTGGAAGATGATGATGCGATGATGAAGATGGAGTGTGGGGAAGATGAAAAACACAAAAAACTAAGTAAAAACAACAACAAAAACTGAAATTTTTACCTTTCAACACCACTTCTTGCTATACTCTTACCATCACACATTCGTCGTCGACTTGATCCCCGACAACGGCACCAAATTTGGTGTTGCTCTAGCACAATGGTGAGAACCACATTAAAAAGCTCCACCTCCTTAATGTCAATCCGCAGAAGAGATAGGAGTGATATGAAGATCGTGAATGTGAGATGAAGTGAGAAAGAAGGTGAGAAGCATAGAGATGCACACACACATACACACACACAACGAAGAGACAAGCAAGACACAATGGAAGGTAGGAAGTCAACTCTATTGCTCAAGAACACTCTTACAAGATCAAGCTCACTCTAGCTCATACAAGTCTACACTAGCTAACCTCAAAAATGAGCTCTCTAGCTCTTTTAATAGATTCTAGACTAGTTTTGATCGGTTTCACATCTAGTGACCGGCATAGTTAAAAAATATGTCCTAGATGCTATTTGAAAGGGTAAAGGGTGTCTAAAAATAACCAAAATTGGTACGCTCATTCTACCTAAGCTCCTCAAGCTCGAGGACTCCTCGGCTTGCACAAAATGGAGCTATAAATTACAAAAAGGGTTTTTCTATGTTACATATGGTACAAAAGTGATAAAAATCATTGTTGATTGTTTGAAAAAGTAATATAAAACATAATTCTCTGAAAAATGATTCGACTAACTCCCTGCTTCTTCGTTATGTTCTGTCTTCACATGCTTTTGCGTCTTCTATGCCTCTGGCTACTGCCAACACATGTCATCAACATAGACAACAATGATCAGAAGCACATCATTAGCACGCTAAACATATAAGGTGCTCTCAGTTGGACTGTTCACAAAACCATGTGCAATCAGATAGGCATGTATCTTCTCATACCAAGCACGTGGTGCTTGCTTTAAACCATACAATGCCTTCTTTAACCTGCAAATCTAGTTTTCATGCCCTTTCTGCACAAAACCACGGGGCTGAAAAACATGAACTTCTTCATGCAAGTGCACAGATGCTCCGAACAGTAGTTATACGACATGTGGGTGCAAAGGTCTCATCAAAATCAATGCCTCTTTCCTATGCATAGCCCTTTGCAACAAGCTTAGCCTTATACCTGTCAACTGTACCATCAGGTTTACGCTTCAGCTTGTATACCCATTTAGTACCAATGGCTTTCTTGCCAAGAGGCAAGTCACAGAAAGACCAAGTACCATTCTTCATTATAGCATCATATTCAGATTGCATAGCAGCCATCCAATTTTCTAAATTTTGTGCTTCATCAAAAGAAACAGGCTCATTCTCATCACAGAGACTAGACACAGCCATAGCATAGCAATTTGATGCAAAGGAGGCACTATGAGAGTCTGAACGAGTACGATATGACAAAGGTGCATCTAATTTGCTGTCATGCAAAGTCTACACCAGCCATTTTGGCATAGTTTTTGCCTCCTGAATATCAACTCTCTCATCAACAAGTGCATCATGTAAATCTGCATCAGAAATGGGATGATCTACATCATCACATGAAACCTGCATAGGCTGAGAAGTTTCCTCAATACATGAAAGCAATGGCTGAATAACATCTTCCAAAAAAACAACATTATGGGTAACCAGAATGCGTTTAGTCTGTGGATGATACAGACGATAGCCTTTACTTTCAAAACTGTACCCAACAAAAATACATTTTACTGCCTTATCATCCAATTTTCTACGATGTTGTTCAGGCACTAGTGCATACGCCAAACAACCAAAAACCCGCAGATGAGCAACAGATGGCTTGCGATCATGCCAAGCCTCATATGGAGTGATAGACTGCAGTGCTTTAGTGGGACACCTATTAAGTACATATGTTGCACACATAACAACCTCAAGCCAGAAACTATGTGGTAAAGCCTGACTCTTGACCATACACCTCGCCATCTCCATGAGTGACATGTTCTTCTGTTCACCAACTCCATTTTTTTGAGGTGTATACGGCACTTTACACTGGTGTTTTATCCCACGTTCAGCTAGAAATGCATTAAAATTAGAAGACATATATTCCCCCCCTCGATCAAAACGGAGGGTGCCCATTTTACATGTTGACAGATTTTCATCCAAAACCAAAAACTATTTGAAGCACAAAAACACTTTGGACTTTGCCTTCAATGGATATACCCATGCATGCCTAGAAAAATCATCAATGAAAGTCACGAAGTAAAGATAGTTTCCAAAAGAAGGTGTCTGCATAGGACCACAGACATCACTATGTACAAGCTGCAATTTTTGCGTAGCCCGAACTGAACCATCTTTTGGAAAGGAGGAACGCTGCATTTTGCCCAAAATACAGCCTTCACATACATGTTGTTTTCCAGGTGCCTCAAGCTTGGGCAAAGAAGACATCATAACAGATTTCTGCAGGCGTAGCAAACTAGCAAAATTCAGATGACCAAAGCGTGCATGCCAAAGCTTTGCATCTGATATAGCTTGAGAATCATGAATTGCACATGCCGAATCATTCATAAATCTTTCATAGTCTATGAGCTTATACAGCCCACGACATAAAATGCTAGAAATAATAATAACATCGCCATTTGATAGATCATGAACTGTACATCTGTCATCAACAAATTTCACAACCAAGACAATCTTGGCTAATGCAGAAACTGATAACAGTTTCTTCTTGATCCCTCACACAAATAAAGCATCTGACAAGGTGAAAGAACTATCATCAGCAGTAGTCAGAATGATCTTACCAACTCCCATAACAGGATAAGAGGAGTTTTTGGTGCATGTGATAGTATTCGCTGTAGGAGTAGGCTCGAGTGAAGAGAAGAAACTACACTGCGAGGTAATATGTTTGGTCGCCCCACTATCAAAGTACGAAACATCTGAATCCACTGCAGACATGCACTGCTCATGAGAAGATGGGTCAAAATTCCAAACAGTAGTTAACACCCATTCTTCTTCCTGCACAAGATTAGCAGACTTTGTTTTTGGTGTAGAGGCTTCTGCAACAACCATTCTAGCCTCCTTTTTCTTTGCCTCTTTTGCAGCCAGTTTTGGACAGTTTTTTATGATATGATCATTCCCTTTACAGTACTTGCAAAACAATTTCTACTTTTCTGATTTCTTCTCATCTCTATCATGGTTCTTCGAATGTGCAGCATTTGCAGATTTTTGCTTACTAGTAGAAGAGCTCCATTTTCCTTTGCCCTTCTGACTAGCCAAGAAAGCTTAATCTGCAACGCGCATAATGGACCTATTCTGTCTGGACTGATCTTCCTGTAACACAATAGAAACTAACTCCTCAAATGACAAGGCATTTGGATTGCCTTTCATCATCAATCGAAGAGTAGAAGCAAAACTCTGATATGAATCAGGAAGACCATTTAGAACGGTCTGCACAAGTGAGCTATCTGGTATAACCTCATCAGCAAAAATCAATTGTTCCTTCAAGTCTTTGATCTTTGTTAGAAAACTGTCCATAAAATCACCTTCATTCATGTGCTCACTCTCCAACTGTTTTCGGAGGTAAGCAACACGAGCCTCATTCCTAGCCTGGTACAATGTGGTAGTGTATCCCAAGCATCCTTTGCTGTTCTGCAAGAGCAAATATGAGGAATAATAGCATGTTTGACAGACAAAGCTATCAATGCATGTGCTTGAGCATCTCTGCCATCCCAACAAATTCGCTCTGTAGTAGGTGCAACAGGAATAGCAGCACGAACAAGAATATGCAGAATATCATCTTCGACACCATCTCTGTCAGCTTCAGCACCTGTATTTGCAGTACCTGTAGTCGCAGGTGTAATAGGACGTCTTTCAACACCCTGCACAATGTTCCACAATCCTTTTGCAACCAATACATGTTGCATCATATAAGCCCATAATGGGTAGTTGGTACCATCCAACTTATCCTCAACAGCCAACATATGGAATACATCACTGCTTTCAGCCATGGCCGATGACCAAAATACCTTGATGCAAAAAATTGAATGTATCTCAAAAAGTTGAACGGAACTGCCCAGACGAGTTCTGCTAAACCTATAGCACACTTCGAGACGCTTATACTGGTGAATCAAAACAGGTATATACCTTTGGCACAAAAAGATGAAATAGCCTGCATAAGTGCTGCAATAGTGCATTGGGAGGCCGAAACGAGCTCAAATCACGATTTTGGCACCACACAGCAAAGCTGTTTTGATCTCTGAAACACCTTGAGTATGCTCACCAAATTTCGTGCGAATCTAAGACTACAACTGGAGGAGTGTCGATGACGCCCTAGATGAAGCGACGACCTGCTCTGATACCAATTGTTGGAGTTAAACGTCTATGGAAGCACGCGAACAGCACAAGGAAGAAGAAGAGGCTTGGAGCTCAACACACAAGACTGACTGTATTACTAGATAATGTACAAAGATAAGTAGCCCATTAGGGCAATAGGCATATATACAAGCCGGGGGAAAAAAACCTCCTAAAGAGGGAAAAAGGTGCCACGGCGGTCCTAGAGTGTTCACACACAGCACTACCTAAATATATCAACAACTGACTTTTAAGTCCAATAGTATAACTTAGATCAGGCCTTGTAATTCTGAGATATATAAGACTTCCCACAATTTTCCTATACATAGTAGCATTTTCCAATGCTTCACCTAATGTAGTATCCAATTTTAAATTTTGATCTAATGGCATAGAAATTGGCTTACAATCAGACATACCATACTTTTGCAGCATATTCAAGGCATATTGCCTTTGCAACATCCATATACCTATTTCTGTATGTATGAACTCAATGCCCAAGAAATAGCGCAACACACCAAGGTCTTTCATGTCAAATTCCTTCGTAAGAAGTTTCTTTACCTCTTTGATGCTTCCTTCATTATCACCACCTACAATCAGGTCATCAACATAAATAGCCACAATAGTGAGACCATCATCAGCCTTCCTCGCATATAGTGAGTGATCTGCATCACACATAGAAAACCCAATGCTGGTTAAGTAATCAGCAATCCTTGCATGCCATGCACGAGGGGCTTGCTTCAGCCCATACAAAGCCTTTTGCAACCTGCAGACATATTCTGGATGCTTTGGATCTTCATATCCTTGTGGCTGGTCCATATATAATTCTTCCTGTAACTCATCATGTAGGAAAGAATTCTTCACATCCATCTGATGCAAAGTCCATCCTTTCGCTGTAGCTAATGCAACAAGTGTTTTGACAGTAGACATTTTAGCTACAGGGCTGAATGTTTCCTCATAATTAATGCCATATGTTTGTGCATATCTTTTAGCTACCAATCATGCTTTAAACCTGCTTATGCTACCATCAACATTATGCTTTACCTTGTAAACCCATTTGCAGCCTATGGGTTTCTTTCCTTGGGGCAATGGAACCAGCTTCCATGTATCATTTCCATAAAGTGCAGCCATCTCCTCATCCATTGCTTTTTCCCAATCTGCAATTCCAATTGCATCTTCAAAACAAGAAGGTTCAACATCTTGTATTACCTTTGTCATGTAGGCACAATGACGAGCCATGTAACTATCATATGTCAATCGTTGCACTGAATTCTGCATGCTCCCAGATCTTCTTCGTCTTGGGTCACTTCTCCTTGTATCATCTACATGTGCCCTTCTTACTCCTGGAGTCTTCATAGAGGGCAATCCAAGTTCCTCATCAAGGCTCTTTTCTAAACCACTTGAATCTCCATCAATGTCTTCAAAACCTACACATGTTTTACTACTAGCAGAAAGCTTTTCTTTACCTTTCTTGGATGTATTTGATGAATTTGCTAGACTGAAATTTCCATGCAATCTTCCACTCCATGGATTTGATTTGGAACTATTGCTTGGTGATGCATCCGGTCCACTCAAAACTTGAGATTATGCACTTGATTTTTCAGCATTTTCTTTGTCATTTGGTTCAAGATTCAGTCCTTCTTTGGCATCTGCATAGAAGCTTGACATTTCATCAAATACCAGATCTCTGCTCACCTTTACCTGTCATGTGAGTGGGTTATAAAATTTATATCCCTTTTGCTCAAGGGAGTATCCAATGAAGACACACTTTTTTGCATTTGGATCAAGCTTCGTCCTCAATTCATCTAGGACATGTACATATGCAATACAGTAAAAAACTTTCAGATGTGATAAATTTGGCTTTTTACCTGTAAACTTCTCTTTAGGTGTAACTTGATGTACAGCAGCAATCGGAGCTATGTTCATGATGTATATAGCAGTATGCATAGCTTCTGCCCAATAACAATGACGCATATTGTTTGTTGTTACCCTTTGGAGTTGTCCTCTCCAATCATTATAGCACAAAAGATCAATTACACATCTTTAAATTGTCAATTCGGGAAGTATGCAAAGACCATAGCCCCTTCTAGTTAATGGAATCCAAGAATAAGAGTTGAGATGACAGTTTTTTTAAGAGTTTTATGAAGAAGGAAGGAAATATCTAGGGTTTTGATTATCTTGAGTTCTACAACAACATTTTCAATGATCTTGTGCCTAAAGTGTGCCATTTTCATAGTAGAATACAAATATGAAGTCAAATTTCAAAAACAATACCTGTATCACACAGATGAGACAATCGTGATTCTGTAAAAACTGAGAATTTCCAATTCCGACTTTGTTCTACTCCACTTTCTTACTCAATACACTGAGAATCATCCATATTCATTCACCTCACTCAGAAATACACAAGGAAAGTTCACAAATTCCATGCATTACACAATGATAAGACTCAACAAATTAAGAGAAAGATCATGAAAGGAGAAAACACGGTTTTTTGCAGGAAAGCTCTCACATTACTTGGATAGCATCAAAATAATACAACCAACCTCTTAAAAATAGAAGAAATTATCTTTTATACTTTTTCAAGTGTCCCTTTTCACACTTGAATTTTGGCCCTTTTCACCTTCTATTCTAAAAATATGCTATGTAAAAGCTTCCAAAAATTCCAGGAAAAATACATATGATCCTATTTTACATGAGGAAGACTATTCCTCAATTTTTACATCATTTGTATAAATATTTCTACAAATTTTTGACATTTTACAAATAGTTTTCCTTCAAAAAAATGCTTCCTCTAACATTCTTCCCCTCCTAGACTTTTTGGCTCCTGACAAAAAATATTCTTACAGACAAGTAATGAGAGCTTCCTTCATTTCTTTTTTCTTTGATAAACCTGAGATAAAGATCATGACTCTTTCTTTCTGTAATATTCAAATTATTCACCATTTCAAACAAAGCTTTCCTCCATTGTACTACTGCCTCTGGTCTGTCTATCACATCCTTCTTCAAGTATTCTGTATAAGCAGCTTCATATGCAGTGAGTCTTGATTTAGTGACTACTGATAAATTCCCAAAAAATTTTGACTCTCTTTCAAAAAACCCATAGTCAAAAGCATCTTCAAATATTTGAAGATAATGGCTTCCCAAAAATTCTATTCTGTTGTAATATGCCATTAAAAAAATTCTATCTGGTGTTTCACTTAAATCAAGGAGTAAAGCATCTATAGGTGAGTTGATTCCAATGTAGTTGAGAGTCCTTACTTCTGTATCTGTGAAGGTTTCTATGCATGCCACCACAAGTCGCATCACTCTTACTAATAAAATATAGGCTGGATCATTTACATCTTTGTATGTGGATATAACAGATTCTGATGTATCAATCATATACTTCTTGGTTGGCCATGTTCTTGCTTTTGGTCCTCCTATTTTTGGGAAATTCAGCCATTTTGCTGGAAGTTGACCTGCATTTCTTCTTTCCCAAAATACTGACCATTCTCTTCTTTTGGCTACTCGATAATAGGCTAGATTTATTTTTAACTGCAAAGGTGCCTCTTTCCAAATCTTCCTGCATTCCTTGTTAGCATCCAACCATTTGTTCCTCCAGTTAGGGTTAGCTTTTTCAAACAACTCCTTAGTGACATTAATATCTTCTTCATATTCTAAATATCTGTTTGATGGTAGTCCTACCCTTGCAATCTGATAATTTTTAATACTTTCCATAATCATACAGAATGGTATTCCTAAACCATCAGCTGCCCAATGATGTTGATCTGGATTTACTCCTTTATTGAGAGAAAAATTTACAATCTAATCTTCATACTCATTATGCATTTTCCTTATCAAATCCATTCTTGATTCCCTGTCTGTTAAAAGCCTTTGAAAAATTCATCTGAATATTCTTCAACAGCTTTGTCTTCTTGTTCACCAAAATTTTGAAATCTATTTTCTTCTCCTCCTTCATATTCCTATGCTTGTGTGGTCACTACCTGTTCTTCAACCTGTTTTTGTGAGCATTCCAAGTTTTTTTGTAACTTTTCCACCATCAACATTAACCCTTGATTCTGAGATATCAATTGCTCTCTCTCTGATTTCCATTCACTTCTTTCTTTTGTTATTTCCAAATGTAACTTGTTATATCCTCTCATTGCACTGGCAGCATGCACACTAGCTTGTTTCTCCATTTCCTTGGCTTCTTTCAATTTTGCTTGTAACCTTAGAATTTCCTTATTCAACTCTTCCGTCTCATTTTGGGTTCTTTGTACATTCTGACTTTCTTCTTTCATTTGACCTTCCTCTATCAACAATCTATTTATGACTTCATTAGCTTTAACCATTATCTGATATGAACTCTGAAGAGTTCTAAATCTTCCTTCTACTTTCTTTAATTCCATTTCCATTTTATTCATATGCTCCAACTGCTTGGTACATTTGCTTTCAAGAAATTGAATTTTGTTTTGGCTTTGAACCTCTTGTTCTTTTAATGAAATTATTCTTTTGGAAAAAATTTCATTCTTTTCATGGATGACTCTGATCTGATCTTCCAACTGCTCCTTTTCTTTCTTTTGCTCTTTGATGATTGTGCTACCTTTCACAAATTCTGACTCAGCCACCATCCCCGATATAATCATATTTCTGCTGGAGGGTCTGAATTGTTCTATGTTACTCATGATGATCTTACATGCAGATCTTATATCCTTCAGTATCCTTTCAAGGCCAGTTTCCAACTCAATTTGCTTTACTTCTATCTGCGTTTCCTCTTTATATTCATTTTTTTCTCCATCCTCTTCCTCATATTCTGTAACCTGATTCTCTTCCTCTTCATAGTCTTTTTCTTCTTCCAATACTTCTACCTCTTTTCCATCAAATTCCTTTTGTGTCTCTTGAATAACTTGTATTTCCTCTTTGTTTTCCTGTATTAAGACTGAATCTTTTTCCACTGAATTCCTTTTTTGATCATTCACTTGTTGCTCTTTTTGTTCCTCCTCGTGTTCATCTATGTCCATAGGATCTGTCTCTTCTTCTCTTCCTTGATCCCCTATATGTGTGAAATCTTCATTATGTCCTAGATCAAAAAGTACCTCCTCTATACTCTGATTTATTTGTGTTTCTATTTTTCCTTCTGTATATTCCTTAGAATCTGTTCTTGCTGATCTTTCTGATATTGCAACCTTTTCTTCCTTTTTGCTTTCATCCTCTTGTTTCTACAGCTGGCTATATAATTGTGCTTTGCTTTCCACTCCTTGTTTTTCCTCATATGGTTGATAATGAGGTTGTTGTTAGGGTTTTATCCATATAGCTTGAAATCCTGTGTCAATCAGTCCACTGCTGAGTTCTTTCCTTGCTTCAACCCCTTCTTCCATCATTACTTCTTTACCTTTTAATTTCCATTTTTCCTCCCCAAGACTAAGTTGTTTTATTGATTCTTCACAGACTTGTATCCCTTTTGATTTTTTGCTCAATTCCTCTGGTGTTTCATTTTTTGCAGAGGCTTGTATTGTTTTTATTGGTGTGCTGGGTACTGAGAGGTTTAAACTCTTGAGAAGGAAATTCTCAATATCACTTTCTGAATCTGAAGAAAATTGTGAAGAACTAGCTACCCCTTGTTTATCCATTCTGTGCTCTTCTATTCCAATTGATTTCTTTTGAGTCTTTTCTCCTGGTGATAATTCTGATGATAATTTTACTGATTCTTCCTTCTGTCCATATTCAACTGCTTTTCCCTTATTCTTTTTGGTTAACTTCTTTTTCTGGGTCGATTTCTTCTGGACCTTCTTTTTTACTACCATTGTAGTTCTGGTCTCTGGAGGACCTTGTAATTCCTTAAAATAAGCCAATAATTCCACTTCTTTCTTGACAAAAACTTCTTCAGTTTCTGCAGCCATCATTTGATCATGTAATTCTTCATAATGCTCCACCTCCTCCTGTATCCAATCAGTTGCTTTACATGAATAATTTTCCAACATTTTCTGATACTGAGCTTCATAGACTGCCCTCTTATCATTATCTTGAGTTAAATATGAATAAATTTGTTCTTTGCTTGTTTGAGGTGGATGGGGTTCCTTTGAGGCCTGGACTTCTTTCTGAGCTGCTTCACATTCCTCTTTTGTCACTTCTTCCTGTTCCAAGACCACATTCCTTGGATCTATTCTTCTCTTCTTTACTGGAATTACTTCATCTGATACCCCTTTCCTTTTCCTTCCTGATCCCCTCATGCTTGTCTGGACTTCTGCTTCTCTTATAGACATCATCTTTGAAGTACTTTTAACTCCTGCCATCAAACTCCTGAAATATTGAGCTTCTGGAGCCAACTTCAACTAATCCTCCATACCTAAAACATGGTATATAATTCTTGTTAAAAACTGTGCTCCATTCATAAACTTTCTTTGCTCCCAATGCTTTGCTGCTTCCTTCAATTGTTCATGGATGTAGGGAGTTACATCCATTACTCCAAATGGTTTAGTCTTGTCCTTATTATTGAGCATAACCAATGTCATTGGCTTATGCGGTATTGTATATCTTGGCAACTTTGGAAAACATAGATACTGAAGAAACATTCTGGTGGCAAATTCTTCATTTTCTTTTCCTTTGAAGTCCACAAACTTTGAATATCCAGCATATGAGGATGCATTCTTCATGACAAAATTGCCATCCAATTTGGTTCCCATGGGATAGAATTGAAGAGCTGCCCTGATGTGTTATGCTTTTATGGTGATCTGTACCTCTTTGTTCTCTTTGTCCTTAACTAAACATCTGAAATATGCATCATTGCCTTTGCCAACTTCCAACGGACTAGACATGACTTATGCTACTCTCTCAAAATCTATAAAGAAGAGAGGTTCATCCAATAGTCTATGTAACCCCACTGCCTTCCATCTTTTATAATTAGCTGCCACTTTTTGAAATTTGTAGAATTCCTGACATAGCATGGTATATTTATGAGCTCCAATTCCCACGGTAAAGATATGCTGACCAATGATATTGATGGTTTCCCTCTCTTCATTGGCTATCTTCTTAGCTTCTGGGATATCTTGTTCTTCATTAGATTCTAATTCTACATCTTCCGTTACTGCTTCATTGTCCAAAAACGAGTGTCCTCTTGACAATGTTACAGAGTCTGCTTTGAAGTCATGAATAGGTAATTCTTTTGCATTCACCATTCTGAAAGACATATAACACATCACACCAAAAACTCCCACCACATAAGTCACAAAAGATATAAAAGAGAACACCTTTGTCTTGAGATAAAATGATATTCAAGAAAAAATAAAAGATAAACAATGACTTTCTTATTTGTATCACAGGTACAACAAAATTGAAGTGATAATCACATGTGTTAGCAAGATATCTAGTTCCCTCCCTTTTTAAATAAGAAAATAATGAATGAAATTTAAAAGAATTTAGACAAATATAAGAAAAAATATCCAAAAGAAGAAATAAGTACACAGTGACTGCTTAGTCCTGCTGAATTATAACCTATATCTTACTGGTGCTTTATAACTTATAAAAGAAAATTTTTTAATGATTTTCTCAAATTTTTAATAATTTCCTCTTTCATCTCTTCCCCTCCTATTCTTTTTCCTAGAAAAAGAATGAGGTAAAGAACATGGAAATAATTTCAAGAGTGTCATAAATCCATCTTGATGAAATTCTGAGTCCTTTAGTAGGAATCCAATCATTTGTAGCGTTTCATGCTTCTGCACTATTTTTATATCTTCATCCTTATTTTTTCTCCATTGAAGCAGGTCTGATTTTTTCACCCAAAAATACTTGATTCTTGTTGACTTTGCTTTTGGATTAAAACAATCTTCTTTTGATAAAATGTGCTTGGAAGTCTTTGGTCTCCACATCCATTTATTTTTTATGAACTTTTTTGATGAGTAGGGCTTGGATGTCCTTGGTTTCCACAACCTTTCTATCTTGATGCCTAGATGTTTTTTATTATTCCATACTTTCCACCTTTCTATTGTCTTTTCAACACCTTTGGTTCCTTCAATTTCCTCCTGTTTTTGTCTGAAGTAGATTTGGTCATGGAGAAGTTTTGTTTGTGATTCCTTTGTAGCTTCTAGTGGAAAAGTAAACCCTTCCAAACCTGAGTCATAGATATCGTGTAGATTTTTCTGTTCTTCATAACTCAATAAAAACATTAAAAACCTTTTGTCATTTATTGTCAATTTAAGCTTCATATTTTCAAAATCCAAATTTACTTTACCTTGTCTTAACCATGGTTGTCCTAAAATCAATTTCTCAGTCATCATATGATCAGGCCATTCTTCACAATCTATTTTCATATATTCTTCATTGAACTTAACTTCAATAGATGGTGAAGACAAGCTTTGTATTATCTGGCCCTCCTGTGTTTTGATAAATGTTTTACTCTTAGTCCTTTTAAAGTTGAACTTATCCAACAAAACTGAACTGATCAAATTAACATGTGCAACTGAATCTATCAAAACCTTGAATTGCTCATTATGAAGATTCATTGTTATAACATGCAAATGCTCTGTCACCCTTGAAGGTGTTTCACATAAGAAGACTTCTCTAAGCTCCTTAGCCTTTCTTATTCTTTCCTTTGCCTTGTGTTGGGCTTCATACTTGATTTTTTCCTCTTCTTTTTTCCTGTTTTGAGCTTGATGTATTCTTCTCCATTCAGGAACAGTTAATGGAAGATCATACCTTTTTACCCTACATCCACTTATGAAATTTGGCATGATTTCTCCATCTATATTAGCTAATTGGATAGCTCCACTGTTACTGATTTGGTTGATAATATAAGGTCCATGCCCCTTCTTCTGAAATTTTTTCTGATGTTCCTTCACTGTATATGCCAAAACTAAATCCCCTACTTGCAAGTCTTTTTCTTTAATATGAACATCATGATAAGCTTTTTGCCTTCTTTTATCTGCATATATGCTCATAAATGCTTGAAGTCTGGAAGCTCCAAGTTTTTCCAATTCCACCACTCTCTCAGATAACTCATGTCCAGTCCACTTGTATTGATTTCCCACCTTTAATGTTGGAATGAGAAATTCCAAAGGTAAAACTGCACTTGTCCATATACCAAATTAAATGGTGTTGTTCCAATAGAAATTTTGTATCCACTCTATAAGCCCATAGGACATGATTAAGTTGCAAATCCCAATCATTTCTATTTGTATTTACCAATTTTGACAAAACAGTGCAAAGTACCTTATTAGTACTTTCTGCTAATCCATTGGCTTGTGGATGATAAGGAGCTAACTTTCTATGACTAATCATGAAATACTCAGTTATGTTTTCTATTACTTGGTTTAAAAAATGAGTCCCCCTATCACTTACCAATTCAATTGGTAATCCAAATTTGGTGATAATATTTTCATAAAGAAATCTTGCAGTGGTTTGAGCATCATTCTTTTTTGTAGCCCTGGCCTCTGCCCATTTGGTCAGGTAATCTGTGGCTACAAGTATATATTCGGCATGGGACTGTTTTGTTGGAGGATGTATAGGTCCAATGAAATCCAACCCCCATTTACTAAATGCTCTTGCTGAAATAAGTGGTACTAATGGCATATCATCTCTTTTACTTGGTTGAGTTATTCTTTGACAAATGTCACATCTTTTCACATATGTTCTTGCATCAAGAAATAGAGTTGGCCACCAAAAACCAGAATATAAAATGAGTTTAGCAGTCCTTTCACTTGAAAATGTCCTCCTACTACTCCAGAATGTGCCATCTCTAGCATTTCCATATACTTATCTTTGGGAACACATTCTTAGATATCCATCCATCCCTTTCTTGTACAATTGGTCTCCTATCAATTGATATTCTTCAGAAATTGTCTGTAAATTTCTAAAGCCTGCACTAACTTTTACTGGTTCTGATGATTTAATACTTCTTAACTCCTCAACTATGTTTGCACTCCAATCTGGATTTTTCTAAAACCAGTACAAAGTTGTAACTTCTGAATTTTGCAAAGATTGGCATTTAAAGCAATTGGAAACATATTTTTCCACATCTTGAATCTTGGTAGGCCAATGTACACCCATTCTATTGAGATTGTTTAAGGTGACTATCCTGGAAGCATGAGTACAAGGGTTCCACACAATGAGCTTTTCCTAGATATTCCTGCTGCTCATCTTCTAGAATGCAGTATTCCAGTATACCCATATAATTGAGATGATTCAAATGGCCAGCTAGTAATACAAAGTTCCTTCTTTGTAGTACCAAATGTGTGTTGTTTTCAGGTGTTCTGCAAGGTCCCATGGTTAGAAAAGGCACCAAAGTCATGGCCCATTCAGGAATACTTTCTATTTTGAACAGATATGCATCTAGTAATTCATCATCTAAAGGCGAACTTGGCTCTCTGGTTTGTATTCTAGACAAATGGTCAGCTCTTAAATGAGTTTTTCCTTGTCTGACCACTACCTCAAATTCAAATTCCATCAGTAGGAGGAACCATCTGACTATCCTCCCTCTGTGGCATGGTTTGTTTACCAAGTAGAGTAAGGCTTGGTGATCCACAAAGAATTTAAAGTTGTTGGCTAAAAGATAATGTCTATACTTTTTTACGGCAAATATCATTCCCAATCCTTCCCTTTCAATGGTTGTATAGTTTTTTCAGCTAAATTCAATTGCCTACTGGCATAAGCAATTGGAAAGTCTAATTTGCTCCCTTCTATTGGTTGTGCTAACACACATCCCAAAGCATAATTTGAAGCATCCACATGAAAATGAAAAATTTTATTCCATTGTGGAGTTTTTAGAATTGGTGCTGTTACCAAACAAGTTTTTAAAGTCTCAAAGGCTTGGTCACATTCTGTGGTCCATTCAAATTTTGTAATCAATGCATACAAAGGTTTTGCAATGTCTACAAACTTGTGTACAAATTTTCTATAATACCCACAATGTCCCATGAAAGTTTGAAGTTCTTTTACATTTAGCAATTTTGGAAGATCCACTATGGCCTTAATTTTTCTCTCATCAGTTGAAATTCCATTTCTAGAAACTATGTGACCCAACATTCTCCCTTGCCTCACAAAGAACACACATTTCTCCGGATTTAAACATACTCTATATGTTCTACATTTCTTGAATGTATTTTCTAGATCTTTCAAATGATCTTGTCTTTTTAATGAAAAGTGCAAAGATCATCAACATGAATTTCCATTATATTTGTAAGGAATTCTTTGAATATGTGACACATCAATCTTTGAAAGGTTGCTGGGGCATTAGTTAAACCAAAAGACATAACCCTAAATGCATAGATTCCCCATTCTGTGGAAAAAGCAATTTTATGTTGGTCTTCCAAAGCTATTGGCACCTGATTATATCCTGAAAAACCATCCAAAAAACTATAGACCTCTTTACCTTCAACTCTTTCCAAAAGATGGTCTGTTATTGGTAATGGATAGCTATCTCTTATAGTTGCAACATTAACTTTTTTCAAATTAATACATACCCTGAGTTTTCCATTCTTCTTAGGTACCACAACTATAGGAGATATCCACTCAGTGTACTCAATCTCATAGATGAAGTTGGCAGCCAGCAGTTTGTCGATTTCTTCCTTTATTTTAGCAGAGTATTTGTCATTAAATGTATAGTGTCTTTGTTTGCTAGGTTTTGCATCAGGATTAATAGGAATCTTATGTTCGCAAATTTTAGGATCAATTCCCTTCAAATCTTTATAACTGTAAGCAAACACATCCCTATAAGTTTTAGCCAATTTCCTCAATGCTCCCTCTTCTTGATTTGACATGTCATCAACTATGACAATGTGTCTATCTTCCTCCTCTTTTTGAGAGATCACCACCTTCTTAGTTTGTTCCTCATTGTCATATGCCTCCCCCTTTTCTTTTCTCTCTTTGGTTTCATTTTTAGAAGTAATCTGTCTTCTACTTCATAGGTCTTGAAGTTTGACGGTACATCGAATTGTTGATCTTCTTTCTTTATTTTTTTATTTTTTTCAACTTCTTGTTCTTTTTCTATTTCTTTGTGTTTACTTTTTCTATATGTTTCTGAGATTTTGTCTTTTATAGCATCTGTAGCTTCCACTTCTTCTAAGAATTGTGTTTTTCAAGTTTTTAAATTTATTCTTTCCTCCTGATCTTCCTCTGTTTTTTACACCTTTATCATTTGTATTCCTATATGAAAAATATCATATCCTTCTTCATTTTGGAATTTTACTCCCACATATTCATCATTGGCCAAATCCATTGTGGTCGAAATCTGATTCCAACCATAAGGCTCAACTCTTCATCTTTAAATTTTTGTGGTATGTAACTTTTATCTTGTGACTTCCTTTCATGTAGACAATCTTCTTTCTTTAACATTCTTTTTTTATATAGGTGATTCTTGATCACATTACATTTCCAAATTGATGATTCTATTCTGTGTCATTCTGATCTTCACTCCCAGATTCTTCACTTAATTCCTGATTTTGATGTACTTTGAACCATTCCTGAGGGGACATGTCACAATATTGCCCATTTCTTAAATTTACTCTAGTTACCCTTCCTTAGCTTTGAAGGTATAGGCAATCTTTTCCCCAATCTTGCACAATTTGCATTTGTCTCATAAATGGTCTTTCTAGGATGATTTCATATGAGGTAGATTGTGGAAATTCAACTATGGCAAAAGTGTGCTCTAGCTCTATTCCACATATTTCCACAATCACCTTTTCCCATATTCCTAGGGGTTTTTCTATGTGTCCGTCTGCAAGTTGTAATCTCATTTTAGTGGGTATTAGCTCATTTTGCCCCCATTTCTCCCAAGTTTGTTTAGTCATGATTGCTACTCCGGATCCACTATCTAATATGGCCTTAGCATGATTATCACCAAATTGTATTTTCAAAGTTGAGTTCCCTTCTTCTCCTTCACAGTATCCTCCTATTTTTTCAATAGGTATGTACCACAATTCTTCCAATTCCTGTTTCTGTGGATCTAGAATCTTTGACTTTGTTTCCCTAGTTTTTAGATTATGTTGTAAATGAGGATTTTGTTTTACCAATTCTTCCATTGTGGTTTGATGTAGAATTGTACAATGTTTGTCTAGATTGATTTGGAAGGTTATTTGTGAATTATCTTCCTGATCAAGATGTTTCTTGGTTTTTGTTGCATTTGACCCTTCAATTGTTGTTTGATGATTGTCTATTTCCCCAATCTTAAGTTGTACTTCTTGTATGATTTGTTTACATTGTTGCATTCTTTCATCCTCTAAATCTGGCATAGGATATGCCATCACATGATCTGTAGGGTTTGGTCCATCTTGAATTCTTCCTTTGTATGCTCTTATCAGAGTCTCTAGACTTTGTGAATTTTTTGCCTCTTCCTGAGTCTGTGTATTTTGTAGTTGGCTATTGTTTGGATGTTCCATAGTTTCTTCTTCCAAATTTTTACCCATTCTCATCTTTCTTTCCCATCTTCTTTTTTGTCTGTTTTTCTTTTCTTTTGGAAATGGATTTTTCTTATGATCTTGTGTGTGTGTCTCCTTTTTTATTTCTTGTTGTTTAGCTTGTGCTCTTGTTATAGAATTTACAGTTGCTTGATCGTGATCACTCAATTCTTCTTGCTCCATTATGTTAACTGTTTTTAATGGTATGTTACTAGATGTGTTCTGTTGTTTTTTAGGGTTTCTTGGGCAATCCCTTATTAAGTGTTCCCTGCCACAATCCTTACAATAGGCTCCTTCTATTCTTAGTGTTGGAGGTTGTGGACAGTCTCTAATGAAATGCCCCCCCCCCCCTTCCGCGCATCTATAACAAGTTATCTTCTAGCCTCCTTTGAATTGGGGTTTCTGATTGGACATGTAATTATTAGTTATGACATGAATGTGGTTGTGTCCATTTCCATTTTTCCATTTCCCAAGTCCAAGGCTTGCAGCTCTGGTTCTCTCTGTTCATATCCTTCCCAATCTTCCTGATATCCTTCACTCAAATGGTAATCCTCTCTGTAAGATGATCTGAGTCTCATGCTTTCTTCTTTAAATGGTGTGTATTTTACTGGTACTACATTTGTTGATAATGGTGGTTGTTGTCCAAGTACAGGTCTTGGTTGCTCAACAAATCCAGATTCTCTTTGTAAGTTGTGTTGGTTCATAAATTCCCTTTCTTTGATGGGTTGTTTATTGTAGAAACACTCCTCTCTAGTATGGTTTGTCCATTTTCTTTCTAAAGTACAATATTTGAGTGTTTTCCTATCTTGCAAATGTTATGGTTTATGATAAGGACATTGTTGAACCAAATGACTCTCCCCACAATTATAGCACTTCTTGTTGGTTGATATTCTGGTGTTTATCAAATTTGTCTTGGTGTTAACTTCTAGGGCTTTAGCAATGGCTTGTGCTAATTATTTTGCTGGTGGAATTTTATCTTCATTTGTTCTTGGTTGATCAAATGCTAATAAATCTTGTCCTCTGTTATCCTCTAAGTCTATTGCCTCTTTCACACAAGCTCCTAGATTAGGACATCTCCTATAATATACCAAGGTTCTTAATTGGGCACTTCTCAGTCCCTCTATGAACAAAGACACTTGTCTTGCCATTGAAGATACCTCTTCTCTTGGACATCTATCAATGTATTGCTTGAATCTCCTAGCAACCTCTCTGAAATTTTCATCTTTTTGTTGTTAAAACTATGTATCAAGGTAGCTATACTATGTTTAATTCCAGTTTTGCAAAATTTGCCTATAAAGGCTTCAAGGAAGGATTCGATATCTGGATACATTTCCTTTCTCAATGGAATGAACCAAGATAATGCAGGTCTAGTTAGGGTTAGACCAAATGCTTCAAATTGTACTTTGTAATCCTCTACTTCTTCTGCCCTAATTGATTGTCTAAATTGTGCAGCATGAGCATGAGGATCACAATACCCTTCATATTGATTCTTCATGCATTTTGCTACTTGATAGGGCCTAAGCATTCTTCCATGGTTTTGCCATTGATGTCTTCTTCTGATGGGAAAATCATTCCTTCCTTCAGCTTCTCTTTCAAAAGGATTTGGAGAAGTGTGTAATCTCCTTCCTTGTTGTTGTTCAATAGAAGTGTAATTTTCATTTTGTCTTGGCAAGTCTGGTTGCCCTAGGTTTTGTTCCCAAGGTCTCTTGTCTGCACACTACCCTAAGTCATTAGAGTTCTATGGATCTTGTGAAAATATGTACACACATCCTTGTCTATCCTCATATCTACCATCCTTAAATTGTGCCACTGGCATTATATTTAAGGGAATTTCTAAGTTTCTCATCCTAATGAGTAACTTATGCATACCATCTTGATACACATAGGCTCCAAACCTATTAGTGAACATGTACTTGAGGATATTTCTAAAGTCACTAGCTTCCTGTGTTTCATTTGTCTCATTTAAGTTCTCCATGTTATTTGTCTGACCCAAATCCCTTTGTTGTAATTCACCTGACTCTGACCCTATCTCTTTCCTTTTTAACTCTTGTTTATCAGGTCTAAGAAATTTATTACCAGATCTCAAAATCATTCAATTATTCACAATTCTGTGAGAAAAATAAAAGAGAAAATCGTGTTTGTCACGATTCTATGAAGAGAATCGTGTTTGTCATAATTCTGTGAAGGGAATCGTGTTTGTCACGATTCTGTGAAGGGAATCATGTTTGTCATGATTCTGTGAAGAGAATCGTGTTTGTCACGATTCTAGGAAGGGAATCGTGTTTGTCACGATTCTGTGAAGGGAATCGTGTTTGTCACGATTCTGTGAAGGGAATCGTGTTTGCCACGATTCTGTGAAGGGAATCGTGTTTGTCACGATTCTGTGAAGGGAATCGTGTTTGTCACGATTCTGTGAAGGGAATCGTGTTTGTCACGATTCTGTGAAGGGAATCGTGTTTGTCACGATTCTATGAAGGGAATCGTGTTTGTCATGATTCTGTGAATAGAATCATGTTTGTCACGATCTTGTGTTCCCTAACAACAGTGATTGCTCACAATCATTAAAAACACAATTTTCTAATGAAAATCATATTCTGGGAATCGCGATTTTGTGTTTGGTCATAGAATCACGATTCTGTGTAACTTCTTATAAATTTTTGATTTTTTGATTTTTTTATTTCTTATCCCATAGTTAGAAGCGAGCGCCTTTACAAAATAATAACATGCAATGAAGAACTTTCAACAAAGTGACAATTTTTCCTACAAAAAGTTCAAAAGTAATGAAAATTGCGATTCCGAGTTTTTCAATGATTTTCAGTATTTTCAATCTCTATCCATTATTTCTAGCTTGAAAATATGTAGAAATTTAATGTTAAGAAAAATTACCTTGTAGCTTGATAAAAAACTGTCCAAAAGCTTTGTGATTGCAAGAAGTCACGATTTTGACAGCTCTTCCCACTCACTCTCTCACTCAAATGAATGTTTTTTTTTTGAGATTTAGGCTTTTATAGACTTCAGACAATCGTGATTGTGAGTGATTTTCACAATTTTGAGTTCCCACCTTTATGATTCTTGTTATCTTACAATTTTTTTTGTTTTATTTAAAAAATCTTATCCCTTCCAACAAAATTTGCCCGCTTTCCTCTACTGATTGAAATCGCGATTTTGTGTCCAATTCTCAAATCTGATCACTTGATGCTCAATTCTTACTAAAATTTTGAAATTTTGATTTCCTTCATTTATGCAACTTATGAAACCTTTTATAATTGCTTACCTTAATACCCAAGAGTGCAATTAAGTCAATTTCTTTATCTCACTGAAAATCGCGATTCTGAGTTGAGAATCGTGTTTTTTTTTAACTTTCCTACTTTTGCACTTTTTGACTTTTCTTCCCTCCTGGTCTTCTTCAATGTTCTTCACCAACTCCAGATCAATTGTCACCTGCAATTATACACCACCAAACTCATTCAAAGAGATTAAAATTTTGAAAAATTAAGAGCAACTTTTACTCTAAATATTTCTTTTTTTTCTTTCAATTTCTGGATTTTTTTTTTACTATTCCTCTTCCACCATTCAACACCAAACCTTCTATAAATTTTCCTTAGTGAAAAGAAATTTGTTTGAATTTTTATAGATTTTATGAACTTTTTTAGTACTTTAATCCTTAAATCAAGGAAAACACTTCACTTAGGGTTTTTTTGTTTCAAGATCCATTGATCTTTTGTCTCATGATTGGTTATACTCTTTTATGCTTGCAATCTAATCAGTTTGGAAGTAGAGCAAGGAAATATGTGTTAAGAAGTACAAGTATCAATTTATGCAAAGATAAACTCAACACTTTTTTTTTCAAGTGTTAAATGAATCTTTTATCAAGACTATTATTTTACCTTGGATAAACAAATGGATCAATCAATTTGCACATAGCTACTTTACTTGACTTTCCTCATTGCAACCATGTCATCTTTTCCAAGATTTGATAAATTTTGCTTGGTACTTGGTCAAAAAGAAATCTACTTATGCAAAGATAATCACATTTTATCCTTCCTTTAACAATCTTGATTCAATTTTTGTTCACACACCTGCACTTTACTCTTAAAAGGTATGAGCAACTATCAATTTGCAAAAAATTCACAACTTCTTTATCTCAAAAGGTTAATTCATGCTTTCTTTTCCCAAAAGACAAGCAAAGAAACCTACCTTTTCAGTTTTTCTTTCTTGATTATAGAGTAGTACTTTTCAATGTGTTCAAATACCATCAACAATGGAAGATCCAGCAAGGTCCAAGACTTCAATGAAGCTTTTGCTTTGTTCCCCAGCAACAGTGCCAAAAAATGTTTGTTGTTACTCTTTGGAGTTGTCCTCTCCAATCATTATAGCACAAAAGATCAACTACACATCTTGAAATTGTCAATCCGGGAAGTATGCAAAGACCACAGCCCCTTCTAGTTAATGGAATCCAAGAATAAGAGTTGAGATGACTGTTTTTCTGAGGGATTTATGAAGAAGGAAGGAAATATCTAGGGTTTTGATTATCTTGAGTTCTACAACAGCATTTTCAATGATCTTTGTGCCTAAAGTATGCCATTTTCACAGTAGAATACAAATATTAAGTCAAATTTCAAAAACAGTACCTGTATCACACAGACGAGATAATCGCGATTCTATAAAAACTGAGAATTTCCAATTCCGGCTTTGTTCTTCTGCACTTTCTTACTCAATACACTGAGAATCATCCATGTTCATTCACATCACTCAGAAATACACAAGGAAAGTTCCCAAATTCCATGGATTACACAATGATAAGACTCAACAAATCAAGAGAAAGATCATGAAAGGAGAAAACATGATTTTCTATAGGAAAGCTCTCACATTACTTGGATAGCATCAAAATAATACAACCAACCTCTTCAA
The DNA here is from genome assembly GCA_020310875.1 of Ceratopteris richardii. Lineage (NCBI taxonomy): Eukaryota > Viridiplantae > Streptophyta > Polypodiopsida > Polypodiales > Pteridaceae > Ceratopteris > Ceratopteris richardii. The sequence continues at coordinate 172,948,104 of CM035417.1, read as the reverse complement.
AATAGAAGAAATTATCTTTTATACTTTTTCAAGTGTCCCTTTTCACACTTGATTTTTGGTCCTTTTCACCTTCTATTCTAAAAATATGCTATCTAACAGCATATGATCCTATTTTACATGAGGAAGACTCTTCCTCAATTTTTACATCATTCGTATAAATATTTCTACAATTTTTTGACATTTTACAAATAATTTTCCTTCAAAAAAATGCTTCCTCTAACACATATTCTTCTCAGCCATTAAGGCTCTTGCTATTTCTGCAATATGTTTATTTTTGCCTTCAGCAACGCCATTCTGTTGTGGTGTGTACCTACATGAAAACTGATGCCGAATTCCATGACTTTTTAGAAAACGGGTGAACTCATTTGACATGTATTCACCTCCTCCATTAGATCTTAATGTTTGAATGTACTTCCCTGTCTGCTTTTCCACCATAAGTTTAAAATTCTGGAAGTGAGTGAACACCTCGCTCTTCTCTTTCATGAAATATACCCATACTTTGCGTGTATGGTCATCAATGAAAGTAACATAAAACCTCCAACCGCCCATAGATGTGGTCTTTGCTGGACCCCAAACATCTGTATGTACTACTTCTAGTACATTCTCACTAACATGCTTGTCATGTGTAAATGATGCTCTTGAATGTTTACCAAATTGACATGTTGCACATACCTTTTGCATTTCTGCAACTTTGAAATTTGGTAGTCCATGGACAATCTCCTTTGACTGCATCAATTTCAGCCTTTGCAAGTTTGCATGTCCAATCTGTTTGTGCCACATCTCTATATCTGCAATAACTCCTGCACCTTTTGCAAACATGGCTGCATTCATTCCAAGAATCTTCACATTTAAGGTGAACATCCTACCCACTTTGTTTCCTTTGGAAACCAATCGTCCATCCTGCTTGTACTCTTCTACATATAATCCATCAGCATTGAACTTGACTTGTAATCCCTTGTCAACCATTTGTCCAACAGAAACCAGATTCTTTGTTATATTTGGAACATGCAGCACATCAGCAAGATGTTTTACCTTCCCGTCCTCCATAGACAATGCTATGTTCCTGTATGCTCAATAGGATGTGATGTTCCATCACTTGTTTCAACATATCCAAGAACTGGCAATTTTCGCAAAGTACTAAACCATTTTGCATGACTGGTCATGTGATTTGAAGCACCTGAATCAACATACCAGACATTATAATTCGATTTTGAAACACCAGCAGACATCGTATTCATCATGTGATGTTGAACCATAAACAGCTTCTCAGAATCATCTGCACCTGTGGATGCATAGTTGTTTTGCTGCCTTCTGTTATTTTGATTCTTCAACCTACAATCATGTTCAAAGTGTCCAGGTTTACCAAAATTCTAGCATCCTTTACTATCATTACCTGAATCATTTCTTTGGAAATTTTTGCGACCTCTTTGGCTCCCCCTACCTCGAAACTGTCCTCTTCCTCCTGCATGATTTTGTTGTTGACCTTGGTCTTGGTTACTGTTTCCTCTTCCACTTCCGAAACTTCTACCTCTGCCTCTTCCTCTGCCAGAGTAGAATACCTGCTCAGAACTGAACTTTCCTTGGGAGTTTGAATCTTCACCAAGATTCTTTTCTTCAATAATCAGAATAGATACCAAATCAGCAAAATTCAAAATATTTTCCCTCGTCTGTATAGAAGTTTTGAACTGCTTATATGCAGCTCCTAAACCACAAAGGCACACTTCCACCTTATCATCATCATCTACATTCACGCCAATAGATGCCAGTGACTCACATATGCTTTTGATTTTTAGAGTGTAGTCACCTACCGACATGCTCTTTTTCTCCAATGTATGCAGCTCGTTCTTGAGTTGAAATTTCCATGCCTTTGTATTAGTCTCGTACAATGTGACCAAACTGTTCCAAGCTTCTTTCCGAGTCTTGGCATCATGTATGTGCCCAATCATGCTATCATCTATGCTAACAGATAGCCAGTACATTACCTTTTTGTTCTCCTTGATTCCATTCCTCATATGCTCTTATTTGTTCTGCAGTCTGATTCCTCTCTGGTAACTGCGGAGCATTTTTGTTCTCTCCTTCGATGTACTTCCACTAGCCTTTTCCCATCAAGAAATTCGTCATTCTGAATCTCCAAGCATGGAAGTTGTTCTTGTCTAGCTTATCACTCATAAGCTGACTCATTCCATCTGCGTTTGCCATTTCTGCAACAATTCACAACACTGCAAAACACCACAAGTAACACTTCTGCTTGAACACTGTCGCACTATGACATGACAATTCGATCTTAGAAAAACATAGTTTTTCGTGTATCAACAGTACACAGAATCACTTGAAATTCTGGATCTAGAATATATGAGTATTACCGAACACAATGCAAGTTACAGTTTCTGAAATTGATCTATTTTTTTTGTGGGACCCACCTTGCGGGCTCAAAATCGAGGTCAAGATGGCTCCAAAACTTCGATCTGACAAAAATGAGTGACCCTAAAGGGATAACTCACAAAAATATTTTCAGGTCTTCTACCTTCACGCTGATTTTCGTAGCAAATGGAGGCCGTTTGTGAAATCATGTTTTGTCCACGCCTTGCTGCGTACTCTTCACCGTTGCCTTCTCCACGAGCTCTCTACAGGCACGCTGGCCTTGATACCATGTCACAAGTAAGGAGATGAGGAAGAGAGCTCACACACACACACACTCTCTCACTCTCAAGGAGAAGCACACACACAGATTAAGGCAAGGAAGAATGATCTTCTTCTTCTTCCATTACATAAAAGGAATGTACAAGAATGACCTAAAAACAAGAATACAACAAGTACAGTATATAAAGATCAGTACATAAGGAAAAACCTAATGTCCGTGAATAAGTGAGCTGGCAAGGAACAAATGTGCCATCACTCTCGGTAGATAAATCTAATAGAGCTCAATGAAGTATCCCTGACATATACTGGCATGACCACTATACATGTCAGAGAAACGAAAAACTGGTACGTGTCATCCTGGATCATCACATGTTGAGCTTGATATCTCAACACATATGGGATCAAAGAGATGCACAAGCTTGATATCTCAACACATATGGGATCAAAGAGATGCACAAGAATAGCACTAGGAAACCTACTGGAAGAAACAAGACTCCAATTACAGGACACAATACAGAAATACCAAGAGCAGCAGAGAGAAGCAAAGCAGGCAGTAGAAGAGTTACAAAGAACAAAAGAATCCTTAGACAATGTCAACAACATGCTGAAACACCAACTGAACAGAGAATCTAAATATCAGAAGGACTTAGCAAATGCCCGCAGAGAACGGGATGCTTACTACCAAACCATAGAGTTCTAGAACCAACAGTTTGGAAGATTAGATAATCAGGTACGCAACCAGAAAGACAGAATCAATGAGATGCAAAAACAAGTAACGGACATGAAGACAGCAAGAGATGCGGCATTATCAAACGATTTTTATTTACAGGAGGCCTTTTTGCAAACACAGGCCGAAATTTTGCTTACTGAAGCCATCGCACTTAGTTCCGTTAGAATAGATGCGCAAATTTTAGAACCCGATACCCTTAAACAATTATTAGAAACCCTTAAGAAAAAAATAGCCTGCACATTTAGATTAGCAAGAAATATGTATCTAGAAGGAATCATAGATGAACAATAATTTTTGTAATAAAAAATCACTTGCGGGTTCGAGTCCACCGTGCGTGCCAGTGTTAGACGGCCGTCGGAGTAGGACAAATGTATGCCGGATGTAACGGAGTTCCTTGAATTACGCGCAAAAGTTGGTACGCGCACTTTGTAAATCTATATAAAGAAATGTAAGGAGAATGCTAGAGAGAGATGGCTTTTCTGGAATTGCCAGTTTATTCGCTTGATTATTTGTCAGAGTATTATTACACGGTTACAAAGTTCTGAGTATTGTTAGTGTTGATTTTTGTTCTGTCTGCTACCACTGAAGTTCGTTGTAATGAATGTTGAGGAACGGATTGTGTATCTGAGTACTGTTAACGTCTAGTAGTGTTGTGCGTTCTTCAGTTGTTGAAATACCGTGAGTCAATCTGAGTAGTTATATTACTGCGTGATTTGATTTGACAACTTAATACACTATTGAGTATGTTCTGTTTGTCTTACTAAACTTGTTGCATTCAGTGATGCGAACGGACTAGTATTTTCGGTAACGTGAGCTTTTAGTTGAGATCTCTATAAAGCATTGTATCTATCAGTTAAAGTATTGTCTCTGGTTGATTACTACTGTGAAATCGGTATCACAGACTACTGCTCTATTCCAATAGCAGGATAGTCTGGAGAGTTCAGTACGCAGAAATATAGAGGTCAAATGTTGAAGTTACTGCTAGTAAATGAGCTAAGACGCGTATACATGTTTCGGATGTTGTGTTGAATAATTGGGAAAAGAGTACAGGGCCTCTGTCCAACAGACCCCTACCACTCCCAAGAACCCACGTAGTTTTTTCAGTGACGATACTAAAAGTTTAACACAGTTTACGGTGAATCACTGTTTTACGTCAATATTTGTTCGGTAACAATTTGCGTTTGTCAGTAACACAGCATCACTAGTTTTAACACTTTAACAATGCACACGTGCACACACGACAAGAACAAAGGGAGAAAGACAATGGAATCACTTCTATTCAAAAAGAGTTCTCATACAACTTCAAATCTACAAAAAGCTAGCCTAAAAAATGAGGTCTCTAGCTCTATTTATAGTTTTTGACTAGCTTTGGTCCTGTTTAGACCAAGTGTCCAGCCTAGTTAAAAATTAGGTCCCTAAGCTATTTTGGAGGTTCAAACGAGCTCTAAAAATTATGAAACTTGGTAGGCAAATACTACTAAAGCTCCTCAAGCTCGAGGACTCCTCGGTTTGCACAAAATGGAGCTACAAAAAGGTGAAATGGTATTTACAATGGTTGTCAGTGATGAGAATCACTTTTATAATAGTGTAAGGATTGAAAAAAATTTAATGGGTTGCCTCAGTGCTAGCTCTGCGTGTATGCCCATACTTGCTTCTTCCCATATGATGCCAACAGTGTGTCTATGTGTATGTGTGTGTGTCTATGTGTGTATATGTATGTGTGTATGCATATGTATGTGTGTGTATGTGTGTGTATGCGTGCATACCTGGCTTCAATGATATATATCTTGCTCTCTCTCGCTCTCTCTCTCTCTCTCTCTCTCTCTCTCTCTCTCTCTCTTGCTCTCTCACTCTCTCGCATTCAAATCCCGGCACAAATGTGCCGAGAGAAATCGATTTTTTTTTTAACATTTGTGCCGAGAGAAATCAATTTTTTTTCTTTTAACATTCGAGAGTGTCGCTTATGCGACGCTCTGGAACACAAGACATCGCTTATGCAACGCTAAAACGTCGCAGCCAGTTTTCTAACATCGCAAATAACGTCGCTATTCAGCGATGCTATTTGTGACACATACTTTTAGTGTTGCATAAGCGATGCTACCATCGCTTATGCGATGACCGCTCATTAAAAAAAAAGCCCAAAAAGAGGATTGTCGCTTATGCGATGCTAGCGTCGCATAAGCAATGGATCCGTTTTTTTTAATTGGGGGCATCACTACGCCCCCCCTATTTCTTGTAGTGGGATGACTCTCGCTTGATCTAGGCTATGCTACTATGACTATGCCTTCGATTTCCTTAGAAAAACTTATCTCCCCTTCCATTAATTGGTAGATTAATGAAGCTCTTTACCATATTGTAGGGTGGAGTTGGAAATAGGTCCTTCATTCTTCAAAGTTCACTATATATTATTTGCGTTCGCATAGCTCCCTCATTGAAATTGTTTCTCTTTCCAATGTTATGTTACCTTATTGAATTAATACATTAAATAATGCAAAAAATCATGATGTTTAACTTGTTGATTGGCAGATGCACCCATAGAGTACATAACTTGCTTGCATGACTATGTGCATCTTGGCATTTGAGGAAAGCGAAAATATTGATGGAATGACATTACAACCATCTCAATGTTTGGTTGATTAAGATTATAAAAAGTTAGGTTACTTGTTTCATGTTTCTCTCTCAAATTTCCCATGTCAACAATATTATATATAGAAAATTGAGCTCTAGGTGCTACACATAGTACTCCACATAAGGCCTATAGAATACAGAGAAAACACATATTACATAGGTAGCATGATCACAAATTTTGTGGTTGTTACAAATGTGGTCAAACTTATAGTCTGTGGCCGGCCAGGCCACTATATGTTTTATCAAAGAACATATACAAAAGTGTCCGATGGCCATTTGACCTTTCACATGGACACTAACGGTAGCAATCTCCCACTAAAGGCCAATATGGCCAAAGTGACAATGAGAGAAAAATAAAGAATGATAAAGAATACCTGAGTGTAAGTATACATACTATACCCCCCACCTGATGGGCATTTTACACAATATACAAGTAATTGTATAACATCATGTGCATCCACTTACACACACATAGACACATACACACACATATGCATACATAATGCACATGCATACACATACACACACATAGACACATACATACACATAGACACATAGACACATAGACACATAGACACACATATACACACAGATTTACACACACACATACACATGCATACACACACATACACACATAGACACACACACACACATACACACACACGTACACACATAGACACATACACACATAGTGCATATGCATATGCATACATACATAATTACATGCATACACACACATACACACACATGCATACATATGGATACACACATACACACGTAGAGAGACATACACACACATGCATACATAATGCATATGCATATGCATACATAATGTCAGAAAAATGCATTTCCATGAGCTACTAGACATTGCAAAAAGGATATAAGTGTTACACCCTTACAACAAAGGAAGTAAGAGTCTCACAAGATGTGGTCTTTGATGAGATAAGACAATGGTATGAAGGTAAAGGAACAAGAAAGGTTCTTGAAGAACATTGTGATGATTATGTAGAATTAATCAAAGAGAAGTTTAGCAACCAAGCACAAAGATTTTAGGTCTGAGGCATCTACATCAAATGAAGAATATTAAACATTGAGGGGGAGACTTGGGAGTCATTCTTTGTCTCCAAATTCAGCTTGTAGTAGAGCTGAAGAAGCAAGTGCTACTCCAAACAATGAGATAGTTGCAAGTGAAAAAGAATATGAAGAGATAATCACTTCGAAGGTAAAGCTGAATAGGTTAAAAAAGAAAATCTCTAAAGGTGATGAAAGAAGATCTTCAAGGACAAGGTATCCAACTCAATGGATGAGTTATGATAATTTCATGGCAAAACATTCTGCATACATGATGCAAGGCATAAAAAACAAAGAGCTTGAGACATATGAAGAATATTTCACACAAAAGGAATGGAAGCAAGCTATGAAAGAGGAGATCAAAGCCCTCAAAGATAATCACATATGGGAGCTAGTGCCAAAGAAAATGGGTATGAACATTGTTCCAAACAAATGGGTGCTTAAAGTAAAAAGGAATGTTGATGGTTCACTAGCTAGACATAAAGCGAGATTGGTTGCCAAAGGATTTAAACAAACACAAGGCATAGATTATGATGAAGCATTCACCCTGGTTGCAAAGATATGGGAACAATCAGAACTTTAATAGAAATAAGTGCTTCAAGAAGATGGTCATTATACCAGCCCGACATAAAAAATGCTTTCCTCGATAGAGAACTACAAGAAAATGTATACATGAGACAACTGGTTGGATTTGAAGATGATAATCATCCAAATTTTGTTTACACATTGAAGAAGGCACTTTATGTCTTGAAGAAAGCACCATGAGCATGGAATCAGAGATTGATAAAGTATCTAGCTAAGTGTGGGTACAACCTAAGTAGTGCAGATCCTCCATTGTACATGAAGAAGGAAGAGAATAGAGAGGTATATATCTGCATATATATTGATGATCTCATCACAACAGGGAATGATGTTACAGGGATTAAAGATATCAAAAGAAATCTTGGTAAGGAGTATAAAATTTTATATCTCAAAGAGCTGAAATATTTTTTAGGAATTGACCTTGTGTATGGGAAAGGTGGCATCTACTTGATGCAAAGGAAGTACTTGTTGCATCTGCTTTTTAGATTTCGAATGAGTGAATGCAAACCACTCATTGAGGCCATGGACACAAATACAAAGATTTGCTCAAATGATGGAGAACTATTGGAAGATGTAACAACATACAGAAGCATCATAGGATCATTAATCTATGCAAACATTATAAGAACCAATCTATGTTATGTTGTTGGTTTACTTTCTCAGTTTCTGCAAGCTCCCACAAGAGAACATTTAAATTCAACCAAGAGAGTGTTGAGATATGTAAAGCATATAGTTAATCATGCTTTCTTTCACAAGTTTGGTGAAGAATTGCAAGTAAAAGGCTTTGGTCATGGCGAGAAGGTTCAAAGGAAGATAGGAGATCAACCTCAGGTTATGTGTTCATGATAGGAAGAAAACCTATCACATGGAGCTCGAAGAAACAACCTACTATTGCACTTTCATCCATGGAAGCTAAACATAGAGGATTAGCATTTGACACATGTGAAGTAATGTAGATTAAAAATCTTTTGGTTGATCTTGAGGTGCAAGTTGGAACCATTCCTATATATGGTGATAACATGTCAAGTATTTACTTGGCAACCATTCCCATGTTTCATGCAATAAGTAAGCACATAGAGGTCCACTACCATTATTTAAGGGAGAAGTTACTAAGCAAAGATGTGGAGATAAATTTCATTTAAACCAAAGAGGAGGTTGCAAACATGTTTAAAAAGTTCTTGGATGCTTCTAAACGCAAAGGTTTTAAGTATGTAATAAATTTGCAAGACATTCCTAAAGATAACTTCCAAATGAGCTTGAGGGGGAGTGTTGAAGATAAATGTGCAAGGTTATTTTCACATGAGCTATGCTTGGATAAATTACCAAATGTAGGTAAAGGAAAAAAATAAGTCTAAGGATGAAAAAATCTATTCAAAGTTCATGATGGATAAAAGATACAAGATCTACCTTATAGTGAGTGGCATGTAGTGGGCAATCAAATGAAAGTGGTGAGTTAAGAAGAAGGCACTGTTGGAAGTGGGGTAGGCCACAACAACAATATTTCATAGATTTATAAGACCTTCCAACACATGAACCTTAACATACACACCTTAATACTAAAAAAGAAGACGAGTGAGAGATAGCGAGAGAACTGACAAGTTTTTCAAAGTGTATCGTAAGCTATAGTGCTCACCTACACTATCTATATTCCAATGTCAAATTACAATGTGTGAATATGATACAAACTAACAATATATGAATCTCGGCAGAAATAGGAACTAGATACAAGAGATTGTGTTCCTAAGAGGTATGAAGTGCGTGTGTGTGAGAATATGGAGAATATGAACAATTTAGAACTGTTTTACAACAAACCCAAATTTTGATTATCTAAATAAAAAACTAGTGAACGAACAAGTGGGGACAGATGTAGACTTGGTACTCAAAATATGTTGCCGACACAAACTCCTCCAGATGTCTTCAGATGTAGAGCACACCTCCTCCAAGAGTGTGTGAACACTCTCCCTCCAAGAGGGCTTCCAAGATCTCCTCCTTGCATTGAGCACATGAGAGAACTCCTTGAGAAGATTGATCACCTTGAGTGATACTCACATAATGAGCCTTGCCCTCCTTATATAGTATTTTCCAAGCCTTGAAAATCAATCTTATGAAAAACACTTACAAAAAAATAAAGCAAAAATATCATGCCAAACTACAATTGCTAGATTTAGCGATTTCGGATTTCAGTGCTGCAAAGAGCTTTTTAAAAACTTTTTCTTTTCGATCTATAGCTGGCACCCGTATGATTCAAACCCAAGTGGGGTTGAAGAGAGGCTTTTGTTCAACCCATATCGACAATATGCTTTTGTTGAAGAGAGATTTTAAACTATAGATCATATGGAAATTTAAATGAGATTTGTGGACTCAATTGAGACATTGTTTCCAACAATCCCCCCTTCAATGTCAGAATGGTACAAGGTTCAATAACTTGTAAAAATTCCTTTGACTTTTTCTTGACTTCTTTCCACTGAATCTTAAGCTGACTATGCATGAACCTGGATACTTGGGAAACTACAAATTGAATGTTCAGACGCATATTACATAGATATATCAAGCAACCAACTGCTTGACTATATAACGTAGCATCAAAAGCATGAAGATCTACTACCAAACTTGAATATAACTTCTTCTCTGATGTAGGAACTCTCCAACTTGAAGTATATGGCTGGAATAACCTGGTACATAGCAAGAAGAGGAGTGAAACTGAAAACATGCAGCAAACTTACAAGAATCAAACTTACAATGAGTACTGTAAGAATATGCCAAAATAATTGACTATTTTTTATCAAAACCATTTTTGGAAAATGGTGACCAAAAATTCAAGTTTGCTAAAATTTAGGGTTGCGACATTGTTTCCAACAATCACCCCTCAATGTCATACTAGGTTAAGATTTAATAATTTGCATAACTTGTGATGTGTTTCTCTTGCTTGCATAGTTTGTAAAAACCATTTTGGAACCTTCTTAAAAACTAGGGATATCTCTTTCTTCTTGATTTCTAAAAGATTTTCCAACTTCTTAAATTTGTTTTTCTTCTAAAGGTTGAGAAGAAATATGAGATCATGAAAATTGAGGCTGAGGAGAAAAATGAAGTTCGAATCCAGGTTGAGTAAGAGGGAGTATGGACTCAGTTTGAATACCCCCCCTTGTATGGTTGAATGTATGGATCTAAATTTCTTTCAAAAAATGAGTAATTGTCTGATTTTATTGAATCTAGAATTTTTGAATTTTTGTCTTTAATCTTATTTTCAGCAATATAAGCACTGCATGAGAGCAAAATTTTTCACATATTTAGTACATATGATCTAGAACTTCTTTCAACACCATAACCAACAAAAGCAACTTTGATTGCCTTTTCATCAAGCTCTTCTGTTTCATGTGAATGTATGATGGAGAAGCAAAAACTCTAAAATAATTCACACTCGGTTTCTTACTATAGTAAGCTTCATAAAATTGTTGGATTGTGCTCTAAAACCATGATTTTCAGCAAGCCCTAATTTACCCTTTCCCATTTCTGAAGAATGGTGTGGTCAAAGATGCTAAAAAATTATTGTAGCATTTTCATAACATACACTCAAGAGATTTCTATTGATATATAACATGTATTCATCTAAAGACCTAAAAGCCCTCCTCAAGCGGAGAAGGTTTTTTAGCTACTTATATCATAGAAGAACAGATATTCTATTAGAGTTGCATATTTTTACTCTAAAATCTCAACACATAAGCTATTCAACTCACAATCGGTCTATTATTTCTCCATATTCCAACATACTTTCAAATTCTATAACTTTTTGGTACACTTCTCTCCAATCTTTGTACCTAAATCCATCTTATATTCAACCTTTATCTACATTTTGTGTATACACACACATTGTATAGTTTTATTTTTTTAAGAGCGGCCTCTTGTTACTCATTCATATCTCTCCTTGTCTCTTGTCTGTCTCTATTGTCATTCATCTATCTTATTTGATTTAAGATGTGCATGCGTTCATGGTTCTAAGTGTTGGAAATTTACTTATTCCACCTATCTCACTTCCAACAAAGATATAATAACCTCCAAAGCTTTTGTAGATGCTTTGTTTAAGATATGGTTAGCTATATGAATATCATCAAAACAAAACTTGGGAGAAAACTTCTTTGGAGATAACATACCATGTGTCATTTCTACAAGTGTACGAACTCTGCAACATCATTTTGCTTTGAGTATGTGCTATTATGTGTTGATTAACAATACCTTTATCTTCCAAATAAGACTTGAAATCATTAGTGATATATTCACCCCCTCTATCTGATCTTAAAATCTAAATTTTCTATTGAGTTTCATTTTCAACCGTAGCTATAGATGCTCATTCACATTTGAGAAAATGATTTACAACTTTCTTATAGCTATGATGAATCCATGCTTTTTGAAAGGTAATTTAAATAATTTTCCTTTTAAACATCCTTCACATGAATCTACATGATCTTGTTAAACAAAAGTAGGGAAGTTCTCAACCATACCTTTGTCTTTCATGTGCTTAAGAGCTATATAACTGATATGATCGTATCTTGCAAGTTCCATGCCAAAGCTTCATGTTTGCCTTTGGTGATGAAGTTGATCTAGCAAGATTAGCATGGCTGATTTTTACAATATAAACATTGCACTTCTATTTTCACCTACTAAAAGGCAATGCTCTTCATTTGGAGTGAGGATTTCACATGAATTCTTCTTAAAAATAACTTTATAACCATTTGTAAGAAATGTTGAGATAGAGAGCAAATTCTTAAATTCTTCTTCTAGAGCTTTCGACATAAAGAACATTAAAAATCTTGAAATTACCACATGATCTTGACTTTAATGTGACGTCTCTCACACCACCAACATCCAAATCATGACCATATGCAATAGTCATTCTTGTACCTAGAGAACCAGAAAAAGAAGAAAAACCTTCTTGCAACCTATCACGTGTTTAGTAGATCAAAATCAAATATCCATGGATTCTAAGATAGTGCATGCAATGTTTCTTGATCAAAAGAAACTTCTTCTATATTGATACATGTAAATGTATCATCCTCTGACCTTTTGAACTTTCTTCAACATTGTTACCCGAAGCTTTTTTCCTTCCATTATAAATTCTTTTTTTGCACTCTACAAAATAAAAACTTGGCTTTTTCAATAGTAACAAATTCCTTGATTTGTTGTAGAAGTAGATGTAGATGAAGTAGGCTGACCCTTGTGTGTAGATGTAGTAGTTGATGTAGAGGTAGAAGAAGATATGGAAGTGGATTTGGAAGTAGAAAACTTACTTTTCTCCTTAGATTGGGACTGAATTTCCTCCTTCTTCTTCTTCTTCTTCTTCTTAATCTTCTCCTCCTCCTTACTTTTGATAAAGAAACCATAGCCTCATTATCTCTTGTGAAAAAAGAAAGATATGTAACAAATGAATGATATGTAGATGGAAGTGAATTATTTAGGGTATTTACCATTTCTTCATCATAAATATTCACACCAACATTGAAAAATTGATCAAGAATATATTTAACTTGAGAATGTATGATTGAACTCACTCACCAACCTTACATAGGTGTTTTTTCTAATATCCCCCTGAGATGAGCTATCCTAGCCAGATTTCTTCTTTGTTAGAGATTCTCAAACTCCAACCATGCTTGATGAGAGGTTTGCATGACCTAATTTGAGGTAGTATATGATTTTCTGTATCTTTGATTGTTTGATTTAACTTTATTATTTCGGTGTCGGCAGCTGTCAGTAGTTCTTCTTTTTCAGCCAGTGCCTTATCTCTCTGGTCTGAGTGTTCTTCCTGTGCTTGGAGTGTAGCCTGTAGTTTCTTGATCTGCTCATGTAGTGCATGATTTTCCGCTCTTGCTGCTTGTAATTCTTCCTGAAGAGGGGTGATATCCGCCTCCATTATTACCAATTTCCTTTGGAATTCCTCTCGTGCACTGTCTGTGGCTTGCTTCAGGTGTTGCGGGAGTTGTTGGGATAGATTAATTAAAAGGTGACCCATATTTTCTAGCTCCGAAAAAATTGGAATGGGGTAGGATGGCAGAGGAGGGCGAGGTTGCGACGAGGTTCCGGTGAGGATTTGTTGTGAATTTGGAGGTGAATAGTTGAGGGAGGATGTAGAGGCTTCAAAAGTTCCTGTGTGGTGAGTGGGCTTGATGGGGCTGCGGGGTGGTTCCGGTTGGGAGATGGGGTTAACATGCGGTGTTTTGGGGAGGGCGGAGTCAGTAGTTGTTACCTTGTTTGTTTGTTCCGTTTCTGCATTGTGCACTTCTGTGGATTCCGCTGCCTTCAGTAGCTTGTCTAGTGCATCTTGATTAGTTTGCTGCTCATTTTCCTGGTGCTCTGTTTCTTTTTCGGTCTAGATTGATTCTGTTTCTGCTTGATCCTGTTGTTCTTGTTGTTCTGCCGATGATTCGTTATGCATTGACGTAGCTGTATCGTGGAATGTCTCCTCTTCGTTCTTCTCTTCGTTTTTATCGTCATCGTTATCTTTTCCGGATGAGCCTTGTGCTTCACTTTCTGAGGAGCTAATTCTGATACGTTTCCGGCGGAACAACTGATTGAGCTCTTCTTCATCTTCTTCTTCCTCATCTTCTAGTAGCTGAACTGACTCTTCATGCCTTAAAACTGGTCCTCGTGGTGGTGGTTGAGCGGCGAGTATGGCTGGGAAGAGGAAGGAAAGAATGTGGGGAAGTCTGGATCGAGGGGTGGTTCCTTTGTTGATTTGTTTCACTATGGCGACACACTCCTTATGGATTCAGTGAAAGAAAAATGAGGCAAAATTAACGGGTTCTCGTGCGGCAAGTTCGATGGCGGAATAGAATGGTCGGGAGATACCATATGTGCGCTTTTGGAGGTTAAGGATTGCGACTAAGAACTGTAATGCAGTTCTTTCAGGTTCGGGGCGACAGAGAATGGTGTATTCATTCGATGAATGGCGGGGGAAGAGTTCGGTCATGCGGGCTACGGGGATACTGGGGCCATTCTCGTGGCCTTGTGGAGTGAGGCGGAAGGCTTCGGCGAAGGCCTCGAAGGTTATTACGGTTCTAGATGGTAGGGAGGGGAAGAGCCATTGTCGTTCAGCGATGGGGGATTGGGCGATGGCTGGGATAATTTGTGCGAAGAAGGGATGGGCTTCCACTGAGTGCCAAGGCAGCTCAGCGAAGTTGGCCAACCCTCGGATACGCAGGTATTCTCCTACCTCGGTAGGGATACCATCACAAAAAGTTGTGTAGTTCGCCAATGCTTCCATTGCGCACGCAAACACGAATACACAGGACACAGCACACGGATACACAGAACACCGAACAAACAATCACAATCACAAGAACACAATAGCGTTTTTTGACGCAACCGAAGAGCTTAAGTACAGATATGACAATGGGGGGGTAGGAAGTGATGGTTATCATTGTGCAGTGCTGGAATGATATTGCTTTTAATTTGGCGTGCATGCTTGAGTAATTGGTAAGGAGGGCGGTTTATGACAAAACACGGCTATTTAAAAAGAAAAGAAAGAACAGAATGAAAAGTAAAAAACAAAAGCAAAAAAATACGGTCCACTGCCAAATGATTTAATGCGGACTAGTAGCGCTTTGATACGGCTGTAGCTTCGAGCCGTTGATTGCTTTTGGAAGTGGATTTCTGGTCAACGTAGTCAACCAAAAAGTTGCTGGACCGATTTGCTCTGAAATTTTGTAAGGGCCGAACCACCGTAATTTGAATTTGCCTGCGGATCTATTTGACTTTGCATTATAGAAAAGTACAAGCTGTCCTACCGAAAACACTGGAGTTTTCAGGTTTCGATCGTGTGTCCTTGCCTGTCTTAGTTGAACTTCGTGCATGGTTAAAAAACTGAGCCATCGGTGCTCGTGTAACTCTCTGAGTGTGTCCAACCGAAATGACAGTGAGTCTTCCGGTAGCAATTTCTGGGTAATGGCTACTCGTAAACTTGGTATAACTATCTCCATTGGTGCTATTGCTTCTAAGCCATAAACTAATTTGAAAGGTGTCAATCCTGTTGTTACCTTGTAGGTAGTCCGGTATGCCCATAACACTGCAGGTAGCAGTTGATCCCATCTTTCTCGTGCTTCCATGATCAATTTCCAAAGTATATTTAGCAGAGATTTGTTTGTACTTTCGGCCAAAGCATTAGCATGCGGATAATAAGGAGAACTAAATTTATGTGTGATCTGGAATGACTGTGTAAGTGCCTTCATTAAATTGTTTACAAAATGAGTGCCTTGATCTGATACAATTTCTAGTGGTAATCCAAAACGTGGGAAGACATCGGTTAGTAGACACTTTGCTACTGTAACGGCTGTAGCAGACCGTAAAGCCCAGGCTTCTGCCCATCTGGTTGCATAGTCTGTGCAGGTTAGTATGTAACGATTGTTACTGAAGACTGCTGGAGGTGTAATTGGACCGATAAAATCTAGACCCCACTTCTGGAAAGGTTCCAGTGGTAAGATGGGTTGCAGAGGAAAAAGATGATGTTGCAAAGGCTGACCCGATCTTTGACAAGTACCACATTGTTTGACAAACTGTAATATATCTCTGTACATCGTTGGCCACCAGAGACCACTCTACGGAATTTTTCGGTGAGTTAAGTCTGCTGCAAAATGACCACCGGAAGGAATTGAGTGGGCCAGAGTAATAACTGAATTAACTTCATGCGGTGGAATACAGCGAAGTAGGATTCCGGTGTGATCTACATAATATAGTTCTCCAGCAATTAACCGAAATCGACGGCTAAAGACTGCAATTTTCCTGCGTACTGCTCTAGAACTCTGAGATGGAAGGCAACCATTATTAAGAAAGGTCAGGATCTGATCATAATATGAAAATGGGATAGGTGGGTCTACAGAATCTTCATTAATTGGTTCTGATACATAAATCGCGGGTGTCGTGTCATCTATAGCCACCGGAGCTTCACGGGAATCTAAGCGGGATAAAAAATCTGCTAAGGCATGTGAATTGCCTGGCCAGTGAATGACTTCGTAATCGAATTCCTACAAGAGTAAGACCCATCGCGCTAATCGACCACCTAGATGTTGTTGCCGAACTAGATAGACAAGTGCAGCGTGATCTACATGAAATGTGAATTTACGGCCTAACAAGTAATGTCTGAATTTCTTGACCGAATATACTAGCCCTAGACATTCTCTTTCGGTTACAGAGTAATTTTTCTCAGCAGGGGCTAATCTTCGACTTGCATAATACACTGGTCTGAACCATTTATCAATTTGTTGCATCAAAACACTTCCTATTGCTATATCTGAAGCATCAACAAATACATGAAATGGGTGATCCCAGTCCGGTGGTTGTAAGATAGGAACTTGTGTTAATAAATGTTTTAAATGATCAAATGCTATCTGGCATTCCTGGGTCCATTCAAATTGTTGAGGGGTCTTGGAGATTAGCTTGTTTAGTGGTATAGCCAGATGAGCAAGCCACTGTAAGTGTCTTCCATGCCATCGTACTCGACCCATAAAGCGCATGACTTCTTTTGGAGTAACTGGCACCGGAGCTTCTAATACTGCCGAAATTTTATCTGGATCTACTTGGATACCTTGTGCGGATACAATGTGGCCAAGTAACTTGCCACATGAAACCGCAAACACAGATTTTTTTGGGTTTAAGCAGAGTCTATACTCTCTGCATTTCTGAAAGCAGCACCGTAAATAGAATAGGTGTGCTATCATCTTACCGAAAATTGAAAAATCATCAAGATATACTTGCATAAATGAAGTGAGATAAGGAGAAAATATCTCCTGCATACATCTTTGAAATGTGCTTGGTGTGTTTCTCAATCCAAACCACATTACCGTACAAGCAAAGACACCCTAGTTGGTAATAAATGCAGTTTTTGGTATATCTTCTTCGGCCATTCTCACTTGGTTGTAGCCATTGTATCCATCTAGGAATGAATACATCTCATGACCTGCTACTCTATCAAGCATGGTATCCAAAAAGGGAATTGGAAAGGGATCTGGTATGGTTGCTGCATTTAATTTCCGGTAATCTACACAGATTCGCAATTGCTTGTTTTTCTTAGGCACAATCACAATTGGAGAGATCCATTCAGCATGCTCTACTGGCACGATGAATCCGACTTTTAATAACCTATCAAGTTCTGCCTTTACCTGAGATGCATAATGGGGATTCATCCGGTAACTCGTTTGCTTTATCGGCCTTGCTTCTGGCTTCAGCATGACCCTGTGCTGTTAGATATGGGGGTCCAATCCTTTCATGTCTTTGTAGTCTCATGCAAAGACGTCATTGAATTCTCGGAGTAGCTGGATTAAGCTTGCTTGAAATGTTTCCGGTAAGTTTTGCTTTATCTTTACAGGACGCGGATGATCTTCATCTCCTAAATTGTAAGTGATCAGCTGATCTTCGAGGACATAGAACTGTTGATGCTTCTCTGTGTTGTCTGTTGGTTTAAAGAGTTGCTGCAGTTCATTGTCATGTGTCGAGATAGTGTCTTCCTTCTTAGCCTCTTCTGTGACGGGTAAAACTGTACAAATTGAAGCATTCCAATTATCTACAACGGTCTGTAGATCAACAGTTCCTAAGGAAATTAAATCAGCGTTATTCTTCAGAAACTCTTCTTCTTCATCATCTAACAATCCATCTAGCATATGGACTGGTTCAACGAAATATGGTCTAGCATGTAGCTCGCAAGGTTGTATCGCATCTAATTTTACCACATATCTTTGATTGGCATCTTTGAACGTAAGCTCTTGTGTAGACCAGTCCTGTATTACCTTTGCATGCTTTAGCCAAGGTTGGCCGAAAAGGAGGTTGTAATCCAAAGTGGATTCCGGTAGATCTAGTATAACAAAGGTCATTTTAAAGGTCGTACCTTGTAAAGTGATAGGTACGTTCCGCACAAGTCCTACAGGATGGACTCGTGATTGATCTGCCATTCTGACAAAAATTTGAATTGGTTCGATTTCGGTCCATCCTAACCTTTTGCATAATGCCACAGTCGCAATGTTAACTCCAGAGCCTCCATCAATTAATACCTGCATAATTTTATGGTTCCTATACCATACTGTAATTAAGGGGACTAAATGATCAACCGTAGAATCAGGTTCCGGTTGAACTGCTACTGTCGCCGGAATACAAGAAGGTATCGGACTGAACTGTTATTGGAACTGTTGGCGAATTCCAGGTACTAATGCCAATAGTTGGCCCAGAGGCAGAGTGATAGATGCCTTAGATAGGATTTCCCAAGCCTGTTGAGATTGATTGATAGACTCTACTGATGTTGAAGTTGATGCCTCTGCTGATGTGGAGGTATCTATGGTTGGTAATGTATCTGCTGCTAACGATGTTCCTGCTGCTAACTCCCTTTGTTGTGTTCCTTCCTTTGTTAACAAGGGCTGGGTTACCGAAATAGGCTCTGGAAAGAGTGGTGGTTCTGTTGTAGTCCATTGACTAGCCTTGTTATACATTCTCTGTTGTTCACGTATCCCTGGTTCAAATATTTCTACTGCCGGTTGCAGTTGTTTACCGGAACGAGTCTAGACTGCAGCAGCCAAGGTCTCCACCGATGTGATTTTTACCATGTTGGTCATTGGATTTTGACGTTCCTTCTTCCTTTGATCATACTCAGCTGCATCTTTGCAAAATCTCCTAATATGTCCAAATTCACCACAAAAATGACAGCGTGGTGGTGGTAAATTGGGATTTTCCGGTGGTGGCCCGTTCTGCCAGCGATTTGGATTATAGTTTTTATTCCTCTGTCCTCGGTAATTTCGATATCCTTGCTGCTAGTTGTTTCTCATTTGTGGAGGCACATAGTGGTTGACTGGCTGCCCTTGTTCCTGGATAATTGCATTGACGGTCGCTGTTCCCTGCACTCTAGCATTGTATGCGTAGTTTTTGGTGGTGTGTCCGGCAATGTTGCAGATAGCACATAATGTCTGATTAAGTGCGCAATTGGCACTGGCATGTCCTGAATTTTTGCATATGTTGCAGTATACTTGTCTAGTCATATCTTCTGCAACATTTTTGTTTGCTTTTAACCATTCCAAGTCTTCTGTAAATCCACCGACTTTGTGTTCCAGTTGCAGAGTCATTGCAATGACTGCATCGAGGGACATAGCTCCGACATATCTTATGATCATGATCTGCTTAAGTTGTGGAACCAAGCCATTGATGAACCACTGAGTAATAATGTCATCTGGCAAGTTAGCGTGGGCCGGTGGTAGCTTCCTTAAATGTGTTCTGAAGAGAGTAGCATACTCCTGTACGGTTTGATTTGCCTTCTGTCTGTTATTCTGCAGATAGTCAAAAATTTCGGCTGGATTTTTTTTAACCTAAATCGCTGCAGAAAAGCATCTCGTACTGCTTCGTAGGTACCGAAATGATTAATATCATATTCTGTAAGACATCTAGCTGCTTCATTGACAAGTGTAGATTGGAAGACAATGGCTTTGTAGGCCTGATCCGGTGGATGGTTGAGAACTGCGTAGCTTATCTCGAAGGTGCGTACGTGAGCATCCGGATCATCTCCTGGAAATCCACCAAACTTCGTGTATGTCACTCCCGTTGGAGGTGGCCTGGGTGGACATAACTGTTGTTGTTGTTGCCCATTCATTGTGAGTGTATTATACCTTCCTTCTGTATCTAGGGTTTGAATATCTGAACTACCGGAATCTGTATCGTCGGATGGCGCACTTTCCGGTGCGATTATCTTGCTTATTATGCTTCGAATCTCTATTTCGAACAGCTTTCCTTTCTTCTTGATGTCCAGTATATGGGAACTTGTTTCCAAGCGCAGTGATTGGGCTGAAGATTCGTCAGAAAATGCTAAATCGTCACCGAAAAACTGTGATTCTCTTACCGAATTATCACCGGAAGGCACCGAAATTATGCCCGAATTCGGCGTTTCTTCGCCTTCGCCGCTTTCTTTGACTAGAGCATTTCTAATCGTAGATGAATCTGAATCTTTTTCCATGAGTGTTAAACTGGATTCCAACTACGTCTTGGTAGGTTCTGGAATTACTATATCTTCGACAGACTATGCCGAAATAGTACCGGAATGTAGCAGAGGCGTAACACGTTCCACTGAAATATGACCGGAATCAGTTTT
Organism: Ceratopteris richardii; assembly: GCA_020310875.1. Lineage (NCBI taxonomy): Eukaryota > Viridiplantae > Streptophyta > Polypodiopsida > Polypodiales > Pteridaceae > Ceratopteris > Ceratopteris richardii. The sequence goes on along the minus strand of CM035417.1, from coordinate 172,927,351 downwards.
AACGTTCTTAACTTTCTTGACAACTGGGTCAGACCTAGTTGTACTCTTACCTTCCAGAGTTGTCTTTTGTACATTAAGTACTCCAGACTGATGGTTCTTAGGATACGTTTCACCGGATCGAGTAACCGGCATGTATCATCTTTTGTATTAATCGCGTAGTATTACTAACGAAACAGTTTGCAACAATCTGGTTCTGTTGCTACTTCCAATCGAACGATAATCTAAATGTGAGATTCTGGCAATCTTGACGCCACTTTCCCACAGACGGCGCCAAGTGTTAAAGTGTTAAAACTAGTGATGCTGTGTTACTGACAAACGCAAATCGTTACCGAACAAATATTGACGTAAAACAGTGATTCACCGTAAACTATGTTAAACTTTTAGTATCGTCACCGAAAAAACTACGTGGGTTCTTGGGAGTGGTAGGGGTCTGTTGGACAGAGGCCCTGTACTCATTTCCCAATTATTCAACACAACATCCGAAACATGTATACGCATCTTAGCTCAGTTACTAGCAGTAACTTCAACATTTGACCTCTATATTTCTGCATACTGAACTCTCCAGACTATCCTGCTATTGGAATAGAGCAGTAGTCTGTGATACCGATTTCACAGTAGTAATCAACCAGAGACAATACTTTAACTGATAGATACAACGCTTTATAGCGATCTCAACTAAAAGTTCACGTTACCGAAAATACTAGTCCGTTCGCATCACTGAATGCAACAAGTTTAGTAAGACAAACAGAACATACTCAATAGTGTATTAAGTTGTCAAATCAAATCACGGAGTAATATAACTACTCAGACTGACTCACCGTATTTCAACAACTGAAGAACGCACAGCACTACTAGACGTTAACAGTACTCAGATACACAATCCGTTCCTCAACATTCATTACAACGAACTTCACTGGTAGCAGACAGAACAAAAATCAACACTAACAATACTCAGAACTTTGTAACCGTGTAATAATACTCTGACAAATAATCAGGCAAATAAACTGGCAATTCCAGAAAAGACGTCTCTCTCGAGCATTCTCCTTACATTGCTTTATATAGATTTACAAAGTGTGCGTACCAACTTTTGCGCGTAATTCAAGGAACTCCGCTACATCCGGCATACATTTGTCCTACTCCGACGGCCATCTAACAGTGTGTATGTGTGTGCATGTTTGTGTGCTTCTCACTCACACACTTGTGGCTTCACTTATTTGAGGTCTTCATACCATCCTCATGTCTTCTTTGATTGACATTAAAGGAGGTGCTACTCATCACTGAGCTACGCCAAATTTTGGTGCCGTTGCCGGGGATTGAGCTTTGAGGACGAGCATGTGATGGTAAGACATAGAGAGGACGCGTTGGAGTGGTAAGTAGTAGGTAATTTTCTTGTTTTTCACCATTTTCTCCACCTCCATCTCCATCTCCTTCTCCACTTCATATTCGCACTTCCATTTCATTCTCCTCATTTGGTTTGTGTGAGTTTGAGAGAGAGCGAGTGTGCATTGTTGTTTTTGTGTGTCTTTGCATGATTCTTGCAGGTTGCAGCATCCTCACCATCTCCAGCATGCTCAGCAGGTATGAAAATTCTCTGTGCATGCCTCGAGGCATCGAGCATGAGCTATTGCGACACACCAAAAAGTTGACCCAATCACAATTCTGAGTGCACCACGACACAGTGCAGCCTGAGAGCTCCTAGAATCACTAGCTTGATCAGTAAAATTCACCATATCCCGAGGTATCGCGACACACCCGACCTATCGCGACACACCGAGGTATCACGACACACCCGTCTATCGCGACACACCGAGGTATCGTGGCACACCCACCTATCGCGACACACCGAGGTATCCTGAAACACCCACCTATCGCGACACACCGAGGTATCGCGACACATCGAGGTATCGCGACACACACCATCTATCGTGACACTCCGAGGTATCACGACACTCAGAGGTATCGTGACACACCCATCTATCGTGACACACCCACATATAGCGACACACCCACCTATCGCGACACACCGACCCGAGCTATCGTGATACACTGACTTTACGCATAATTTCTTAAGGGATGTAAGTGTGTAATTGTGGTTATTTTGGGATTGACACTGACAAATTGGGACTACCTTAGAGTCTTATAAGTGGGAAAAACTCCTAGAACACCTTAGATGAATTCGTGAAACCCTGAGAACCTGTTTTAACACCTTGAACCCTGAGCGGTCATAACTTTTTCATATGAAATCTATTTTTTGAGCTCTAGAGCTTGTCGGAAAGCTCCTGGTGAATACTACACGCCCTCAACTATTTTTTTATAAGAATAATGCATTGATTTTCAAACAAGGTATTTTGAAGTTGAACCTCTGTGGGATAGGTACACCAAGGGAGCTCTAGAGAAAATGTTTTTGGCAATCCAAAAGGGGAGAAAAAGGGGTCTTTAAAAGTGTCTTTATCAAAGTGTTTGTCAATTAAAGTGAAAAACTTGAACTAAAATTGGAATTTTTACAGGTTCTTAGAGAGCTTTTGGAGAAATCAAAGCAAGTGCCATTGTGTGCAGGCTTGGGAACACGTTTCCTGGGTAGACAAGTGTAGCAAGGAGAAACAATTTGAGGTTGGAAGTTCTCTCAACCCTCCTTTGTCAATTCCTAGCTTAGGCTAAGTGCGACTTAGGTGTGGTGATTAATTAGGGTGACGTTAGGCACGAATCAAGTCCAAGATAACTAATCAATTAAGTGCAAGTATTGAGTAGGTCTTAAGTGTGAAAACCCTAAGGGACAAAAGTAAACTTGATTCAATCAATTATCAAGTACAAAATTCACTTAAGTATTCCTGATGATGTGATTTCAAATAAGAGCTTTACACAATAACCAACTAAAAAGAACAAAGTGAGTGATAAAAACTAACCTGCAACGAGAGTGTACTCGGGACTAGAGGGTAGAAAACCCAGGAATATGAACCTTAGGTCAGGAAGACACATAGGTTGGGACAGACAAAGCCTCAGATCCTCTGAAGCTAGTGTCAATCACACGGCTAGGTCTTGGGCCCAGCAGCTGAGTAATTATTCCAACCACCCTAACTCTGAGACTAGCAAATCAGAGATGTCTCAAGGTATAGAGAGACCCATAGGAAGTCCAGGTGTGGCCTACAAAGGTTGAAGGTCCTTACAAGACTCAACTCAAATATCTTAGGACCAACCGATTAGGTGCATACCTCTATGAGGACGATCTAAGAAGATCTGTAGTCCAGATTAAAAGCCTAGATCAACCTATTGGACTAGAACATCCAGCCGTGAAGTTTGAGAATGGTCCATACTTGAACAAAGAGGGAACTATGTATGTAGTCACTGATCACCTAGACAGGACAGACGAATTTGGTAATGTGATCCCAGAAACAGACATGGGTGACATAGAGCAAGGGAACATGGGAAGAGAACCTAGGACCCCTCGAGGTAAATCAGTTCTTACGAGAATCCTCACGCCAGAGTGGGTGCCCCAGGACAACAAGAGCATAGATCTGCTCTTAAACCGAGACAGTGATGAATCCTTTTGGAGGTATAAGCCTGATCAGCCAAATGAAGTAGGAACGATCACTATCTATGAGTTCAAAGATCCTGATAGCCCTGGCAAAGTAACCTATTTGGACAATACTTCAGAGAGGATCTTTGTGGTCACAGAGCATGGTAGGCATGGCTACACTTGGAAGGGTGAATGTATTTTCCCCCAACCAAGATCTAATGTCTCTTATGGACACCAAAGAGCGGGAACATCCCAAGCTCATGGAGTCAAAAGGGATAGAAGTAGAGACATACTAGAGGTAAGTTTTGCCAACCCACTAGGAAGAGAAAGAACAAGAACAGAGACAGATAGAGTGGAACTTGAGAGGCTTAGGGAACCAAGGAACCTAAGAAATGCTGATGATTTCCCTTTGCCAAGGCCAAGAGAACTCACTAGGACCCTGAGGCCAACCCAGCTGGTGAAGTCCATGAAGAATTACTTTGATGGCACTGGAGACCCTTACAACCATGTGGCAGAATTTAGGCAAGTCTTGAGAGCTGAACAGGTTGAGGACCTATTCACGCAATACAATGCTTTTGGCTTAACTCTTAGAAACACAGCGCTTATGTGGTTTCAACCACTACATGAGAGGCAGTTTAGGAGCATAGACCAACTTTTAGAAGCTTTTGTCACTGAGTTTTCTAAGAGTGGCATACGGCATAATACTTCCTCATTGATTCATAGCTTTAAACAAACACCTTAGGAGACAGTCAGACTAGCAGGAAGAAGGTTTAGGCAGTACCTAGAGAGATGTCCTATTCTTGAGTTACTCACACCAGCCAAACAAGTGGCTCTATTCCTAGATGGATTGTTAAGTACCAGACTAAGATCTTATGTGTACTTGAAGGACCCTAGAACCATAGAAGAGTGTGTACGCATGTGCATAGATATTGAGGATAACGTAGGGGAGGAATTAGAGCTTTCAAAAATCTACAAAGATTCAGATAGTTCTACTAGCCTCTCTTCCTCACAATGCACATCTATTGAGGAACTCGCTCAGAAAGTAGCTCAGAAGCTAGGAGTCTCTAGTAAACAAATACCAAGGTTTGCCCCAGTAAAAAGGTGCTATACTTGTGGAGGTGACCATATGGCAAATGTATGTCCCATTATGGCTCAACCCCAAGTAAATCCTAGTAGCCAGTATTGCACCATAGAACGGAGATACACTAATCACACGGTGCAAGATTGCCCATACAATAAGCAAGCCGTTAGGAAAACTTACCCTCAGCCATATCCACAACAAGGAAGACATCAAAACCAGTACCCACCGCAACAATATGGCAGAACACAACAATCCGATCAACAACCCTACCAAACCCAACATAGGCCTCAGCCTGTGTTAGCTCAGCAACCTCCTACCCCAACTAATGTGATTCCTGTGAAGTACGCCGCTGCAGAAGAGAATCTAAATAAAGCCATCATCCCAGTCACTCCATTGCTTTCAGAAGGTGACCCCAATGACTAGAGTTTTGATTCTACACATATTGATAGTCCCTAGACCTACTACATGCAGTCACCTGAGCATAGTGAGTCCTACTACTGTGAAGAACCGACCAAACCTAGTTGGGAGCCAGATTATACAAATGTCATGTATGCCAACCCCAACTCTAGACCTCACCCTAGGCAAGTACGACCCCCACTCCTTAGAGGACCATGTTTCAGATGTCAGGGAGATCACCTCATCCGTGATTGTCCAATGCCTGCCCCTACACAACCCCAACCTGTGACAATTTAGGGCTTCTCTCAAGATTGTGGAAAAGAGCATCTCTTACGAGATTTCCCAAAGATTAAGTCTAATTCCTTGCAAGAGTTACCACATTTCACAGGCCCATGGGAAACTAAGTCAACTTGCATGAGAGCACCCACAGTCATGATAAGAAACAAAGATTCGATCATACCTAGGAATACAGAGGTAGTAAAGAACACTTAAGTGTAGTGCAACCTCACCTTAGAAGAGCTACTCAAGGTTAAGCCGGAATTGTGGAAACATGTAGCCAAACAAGTGCCAGATGTAGAGAAATCTTGTTCCTAGGTAGGATCTCATAGAACAGTACCAGAAATACCATTGGATAGGATAGGAGACATGAGCGAAGGAGAAGAAGGAAATACCTATCTTCCAACTACCCATCATGGATACACAACCAAGGCAATTTTGGACTCAGAAGCAGGAGTTGCAATTGCTACCACTTCCCTATGGAAGCATTGGGGCAAGCCAGCACTCAGGCAGATGAGAATGAAATTGCAAATGGGTGATGGTCATATTGAGAGGCCTTTAGGATTGCTAGAAGGAATAACTCTCACTACATGTGGTGTAGAGTTTGAGCATACGTTTGCAATATGTGACTTTAGCAAAAACTAGGCCTATGAGATGATTTTGGGGAGACCATTTATGTGGCAGTTGCAAGTGGTACAGGACTGGGGAACCAATTCTTTGTACCTGCAACACTTAGGTGTTACAACCAAAGTCAATCTCAAGGATTACTCTCATAGAGATGTCCCTCCCATCCAATGGAATCCCATCCATAGAGCCAAGGATGAGACGGAGTCAGTGCACTCCATAGGATCAAGATCCTCATGGCTACATGAAGACACTCACTTGTGGATGTGTAAAGTAGCAGTAGAAGAGGAGAAGAGAGAAAAAGCCAGGGAGATAGGTGCGAATGAAACTCATAGATCGATTCAGGACCCAACCTATGCACCTGTAGTACTTCCAGACAAAGAATTTGAACCCCACGGTTGGGCGAAAATTTTAGCAACAATGGATGTAGCCATCAATGAAGAACAGTGGACACCCCACTGTGATGAGGATGGCTATGACATTTCAATATTCACAATAGAGCCACTCATGGGAGATTCGGTTATTGAAGAATGTGAACCTAACACCGATGCATTTGAGGATGCAAGTGACTCCGACCTAGAGTCAATCATCATGGACCCACCATTTGCATCAGATGAAGAAGAATTTTATGAGGTAGAAGTTCACCCTCAGAGACATGACGAGATCATTAATGATCTGAGATTAACCACAAAAGTGACCACCAAGAGTGAAGGAAAGAAAAGAAAGAAGAAAGAAGTCACTTCGGAGGAAGAAGAATCTTTGTTTGAGGTCCCTAAAAATTTTAAGAAGTAGGAAATAGAAGATAGGAGAGTCATGGTAAGAATGCCTAAATGTCAGGCACAATCAGGAGAGTCCTATGATAACAAGGAAACTACCAAGAAGATAGTTGTAGCCATAGAAGAGGGAGAAGACAGATGCACCTACATAGGGCATTACCTGACAGAAGAAGAAGAGCAAGAGTTGATAGCGTTACTAAGAGAGTACAGTGATGTATTCGCTTGGAGCTACAAGGACTTGAAAGGTGTAGACCCCGACATATGCTCTCACACGATCCCCATGACATCAGATGCGAGACCCTCTAAACAAAAGCCATACACATACAATGACAACTATGCTGCCAAGATCAAAGAGGAGATAGATCACTTGGTTGAAGCTGGATTCATCTATGAAATCGAGCACACTGAATGGGTATCCCCCATTGTAGTGGTGCCCAAGAAGGATGAAAAATTACGAGTATGCATTAACTTGAAGAAGGTTAACGCAGCCACTATTAGAGATAGTTATCCGCTTCCTATCACTAAGCATCTATTAAAAGGGTAGCAAGCAAGGAAGTATACAACTTCCTAGATGGGTTCTTTGGCTACAATCAAGTAGCCATTGCACGAGAAGATCAACATAAGACGGCTTTTTCCACAGAGTGGGGCATATTTGCTTTTTGGGTGATGCCATTTGGGCTTACCAATGCTGCTGCAACCTTTCAAAGATTGATATGCCATGTGTTTAAGGATTCCTTGAGGAAGAATTTGGAAGTCTATGTTGATAATCTTTGTACTCATTCCAACATTAGATAGACTCATATACCCGAACTCAGACAATATTTCACAAATGTCGAGAATATCAAGTGTGCCTTAACCCAGAAAAGTGTGTTTTCATGGTCAGGCAAGGCAAGATTCTAGGCCACATAGTGTCAAAGAACGGCATCTCCACTGATAAGAGAAAGTGATAGCTATCGCAGAGCTACCAAGGCCAAAGAATGCAAGGAAGTGCAAGCTTTCTATGGACTATTGACCAATTTTGAGTGGACTGAAGAATGTGAGGACTCCTTCAATGAGCTTAAGAGATGCTTATGTTCAGTACCAATCTTGACTACACCAGATTGGAACAAGCCATTCCATGTCCATGTGGATGCATCCAATTATGCTATTGGGTGTGTACTTGCACAACCAACTGGTGAAGGTAATATGGATCTTCCAATTGCCTATGCTAGTAGACAACTAAATGCAGCTGGACGAAATTATACCACTACTGAGAGAGAAGGGTTAGGCATGGTGTATGCAGCTAAAAAGTTTAGGCACTATTTGCTTGCAAATAAGTTTAAATTCTTTACTAATCATCAAACGCTAGTTTACTTGGTAAACAAGCCATGCAATACAGGTAGATTAGTAAGATGGTTCCTCTTACTCATGGAATATGACTTTGAGGTAGTGGTGAGGAAGCGAAAGATTCACTTGAGAGTAGATCATCTCTCAAGGCTCACATTCGGAGAGGCCCCACAAGGAGTATCAGATGACCTTCCTGATGCCTACTTGTTTAATTTGGAATTTGTACCACAATAGGCCAAGGCCTTAGTGCCAGTACTAACATATGGGCCTAAACATCCAGTAGTCAACACTCAAGATGGGGAGGTAGTAAAAGCCCAAAAGTTCCATATCATGGCAGGGAGTATGTACAAGCATACAAATCAAGGGATATGTACAAGCATACAGATCAAGGGATATTAGCATGTTGTGTGGAAGAGGATGAGTATGCAAAATGGTTGCAATTAGCACATGTAGGTGCATTAGAGCAACATTACTCAAGGCAACGAAGCCTAAAGACACTAAGGAGACTCAGAGTGCATTGGTTAACTATGGAAGTAGATGTTCATAAGATGTTCAAGGAATGTCCGAATTGCCGCACTAAACCACTAGTGGAATATGCCACTCTTTATCGAGTGTCTTTAGTGACAGATTGGAGCGATCCATTAGTGGCCTTTTTGAGGATGAAAAAAATCCCTCAAGAAATTACTTTGATTAGACAAAGGAGCTTAGAACAAGAGGCACTAGACTATGCTCTCATTGGAGATAATTTATACAGACGAGGAAAAGATGGGTATCATAGATTATGTATCCACGAGAGTGAATATCTCAAGATCTTGGATATGCTCACCAAGGTGTAGCAGGAGGACACTTTGGACCAGATAGGGTGATTAAGGCAATACTATTTGCAGGTCTTTGGTGGCCAACCCTTCACATGGATGCATATACCTACGTGAAGAGGTGTGATGTTTGTCAGTGAACTCAGTACCCTATACGCAAGGATGAGATGCCATTGAAACCTATGATGGGCGGACGTGCATTCTCTAAGTGGGGAATAGACTTTGTTGGTCCTATTAATCCCCTAGCTAAGGGTTCCCATGCTGAATACATTATAGTGGCCACTGACTATATAACCAAATGGGTAGAAGTAAAAGCTACAACGAAGAACGATGCGCAGACCACTGCTAAGTTCTTATTCGAGAATGTGTTCACCAGATATGGGCTACCACTAGAGCTAATAAGTGATAGAGGAACGCACTTCTTGAATGAAGTCATAGAAAACCTTCTCCAAGAATTCTTAGTGATACATAAGAAGTCTACCCCCTATCATCCACAAGCCAATGGACAGGCTGAGAGCATAAATAAAATTCTATGCAATGTATTGACCAAATTGGTTAATAACAAACGCTCTGATTGGGACAAACAGCTACACCATGCTGTTTGGGCATACAAAATTGCCTATAAAATGGTACTCCAAGCTACACCCTTTCAGATGGTGTTTGGCCAGAATGCAGTGCTACCATTGGACTTCTTGATACCCACATTGAGAGTAGCACAAGAGCACGATTGGACTGGCCATGAGCTTTCCTCTAGAGTTTTTGATCTTGAACGATTAGGGGAAACATGATTGAGAGCGGCAGCAGGAATTTATGGAACCAAGAGGAGGCAAAAAGCCTATTTCAACGCACATGTGAAGGATAAGGGCTTGAAAGCAGGAGACCTAGTCCTAGTCTACACCTTGAAGCAACATGCACGAAAGTTAGAGAATAGAGGCTATGGACCAATGATGATCAATAGGATCTCCACAAGTGGAGCAGTACAACTAGCCACTTTAGAAGGTGATATCCTACCAAGTTACATAAGTGGATGCAGAGTCAAGTTATATCAAGAACCCCTCACGGAGGAGATGTTAAATCAACTCAATACTGCAAAGAAACGGAAAGAAGAGGAAAAGCGAATTTGAGAAGAAGCATAGGTAGAAGCTTTAGAATGCATTCGACGAATGAAATTGAGAAAACAAAGTAGAGATCAACCCATGCCTGACACTCAAGAAGCTCCAAGTTATCACATGGCCATGTGCGAGGCTTCAGGTGAACACATCCATAGGATAGTCGACCGGAGACCTTTTGTGACCCTAGAAGTAGGACAAGGAGAGAATGCAAGGACTGTGAGAGCTTTAATTGACTTAGGAGCAGCCACTAGTGCATTTCAACTTTCTTACTGCCAAAAAATTGAAGGTGAATCCTATAGAGGCTAGTATGCGAAGACGAGGATCTTACTGAATCTCTTGTCTTGGGCCAAGATTGGATCTATGATCATGCAATCAACCTTAACCTAAGAAGTGGACTTCTTCAGGCTTGGGTAGGCCAAAACCGCATCACGATGGAATTAGAGAATCAAGCACTTAGGCCACTAGAAAAGGCACCAAATCCTGGTCCCTCCAGGAACCCACATGAAGATAACGATGCTATTCTTGTCCAAAGTTCTATGGTGCAGAGGATTGTCACTTTTGACGAAGGGAAGTCAATGAGGAGTTTCCATCAGTTTTAAAGAGGATTCGAGAAAGGCAGGCCGGGCAACATACGACACCGAGGAGGCTGGTGATCAAGAAGCATGAACACCAACTTGTGCAATATGAGGTACCTCACAGCATGAAGCAGATCTGGATACGGAAGGGGGGAACACCCATGACTCTGGAGAAAGGTTCTCAAAGAGGCACTAAACCAGCAACACCATCAAGGACTAAAATGAAGGAGTCCCCTAGGCAACACTCTAGACATATCATTTCTATTTGGGTCCCTAAGAGGTCAATGAAGGCTATCCCCAATGCTAGACAGATATGGGTGCCCAAGGACTACTTACGAGCCCAAATAGATTCACCTCCAGTCACTAGCATAAATCAACACTCACAAGTACTCTTGACAAACAGCTTAGGAAAGATACCTACACCCCACACTATTACACCTTCGGTCAAACCTAGAAATGTCTGGAAATGGGTACCCAAAAGGTCCCAAATCCAGCACAATCTAGTTCATAGACCTTTAACTATCATCCGCTCTAAGAGCTACGAATCCTCAATCAAAGTTTGGAGACTTAAACCCTGTATCAAACCCCCTGACCCAATTTTGTAAATCCATCCACTCTGATGTAGGTGCATTCTGAGTACATTGCATATCCAAAGTATGCATCTAGGATGACACTAACCACTAACCAACATTCACACCTATCACAAACACTTCACCTCTAACCACTAACCACCTGGAATGTCATGTTAGTATTGTGGAGGGAGCACCATTACATCCTATTTCCTATGCAACACTAATGTGCCTTTCTTCTTCTAGCAGATAAGCATCATAAGTCTCATGGCAACAGCAGCAGGCAGGAGCTCCCAGGCAGGCACTAGTACTCAAATGAATTGGGATACCATGCCTTTGGAGGTTCCACCCTAAGAATTTTCTAAATGTGAGACAAATTCCCATCTCGGATCCACCAAGTGGCCTAACAGAAAGAGTGAAGGGACATTCTCATTGGTTCAATGAGATGCTAGGAGATTTGGGGGATGCAGACCATATCTGGGAATCCAAGTTTGAATTTGGAGGAGTTTGGTGGACATTTCAGTTCTTCTCAAGAGACTTTGAAGCATTACAAAACGTAGCACCTCTTCAAGATATTTGGCAGAAAGCAGGATTGAAAGAGTATTTTAGTGCATCTTTGCCCAAACCAGATTTCATTAGATGTTATTACTTGATTGCAACTCTAAAAGCGACAGGAGATCGAGATCAGTCACGCACATTCCTGGTGCCTTCTCTATCAAACCAGGAGGAAATGAAAAAGTTTGAGTTGAACATAACTTTAATCAGGGAGGCTCTTTAGATGTACGGCACCCATGTACCCTCCGATCAAGACCCTTTGATACCGGAGTCTATGAAGAATAGTAAACTCAAGAAGTTGAAAGAGATGTGTGCCCTCACCCCAAACATCGCCATACCATTGCGAATGTGCCTTTAGCATTTTTGCATTTCCGGCTCAAGTCCGATTCATACAGCCTCATAAGAAGATTTGGTATGGGCTATACCTAGCGGAGACAGGGAGTCTACCTATTAAAATGCCAATGTGGATCCTCGACCAATTGTATGAAGTAGGCAAACAAGGAGTTAGGAAGCCTACTTTGAATGGTTGTTGTGCCATTACAAGAATCATCTACAGATGCCTCACTTATGATGTGCCGATTGCACGGGCCCTTACGTACTCACAGTTGCAACCCTTTCAGGGACGAAAACCAGGGGTTCAACTAGCTAAAAGAATGTGTGGATCTCTTTCCCATGTTCTAATTCCTCATGAGTCTACCACAGAAATCTCCCCTAGAGAAGAAGAACAGGTGGCCCCATTCATGATCCATCTCCAACAAACACAATCAGAGGGCATGGTACAACCCACTCCATCAGCCCCTCCACTACCCACGGATGCTCAGTTTTCCTCCATGGCTTCATTGGCGGAGGATACATCCTTTGACTTTGAGACCTTCTTGCAAACAACGTAGTTATCTGAGAGTGAGTTCTTTTCAGACACTGAAGGTCTCGGATCATCATCCCAGAGAGGATGCCCACCTCGTGATGCACGAAGAGTACATCGGGAAGATGAGGCACAACACATTCACGTGGAAGGCACACATGAACAAGCAGAGGTGCAGGGGAATGCATCAGAGGAGAGTGAGGAGGAAGCCCCTACCTACACTGCACAACTCAAACGGCTATACAAAACGATCAAACAAGTACAAAAAAGGCATAGGTTGTCAGAAGAGGCAAACATAGCAATGGTAAGCCAGATGCTGCAGTCAGAGGAAATTTTATAGAATCATTGAATCTTTTGGCAGATACCTGTGGAATTGTGGAAGCCATGTGGACCATGGTATATCGTACCACCCCTCAATATGACCAATGAAGGCTTGATACTCGATCACGGAGGGGAAAGATGATTCAAATGGAAGCCTCTACCTCACTCCCTACCACAGCTCAAGAAGACGTTCACATGGCCAACCCCACTAACACTGATGCACACTACGACAGCACATAGATACCATCTCCGCCATCACCTCCCATCCAACCCACCGAACCCCTCACTAGTAGTACTCCTGAACAACCAGTATCCACCCTTAGTGAACCTATATCACACAACACCATTTCTCCATCCTTCCCTTTACCTACATCCACCAGTTCCAGCCGATTTTTTGAACCTCAGATAGGTCATTCTACCGCCCATCAAACCATAATAGGTCACCCTTCTTATCTACCAGCTCTCGGACAGCCACATGCCCCTACCCAAACATTAACACACCCATTTCCCTTCACTACTACATTTCCTCCTTACCAACCCCAACCCACTGTGCCCCTCTTAACCTCCTCAGAACCAACACAAACCACCCTACCTCCATTCTTGGCAAACCTTGTAAATATAGTTCAACAAATTAAAAATTATAATAGAAAGTCCCTTTCCCACCCCACCTCCCCCACATTCACAACCACCACTAACACACCACCCACCTTTCCAGTATTCACGATTCACACTTCACACACAATCATGTGCGACCCCATGGACATTTCACCCTCCACAGGACCACTCACCACCACTTTTGTCTCAACATCACCATGTGTAACTTCACGCACATCACCACATACACCCACTATCAGCACAACATCCACTTTTCCCTTCCCCATTTCCCGACCCCTTGCATCTTCCACCTCTACCTCTACATCCATCTCATTTAGTCATGCACTAGACACCATGTTTGAAGCTGCCGCCCAGCTTAAACAAGAATACAGGTTATTGGAAGAAAACAATAAAGAGCTTTGTACTCTATCGTCCCACCTCCAGGCACGTGTCAATGCCTTGGAGTTGAGTAATACTGCATTACAACATGAGGTTACTGCCCTCCAACAATCTCATGTGGAGCTCAAAGCCAAATATACAGAGATGGGTAAGGAGATTGAAGAACAACTCAGAGATCAGCTAGCCCGCAATGCTAGAATACAAAGAAACATGGCCTTACTTCGCCGACACTTAGCAGGTGCTCAAGAAGAGAATAGAAGACTACAGCAACAAAATTAAGAAAATTTAGAAGCGGCCATCGAAAACACTCCAGGGGCACCTATAGATCTTGCTAAATTCCAAGCTATCCCCTCAGAAAACATTCAGCAGGTATTGGAAGATTATGCGACCCTCTTGGAAGCACACGACCAACTTGCAGACCAGGTGAAGGAACTACAAAGACACCATGTGCCCACACCGCAACCAACAGAACCTAGAAAGATGGTGAGTGTCGCTACCTCTCCACTGCCAGAATCTTCAACTACAAACAAGGTATTAAAGTTATGGCAACAAGTGGCAGAGTTAAAGATTAAATTGTTACAATATGAACGACCTCCATCTTCACCCGATCAACCAACAAAAGAGGAGGCAGTTATCATTCCAGTTGAAGAAACATTTGAAGATAATTATGAGCCTCAACCTCTTCTAGGAGGCAAGGTCACTGATGAAGGACAAGACACATATGAGGAACCCCCTCGGACGTGGATGAAACAAGTAGAAGAGATGGGCCACACTCACAAAGAGCGAATTGTCACTTAGAGGGTTGCCATGAAAGCTATTGAGGAAACTGTGCTTCAATCAGAATATTTCAAGAACCTGGCTCCTAGACGATTAATAACCAGTTCAGAACTATAGTATAAGCCTTATATTGTACTATTGGCTGATTACAATGCTGAGATTAAAAGGTCACCAATCAGTATCCTTCATTTGCAACACAGTTCCAACCGGAAGGCATCCCTGAAGCGGCCAAAAAAGGTGCCATATTCCAACCCACTTGACGTCAAAAACTACTAGAGACTTATCGACATGCTCCAAACATGGGATCATGCCCCCATGCATTTAAAGTATAATCCATGCTATGGGCCAGTGCAACGACGACGATCATGGAAGGCCTTTGCCATAAAAGTTCAGAACAATGCAAATTGCAAACAATGGCTCAATTACCCATCCATCACACCACCAACAGGCACACCAACCATAGCTTACATGATGGCTACTATCAGACACTGGATGCCACGCTTACAACCCATGCTCGATGTCGGTCCTCAGATGATGCCAAAGATCCTAGACATGATGCAGATAGTACTCAAGACCTTCTACAATGTACGCAAAATCTAGCCTCCGATTCCAAGCTTCATAAATGGTAATTATGACTTACTCTATGATATGAGCACAACCTTGAGTATTCGGGTTGCTTATGCATGGCATGTGAGGATCAGATATCTCCCTGCTTGCTACAAGCAAACCTTTGATGATATGTTCACCACGGGGTTTTGGGAGTCTGACTCGGAAGTGTTCGCGCCACAACCCACCCATCTCCTACAGAACAAACTATGCACTCAGAGCTCTATACCACACCACAACCTAACATTCTGGGCGCGGTCAATTGGGATGCTTTTCAAAGAGATCTAATCAGAGGATTAAGGATCATAGAAGAAGAACTAGCCACCAATGTACTACAACACTACATTGATCACCCCATGGAGCAAAGGTCTGTCAGAGACGACAGACGCTAAGGGGGGGAGAGTGTTGGCATCATATGGGAAGAAGCAAGTACAGGCATACATGCAGATCTAGCACTCACGCAACCCATTAATTTTTTTCAATCCTTACACTATTATAAGAGTGATTCTCATCACTGACAACCATTGTAAATACCGTTTCACCTTTTTGTAGCTCCATTTTGTGGAAGCCGAGGAGTCCTCAAGCTTGTAGTATTTTCCTACCAAGTTTCATAATTTTTAGAGCTTGTTTGAGCCTCCAAAATAGCTTAGGGACCTAATTTTTAATTAGGCCAGACATTAGGTCTCAA
Organism: Ceratopteris richardii; assembly: GCA_020310875.1. Taxonomy (NCBI): domain Eukaryota; kingdom Viridiplantae; phylum Streptophyta; class Polypodiopsida; order Polypodiales; family Pteridaceae; genus Ceratopteris; species Ceratopteris richardii. Next base: position 172,911,485 of record CM035417.1, on the reverse strand, counting down.
CAGGACCAAAGCTAGTCAAAAACTGTAAATAGAGCTAGAGAGCCCATTTTTGAGGCTAGCTTGTTGTAGATTTGAAGTTGTATGAGAACTCTTTTTGAATAGAAGTGATTCCATTGTCTTTCTCCCTTTGTTCTTGCCGTGTGTGCACGTGTGTGTATGTGTGTGCATGTTTGTGTGCTTCTCACTCACACACTTGTGCCTTCACTTGTTTGAGGTCTTCATACCATCCTCATGTCTTCCCGGATTGACATTAAAGGAGGTGCTACTCATCACTGAGCTACACCACACACACACACATACACACACATATACACACATACACACATAATGATGCATACACACACATACATGCATACACACACATACATGCACACACACATATATGCATACACACATATGCATACACACATATGCATACATAATGCACATGCATACTACACATACATAATGCATACACACACATATGCATACATAATGCATACACACACATATGCATACATAATGCATACACACACATTTGCATATATACATGCATACACATACAGACATAGACACATACACACACATAGACACATACACACACATAAACACATACACACTCATAGACACACACACATACACATAGACACACACACACACATACACACACATATACATACACACATACACACATACACACATACACACATACACACATACACACATACACACATACACACATACACACATACACACATACACACATACACACATAATGATGCATACATACACATACACATGCATACACACATACACACACACATACACACATACACACATACGCACACATATGCATACACACACATAGAGAGACATGCACACACCTACACATACATGCATACATAATGCATATGCATATGCATATGCATACATAATGCATATGCATATGCATACATACATACTTACATGCATACATAATGCACATGCATACATACACATACATAATGCATACACACACATATGCACACATAATGCATACACACACATACACACACATATGCATACATAATGCATACACACACATACACACACATATGCATACATACATGCATACACATACACACATAGACAAATACACACACATAGACACATACACACACATAAACACATACACACTCATAGATACACACACATACACATAGATACACACACATAAACACACACATATATACACACACACATATACACACACACATATACACACACACATACACACATAGACACATACACAGACACATACACACATAATGATGCATACACACACGTACACATGCATACACACATTCACACACACATGCACACACATAAACACACATACACACACATACACACACACATACACACACATACACACATACACACACATATATGCATAAACACACATGTAGAGAGACATACACACATACACATACATGCATACATATGCATACATACATATATACTTACATGCATACACACACATATGCATACATAATGCACATGCATACATACACATACATAATGATTACACACACATATTGATGCATAATGCATACACACACATATGCATGCATACATGCATACACATACACACATAGACACATACACACACATAGACACATACACACACATAAACACATACACACTCATAGACACACACACACATACACATAGACACACACACATACACATAAACACACACACACACATATATATACACACACATACACACATAATGATGCATACACACATACACATACACACATACACACATACACACATACACACATACACACATACACACGTACACACACATATATGCATACACACACATAGAGACACATACAAACACATGCACATACATGCATATATATGCATACATAATGCATATGCATATGCATACATACATACTTACATGCATACACACATGCATGCATAATGCACATGCATACATACACATACTTAATGCATACACACACAGATGCATACATAATGCATTCACACACATATGCATACATAATGCACATGCATATGCATACATACATGCATACACATACACACATAGACACATACACACACATAGACACATACACACACATAAACACATACACACTCATAGACACATACACACTTACACACACCATCCATACACATTTACACACACACATACACATGCACACTGACACATATATATAGATACACACGTATATACGCACATAGACACACACACACATACACATACACACAAATATACACACACACACAAATATACACACACACATAGACACAAACACTTACACACACACATACACATCCGCACACATTTACACACACACATACACATGCATAGAGACACATATACATAGATGCACACACATACACACATACATGCATATGCATACATAATGCACATGCATATGCATACATACATGCTTACATGCATACACACACATACACACATACACATACACACATAGACACACACACACATACACACACACATATGCGTACAGACACATAGAGAGACATACACAACACATACACATACATGCATACATAATGCATATACATATGCATACATACATACTTACATGCATACACACACGCACACACACATCTGCATACTTGGATGATAAAGCAATAAAATGTATGTATGTTGGGTATAGTTCTGAAAGTAAAGGCTATCGTCTGTATCATCCATAGTCTAAACACATTCTGGTTAGCCATGATGTTGATTTTGTGGAAGATGTTATTCAACCATTGCTTTCATGCACTAAGGAGACATATGTTAGCTCCAAAGACATGTATGATACTTGGTTCCTCCTAATGAGGCAACTTCTCAGGCTTTCCAGGTTTCATGTGATGATGCAGATTTACATGATGCACTTGTTGATGAGAGAGATGATATTGAGGAGGCAAAAACTATGCCAAAATGGGTCGTGCAAAATTTGAATGATAGAAAATTAGATGCAACTCTATCATATCATACTCGTTCAGGCTCTCATAGTGCCTCTTTTGCATCAGATTGCTATGCTATGGCTGCATCTAGTCTCTGTGATGAGAATGAGCTTGTTTCATTTGATGAATCATAAAATTCAGAAAATTGGATGGCTGACATGCAATCTGAATATGATGCTATAATGAAGCATGGTACTTGGTCTTTATGTGACTTGCTTCCTGGAAAGAAGGCCATTGGTACTAAGTGTGTATACAAGGTGAAGCATAAGCCTAATGGTAAAGTTGAAAAGTATAAGGCTAGGCTTGTTGCAAAGGGTTATGTGCAAGAAAAAAGCATTGATTTTGATGAAATCTTTGCTCCTACTTGTCGTATGACTATTGTTCATAGGATGTGTCCACTTGTATCTCATCATGGTTGGAATGTACATCAGTTGGAAATTAAAACAATATTTCTGAATGGTGACTTTCTTGAAGAAGTGTATGTTTTTAAGCCTCATAGCTTTGTGTAGAAAGGGCATGAAAACCAAGTGTGTAGGTTAAAGAAGGCATTATATGGTCTAAAGCAAGCACCACATGCTTGGTATGAAAAGATACATGCCTATCTGATTGCACATGGTTTTGAGAACACTCCAGCTGAAAGCACCTTATATGTGAAGCATGCTAATGATGTGCTCTTGATCATTGTGGTGTACATTGATGACATGCTGCTCACTGGTCCTCATGAGAAGCATATTGCTGATTTCAAGGCTGACCGTCAGATTTGCATGCTTTTTCTAACAATGATTGGGCTATTTGCTATTACACTCGTCTCTCCACTAGTGGTTTTTTCTTCATGCTTGGTAGCTCATGCATATCTTGGCTGAGCAAGAAACAACCTACTATGGCCACTTCTAGTTGTGAGGCTGAGTATATGGCAGCTTTCACAACAATTGTTGAGTGTGTGTGGCTCAGACTCCTTATGATTGATTTGGGTGTTGGTTAGTCTTCTGCCACCACCATCTTCAGTGACAGTTAGAGCACATTGGCAGTTGCGAGGAACTCTATGTTCCATGCTCGCACTAAGCACATTGAGGTGCATTATCATTATGTCAAGGAGAGGTTCTCTGCTGGGGAGACCAGCTTGGCATATGTGCCCACGTAGGAGAACATTGCAGACCTTTTCATGAAGGCTCAACCTAGGGAGAAGTTTGAAGCTTTCCGCAAAGCTTTGGGCTTACTTCCTTTTGTGGAGTCATTTCCACATAGCTTGGCACTTCCTTATACATGAGTGCCAGCTCCTTGTTCACTGCATCACTCCCAGGGTGGATCTGTTGATATATTCAAGTAGTGATATGTGTGAACACTCTAGAACCATGGGGGCACATTTTTCCTTCTTTAGGAGGTTTTTTCCCCTGACTTGTATACACGCCTATTGCCCTAAGGGACTACTTATCTTTGTACATTCTAGTGGTAATACATTCAGCATTGTGTGCTGTGCTCCTAGCTTCTTCTTCTTCCTTGTGTTGTTTGCATGCTTCCATAGACGTCTAACTCCAACATAAAGGACGGAATGTTGATGGACATGTTAAATAGTTACCTACACCATCTACTTCTACTGTGAAGATTGAAGAAATTAATGCTATTTTTGATGATGCTGATGTGTTGACACTTGATAGTACTGTGACAATTGAGGTTCATATGGCTGATTCTCTTTCCCACACATGACTACTAGATTTTGGTGCTTCATTCCATGTGACACCACACAAAGAATGGCTCTCTAATTATGAAGCAAAGTCCCTTGGTACCGTGAGACTTGGGGTGACTCTTACCAGGGTGATGTTGTGGGGATTGGAGATGTACTTGTGCAGTTCATTGATGGTTCAAAATTTACTATGCATAATGTATGCCATGTACCTCAATTATCACGTAGTTTGATGTCAGTTGGTCAACTTGATGACCTTGGTTACAAGGTGGTCTTCTATGCTCAGTCCTTTTGTATATCAAAGGGCAATATGATTATTGCAAAAGGAACCAAAGTTGGCTCACTTTATCCTTTATTTGTATCACAAAAAGAATACTTGTTAGCTATTACTGAACAGCCTATGGCTTGTATTTGGCATGGTCATTTGGGTCATACATCTCGTAGTGGAATGGAAAATCTTTCTTGTTCTAGCTACTTATCTGTGTTATCTTCTCTGATTTTTCATTTTGTGAGCATTGTCAATATGGAAAGCAAACCAAAAATTTGCATAGAACACACATTGACTCTTCAATTCAACCTTTAGATCTCATTCATATAGATGTGTCTGGTCCTATGCCCACTAGGTCCTTAGGTGGTTCTCTTTACTTTGTCACTTTCATAGATGATGCTACCAGAAAAGTTTGGGTATATCCTATCAAATCGAAGGATGTGGTATTCCCTACTTTCATAAAATGGCTTGCTTCAGTTGAGACTGAAAAAGGAACTAAGCTTAAGGCTTTACATTCAGATAATGAGGGTGAGTATACCTCACATGAATTCAATCTTTTCTATCAATCTAGATGGATTCGTAGAGATTTTACAATTCTTTATACCCTAGTACAAAATGATGTAGCTGAAAGGATGAATCGAACTGTTATACATTATGGAATATGTTGGACAATGCATTGTTGGAGTGTTAATTTATTAATGTATTAATGTGTTTTGGTGTTTTTGATATAGCAGTTGAAGGTTCATGAGGGCGTGAAATCATGAAGGGCAGACATCAATAATCCGATTTTAGGGCGGACATCAATAAATCTGATTTATAATTTAGTTTGTAAATAAATCCACATAGAAGGTTCTATTGTTAGAAATAGTTAGAAAAATAGTGGTTAGAATAAGGCTCATTCTAGACCGCAATTTTTGATATTAAAAGAAAGGATTTCTACGAAAGTCACCAACTTTTAGTTACACACATGCTTTTCGAAGCCGCTCTCATGTAACCACTCTTTTTGATGTAATAAAAAATTCCTATAAATACATGCACTCTGTGGACTGTCAAAACAGAATGCATGGAGGGAGATTGCACCCAATATTGCAATCAGTCTCGTCTCTTGTTGTCTCTATTTTTCTATGTGTTTTCTACGTTCATAACCTCTGTGTGCATGTGAGGAAGATCCTGATAACAGTGGTATCAGAGCCTTACACGCGTCACTAGAGAGGGATCTGTTTCTGTTTGTTTTGGTGAATTGTTGTTTCTATTCAGTTCAGTGAATTGATCTCTCTTTCGGTGTTCTCTGTTCGCAATCCAATTCCAATTCCGACTTCGGATCCGGCTCCGTTTCCATTTCCGTTTCCACTTTTGTTTTCATTTTCATTTCCATTTTTGTTCTAGTTCCAAAACTTTATACCTACATTTACTCCTTCAGCTTACTCAAAGGCGTCAACTAAGGCATAGAACTTAGGCATAACTTAGGCATTACATTGGCATCCAAGGCTCCCTTGGTGACCGTTGGCTATGTGCAAACCAATTTTAATTTGTGAGTGGAAATAAGGAGATCTATATTCACCAAGATGGGAGTATTTGAACCCACAACCTCACCCACACAAGGGAAGTGTTTTACCACTACACTATCTCTTTGTGTTGTCACTCTACTTCTCTTTTCTTATATTTAACGTAACTTTCATCTCTTTCTTACTTTTTCAATCCCCAAGAACAACCATTCGTTTTACATTTTAACTCAAACAAACTCAAAAATTATTTTTACATATCTAGCAAGAAGGTTTTGTCTCAACATCCTCATGGACCTTATGAACAACATGGAGGATTTCGGCGAATCACCTCTACCTGAGGTCACACTCCAGCAACAATTGGAGCTCTATGATACGAATTACGAGGCACTCAGAATGAGATCCGACAACACAAAGAGATACTCGACAAGATGCAAATTGATGAAGAAAACCTTATGAGGGTGTTTAAAACTATTGTCTTTGCCCAATCGGATGGCACACATTCCAAGATCACCATTAAGAATTACCAGTTTTTATGGTGTGGTGGCCATAAGGATGGCACTTTAATCCTTTCATGGATTTCATAGTTTGATGATTTATATACTAATGAAACCTATGCTGAAAGTGAAAAAGTCAAATTTGCCACTAACTATTTAGTAGGAAAAGCTCAACTCTAGTGGAATGTCCTGCGGCACAATCCTGAGCATCCAACAACATGGAAGGCTTTCCAAGAGAAAGTGAAGGATTCTTTTCTTCCTCCTCAATACCATTTGCATGTTTGACGTGCATGGACGGGTTACATGGAAGGAGGGTGATACGGTTACTACCTACACGGAGCAGTTCTCGCAAAATTTACTGTTGGTTCAAATGCATGAAGATGTACTAGAGGATAGCTTGCAGAAAAAATACGAAGATGGTTTGGATGGGGGAATCCAAGCTAAGCTTCACACCTTATGACCTACAACCCTCAACGAGGCTATATCTTTTGCCTATGATGCAGAAAAAGAATTCCAATCCATAACCAAGTCACCTCTTCTACAACAATCACGTCAACGACCACTTTTTGCTAAACCAAATCTTCCCATGAAACGTAATTTTAATGCCCCATCTTACCCTGGTTTTCCTCACCCACCGCAATCCAATTACTCAACTGCACCTGTTGCTTCATCTCTCCAACCTATCAAACCACCTACCCTACAAACTTCAATGATGGATGCCCAATAGAAGCGACCACGAATCACCTGCTGGAATTGTGATAAACCTGGACGTACAAAAACGAAGTGCGGATTGTGACCCCTTAAGATGAAACTAGCTGAAGCTCAATTACATAACATTGTTGGTGAAGGGCAATCAACAATTGAAGTTTTTATGAAGAATTGAAGTCAAGAACTGAAGAAAAGATCAAGTTATGAAGCATGAAGGAAGTGCATATCCAGAAGATGAAGATGTTTTCACATATGTACATTATTTTGAAGTTAGTTCATTTATGCTTTTGATTAGTTATGAGCTTGTAAATATTTTCCTATATATATACAAAGAAAATGTCGGGGCAAATATGAGAGATTATGTGAGAACAAGATTTGAGGAGAATTAGATGTCATTAGAAACTTTAGAAGTGAGTAGGATCTCTCTCATCACTCAGATGTAAAACTTTTCCAGAAATGAAGAAATGTTGCGCCCAATCTTTCTGAGTATTCTCCTTCTATGTTGAATCTTTGGTGAAATGCTTTTGTATAACTCTAAGTCTATATTTGATTGACCTCTGTACAAATTTTCAGCTTCTAATTGTGATCAAGCTGAGAGAATTGAGTGTAGGAACAGTTACATGTGTAAATGGAAAGAAGAGAAGTTATAGGAGGTGCAAAATTTGATGCTAATGTTTTGGTCAGTTCTCCTCCCACAGTGTAAAGTTTTGAGCAAGCAAGCACTCATTCTTTAAGTTGGAAGGTAAGCTACCTACGAGTAAAAGCATTTGCATAATCGAGTTCTAGATTGAGAGAACCAAGTGTTAGAAGTTACAGGTGTCTGAATTGACTTCTTAGAAGAACAATTTTATACATAGGTGACTTGTTAAGATCATTTCTCAAGATCTACTAAATCTTTTAAAAAGATTTAACTTGGAGAAGGTGCACAAACTATAGGTGACACCTTGTGCAAAGTTTTATAAAAAAGTTTACACATTTGATAAGTCAATGAGAGAGATATGTGTAGCAGACTTTCTGTAGAATCATCTTCTTCACATTTTATCCAAAATCTTTATAATTGATTATTAATCCTCCAAATTGGTGAATGTTTTGAGTTACTCTTGATATAGAGGTGCTCTAACTTCAAGAGTAGCCTGTTCTTTTGGAGATTAACCCTCTCCATCAGTGGTATCAGAGCAAGAAACATCAAAATTGAAGAATGGAGGATCCCGACTGCTCCAGTCATAAAGAATTCAACATCTGAAGATTCAAAAGGTGAAAGCTTGAGAGCAAAGCTTGAGAAGGAGGCCATACGACATCAAGGAAGACAAAAGGAGTATCATTCGAAGTAAAGGTACATCTATTACTCATAAAGTTTGAAGAATTCAATACACAGGTGAAGAATGGATGGGAGATTCTCTTTAGATAGAGAAGTTGGATAGAGAGAACTATCCAGCATGGTCAATGAGGATGGAAGCTCATCTTATGAGCAAAGACTTGATAAGTTATATCACAGGTGAAGAAGAAAAGCCTTAGTTCAGAGATCCTAGTGTTCCAACTAGGGAGGAATTATCAGATTTGAAGACTTGGATGAAGAAAGATGCTCAATGTAGCTCAGTGATGAGTAGCACCTCCTTTAATGTCAATCCGGGAAGACGTGAGGATGGTATGAAGACCTCGAGCAAGTGGAGGCACAAGTGCGTGAGTGAGAAGCACACAAACATGCACACACATACACACACACGCGCACACACGGCAAGACAAAGAGTGAGAAGCAATGGAGTTCTTTGGATTACTTTCAAAAACCTCTTACAAGTTCATTTCAGTTACAATCTCACCTCAAAAATGAGCTCTCTAGCTCTTTTTATAGTTTTTGACTAGGTTTTGGCCCTGTCCAGACCTAGTGTCCGGCCTAGTTAAAAATTAGGTTCCAGGGCCGATTTAAGGGCTTAAACGGAGTCTAAAAAATACGAAAATTGATATGTAGGTACTTCTAAGGCTCCTCAAGCACAAGGACTCCTTGGCTTGCACAAAATGGAGCTACAAAAATATGAAATGGTATTTACAATGATTGTTAGTGATAAGAATCACTGTTATAAAGATGTTGGTTTGGAGAAATTTGAAGGGCCTATCTGCCAGATTTGCGTCGACTGCTTTGTCTACTTACTCCTTCACCTCGCTCTGACTCTCTCCGCTGGCTTCCTTGTCTAGTCAGTCCTTGGGTGCCCATACTGCTCTCAACACCCCCCCTCTCTCGCGTCTGTCGTCCCTGACAGACCCTTGTTGCTAGGAGTGTTGGATGTAATATTCCACAACCTGAGTGGCAAGCTGATGTTCTTGTATGCGTAGTCCTCTGGCCAAGTCTGTCATCATACGATCCCAATCAATTGGTCCTGGAATGTTCGGGTGTGGCAGACGTAACTGATCTGCATGGATCGCTTGTTCTACTGTGAATAGTTGTAGCAAATGTGTGGGTCTGGGAATGAAAATTTCTGAATGATATTCCCAGAATCCCGTAGAGAACATTCTCAAATGTCTACTTGAAGCATGCGGGTAAGTACTTTATTCGTGCATGCCAAGCAAAGATTAAAGTGACCGAGGGGGTCTGGCTCATGTCGTAGACTAAATCCTTGTTACCTTGAGAGAATCCAGGGGCAGAGATGTATGGAGCTTGTATCTTCTGAAAGGTTTTGAAGACAATGGTCATGAGCTCGAATATCTTCATACACATTTTCGCTGCTATGTCGGGTACATTATTTAGACGTGTAGACCAGTTCCGAATTGTTGATATCATGTAGGCTACGGTTGGGGTCCCTCGAGGTGGAGCAAAATATGGATAGTTAACCCAAGCCGAGCATTCTTTGTTGTTGCGTACCTTGATTGCAAATGCTTGCTAGGATCTGCGACGTACCACTGGGCAATAGCATGGATTATACTTGATATATAGTGGCATGGTTGCCCAGGTGCTCATCATCTCTGGGTAATCGATTAGTAGACGTGCACGCCAATTAGGTTGGAAGATCGAGTCAGCACGTGCATCTGTCGGTAAATCCCCTAGCTCAAATTGAGTGGCGAATGTGGGCTCCTTCCCTGTATGTCTTTTGACTTCTGCATTATAATCATGTAGCAAGACAAAATAAGGCATGTATTGTGTTGCTCTAGCACAATGGTGAGAACCACGTTAAGAAGCTCCACCTCCTTAATGTCAATCCGCGGAAGAGATAGGAGTGATATGAAGATCGTGAACGTGAGATGAAGTGAGAGTGAAGGTGAGAAGCACAAAGATGCACACACACATACACACACACAATGAAGAGACAAGCAAGACACAATGGAAGGTGGGAAAATAGCTCTATTACTCAAGAACACTCTTACAAGCTCAAACTAGCTCTAGGCTCACACTAACCAAAATGAATCAACCTCAAAAATGAGCTCTCTAGCTCTTTTTATAGTTTCTAGACTAGTTTTGACCGGTTTCACATCTAGTGACCGGCCTAGTTAAAAAATAGGTCCTAGAGGCTATTTGGAAGGGTAAACGATGTCTAAAAATAACGAAAATTGGTACGAGCAATCTACCTAAGCTCCTCAAGCTCGAGGACTCCTCGGCTTGCACAAAATGGAGCTATGAATTAGAAAATGGGATTTTGTCTATATTACATATGTTACAAGAGTGATGAAAATCACTGTTGGATGTTTGAAGAGGTAATAAAAACATAGTTGTTTGAAAAAATGATCCGACTGGCTCCCTGCTCCGTTGTTACATGCTTCCGCGTCGTCTGTGCCTCTGGCTATGCCTCTGACTGCTTCCAACACCCCCCTCCCTCTCGCTTCTGTCGTCCCTGACAGAACCTTGTTGTACGGTCTGCCGGATGTAGTTTTGTAGGAGGTCGTGAGCGAGGGTGTGCTCAGATACTCGAATGCCTCGGGCCAGATCAGCCTCGAGTTTCTCCCAATCTATAGGTTGCGGTTCGTCGGATGGTGGGAGTCTGTAATGCGTGGAATACACCAACTGTTCGTAGGCAAATAATTGCAATAAGTGAGTCGGCCTGCTGATGAACACTTCAGAGTGGTATTCCCAAAAGCCGGTTGTGAACATTTCTTCGAATGTCTGCTTGTAGCACGCCGGTAAGTACTTGACTCTGCAATGCCAGGCATAACACACCCGGAGCGATGGCGTCGTACTCATGTCATATGCGAGATCCAAGTTGCCATGCTCAAAGCCCGGGGTATTAACATGTGGTGCTTTGACGCGTCGGAAGACTTTAAATATCATTTGCATCATGTCAAATATCTTGACAGTCATATGCACTGCTATATCATCCATATATCTCAAGCGAGGGAGCCAGTGACGGATAGTAGCCATCATATAGCCAATAGTTGGTAACTCGATGGGTGGCTTAAAATAGGGGTAATTCAGCCAGTCTTGGCACTGCTTATTATTTTGTACTTTGATAGCGAAGGCAGTCCAGGAGCGGCGTCGTGGCACTGGTCCCCAACACGGATTATACTTTAAATGTAAAGGTGCCTTAACCCATGTGCTCATCATTTCAGGGTACTCTTGTAAAAGACGTGTACGCCAATCTGGTTGATAAATAGTGCCTTGTTGCGCATCCAGTGGCAAGTCTTCAGGCTCAAATTGAGTTGCATGTGATGGCTTCTTGCCCGTTCGCTTCTCTATGGCCAGCTGATACTCGGCCATTAGCATGAAGTATGGTTTGTATTGAATCTCATGCCCGGATATGTACCTGCGTGGGGCCAATTGAGCAAAGTAGGGAGATTGCAAAATTCTTTCTTCGATCATGGCCATAGCATGTAGCTGGGCCTCTACTCTTGCTGAATGTGTCGTTCCAAGTTCTTCGATCGTTTTCATCCACGCGGGGGTAGGAAGTTCATAGGTCATCTGGCCTTCGGCCGTGACTTGTCCGCCTGGGATGGGTATGGGCTCGTATGCTTCTTCAAACGTTTCCTCCACCGGAATGGTTATGTTCTCGTCGTCAGCTGGGATCTCCGGTGGGGAGTCAGGCCGTGGTGGTGCTTCGTATACATCTATGCGTGATTGGAGGGTGGTTACCTGGGCCCGTAGTGCGTTGAGTTCCTCTATGAGTTCAGGAGAGGGGTCCACAGGTTCTGGTACTTCTGCTGCCACTGGTAGTTGTTGTGGTGCCAGTTCTCTGAGCTGTAGTAACTTGTGATCTTCTTTTAGCTTCTGATGCTCTTCGTTCATTCGATCATAGTCCTCTAGCAGTCGAACATGGTCATCTAGCAACATCCGCATCGATTCGGATGGGATTGCCTTGAATCTGCTAGGACTTAATGGTTGTTCTGGATGGTCCAATGCCGCTTCTAAATTCTCTCTATTCTGTTCTTGGAGTCTCTGGTTCTCCTCTTTTGCTGCGGCTAGGTGTCTTCTTAGTAAGCCCATGTTTCGTGTTAGCGTTGCATTGCGGACTGTCTGGGCTCTTAATAAATTATCCAAGTCAGCAGTGGCTTCCTTGGTCTTTTCTTCTCTTTCTAGCTCTAATTTGTGATATGCCTCGCGTAATTCCTGGTAGCGGGTGTTCAGGGAGGCATTCTCTATGGACAATAAATTAAGCTGCGACTGTAAGTCATTGGTTGTCCTCTGCAGCTGCTGATAATTATCGCCAAGAGATGTGAATTCATCCCTTATTTGCGTCATACACATGAACATTTGTCGGAATGCATTATCTACAATGGGTGATAGTATTAACGGGGTGCTAAATGAAGATGCAGTTGGTGTGGATGCAATGGGAACGGGGAATGGGGATGGGAAGGTGGATGATGTGGTGATTGTTGAAAATTGTGATGTGCCTAAGAATGTTTGTGCCGTGAGTGAAGTGAGCGATGGTGCAGTGGTTGGTGAGATGTCCATGTCAGTGGACGTGTCTAGTGCGGTGACCGTGAATATGGGTGTTACACTGGGTGCTGGTGCTGGTGTAAATACGGGATTTACAAAGGTTGAGGGATAATTTACAGGGGGGCTGGCTGGAGCCGCTTGGTGGAAAGGGGACATAGGGGTTACAGTGGGTCGGGAAGGTGAGACGGGGGAGAAGGTTAATGGCGGTGGAAATGGAAAAAGGGGTCGTGGAGTTGTGGGGGAGGGTTGAAAAGCCGGATGGAGAAATGGGTTAAATGGAAAGGTGGACGTGTGAGGGGGTATACTAGGTCTAATGGGTATAGGAATGGTGGGTTGAATGGTCGTAAAAACGGTTTCTGCTACGCCACCGACGAAAGGAGATGTCGGTCTGGGGGAAGGAGGGCGAAGAGGGGAGGCTGGATGAAGAGGCGGTGATGGGGAAGCGGTTGGTGTGGTCGGTACTTCGGTGACTACTGAGGCATATATAGTTGTAGCGCGGGGTGGGGAATCTACCAAGATGGTTTCTCCGGCCAAAGAACTTTCGGGGATGAGGCGTGCCTCCCTGGCTTGTTCAGAAGATTGTCCTCCGATTGGTACACGAATGTATTCGCCGGGCTTTGAAAGGAGTCGTATTCTGCGGGGGTCAAATTGTGGTAGTGGCTTTCTTTGCAAGTACCTGAGTGCTTCGTTGGAGCCTACTGATTTGACTAACTCGCGGAATCCTTTGATGTATGCGTCTTCGAATCCGCCTGTGACCAGTTCCTGTTCTATTATGGCTTGACTCTCTTCCTCGCTCATTTTTTTGCGTGCCCAAACTTTTTCCATAGTTCTATACAGCTTTTTAATGGCCAGTGTGTACGCTGCTGCTTCGTAAGTTTCCTCTTCATGGGTACTTGTATCACCATGTGTGTCCGTTTGTGGGCCTTGGCCATCTGTCTGCTCATGCTCTTGGGAATCGTGAGTGCCTTGGCTGGCTTCGTCATCACCTTCATCGTCATCTGTGGCTGTTCTTTCATCATCAGAGCTGGATACGACCTGTCCTTGTGGCTGATCCCTAGGTGTGGCAGGGTAGCTAGGTCTTTCATATTCTTGAGAAAAGAACTGTCCTTCTGAAAACTGGAACTCATTTGAGAATGCATCTGGCATCTCAAAATCGAATGTTGTGTTTATTGGTTCTGCCTCCATGTGTGGTAATGGGAAAGAAAAGGCTTCCGCACCAATAGTGGTGGGAGCTTCTGCTGTCGTGGTGGTGGGTTCTGTGGTTGCAGCTGCCTGAGGTGCAACGGTACTAGTAGTGCCCTCCGTGACCACTGGTCTAGACAACCTTATGCGAATAGGTTGCACTGTGGGAGCGGCTTCTGTCGGTGATTGTGCTGGGGAGGGTTGTGGTGATGGTGACTCTGGCACTTGGAGGCAAGGAATGGTGCCTCTCATGCGCTTACCTGCCCGTGCTCGGCTGGGCTTCCTGGCTTTCTTCGTCGTTCCTTTGAATGCCTTCAGCTCTTCTCCTGTTAATGCACGTTCAATTGGCAAATCATAGGCCAAGCACATATAAACAATTCTTGTGAGCGCACAACATCCATTAAGCACTTTCTTGCGTTCCCATCTTTGTTGTGCCAAATACATTTGATCAATGATCCAGCTCGCCAGATCAACCGTTTGAGGTCCCGTACATGCCAAGTACAAACCAAACCATATTCTCTTATGTGGCATGGTAAATCTGTCCTGAGCGGGGAATGCAAAATGTTGCATGCATATCCGTAGCGGCTTTGACAGCTCAGGTGTAATCGCTGAGATCTCCTCCCACTTAGTGACATCCCCACGTTTCATAGGGTCCGGAATTAATCTTTCTCGATCTGTGGGCGTGTGGGTGCCATGAATCTTGATGGCAGCTCTGATTAAATCCTTTGAGAGGTAAAACCTTTTGTAAGGTGGATCATCCACTAAAGAGGGCAAAATAAAAGTTCCTGGGATATCCTTATTCTCTGAGGCCCGCAACGTAGTGATTAAATAATAACACCTATAAAAGTCGGGTTTGGGCAGAGGATCACTGAAATACTCCGTGAAGCCGGCTCTGGCCCAAACGTGAGTTAAGTCCTGGGTGTTCTGTAGGGCTTCGAACTCTCTGGAGAAGAATTGGTATTTTCCCCAAGTGCGGTCATCAAACGTCAAATTGGATTCAAATATAAAATCTGCGTCCGCCAAGGGTCCTGCAAGTCCTTGAAACCAGTGAGAGTTACGGTGTATCTTTTCTGTGTAGCCCATAGGTGGGTTGTCGATCGGCATGGGCCCTGGAAATCCTTGGAATTCTGGCGGTGGAGCAGTCGGGTGGGATTCTGCTCGTTACACATTGAGGGGCACTGCAGCTACGCTGGGGCCTGCTCCTGATGGTCCTTCGTCGGTTTGCATAATGACTGGTGCGCTATGAGAAGGATCTGCTACAAAAGATTAACACATTAGCATGGAAATTAATTATGATCCCAATAAAGTGAGACCGCAATCCCTTTCCATAACTGATGCGTAACCCGTGTAGCCAAGTGCTGTGATGTGATGGATGTAATGCTTCTTGCAGCACTAGTGCAGGTCTCTAGACACCTACACGTTTCAGATTATGCATACATTCCTGGATGAGATTAGATTATGAGTGACGTGTGATGATGGTGGGTGAATTTATACAAGGTTTAAAGGTTAGTGATTTATCACAAGATTGTATGTTAGTCGGAGGGTAGTTAGACAATGGGTTAGGTGAAGACGGTTGGACAGGCTTCGGTATCCATTTCCAAAGAGTCTTTGAGTGGGTGGTGGGTTTCTGCTGAGGAACAAAAAGCGGTATCGGGTTTGGTGGTTTTGAAGGATGAAAAGGTTTCTGAGGGGTATATATTACATGGCTTGAGGGTTGAGATATAATACATTGTTTGGGTACCCAAATCTGCGTGGGTGTGGGTCTATGGGTAAGATATTTCTTGGCGATCCAAATTTGTCGAGTATTGGTGCTTGTAGAAGAAGATCGAGAGGACTTTGTCTGCTGACTCTGCTTTTGTTGAAACTTTGTCCTGCTCTCTTCTGCAGTGTTGCTGATAGGCTGTGGTTGCTGTCCTTTTGGCACCCATATTTGTCTCGTGCCGCTTGTTCTATGATGTTGATACTGCTGCCGTCTTTGCCTTATCTGGTGGTGTCGTCGATCTTGGTTCCTCTGTTGTGGTCGACTCCTTCGTGGTTGAGTTTGAGAGGTCCTTTGGACACTCTGCTTTGGAAAAGAAGGGAGATCCAACACTTGCGTGACCTGCCCATTAGGAAGTGATGCGTTCTTTAACTTTAATCTAGGCCGGTCCGCAACAAGTTTGGAAGGATGAGCACCGCAGGGTGTCGTGCTCATTTGGCCGCTGATGCAGCCCACCTGACCGCTGATTGTGTCCATCTGCCCTAGCGGTTGGGTAGCTGCCGCTTCTAGTTTGCAGGAAGTCCCAGGGAAGATCTCCTGTCGTCCTTCTGATAGACAACTGTCCATGGCCAATCCCGAGTGGGTTGGTGTAGACGTAACTTGACTGAGCTGATTAAAGATCTTTTGGTCTTCCGTCGCATGTGTTTCATAGGGTCTAGGGTCACAACCGTCAGGCGGAATGCCGTTAGGGAAGTCAAGGGGTATCATTCGCTTCTGCTCTAAGGTTCCAATTTGTAAGGAGCCTTGTCTAAGATTTAGGTCCACTGAGTGATCGTATAGCCAATCTTGGCCAAGGATTAGGGGTTCTATCAGGTCGTCATCATGGCACACTAGTAGCTTCGCTGTCATGGTCACATCCTTAATGCGGATAGGAAGGTCCACTTCACCCATGCAAGGGGTTTCCATGCCTCCTAGCCCTATGAGGTATGCCTCAATTGGCCGCATTTCTATTCCTGAATCCTTATATTGGGACCACCTAATAGCACTAGTCGCAGCACCTGAGTCAATTAAAGCCCTGAGCTCTTGGCAAGGATTACCGTGTTCTAGCCTAACTGTAATGAATGGTCTCCTGTCCACTATACTAGGATGAGTGGTTGACTTTACTTGACACATGGCCATGGGATATCTGGGTGTTGTTTCCAGATAGTTATAATGTTCTCTCCCTAGTCCTTGTCTTCTTAACTTCATGCGCTTAATGCGTTCTATTGCTTCAGCCTGAGCTTCCGCTCGTATTCTATTTTCTTCCTCCTTACGCTTCTTTGCCAACGTGAGTCGTCTAAGCATATCCTCCGTAAGAGGTTCCTGATATAACCTGACTCTACAGCCACTAATATAATTAGGCATTATGTTTCCTTCTAAGGTGGCTAACTGTACTGCTCCACTTGTCGAGAGTCTGTTAATGATCATAGGTCCATAACCTCGCTTTTCTAACTTCCGTGCGTGTTGTTTCAGCGTATATACTAGAACTAAATCTCCTTCTTTTAGGCCTTTATCCTTCACATGTGCGTCAAAATACGCTTTCTGTCGCTTCTTCGCTGCATATATTCCTGCTGCTGCCTTTAGCCTGGTTTCTCCTAATCGTTCCAAGTCCATTATTCTTGTTGATAATTCATGGCCGGTCCACTGATGTTCTTGTGCAACCTTAAGGGTCGGTATCAAGAAGTCCAAAGGAAGCACTGCATTCTGACCAAAAACCATCTGAAAGGGAGTTGCATTGAGTACGGTCTTGTAGGCCACTCGATATGCCCAAACAGCGTGGTGTAACTGTTTGTCCCAATCTGAACGTTTGTTGTTCACGAGTTTCGTCAGTACATTACAAAGGATCTTATTAGTGCTTTCAGCCTGACCATTGGCCTGAGGATGATATGGTGCAGATTTCTTGTGGATCACCATAAAATCCTGTAACAAATATTCAATGACTTGGTTTAGAAAGTGAGTGCCTCGATCGCTCACTAACTCTATAGGCAATCCATATCTTGTAAAGACATTTTCAAATAAGAATTTTGCAGTTGTGTGTGCATCATTCTTTTTCGTGGCTTTTGCCTCTACCCATTTCGTAAGATAATCTGTGGCAACAATAATATATTCCGCATGTGTACCTTTTGTAGGGGGGTTAATGGGTCCTACAAAGTCTATACCCCACTTAGAAAATGCACGTCCGCCCATCATGGGTTTCAATGGCATTTCATCTCTGCGAGTAGGAAACTGAGTTCTTTGGCACACATCACATCTCTTAACATAGGTATGAGCGTCCATGTGAAGAGTGGGCCACCATAATCCTGCGAAGAGGATGGCTTTGATTATCCTATCGGGTCCAAAATGACCTCCTGCGACACCTTGGTGTGCAGTCTCTAGTATGCTCAGATAATCGCTTTCATGAATACATTGTCTTAGATATCCATCTCGTCCTCTTTTGTATAGATTATCGCCAATAAGTGAATAGTCTTGAGCTTCCTGCTCCAGACTACGTTGTCGAGCTAAGGTCATGCCTTGAGGGAATGTGTTCGTCCTCAAGTATGTCACTAAGGGTTCACTCCAGTCTGGTGTGAGAGACACGCGATATAACGTAGCATGCTCTAATGGTGGTCTTTCACAACAAACATGGCATTCTTTACACAGCTTGTAGACGTCTGCTTCCATCGTAGGCCAATATACTCCTAGTCTATGCAGAGTCTGTAATGTTCGATGTTTCGAATGGTGTTGCTTTAGTGCACCTACGTGTGCTAATTGCAACCAATTTGCATGTTCTGATTCATCTACACAACAAGCAAGAATCTTTTGATTATCCTGTTTATATATGCTTCCTGCTAAGATTTGGTATCTTTGAGACTTGGTAATCTCTCCTTCTTTGATCTTTATCCTAGGGTTCTTGGGTCCGTATGTCAGAATAGGGACTATAGACTTAGCCCATTCTGGTGCTACCTCAAGATTAAATAAATATGCATCTGGTAAATCATCCATTACTCCTTGAGGAGCTTCTCCTGATGTTAATCTTGAAAGGTGGTCAGCTCTAAGATGTGTCTTTCCTTTCCTCACTACCACTTCAAAATCGTACTCCATGAGTAATAGAAACCAACGTATCAATCGTCCCGTGTTACATGGTTTGTTGACTAGGTACAATAGGGCTTGATGATCTGTAAAGAACTTGAATTTGTTGGCCAACAAGTAGTGCCTGAACTTCTTTACTGCGTAGATCATCCCTAATCCTTCTCGTTCCGTAGTGGTGTAATTTCTTTCTGCTGCATTCAATTGTCTGCTCGCGTAAGCTATGGGGAGATCTATGTTACCTTCACTCGTGGGTTGTGCTAACACACATCCTATGGCGTAATTGGATGCATCCACATGTACATGGAATGGCTTACTCCAATCTGGGGTAGTCAATATAGGTGCTGAGCACAAGCGTCGTTTAAGTTCATTGAATGAATTTTCACATTCTTCTGTCCATTCAAAATTGGTTAAAAGAGAGTACAATGGCTTGGCTATGATTGCATACATGTGTATGAATCTCCTATAATATCCGCAATGGCCCATAAATGCCTGTACCTCTTTCACATTAGTTGGTCTAGGTAATTCCGCAATTACCTTCACCTTTTCTTCATCCGTAGAGATTCCATTTTTTGACACAATGTGTCCTAGAATTTTACCTTGTCTGACCATGAAAACGCATTTTTCTGGGTTCAAGCAAACCTGATATTCTCGACATTTGTCAAATATTTGTCTTAACTCTGGGATATGCGTTTGTCTTACATTAGAATGAGCGCATATGTCATCGACATAAACTTCCAAATTCTTGCGTAAGAATTCCTTAAAAACATGACACATTAGTCGCTGGAAAGTTGCGGGTGCATTTGTTAAGCCAAATGGCATTACACGAAATGCAAATATGCCCCATTCAGTGGCAAAAGCCGTCTTGTGTTGATCTTCTGGAGCAATGGCTACTTGATTATAGCCTGAAAATCCATCAAGAAAGCTGTAGACTTCCTTGCCCGCAACTCTTTCCAATAGATGTTCTGTGATAGGAAGAGGATAACTGTCTCTAATTGTGGCGGCATTAACTTTTTTAAGGTTAATACACACACGCAATTTCCCATTCTTCTTGGGCACTACCACAATGGGGGATACCCATTCGGTATGCTCAATTTCGTAAATGAATCCTGCTTCTATCAGCCGATCTATCTCCTCTTTAATCTTCGCAGCGTAGTTATCATTGTACGTGTATGGTTTTTGTTTCGTAGGTTTTGCATCTGGAGTCATAGGGATTCTGTGAGAACATATATCTGGGTCTACTCCTTTCAAATCTTTGTAACTCCAAGCGAACACATCTCTATATTCACGCAATAGGGCAACTAATTCTTCTTCTTCTTCAACTGTCAAATCATGCCCTATGTATGTACATTTTTCTTCTTCTCCTTCTATGGCAACTATTACTTTCTTGGTTTTCTCTCGGTTATCATATACTTGTCCATCATTTGCCTTCCTATTAGGCATTCGTACCATGATTCTTCTATCTTCAATTTCATATTTCTTGAAATTCTCTGGTACTTCAAATAAAGATTCTTCTTTTTCTGACATGGTTTCTTTCTTCTTTCTTTTCTTGCCTTCATTCTTAGTAGTCACTTGAGTGGCTATTCTCACGTCATTCATAACTTCCTCCTGTTTCTGAGGGTGAGTCTCTACTTCGTAAAAATATTCTTCCTCTGATGCAAAGGGTGGGTCCATGATAATTGATTCTAAATCGAAATCGCTGGCATCCTCAAATGCATCAGTGTTAGGTTCACACTCTTCTAAAATTGCATCGCACATGATTGGCTCTATCGTGAAAACTGAAATGTCATAGCCATCCTCATCACAGTGGGGTGTCCATTGTTCTTCATTGATGGCTACATCCATGGTTGCTAGTATCTCTGCCCAACCATGGGGTTCAAACTCTTCGTCAGGGAATATTACAGGTGCGTAAGCTGGATCTTGAAGGGTTCGTGGATGTTGTTCTGCACCTAAGGTCCTTGCTTCTAATCTTTCTTCCTCTTGTTTTGCAACTTTACACATCCATAAATGAGTATCCTCGTGCAACCAAGAAGGATCTGATTCTAATGAGTGCACGGACTCTGTTTCTACTTGTGTCTTATGGATGGTATTCCATTGTATTGGGGGTACATCTCTATGTGAATAGTCTTTAAGATTAACTTTGGTAGTCACTCCTAAATGTTGCAAGTACAACGAATTAGTTCCCCAATCTTGTACAATTTGCAACTGACGCATGAATGGTCGTCCCAATATCATCTCATATGCATGGTTTTTACTAAAATCACAAATGGCAAAGGTATGTTCAAATTCTACACCACAAGTGGTGAGAGATATTCCTTCTAGTAAGCCTAATGGTTTTTCTATGTGTCCGTCAGCCATTTGTAGCTTCATTCTGGTAGGTTTGAGTGCTGGCTTACCCCAACGTTTCCATAAAGCGGTAGTAGCGATGGCTACTCCGGCTCCTGAATCTAAGATGGCTTTCGTGGTGTAGCCCTGATGGGTTATTGGAAGATAAGTGTTACCTTCCTCTCCTTCGCTCACATCTCCAATCTTTTCCACTGGTATCTCTGGTACCTTATTATGTGATCCTATTTGTGAGGGAGTAGTAGCGAGCTCGGGGAATTGATTTGCTACATGTTTCCACAATTCTGGTTTTACCTTTAACAACTCCTCTAGAGTGAGGTTACACTGTACCTTAGTGTTCTTGATCACTTCTGTGTTTCTAGGGATTACTGATTCTTCATTCCTCACTATTATCGTGGGTGCTCTCATATTAATAGACTTTGCTTCCCAAGGTCCGGTGAACTGAGGTAATTCTTGTAAAGAATTAGATTCAAAGCCTGTGTGTTCACTCAGTTGTTCTTCCTCTACATCATCATATATAGAGGGAATGTCTTGGGGAAATTGCTCCTGCAAATCATCTATTTCTTGAATAGGAGGATGAGTTCCTTGTTCTTTTCTCCATTTCTCTTCTTGGATCTCTCTCAAAAATTCATGTGAGTATCTATGTATAGAAGACAAATTGTCTTGACTTTCTGTATTGGGTACTTGAGACAGGGATGGTGCATTCCTTTCCTGTGTCTCTGGGACAATAGGGTTCCTATGCTGATCCTTTTTCTCTTTGCTTTCAATCAAATATTCTAGCCTCTCCATTAGTCCTTGGAAGTGTAACTCCGGTTTTGCCATGTTAGTCCAATTAAGATATCTAGAGGCTTCGAACAAAGCTTGTGCTAATTCTACCATCTTCATGCAAAGTTTAGTTCTCTCAATTTCTAGATCAGCTCGAGGGTAGTTCTTACTCATTTCGGCTACTTGAGGTCCCTCTTTTAATCTAGCCTGATAAGCACGAAACATCATGTCTAGATTTTCTGGTATGGGTTCCGCTAAAACTGATCCTGATTTCTGAGCTGGATTCTCTTGATTCAATTCCTGCGAAGTTAATTCCTGGATTTTGGCTCTAGATTCCTTTAAACTTCCTTCCAACTCAGTTATCTTTTTACTCCATTTTCTCTTAATTCTTTCTCTAGAATCTTTCCAAGATTTTGTCTTTTTACTGCTAGATTCTGCAACTTCACTGGTTCCGGCTACCTTCTCTTGATTAAGCTTTTGGTTCTGTAAGAGCGCTTGGGCTCTAGTGATAGCTTGGATAGGCACGTATGTAAGGTTGGATCCATCTGCGTTATTTACAATACCTATCACGTTGATTGGTGTCATATTCGAAGTGTTAACTGGGTTCTTAGGACAATCTTTGATTATGTGCTCTTTGCCACAATCGGCGCAAAAGCCTTGGATGTTATAGTACTGTGATTGCCCTGCTATGGGGGGATGTGGACAATCCTTTATGAAATGATCTCCTTGGCACCTAAAGCATGGTCCTCTAGGGCCCTGTGGTCTCTGTTGTCTCAATTGGGGCCGTGGGTTTGGGTTTGCGTACATCACATTAGCATAGTCTGGCTCCCAACTATGTTCCACTGGTGGACTATCATAATGATATGTCTCCCCGTGTTCTGGTGACTCGGTGTAATATGCGGGTGGACTATCTACATTCATAGAGTCAAAACTGTTTGAGGTTGGATCACTCTCTGTGATCAAAGGTGAAGAAGGCACTAAGGCCCTACTTAGGTTTTCTTCTGCAACAGCATATTTGACTGGGATGACATTTGCTGGTGGTGGTGGCTGCTGAGCTAAGACAGGTTGAGGTCTCTGTTGAGCCTGGTATGGGTAGTTCTGAGGAGGCCTAAAGTAATAAGGCTGAGCATTGTAATGGCCTTGATACCTACCTGGCTGCTGGTATGCTTGCGGGTAGTTCTGTCTTACGGTCTGTTTGTTGTATGGGCAGTCCTGAGCCGTATGATTCGTGTATCTTCTTTCAATTGTACAGTATTTTCCACTAGGATTGGCTTGTGGTTGTGGTGCATTGGGACACACATTTGCCATATGATCACCGCCACAGGTGTAACAACGCTTGTTTGGAAGCCCCCTAGGTTTACTAGAAACTCCTAGTTTCTGGGCCACTTTCTCTGCTAGGTCCTCTATCGAGCTAGACAATTTCGTGGATGCTAGAGAGGAACAGTCTGAGTCCTTATAGACCTTCGAGAGTTCCAACTCGTCTCCTAAGTTGTCCTCAATGTCTATGCAAATTCTTACGCATTGCTCTAGCGTTCTGGGTTCTTTCAAGTACACATAGGAGCGTAGTTTAGAGCTCAACAAGCCATCTAGGAACAATGACACTTGCTTGGCTTGTGAGGGTAGCTCTTGCATTGGACATCGTTCAACATATTGTCTAAATCTACGTCCTGCGAGTCTAACTGTTTCTTGAGGGGTCTGTTTAAAGCTATGAATCAACGAAGACGTGTCATGTCTAATCCCACTTTTAGAGAATTCAGTGATGAATGACTCTAAAAAGTGATGGATGTCCCTAAATTGCCTTTGTTGCAAAGGTTGGAACCAAGTTAAAGCGGTATTCTTTAACGTTAGTCCAAATGCGTTGTATTGCGTGAACATGTCTTCGACTTGTTCGGCTCTTAGTACTTGCTTGAATTCTGCGACATGGTCATAGGGATCTCCTGTCCCATCAAAATAATTTTTCATGGATTTCACTAACTGTGTGGGTCTCAACATTCTTGTGTGTTCACGTGGTCTAGGTAGAGGAAAATCATCTCTACCACCTGGTATTCCATGATCTCTTTGTCTATCCGTGGTTGTTCTATCTCTTCCTACGGGATGAGTGAAGCTTACTTCGGGTCTTTCTTTATTCTTTTCTCTTTGATTTCCAAAGGCTGATGATGTTCCAGCCCCTTGTTGACTTGTATTCATGTTCATTCTAGATGGAGGGAATACCAATTCACCTCTCCATGTGTATGTGTTTCTAGCGTGGTTAGGCACCACAAAGACTCTTTTTGAAGTCTCGTCCAGGTATACGACCTTTCCAGGTGTATCCGGGTCCTTGAATTCATAAATTGTAATGATACCTACCTCACTAGGATGTTCCTTTCTGTACCTCCAAAAGGCTTCATCGGTCTCTTTATTTACCAACAACTCGATGCTCCTGTTATCTTGAGGGATCCACTCTGGGATGAGTACTCTTGTTAATACGGATTTCCCTCTAGGTGTTCTAGGTTCTTCTAACGGTTCTTTTCCTTGAAATTTCGCTTCCGTCTCTAAATGAATTGTGCCAAACTCATTAGTATCGTTTGGCTGCGTACTTAGGATGTACATGGTTCCTTCTTTGTCTATATAAGCGTCCTTCTCAAATTTCACCACTGGTCTTTCCAATCCGATGGGTGTATTAGGGTTGTGCAGTTGCACCACTTGCCTTCGCAAACCATCCTCATAGATGCGAGCACCTAATCGGTTGGTTCGGAGAAACTCTAATTGAGTCCTATAGGGTCCTTCTGGTTTTTCTAAGTATGCAACATTTGACCCTAGTTCTGGTCTTTCTGTGCTAAATGCCATTTCTGAGCCACTGGTGTCTGAGCCCTCGTAAGGGTAACTAGTATTCAATTGCTGAGCCCACGATCGAGCAGTAGTTCTTACACTCGCCTCTGATGATCTAAGGCTTCGTCGGTCTGATTTACCTATATGTTTGCCTGATCTAAGGTTCATTAATTTTCTCCCTTGCTCACTCAATTACACACTTAGATCGCCACTGATTCTTTGTTATTACTTTTTGTTTCTTTTTAAAGGTCTTTAAGTTCTTGTCTTAATGTATGCGTCAAGAATTCGACTTTCCGTTATAATTTTGAGTTCTCGTTCCGTCAGACTTAGGTTCTTTCCTTTAGGTTTTCGCGTCACACCTTTACTTTAGTCTTGGACTTGAAAGAATTAAGTATCTTGAACTTGAGGCGTTCCTATCGTTTTAAATCCACAATGCTAACGTTTATCCTAAGCTAAGAATTGACTGAGGGGGTTGAGTAATCTTCCAACCTCGAGTCGGCTTTTCTGTTGCTCTGATGCCCTGTTGCCCAAGAAGCTGCGCTTCCCAAGCTCTGATGTCTTCACTGCCTTGCTTGCTTGCCTTTGATTGCCTTTGCTAGACCTGGAAAATTCCAATATTAGACCAATTCACAGGATGATCACACACTTGAGTATATACACCTTTTAAGTCCCTTCCTCTTTTTGCCCAAATTTTCAATGTGTACCCCCTGGCTTCCTAGTCCCAAACTGAGTGAACCTCAAAATAGCTTATCCAAAATTAGATGTATTCTTTATGAAAAAAACAGTTGAGGTCACGTAGTACTCGTTACGAGCTTTCTAACGAGCTATTAAGCTCAAAAAACGGACTTCGGATGAAAAAGTTATGAGCGTTCAGGCCCTGGGGGGTAAAAACTGACAATCAGATTTTCCTTCAAATATAGGCTAAGGGGTCTCTTATGAGTCTAATGGTCCAAAAATTTCTCAAAAATAGCCCCAAAATTGGCCAAAAAATGAAACCCTAAAATTTGCATTTGGGGTGGACAATCGCGATGGTCTGAGCCAATCGCGATGGTCTGGGACCGTCGCGATGGCCCGAAATGGTGAACCGTCGCGATGGCGTGATCAGGCGGACAATCGCGATGGTCTTGGGTCAACGGTCAAAGTTGGACAATCGCGATGGTCCGAAGTGAACCGTCGCGATGGCGCGAAGATGGACAATCGCGATGGCGTAAGATTGAACCGTCGCGATGGCTCGATCAAGCGGACAATCGCGATGGCACAAGTCAACGGTCAACGGGGGACAATCGCGATGGTCCGAGCGAACCGTCGCGATGGTCCGCGATGCGATGGCTTGAGCCAATCGCGATGGTCCGAATTTTCGAAGTGTCGCGATGGTCCAAAAAATGAACCGTCGCGATGGTCTATCGTGACACGTGGCACCGTCGTGGCGATGGCGTGAGCCAATCGCGATGGTCCGAAATGGTCAACAATCGCGATGGTCCAACTGGACCGTCGCGATGGCTCAAGTGAACCGTCGCGATGGTCCGAGACCGTCGCGATGGTCCGGCCGAGCCGTCGCGATGGCGTGAGCCTATCGCGATGGTGCGACACAATCGCGATGGTCCGAGCCAATCGCGATGGTCCACCAAAATATGAATTTTTGAGATGCAAGTATGGATTCTTACTCACGCTGGGGTCGCCTACACGGTGGTGAACTCGCCTACCAAAAATTCCGAAGGTTGCGGACCATCGCGATGGTCCGCCACACTCGGCAGATCTTGGACAGAGAATAAAATTTTACCTTTTCCAAGCTTTCCTGATGCTCTGGATCACTCTACCTGCAAGAAAACTCAAGAAAACAGAGGTACACACAAGCACAAAAACTCTCTCTCGCTCTCTCGCATGCACAAATGAGGGGAAATGAGGTGAATGGGTGGATATGGTAAATTTTCTGATTTTTTTTGGAGATGAAGATGATGATGCGATGATGAAGATGGAGTGTGGGGGAAGTGAAAAACACTAAGAACTAAGTAAAAACAACAACAAAAACTGAAATTTTTACCTTCCAACGCCACTTCTTGCTATACTCTTACCATCACACATTCGTCCTAGACTCGGTCCCCGGCAACGGCGCCAAATTTGGTGTTGCTCTAGCACAATGGTGAGAACCACGTTAAGAAGCTCCACCTCCTTAATGTCAATCCGCGGAAGAGATAGGAGTGATATGAAGATCGTGAACGTGAGATGAAGTGAGAGTGAAGGTGAGAAGCACAAAGATGCACACACACATACACACACACAATGAAGAGACAAGCAAGACACAATGGAAGGTGGGAAAATAGCTCTATTACTCAAGAACACTCTTACAAGCTCAAACTAGCTCTAGGCTCACACTAACCAAAATGAATCAACCTCAAAAATGAGCTCTCTAGCTCTTTTTATAGTTTCTAGACTAGTTTTGACCGGTTTCACATCTAGTGACCGGCCTAGTTAAAAAATAGGTCCTAGAGGCTATTTGGAAGGGTAAACGATGTCTAAAAATAACGAAAATTGGTACGAGCAATCTACCTAAGCTCCTCAAGCTCGAGGACTCCTCGGCTTGCACAAAATGGAGCTATGAATTAGAAAATGGGATTTTGTCTATATTACATATGTTACAAGAGTGATGAAAATCACTGTTGGATGTTTGAAGAGGTAATAAAAACATAGTTGTTTGAAAAAATGATCCGACTGGCTCCCTGCTCCGTTGTTACATGCTTCCGCGTCGTCTGTGCCTCTGGCTGTGCCTCTGACTGCTTCCAACATATTGCGACTCTGATGTTGTGATTAACCGTTGATGGGATAGGTTTTGAAAGTAAGAAGACCGAAGGACAGTTTCTTCCAGATTTGTGAGAGATTGCATTTGCACAGCCACACGATCATCATGTGTCTTACCCACTTTCTCGACCCTTTTGACCCAATCTGGAACTTGAATTTCTAAAGTGTCTTGTCCTTCCTCTGTAGTTCGACCACCGGGTGTCGGCATCGGCTCATATGGCTCTTCATAGCTGTCATCGATGGGGATTTCCACCACTGTTTCAGGTTCTGGTTCTTCAGTTGGCGAGGGTGGCCTTTCATATGGTAAGAGGCGCGCTTGGAGTTCGGTCACCTGTTTCCGGAGGGTCTCTAATTCTTCTCGAGAGTGTTGTAAGACTACCGGCTCCTGTTGAGCTGTGGGGGCACTGGCTATTTGTTTCTTTAGGTCTGCACATTCAGTCTCTAACTTTTCATATGACTCCAAGAAATTTGCATGCTCCTCAAGTAATATGCGAATGTCTTCCGATGGAACTGCTCTATATCTGGTAGGGCTAAGGGGTGCTCCTGCAGTTCCTTCCATAGCCGCTTCAAAGTTGTCTTGGTTTTGTTGTTGAAGCCTCTTGTTCTCTTCTAGTGCTGCTGCCATATGCTTCCTTAATAGCCCAAGGTTGCGTCTGAGTGTAGCATTAGATATCATTTGCGCTTGGAGCACTGTTTCTAGTTCCTTGACTGCTTGATCATCTACTATCGATGTCTTTGATTCCAATTCGGAGTGAGCCTGCTGTAATGTGGTATGCTCGGTTAGGAGCGTTTGGTAATCAGCTTCAAGAGTGGTGACTCTAGCTTGCAGACGCTGAGATTCTGCCTGGAGGGCCGTAGCGCGTTCTTCCAATTGATGGTATTCTTGTTGTAGTTGATGTGCACACTGAAGTAATGTGTTGAACGTGCTATTTACATTATGAGATGCAAGGGGAAAAGTTTGAAATGCAGGGGCGGTGGGATTGGGTAGGGGGGTAGTGAATGCTGTGTGTGCCAATGATGTGAGTGGTGAGGTGGGGGGTAAGGGAGGGGGAGATGGTGGAATCGTGGGGAGAGGTGCTGTGGTTGGTGAAATGTCCATTGGGTCAGACAAGGTGGTGTGTACAGGGGCTACCATGTAGGTGGGTATGGTAGGTGAAGTGAGTGTGGTGTTCATGTAAATTGATGTCGTTGCGAACATCGGGGAAAGGTGTCTCTGAAACATTGGAGAGCGGATGAACTGCTCCACAAAGGACGGGTATTGGGGTGGTGAGGTTAGGTTTAAAGAGGCGTAGGGGCTAGATGGGAAGTGAGGGTCATGGGATGGAGGTATCCATATTGGGGGATAGGCTGGGAAACACAGGGTGCCTTCTGTGGGTGCAGGGTTTCCAACCACAATTGGGATTATGGGATGACCAATTATCGGTTCGGAGGATAGAAGGTTTGAAGTGTGCAAGGGATTGGTGACAAAAGAGAAGAGGGTGTCTTGTGAGGTGGGTTCTCGAAAGGAAAATGATGTGACTGAGGGTGGGTTATAAGTGAAGGTAGAGGTGATGACTGGCGTTTCTTCCATGGTGGGAGGTGGTGGTGGGGGTGGAGAAGGTGGTGATGGGGGATGCTGGGGTGAGATGGGTGATGTTTGAACGAAGGTTTCAGCAGAGAGGTCAGTGGTGGTTGTGGGGGTAGCTGTGGTTTCAATGGTTACTTCTTGTTCGGTGGCGGGTATCCTGATAGTCTTACCTGCTCATGGTAATGTGTCAACTCTGCGTTTGTCATACCTCACGGATTGGTGGATTGCAGTGTGGACAGCCTCCGGAACTCCTAAAGATTCTGACACTAATTTGAGAGTGTCAATGAAATGTTGGTCCACCCCCTCATCTGATAGCATTTCTTGCATCAAAGCTTGACCTGATACAAGAGAGAGTTGATGCCTTTCTTGTATTGCTTTGATTGTGTCGTATAACCTTTGTAGTTGAGTTGTATATGCTGGTGCACCTACAAGTTCTGGCACTTCTTGTTGCTCATCTTGATGCTCTTGATCATAATCCTCCTCATCTTCCTCCTGTTCTTCATCTCCATCATCCTCTTCATCCACTTCAACGGTGGTGACAGGTGCTTGGGAGGTTGTGGCCTGCGTTTGCACGTTCTCCACTTGTTGTGCCTCTTCTGCCTCCAGCTCTACATCTTGTAATAATTGTTCGAAATCTTCATTCGTGAGTTCTTCCAAAGGTGCACCATTGGGAAATTCAAGATCGGTTGGGATGGGAGGGAATATCAAGGTAGAACCATCGGTGCTGCGTCTTGGAAGTCGGAGTGTGAATGGTTGGACTCTTCGGGGTGGAGGTGTGACATCTGGTGTTAGGGTGGCTCCACGTGGTTGAGCACATGGGACTTGGACAGTGCCTCTCATCTTCTTAGAAGGGGGTCCAGTGGATGTCCTACCTCTAAACTGCTCTACACGATTCCACATTAGGGCCCGTTGAATGGGGATGTCATAAGCCAAACACCTATAAATGATTCTCGTCAAAGCACAGCAACCATATAAAACCTGTTTTCGCGGCCATCGTTTGTGAGCTAGGTGTATCTGATCAATTATCCAATGGGGTAAGTTGATGGTGAGGCTCTGTGTCTCTGCCAGATACAAACTAAACCAAATCTTTTTGGGCGGCATGGTGAATCTATCTTGTGCAGGAAAAGCAAAGTGTTGCATGCACATGCGAAGGTGTATTGCAATATTAGGCGTCATGGACACCATGTCCTTGAGCTTGGTGAGACTTCGATTCTTCATGTAATCCGGTACTAGGGTTTCCTTCTCTGTAGGAATATGCATTCCGCGCATATCTAGAGCCTCTCTCACCAAGTTGTTTGATAGCCTGAACCTCTTGAGCTCATTCCCCTTTGTCAGAGATGGAATCACAAATGAGCTTGCACCTTTTGGGTTCTGGTTTGGAGTCAAGGTGTTGATAAGATAGTAGCATTGCATGAAGTCAGGCTTTGGTAGCCGTGCACTGAAATATGCATTCAGTCCTGCCTTTTCCCATATCGAACGTAGACCTTCTTCATTTTGTAATTTCTCGAATTCTCTTGTAAAGAAATGGTATCTGCCTTGCTTCCCATTGAAGTCCAACTCTGATTCCCATAGGTACGTTCCCTCACCCAAGGGTCCTGCCACTTCAGTAAACCAGTGGGAAGTCTTTCCTACGGGCATGGTGTGGCCACGCGGCGGGTCCGCAATAGGTATGATTTTGATGGCCCGCAATTCTTCTGGTCTTTCATTTGTCTCAGGCAACACGGGTAAGCTGTCTAAGTCCACCACTTGCTGGCTTGTTTTTGTTTGAGAGCTATTTCCTGCTGCCTCAGCCATGTTGAAAACTTCGCAGCTGGTTCTGTGAGAATATATGAATGAATGTTAACATTGCAATGGACACAAAAATGACACGGTGTCCCTTGTTACAACATTAACCTAAGGTTCGGGGGAGGTTAGGGGTTAATAAGTGCTCGGTGCTTGTGTGTGTAGTTAGGAATTGGGTAGACCTACAAGCTAAGCGGAATGATGTGATGTGAGAGTGAAGTGGTTAGTAGGTGGTCATGGATTTACAATTGGGGTCCGGGGGTTTGTTACAAGTCTTAGGCTGCCAAATGCCGTGGATGGGTTTTGCTCTTGGTTTCGTAGAGACTCTCGAGAGCTTTATAGGTGTGTCAGCTTGAAAGTGAGGCCTTTTAGGGACCCATTTACAAGTGATTCTGTTCGTGCTCATTGGCCTTGGTGTGTTCCTGAGTGTTAAAAACGAGTGGATGCCGACTGTGTGAGTGAATGGATCATGCTGTATAGGGTGTGTTCTTGGTGTAGCTATTTGAGCCCTCAAACAAGCCTTAGGCACCCAAGTTTGTCTTGATTGTGGGCTGGCCTTCATCGACTTCTTGGGCACCCAAATAGACTTCACGTTAGCAGAAGAACTTCTGAAAGACTTCTTATTAGTGTCGTATTGTTGGTTACTAATAAGAGGCTTTGCCCATGTGGTTGGCTTGAGTGCAACCGGGTGTTCACCTTTCCGCACCCACACTTGTTTCACTAGCTGAGATATTTTGCTGCGTGGGTACTTTTGATCTCCGACATAGGTAGTACTCTGCTTCTTCTGCCTTTGATCCACCTTTGGTTGCTGCCTCCCTCTGGCCTTTGGAAAAGAAGGGAGTTCCGTTGCATCCCTGACTCCTTTTTTGCGAACATCATTCCTCTGCAACACATAGTTTTGGACAAGAACAGCATGGTCATCTTCATGTGTACTCCTGGAAGGACCAGGAGTGTGTGCCTTTCCTAGTTCCTTGAGTGCTCCATTATCTAACTCTACTGTAATTCGACTATGATTGACCCAAACCTGAAGAAGTCCACTTCGTAGGTTTAAGTTGACTGCTTGGTCATAGATCCAGTCTTGACCCAAGACAAGGGGTTCAGTGAGGTCCTCATCTTGACACACTAGTACTTTAACTGTCATTGCCTCAGCATGAATATAGAGGGGAAGTTCCACCTCGCCCATGCAAGGGGTTTCCACGCCTCCCAATCCTATGAGATATGCTTCCACAGGATTGACAGTTAATTGCAACTCTTGACAGTGAGACAATTTAACAGCACTAGTGGCTGCACTTGAGTCAATCAAGGCTCTTACAGTCCTTGCACTCTTTCCTTGCCCTATATCTACGGTTATGAAAGGACGTCGATCAGTTATCCTATGTGAGCTAACACCTGAAACTTCACACATAGCCACATGATATCCTTGATCTGCATATGCATCTGGCACAGGTTGCTCTCTACCTTGTCTTCTTAATTTCATTCTCCGTATGCGCTCTAGGGCTTCTGCTTGAGCTTCTTCTCGAATTCGTTTTTCCTCCTCTTTACGTTGCTTAGCAGTATTGAGTCGACTTAGCATTTCCTCCGTGAGGGGTTCCTGATACAACTTGACTCTGCATCCGCTAATATAGTTTGGGAGAACATCACCCTCTAAAGTGGCTAGTTGTACTGCTCCACTCGTGGAGATCCTATTGATGATCATAGGTCCGTAGCCTCTCTTTTCTAGCTTCCTTGCGTGTTGTTTCAATGTGTAGACTAAAACTAGATCTCCTGATTTCAAGCCCTTATCCTTCACATGGGCATCAAAGTATGCCTTCTGTCTCTTCTTAGCTTCATATATCCCTGCAGCTGCTCTCAGTCTTGTTTCTCCTAATCGTTCAAGGTCAAAAAGCCTAGAGGAGAGTTCATGACCCGCCCATTCGTGCTCTTGTGCTACCTTCAATGTAGGTATCAAGAAGTCCAAGGGTAGCACCGCATTTTGGCCAAATACCATCTGAAAGGGGCTGGCTTGGAGTACCGTTTTGTAGGTGACTCGGTATGCCCAAACAGCATGGTGTAGCTGTTTGTCCCAATCAGAGCGTTCAGTGTTCACTAATTTTGCCAATACATTGCATAAGATCTTGTTGGTGCTTTTGGCTTGTCCATTAGCTTGAGGGTGATAGGGGGCAGACTTCTTATGAACTACCAAGAATTCTTGGAGTAGATTTTCAATCACTTCGTTCAAGAAATGAGTGCCTCTATCACTTACTAGCTCTATAGGTAGCCCATATCTTGTGAATACATTTTCAAACAAGAATTTAGCCGTTGTCTGAGCGTCGTTCTTTGTCGTAGCTTTTACCTCCACCCACTTGGTGAGATAATCCGTGGCCACAATGATATATTCAGCATGTGAACCCTTAGCTGGGGGATTAATAGGGCCTACAAAGTCTATTCCCCACTTAGAGAATGCACGTCCACCCATCATAGGTTTCAGTGGCATCTCATCTCTGCGTATAGGATACTGAGTTTGCTGACAGACATCACACCGTTTCACATAGGTATGTGCATCCATGTGAAGGGTCGGCCACCAGAAGCCCGCAAATAGTATTGCCTTGATCACCCGATCTAGTCCAAAGTGTCCTCCTGCTACACCTTGGTGAGCAATGTCCAAGATCTTGAGATACTCACTCTCATGGACACATAGTCTCAGGTAACCGTCTTTACCACGTTTGTATAAATTATCACCAATAAGTGAGTAATCTTGGGCTTCTTGTTCTAAACTCCTTTTCCTAGCCAGAGTCATATCTAGAGGGAATGTTTTCGTCCTCAGGAAGGATACTAGTGGTTCACTCCAATCTGGCACTAGGGACACTTGATAAAGAGTGGCATGTTCCACAGGTGGTTTAGTGCAGCAGATTGGGCATCCCTTGCACAACTTTTGGACATCAGCTTCCATAGTTGGCCAATGTACTCCTAGTCTCCTTAGTGTTTGTAGTGTTCGTTGCTTTGAATAGTGTTGCTCTAATGCACCTACATGTGCTAATTGCAACCATTTTGCGTACTCATCCTCTTCCACACAACAAGCCAAGATCCCTTGATCTGTGTGCTTGTACATACTTCCAGCCATGATGTGATACTTTTGGGCTTTTACTACCTCCCTATCCTGCGTGTTTATTACTGGATGGTTAGGTCCGTATGTCAATACTGGCACTAATGGCTTAGCCCACTGCGGTACCACTTCCAAGTTAAACAAGTAAGCATCAGGAAGGTCATCTGATACTCCTTGTGGGGCTTCCCCAGATGTGAGCCTAGAAAGATGATCAGCTCTCAAATGAGTCCTCCCTTTCCTTACCACAACCTCGAAATCATATTCCATTAGTAAGAGAAACCATCTTACTAACCTTCCTGTATTGCATGGCTTGTTCACTAGATATAACAATGCTTGGTGGTTAGTAAAAAATTTAAACTTATTTGCAAGCAGATAATGTCTAAACTTTTTGACCGCATACACCATGCCTAAGCCTTCTCTCTCAGTAGTGGTGTAATTTCGTTCAGCTGCATTCAATTGTCTACTAGCATAGGCAATTGGAAGATCCATATTACCTTCACCAATAGGTTGAGCAAGCACACACCCAATGGCATAATTGGATGCATTGAATATGGAAAGGCTTGTTCCAATCTGGTGTGGTCAAGATTGGTGCTGAACATAATCTTCGTTTAAGCTCCTGGAAGGAATTCTCACATTCATCCGTCCACTCAAAGTTAGTCAGAAGTCCGTACATGGGCTTTGCAATGACATCATACATGTGAATGAACCGGCGGTAGTAACCACAATGCCCCATGAAAGCTTGTACTTCCTTGACATTCCTTGGCCTAGGTAGCTTTGCTATGGCTCTCACCTTCTCTTCATCAGTGGATATGCCATTCTTTGACACTATGTGTCCTAGAATCTTGCCTTGCCTGACCATAAAGACGCACTTTTCTGGGTTCAGGCAGACTTGATATTCTCTACATTTGTTAAAGACTTGTCTGAGTTCAGGGATATGGGTTTGCCTAATGTTGGAATGAGCACAAAGATCATCAACATAGACTTCTAAGTTCTTCCTCAGGAACTCTTTAAATACATGGCACATCAGCCTCTGGAAGGTGGCTGGTGCATTAGTAAGCCCAAATGGCATTACTCTAAAGGCAAATATGCCCCATTCAGTGGCAAATGCCGTCTTATGCTGATCTTCGGGAGCTATGGCTACTTGATTGTAGCCCGAAAATCCATCGAGGAAGCTGTACACTTCCTTGCCTGCTACTCTTTCTAAGAGATGCTCTGTGATAGGAAGCGGATAGTTATCTCGAATTGTGGCTGCATTAACCTTCTTCAAGTTAATGCATACACGCAGCTTTCCATTTTTCTTGGGCACCACTACGATGGGGGATACCCTCTCGGTGTGCTCAATTTCATAGATAAATCCAGCTTCAACCAGTTTATCTATCTCCTCTTTGATCTTGGCAGCGTAATTATCATTGTATGTATATGGCTTTTGCTTAGAGGGTTTGGCATCTGAGGTCATGGGGATGGTGTGTGAGCATATGTCAGGGTCCACACCTTTCAAATCCTTGTAACTCCAAGCGAACACATCTCTGTATTCTCTTAGCAAGGCTATTAGCTCTTGTTCTTCCTCTTCTGTCAGGTCATGGCCTACGTACATGCATCTTTCCTCTCCTTCTTCCAGAGCTACCACAATTTTTTGGGTGGTTTCTTTGTTATCATAGGCCTCCCCTGATTGCGCCTCTCGTTTAGGCATTCTGATCATGACTCTCCTGTCATCTATCTCATACTTCTTAAAATTTTCTGGGACCTCAAACAAAGATTCCTCCTCTTCTTGTGTGACTTCTTTCTTCTTCCTTTTCTTTCCTTCTTCCTTCGGGGTCACATGTGTGGCTAGCCTTACATCGTTTGTAAGCTCTCCGTGCCTCTGGGGTTGGAATTCTACTTCATAGAAATACTCTTCATCTAATGCAAAAGGTGGATCCATAATGATTGACTCTAGATCGGAGTCGCTCGCATCTTCAAATGCATCAAGGCTAGGTTCATACTCTTCTAACACTGCCTCTCCCATGATTGGCTCTATGGAGAAGATTGAAATTTCATAGCCATCCTCATCACAGTGGGGTGTCCATTGTTCTTCATTGATGGCTACATCCATTGTTGCTAGGATTTCTGCCCAGCCGTGGGGTTCAAATTCCTCATCAGGAAATACTACAGGTGCATAGGCTGGGTCTTGAATAGGTCTATGCGTTTCGTTTGCACCTATTTCTCTGGCCTTTTCTCTTTTCTCCTCTTCTACTGCTACTTTTCACATCCATAAGTGGGTGTCTTCATGCATCCATGAGGATCCTGATCCTATGGAATGCACCGATTCCGTATCATCTTTGGCTCTATGGATGGGATTCCATTGAATAGGGGGAACATCTCTATGAGAGTAATCTTTGAGATTCACTTTGGTCGTAACACCCAAGTGTTGCAGGTACAAAGAATTGGTTCCCCAATCCTGTACCACTTGCAACTGTCGCATAAAAGGTCGTCCCAAGATCATTTCATAGGCATGGTTCTTGCTAAAATCACATATAGCAAATGTATGCTCAAACTCGACACCACAGGTGGTGAGAGTTATTCCTTCTAGCAATCCTAAAGGTCTCTCTATGTGACCATCGGCCATTTGCAATTTCATCCTTGTTGGCCTGAGTGCGGGCTTGCCCCAACGCTTCCATAGGGAAGTGGTGGCAATTGCAACTCCTGCACCTGAGTCCAAAATTGCCTTGGTGGTGTGTCCTTGGTAGGTAATGGGAAGATAGGTGTTCCCTTCTTCACCTTCACACATGTCTCCTATCTTATCCAAGGGTATCTCTGGCACTGTTCTCTGGGATCCT
The DNA here is from genome assembly GCA_020310875.1 of Ceratopteris richardii. NCBI lineage: Eukaryota > Viridiplantae > Streptophyta > Polypodiopsida > Polypodiales > Pteridaceae > Ceratopteris > Ceratopteris richardii. Next base: position 172,874,054 of record CM035417.1, on the reverse strand, counting down.
ACCTGGGAACGAGGTTTTGCTATCTCTGGTACTTGTTTGGCTACATGTTTCCATAGTTCAGGTCTAACCTTGAGTAGCTCTTCTAACTTGAGATTGCACTGCACTTTAGTGTTTTTCACTACCTCTGTGTTCCTAGGTATGACTGAATCTTCGTTTCTCACCATGACTGTAGGCGCTCTCATACAGGTGGACTTTGCTTCCCATGGGCCTGTGAAATGGGGTAGTTCTTGTAAAGAATTAGACTCGAAGTCTAATCTTTCTTGAGATTGGGTGCTCTCCTGCTCCCCATAAATGGATGGGATGTCTTGTGGGAATTGGTCCTGTGCCTCATCCACAAGTTCAATGGGAGGAGGGACTTCACTTTCCTTAGCCCATTTGTCTTCTTGAATCTCTCGTAGGAATTCTGGTGTGAATCGATTCATAGACGATGATGTGTCTGGCTCCGTAGAGTTAGGCACATAAGCTTCAGGCACATAGGCTTTAGGCACATAGGCTTTAGGCACATAGGCTTCAGACACATAGGCTTCAGACACATAGGCTTCCCGGGCAGGAAGACTTGCTCCTTCACTAGCCTTGTCCTTGTGTTGATAGGCGGGTTCCTTTTCTGATTGTGCAATCAGCTTCTCTATTCTTTCTAACAGTCCATCAAAGTGCAACTGTGTCTTCACTGAACTAGAGATGTTAAATAGGCGACTGGCCTCAAACATGGTCTGAGCCAATTCCACCATCTTAGCACAAATTTTGGTTCGTTCTAACTCTAGTTCTGCTCTTGGGTAACATTTTTCATGATCAGTTACGTTTGGCCCTTCTTGGATTCTGGCCTGATATGCTTTAAGCATCATATTAAGGTCTTCGGGAGTGGGATCTGCTAGGACTGATCCTACTCTAGGGGGTGGTGGAATTAGTTGATGCGGGTCGGAAGGTGGCGGGTCGGATGGAGTTGGGAATGGTGGAAGTGGGGTAATGTGAGAGGGAGTTTGAGATGTGAGTTCAGTTACCCTGGCCTTTGTTTCTCTGAGGCTTTCCTCGAGTTCACTCATCTTTTTTGCCCATTGCCGTTTCATTCTTTCACGGCTATCTCTCCAAGCTCTAGTCCTCTTTTTTGTCATTCTCTCTGTTTCACTAACATCTGGGCTCTTCTCCGTGTTTACCCCTGGGTTTTGCTGCAATGCTTGAGCTCTAGTGATCACTTGCACGGGTGTAGTGGAAGTGACACTTCCTGTGGAATCTACTACTAACCCAATAACGTTAATAGGAGTAATTTTTGGCATATTATTAGGATTCTTGGGGCAGTCTCGTAAGAGATGATCCTTTCCACACTCTTGGCAAAAACCCTGAATCGTCACTGACTGGGGTTGTGTAGGTGGAGGCAAGGGACAATCACGAATGAGGTGATCCCCCTGACATCTGTAGCATGGTCCTCTAGGGAATGGGGGTCTTACCTGCCTAGGTTGAGGTCTAGGGTTGGGGTTTGCATACATGACGTTTGTGTAATCTGCCTCCCAACTAGGTTCATTTGGCTCTTCACTATAGTAGGACTCACCATGTTCAGGAGATTGCATGTAGTAAGCCTGGGGACTATCAACATGTGTAGAATCGAAGCTATGGTCACTGGGATCACTTTCTGAAAGCACTGGTGTTACAAGGACTATAGCTCTATTCAGGTTTTCTTCTGCAGCAGCATACTTTACCGGAATCACATTAGCTGGAGCTGGGGGTTGTTGTGCTAGCACAGGCTGAGGCCTTTGTTGGTTTTGGTAAGGTTGGTAGGTTTGTTGAGGCCTAGCATACTGCTGAGGTGGGTACTGGTTCTGGTATCTTCCTTGTTGAGGGTATGGCTGTGGGTACATCTGCCTAACGGTTTGCTTATTGTAGGGGCAATCTTGCGCGGTGTGATTGGTGTACCTTCGTTCTATGGTGCAGTACTGGCTACTAGGATTAACTTGGGGTTGGGCCATAATGGGACATACATTCGCCATGTGGTCGCCACCACAAGTATAACACCTTTTCACAGGGGCGAACCTTGGGATTTGTTTGTTAGTGACACCTAATTTCTGAGCTACTTTCTCTGCAAGTTCCTCAATTGATGTGGATTGCGTGGAAGAGAGGTTAGAGGCACTATCCGAATCTTTATATATCTTGGAAAGCTCTAACTCCTCCCCTAGGTTATCCTCAATGTCAATGCACATGCGTACACAATCTTCTATGGTCCTAGGGTCCTTCAAGTACACATAAGATCTCAATTTGGTACTTAGCAATCCATCCAAGAATAAAGCCACTTGCTTAGCTAGTGTGGGTAGCTCTGAAACAGGGCATCTTTCTAAGTATTACCTAAATCTTCTTCCTGCAAGTCTCACGGTTTCTTGAGGGGTCTGCTTGAAGCTGTGAATCCGCGAGGAGGTATTATGCCTTATGCCACTCTTAGAGAATTCAATAATGAAAGCCTCTAGGAGTTGGTCTATGCTCCTGAACTGCCTCTCATTTAGTGGCTGAAACCATGTCAGGGCAGTGTTCCTAAGGGTCAGACCAAAGGCATTGTACTGCGTGAATAGATCCTCCACTTGTTCAGCTCTCAGGACTTGCCTAAACTCAGCCACATGATCGTATGGATCTCCAGTGCCATCGAAGTAATTCTTCATGGACTTAACTAGCTGAGTCGGTCTCAAAGTCCTTGTGTGCTCTCTAGGTCGTGGTAGAGGGAACTCATCCGCATTTCTTTGATTCTTGTGAGCTCTAAGTATCTCAGGTTCTACTCTATTTGTTTCCGTCCTCGTTCTTTCTCTGCCCACTGGGTTGGCAAAGCTTACTTCTGGTCTATCTCTACTTCTGTCTCTTTGCATTCCATGAGCTTGGGATGTTCCAGCTCCAGGGTGACCATAGGATACATTCGATCTTGGTTGGGGGAAAACGAATTCACCCTTCCAAGTGTAAGCATGCCTATCATTTTCTGTCACCACAAAGATCCTCTCCGAAGCGTGATCTAAGTAGGTCACTCTACCTGGGCTATCAGGATCCTTAAACTCATAGATCATGATTGTTCCTATATCAATTGGCCGATTAGGTTTGTACCTCCAAAAGGCTTCATCAGTCTCTCGATTGAGGAGCAAATCTATGCTCTTATTATCCTGGGGAATCCACTCCAGTGTGATAATCCTAGTGAGAACCGATTTACCTCGAGGGGTTCTAGGTTCTGCACCCATGTTTCCTTGCTCCAGGTCACCTAAGTCTGATTCTAGGACTACATTCCCAAATTCATCAGTCCTATCGGGATGACTGGTGACTACATATATTCTCCCTTCCTTGTCTAAGTACGCTCCGTTTTCGAACTTGACAGCTAGGCGCTCTAGTCCAATGGATTGATCAGGATTCTTAATCTGTACCACAGATCTTCCTAGGCCGTCCTCATAGATGCTAGCACCTAATCGGTTGGTCCTAAGGTATTCCAACTGCGTTTTGTAAGGGCCTTCTACCCTATGCAGGTATGGCACTCCTGAACTTCCTGTAGGTCTCTCCATACCTTGAGACATCTCGGATTCACTAGTCTCAGAACTTGGGTAGTATGAGTGGTGGCTCAACTGTTGGGCCCACGACCTAGCAGTGTGGTTGACACTAGCCTCTGAAGACCTAAGGCTTTGTCTATCCCTTACTAGATGTCGCCCTGATCTAAGGTTCATAAGTCTAATTGAATAACCAAAATTTGCCCAAGTACAACCTCGTTGCAGAGTCCTTTTGTATCAGTTACTTGATTCTTTTTAGTTGATTCCTGTGTTAAAATTCTTGTCTGATATCACGTCGCAAGGTATATTTGAGTGTAGTTCCGCACTTAAAGTTGCTCGTTCCACGTTAAGTTCTTTTCCTTTAAAGTTCTCGATAGTACAAAGATAATGTCCTTAGCTTGAACTTGAGAGTTTAGGTCTGCTTCAACTTGATAATTGCCTATCGTCGCCCTGACTTAGTCGTTCTTAGCCTAAACTAGGAATTGACAGAGAGGGTTGAAAGTTTCCAACCTTTTATGTCCTGCTTGGTTGCCCTTGAATGCCAAGGAAGTGTGTTCCCAAGCTTGCACTTACACTTGCTTTGAATGCCTTCCGATGCTCTCAATAGATCTGTAGAGTTCCAAAGTTAGCTTTAATATTTAAATTCCAAGACAGAACCAATGATTCTCATTCCTGTAGCACAAATACTAATTTGCATAGTGAATTTTAGGAAAACAATTCTTAAGACCCCTGACTTTGATCCCCCTAGGTATGGTCAACTTCAAAATACCCTAGCTTTCCAACAAGCCCTAGAGCTCAAAAAATGGATTTCGTATGAAAAAGTTATGTCCGTTCAGGGTTCTAGGGTTAAGACAGGGTTCAAACAGGATCACTGTGCAACAGGTTTTCCCCAAGTTGTTTTCCTAAGGCCTCCTTATGTGCTCTAGAGTAAGATGTTTATGCCCAAAATTAGCCCAACTCTTCAATTTAAAAACCCTAAAAAATTGGCTGTCAATCGCGATGGACAGGGCTGTCAATCGCGATGGACAGGCAGTCAATCGCGATGGACAGGGCAGGCAGTCAATCGCGATGGACAGAGTATCAATCGCGATGGACAGGCAGTCAATTGCGATGGACAGAGTATCAATCGCGATGGACAGAGTATCAATCGCGATGGACAGGGCAGGCAGTCAATCGCGATGGACAGGCAGGCTGTCAATCGCGATGGACAGGCAGTCGATCGCGATGGACAGGCAGTCGATCGCGATGGATAGGCAGTCGATCGCGATGGACAGGCAGGCTGTCAGTCGCGATGGAGAGGCAGTCGATCGTGATGGACAGGCAGTCGGTCGCGATGGACAGGCAGGCTGTCAGTCGCGATGGACAGGCAGGCTGTCAGTCGCGATGGACAGGCTATTAATCGCGATGGACAGGGCTGTCAATCGCGATAGACAGAGCTGTCAATCGCGATGGACTGAAATTTTGCAAGATTTTCAAAATTTTTTGTGGAAATGTGGTGTGCAAGGTCTCTAGTCCACTGTGGTGCACTCAGATTTACCAAAAGGTGAAAATTTCTGTCAATCGCGATCGATAGGAGTCGGCGACTGCGAGACAGTTCTGCACATTTCCGTACCTGCGCGGCGTGCTGGAGGGGATGATGAAGTTGAAACCTGCAAGAAACTCCAAAAGCATGCAGAGAAAAGCACACAACAGTTCGCTCTCTCGCTCTCTCTCACAAGTGAAATGAAGGAAATGAAAGGAGGAAGAGGATATAGTCAAAAAACTGAAATTTTCGTGATGATGGAAGTGGAGGTGGAAGATGGGGATGATGATGATGGTGATGATGGTGGTAAGTAAGAAAGAGAAAAATAGGAAAAGTAAAGAAATTACCTACAACGCCAACGTCTCCAATCTACGTCTTACCATCACACGCTCGTCCTCAAAGCTCGATCCCCGGCAACGGTGCCAAAATTTGGTGTAGCTCAGTGATGAGTAGCACCTCCTTTAATGTCAATCCGGGAAGACGTGAGGATGGTATGAAGACCTCGAGCAAGTGGAGGCACAAGTGCGTGAGTGAGAAGCACACAAACATGCACACACATACACACACACGCGCACACACGGCAAGACAAAGAGTGAGAAGCAATGGAGTTCTTTGGATTACTTTCACAAACCTCTTACAAGTTCATTTCAGTTACAATCTCACCTCAAAAATGAGCTCTCTAGCTCTTTTTATAGTTTTTGACTAGGTTTTGGCCCTGTCCAGACCTAGTGTCCGGCCTAGTTAAAAATTAGGTTCCAAGGCCGATTTAAGGGCTTAAACGGAGTCTAAAAAATACGAAAATTGATATGTAGGTACTTCTAAGGCTCCTCAAGCTCAAGGACTCCTTGGCTTGCACAAAATGGAGCTACAAAAATATGAAATGGTATTTACAATGATTGTTAGTGATAAGAATCACTGTTATAAAGATGTTGGTTTGGAAAAATTTGAAGGGCCTATCTGCCAGATTTGCGTCGACTACTTTGTCTACTTACTCCTTCACCTCGCTCTGACTCTCTCCGCTGGCTTCCTTGTCTAGTCAGTCCTTGGGTGCCCATACTGCTCTTAACACTCAAGCTAGGAGCATTATCTACATGGCAGTTAATGACTACTTGCTACCTCACATTAGAGGTCTTGAAAGTGCAAGTGATATATGGAGTGCTTTGGAAGAGCATTTCCAAAACACCACAAAGTCAAGGAAGGCATCCTTGTGGGCAGAATTTACCACATTTAAGAAGAAGGCCTCTCAATCCATCTCAGATTATGTAACAAGAATGAAGGACATTGCAGATGCATTAGGAGCAGTTGATGAAGATATTGAGGAGGATAAATTGGTAAGGCAAATCCTCACAGGTTTAAGAGGTGATGAAAAATGGAAGCCATTCATTTTGTCTACTGAATTATCACTAGATCATTTTACTCCTGACCTAAATCAGTTGCTAGGACACATGCTAACCTTTGAGCAGGATGTCAAAGGTGAAAGTGATAAAAGTACAGGCCAATGTATTCAAAGGATAAGAAGAAGAATATCAAAGGGAAGCAATAAGCAAATGAAGATGAAGGTACAACTAGCCAAGCTAACTTCCTAACAGGAAGAAGAGGTGGCAAAGGTAGAGGAAGAGGCAGGAGTAATAAAGATGGAGTCAAAGCTTGCTGGATTTGTGGTAAGACAAATCATTTAGCTAATGATTGTTGGCATAATACTCAGAATAATGGTGGATATAATCAGAAATTTAATTCAAGAGGAAGAGGTGGTAGAAATCAAAGAGGTAATTTCACAGGTAGAGGTAGTAGAGGTTACTTTGGAAGAAATACAGGTAGAGGATTCCAAAGTCAACAATACAACAATACCTACTACAATTAAGCTTCAGATCAAAAGGAGGATTAAACATTGATAATGAATGCAACTTGTGAAAGGCAAAGTGAAGACCAAAGAGTCTTCTACATTGACTTAGGGTGTAGCAATCACCTGAGTGGCAACATAGCTTTGATGACTAATTTGGAGAATTAGGTAACTAATAATGTAGTTCAAACAGGTGACAATACAAAGCCCAATGTGAAGTCAATTGGATCAGTGAAGTCCAAGGATGGTAGTACTCTCTTGAGTAAGGTTTTGTATGTTCCTACAATTCCTAAGAATCTGATAAGTGTAGGAAAAATTGTTGAAAAAGGTTATGAAGTTAGGTTCACAAATGAAGGAGTGTTTGTGGAAGACCCTAGCAATGGGTATAAACAAATTGTTTCAAGAAAGAAGGAAGGAATATTTTTCACATTGAAGATTCAAGGTAATGTTGGTCATGCCTTGTTCACCTATGGAGGACATAAGATCTCTAAGTTAGATCTTTGTCACAAAAGGCATGGACATTTCAATGAAAGAGGTATTAAAGATATGGTTAACAATGGCTCAGTGCTTGGATTGCCTAATGTTACACGTCAACATATGACATACAGATGTGAGGCATGTCAATTAGGTAAGGCTCATAAGCAATCTTATTCCAAGCATGGTTTTATGTATTCAGAGAAGCTTGAGTTGGTACGCATAGATGTGTGGGGACCATCAAAGGATTTCAGTATCAATGGCTCGAGGTATTATGTGATTTATGTTGATGATGCTACCAGATGGATCACTATCTATGTGATCAAAGATAAGTCTAAGGTATTCAATACATTCAAACATTATCATGTGTATGCAGAGAGAATTACAGGTCATAAGTTGAAGTGACTAAGGTCAGATGGAGGGGGAGAGTATTTCTCTAATGAGTTCAGTGATTACTTGTGAAATGCAGGTATAAAAAGGGAAATTACTTGCAGGTACTCTCCTCAATAGAATGGTGTAGCAGAAAGGAGAAATAGAACTCTTGTTGAGTTTGCAAGATCCATGATGAAGGAGAAAAATTGCCCCAATTATTTGTGGGCTGAAGTTGTAAATATAGCCACATATTTGGTCAATAGATTACCATGTAAAGTTTTGCAAGGTATGACACCATATGAGGCATGGTGGGGTAAGAGACCTACTTTAGATCATTGCAAAGTATTTGGATGTTTGGCTTATGCATATGTCCCATCACAATTAAGGCACAAATTGAAACCTAAAGCTAAAAAGTATGTATTCATTGGATATGATGATAAGTAGATGGGTTATAGGTTGTGGAGTCCATCCACAAAGCAATTCATTGTGTCTAAAGATGTTACATTTGATGAGCAAGGTACTTGGTATGCAAGTACATTTAATGTTCATGCAGGTGATGAAGAAGTTGTGAATCAAAAGAAAGGTAAATCAAAGGTTCATATATTTGATGAAGAGGAGATCAATGAAGTACATGTTGAAGTTGAAGAAGTGCCAAGATTTGATCCAAAGTGTGATGAACCAGAAACCTCAAGGAGTGGAGAACTCAAAAGGTCATCAAGACACAAATGGCAACCTACAAGGTATAGCTATGACACTTATTTTTTGGCTACCAAAGATTATGCTTATATGATAAAGGCAGATGAAGACCCTTCTACATATGAAGAGGCGAAAGCTAAGGAAATTTGGGAAAAAGATATGCAGGAAGAATATGATGCATTGATGGAGAATCACACATGGGATTTGGTTCCTAAACCAAATAGTCAGAAGATCATTGGATGCAAATGGGTTTACAAGACAAAGAGATTTGCACATTGAAGTGTGTCTAGGTATAAAGCTAGACTTGTTGTGAAAGAGTTTGCTCAGACATATGGTATAGATTATGATGAAACCTATAGTCCTGTGGCAAAGATGACAACCATCAGGACACTCATAGCCATTGCTGCATGTAAAGGTTGGAAATTATGTCAACTAGATGTGAAGAATGCTTTTCTAAATGGTTATATTTCAGATGATGTTTTCATGGAGCAACCACAAGGATTCAGAGATGAAAGGTATCCAGATCATGTGTGCAAGCTCAAGAGAGCTTTGTATGGTTTGAAGTAGGCCCCAAGCGCATGGAGCTATAGACTTGTGAAGTTCTTAAAAGAACTAGGGTTTCAAGTATCTAAAGCAGATAGTAGCTTGCATGTCAAAGCAAGTGAAGATGGGTTCATTTACATGTGCATATATGTTGATGATATAATTCTTACAGGTACAGATGAGAAAGGCATTCAAAGCCTAAAGAAGCAAATGGAGAAAGAGTTCAAAATCAGTGACTTGGGAGACTTGTCATATTTCTTGGGAATGGAGATATCATACACTCAACATGGAGTGTATGTAACTCAAGAAAGGTATTTGAAAAATTTGTTGATCAAGTTTAAGATGAATGACTACAGGGTAGCACCTACTCCAATGGAGGTGAATCACAAATTGAGTAGATATGGAGGAGAAGAGCTCAAGGATATGAAGTTATATCAAAGTTTGGTTGGTAGTCTGATCTATGCTACATTAACTAGGGCTGACTTGTCATACTCAAAGAAGGTTTGTATTATGGTTTTACATCAGATACAAACATCAAGATCTATAGTGATACAGATTGGGCACGTAATCCTGATGATAGGATATCAACATATGGATACTTGTGTTATGTGGGAGATAAGTTAATTTCTTGGTGTTCAAAGAAGCAACACACAATTGCTCTGTCATCTACAGAAGCAGAGTACAAAGGGATGGTTGAAGCTGCAAAGGAAGTGATATGGCTCAAGACTCTCATGAAGAGTTTTGACATCACTCAGAGTATACCCACTATTCATGGAGATAACATGAGTTCATTGTATTTAGCTGCTAATCCTGTTTTTCATGCCAGGACTAAACATATTGAGATTCAGTATCATTTTCCTAAGAGAGAAGGTGATGGATAAAGAAATTGAAGTTATACATACTTCAACAAAAGATCAGATAGCTGATATGCTAACTAAAAGCTTGGATGGACCAAAGCTACAGAGATTCAAAGACATGGCAGGTATAAAGAAGATAGAGAAAACCTCAATTGATGATTGACGGGGAGCTGTTGGTGCAAGGCAATCAAAAATTGAAGTTTTTATGAAGAATTGAAGTCAAGGACTGAAGAAAAGATCAAGTTATGAAGCATGAAGGAAGTGCATATCCAGAAGATGAAGATGTGTACACATGTACATTATTTTGAAGTTAGCTCACTTATGCTTTTGATTAGTTATGAGCTTGTAAATATTTGCCTATATATATAAAAAGAAAATGTCGGGGCAAATATGAGAGATTATGTGAGAACAAGATTTGAGGAGAATTAGATGTCATTAGAAACTTTATAAGTGAGTAGGATCTCTCTCATCACTCAGATGTAAAAATTTTCCAGAAATGAAGAAATGTTGCACCCGATCTTTTTGAGTATTCTCCTTTTGTGTGGAATCTTTGGTGAAATGCTTTTGTACAAGTCTAAGTCTATAGTTTATTGACCTCTGTACAAATTTTCAGCTTCTAATTGTGATCAGGTTGAGAGAATTGAGTGTAGGAACATTTACATGTGTAAATGGAAAGAAGAGAAGTTACAGGAGGTGCAAAATTTGATGCTAATGTTTTGGTCAGTTCTCCTTCTAGAGTGTAAAGTTTTGAGCAAGAAAGCACTCATTCTTTAAGTTGGAAGGTATGCTACCTATGGCTAAAAGCATTTGCATAAGCAGATTCTAGATTGAGAGAACCAAGTGTTAGAAGTTACAGGTGTCTAAATCGACTTCTCAGAAGAACAGTTTTAGACATAGGTGACTTGTTAAGATCATTTCTCAAGATCTACTGAATCTTTTGAAAAGATTTAACTCGGAGAAGGTGCGCAAACTATAGCTACACCTTGTGCAAAGTTTTATAAAAAACTTTACACATTTGATAAGTCAACAAGAGAGATATGTGTAGCATACTTTCTATAGAATCATCTTCTTCACAGTTTATCCAAAATCCTTATAATTGATTATTAATCCTCCAAATTGGTGAATGTTTTGAGTTACTCTTGATATAGAGGTGCTCTAACTTCAAGAGTAGCTTGTTCTTTTGGAGATTAACCCTCTCCATCAAACATGGAGGCCCACAATGAAGAAATTCCTCCTCTTTGGACAGAGGAATCATTGGAGAAGGACTTAAGTACCATGGGTAATGATATCTCTCTTCATTCTCTACTTTGCATGCAGGGTACTATAAACAACAAACTCATTAAAATTCTACATGATGATGGTAGTTCACATGACTTCATTTCACATTTATTAGTACAAGAACTTAAATTGAAAATGTTTCCTTCTTTGTATAAAGTAAAAGCTGCATTTCAAGGTAATCGTTATAATGTAACACGAGAAGTACAAGATGTTACGATTAACATAGGTCCATATGTTGATTCACGAATATTTTTAATTGCACCTTTGCAATCTTACGATGTTATACTAGGTATGCCTTTTCCTCATCATTATAACCCACGGATTGACTACCATATGCATACTTTTAACTTTGAATTTAAAGGTCAAATCATTACTTTGTCTGCATGGCATGATTTCGAGCCATTTCCATTGATTAATCATACTCAAGTAAAATGTGCATTTAGGAAATGATTCAATTCATGCATTGTTTTTGTCGATGTCATCAATGATTATACTCATACAATTCCTAATACACATAAACCTTTCATGACTACTTATAAGGATTGTTTTATGTCTGAGTATCCCTCTGAACTACCACCATCTCGAGGGTCCTTTGACCATAGCATAGATTTAGTCCCTGGTAGTTCTCCTCCTCATAAAGCACCTTATAAACATGGCCCACTACACCAAAAGGAAATAGAAAACCAAGTAAAAGACCTACTACATAAAGGACTTATAAGGCCTAGCTCTTCCCCATTTGGAGCACCAGTTCTCTTAGTAGAGAAGAAGAATAAAACTTATCAAATGTGCATTGATTATAGAGCCCTTAACAAGATCACAATAAAGAATAGATACCCTATTTCTCGAATGGATGATCTTTTAGATAAATTATGAGGAGCTTGTGTCTTTAGTAAAATTAATCTAAAATCAGGATACCATCAGATTCGTATGATGCAAAGTGATATTTTTAAGATTGCCTTTAGAACTCAAACAGGCCATTATGAATTTATGGTAATGCCCTTTGGACTTACTAATGCCCCTACTACATTTGCACAAATGATTAATAACATTTTTCTTGATTTCCAAGCTTTTGTTCTTGTATTTTTTGATGATATACTTGTTTAAAGTAAAAATGATAGTGAGCATGAGATGCATCTTAAAACAGTTTTTCATTTACTACGAGAAAACACTCTTTATGTTAATCCTGAAAAGAGTTACTTCTTTCAAACTAAGCTAGAATATCTAGGGCATATTATTTCAAGTGAAGGTGTGCATGTGGATCCAAAAAAATTAAAGTTATAGTAGAATGGCCCACACCACAATCGGTCAATGATGTTCATTCTTTTCTTGGGTTGGCTAGTTTTTATAGGAAGTTTATTCGAAATTTTTCTTATTTAGCATTGCCCCTTACCTTGTTATTGAAAAAGAAAATAAAATTTGCATGGGGACTTACCCAACAACAATCCTTTGAAAAACTCAAACATGCACTTTCACATGCACCTGTTTTACAATTACCTGATTTTTCACAACCCTTTCATGTTGTTACTGATGCTAGTGGTTCAGGGATAGGTGTAGTTTTAATGCAAAATGATCATCCCATTGCATTTGAGGGTAGGACGCTTAAGCCCTCAAAAAAGAATTATAGTACATATGAGAAAGAATTGTTAGCGGTTGTGCATGCTTTGCGATTTTGGAAACACTATCTTATGGGCTCTGAGATCTTAATCAAAACCAATCAACAGGCTATTAAGCATTTATTAAATCAGCCCTTAATCTCGGATCGCCATCTTAAATGGGCATCATTCGTTCAAAATTTCCAAACCATGATCTAGTATCAGCCTGGTAAAGCTAATGTTGTAGCTGATGCTCTTAGCCGATTTCCTTCACATTTTGTTGTTTTGCATAATATTTCTGCCATCCAAATACATTCTTTTCAAGAAATGGTTTCCATTTATGCATCTGATTTGTATTTCTCACGTGCATGGCATGACTTCAACAATGGTGCATCTTTATCTGATGAACATTATACATTTCATAATGGTTTTCTTTATTTTCATCATAGATTATGTATAACTCAAGCTTTTAAAGATTTTGTCATCAAAGAAATGCATGAACCATCTTACATGGGACATAGAGGCATACAATGCACCATTTCTGCCTGCAAAGATGTCTGCTTTTGGCCACACATGGAAAAAGATATTGCACATTATGTTTCTCAATGCATTGTATGTCAGCATGTAAAATGTCATCATGGTCAACCATTTGCATTGTTAATGCCACTGCCCATTCCTAACAAACCATGGGAACAAATTTCTATGGATTTTATCACAAGTCTTCCTATCACTTCATCACATAATGATATGATTTCGACAATAGTTGATAGGTTTAGTAAATATGCATATTTCATTCCATGTAGAAAAACTTTGTCTGCACCTCAAGCTACAAAATTATTCATTAAATGCATTTTCCCACATCATGGATTTCCTAAAGTAATTTTATCTGATCGTGATGTTAGATTTTGTAATCATTTTTGGGTTGCTTTATTTCAACATTTTGGTTCTAAAATAGATTTTACCTCTGCATTTCATCCCGAAAGTAATGGACAAAGTGAGGCCACAAATAGTACTATTCTTGATTTATTACGTTGTTATTCATTAAATAGTCCAACTAATTGGGATGAAAAGTTGCCATTGCTTCAATTTCCTTACAATAACACCACACACACTACTACTAGTCATGCACCTTTTGAAATTGAAAAGCTTCCCATTCCCATGTCACTCACCCAAACCAACATTCCTATGGATGATTCTATTGCTCAAGGTCACATTTCTATACTTCATGATGTTCACGAACACATTAGGAAAATTCAAGAGCGATACACCCGTCATATCAATACTAAACGATTAGCCAAGGAATTCAAGGAAAACGATCTTGTATGGTTGCGTATCATTAAAAGACGTCTCAAAAATATTTTGCAACATCCTAAAATTAAACTTGCACCATGCTATTATGGACCCTTTTGCATTATAGAAAAATTAATGATAATTCATTTAGATTAGATATACCATCTCATTGGAAAATACATAACTTTTTTCATATTAGTTTACTTAAACCATTTAAAGGAACTTTATCACTCACTCCACTTCTTGATGACCCTCCTTTCATTGAAGAACAATCTGAAATCTTGGTTCCTGAGAAAATAATTGATCATGATGTCACTACTACACGCACAGGTACTCAATACCATCAATATTTGGTTAAGTACAAAAATCACTCTATTGAAGAATGTCAATGGATACATTAAACACAATTAACACCTCATTATGACCACTTAATTTCTACATATCATACACAAACACATTAATGTAATTCTTCCATGAACATTTCCATGCATGTTTCTTTTAACATGGAACCTGCTTATTTTCATTCAGTGATGAAACATGTGACTGGTCATCCATGTTTATTTTATTTATCAACTGAGGTCAGTTGCTTTTTCAAATGAGGGGCATGTCATACATTATGGAATATGTTGAACAATGCATTGTTGGAGTGTTAATTTATTAATGTATTAATGTGTTTTGGTGTTTTTGATATAGCAGCTGAAGGTTCGTGAGGGCGTGAAAGCATGAAGGGCGGACATCAATAATTCGACTTTAGAGCGGACATCAATAAATCCGATTTATAATTTAGTTTGTAAATAAATCTGCATAGAAGGTTCTATTGTTTGAAATAGTTATAAAAATAGTGGTTAGAATAGGGATCATTGTAGACCACTGTTGCTCTAGCACAATGGTGAGAACCACGTTAAGAAGCTCCACCTCCTTAATGTCAATCCGCGGAAGAGATAGGAGTGATATGAAGATCGTGAATGTGAGATGAAGTGAGAGTGAAGGTGAGAAGCACAAAGATGCACACACACATACACACACACAATGAAGAGACAAGCAAGACACAATGGAAGGTGGAAAAATAGCTCTATTACTCAAGAACACTCTTACAAGCTCAAACTAGCTCTAGGCTCACACTAACCAAAATGAATCAACCTCAAAAATGAGCTCTCTAGCTCTTTTTATAGTTTCTAGACTAGTTTTGACCGGTTTCACATCTAGTGACCGGCCTAGTTAAAAAATAGGTCCTAGAGACTATTTGGAAGGGTAAACGATGTCTAAAAATAACGAAAATTGGTACGAGCAATCTACCTAAGCTCCTCAAGCTCGAGGACTCCTCAGCTTGCACAAAATGGAGCTATGAATTAGAAAATGGGATTTTGTCTATATTACATATGTTACAAGAGTGATGAAAATCACTGTTGGGTGTTTGAAAAAATGATCCGACTGGCTCCCTGCTCCGTTGTTACATGCTTCCGCGTCGTCTGTGCCTCTGACTGCTTCCAACACCCCCCTCCCTCTCGCTTCTGTCGTCCCTGACAGAACCTTGCTGTGAGGTCTGCCGGATATAGTTCTGTAGGAGGTCTTGAGCGAGGGTGTGCTCGGAGATACGAATGCCTCGGGCCAAGTCAGCCTCGAGTTTCTCCCAATTAACTGGTTGTGGTTCCTCGGATGGTGGGAGTCTGTAATGCGTGGAATACACCAACTGTTCACAGGCAAATAAGTGCAATAAGTGGGTCGGCCTGCTGATGAACACTTCAGAGTGGTATTCCCAAAAGCCGGTTGTGAACATTTCTTCAAATGTCTGCTTGTAGCACGCCGGTAAGTACTTGACTCTGCAATGCCAGGCATAACACACCCGGAGCGATGGCGTCGTACTCATGTCATATGCGAGATCCAAGTTGCCATGCTCAAAGCCCGGGGTATTAACATGTGGTGCTTTGACTCGCCGGAAGACTTTAAATATCATTTGCATCATGTCAAATATCTTGACAGTCATATGCGCTGCTATATCGTCCATATATCTCAAGCGAGGGAGCCAGTGACGAATCGTTGCCATCATGTAGCCAATTGTCGGTGGTCCTGTAGGTGGCCTGAAATATGGGTAGTTCAGCCAGTCTTGGCACTGCTTATTGTTTTGTACTTTGATAGCAAAGGCAGTCCAGGAGCGGCGTCGTGGCACTGGTCCCCAGCACGGATTATACTTTAAATGTAAAGGTGCCTTAACCCATGTGCTCATCATTTCAGGGTACTCTTGTAAAAGACGTGTACGCCAATCTGGTTGATAAATGGTGCCTTGTTGCGCATCCAGTGGCAAGTCTTCAGGCTCAAATTGAGTTGCATGTGAGGGCTTCTTGCCAGTTCGCTTCTCTATGGCCAACTGGTATTCGGCCATTAGCATGAAGTATGGTTTGTATTGAAGTTCATGCCCAGAGATGTACCTGCGGGGGGCCAATTGAGCAAAGTATGGAGATTGCAAAATTCTTTCTTCGATCATGGCCATTGCATGTAGCTGGGCCTCAACTCTAGCTGAGTGCGTTGTTCCTATTTCCTCAACAGTTTTCATCCATGCAGGGGTCGGAAGTTCGTACGTCATCTGACCTTCGGCCGTGACGCGTCCGCCTGGGATGGGTTGTGGCTCGTACGCTTCTTCAAATGTTTCCTCCACCGGAATGGTTATGTTCTCGTCGTCAGCTGGGATCTCCGGTGGGGAGTCAGGCCGTGGTGGTGCTTCGTATACATCTATGCGTGATTGGAGTGTGGTTACCTGGGCCCGTAATGCGTTGAGTTCCTCTATGAGGTCAGGGGAGGGGTCCACAGGTTCTGGTACTTCTGCTGCTACTTGTACTTGTTGTGGTGCCGGTTCTCTGAGCTGTAGTAGCTTGTGATCTTCTTTTAGCTTCTGATGCTCTTCGTTCATTCGATCATAGTCCTCTAGCAGTCGAACATGGTCATCTAGCAACATCCGCATCGATTCGGATGGGATTGCCTTGAATCTGCTAGGACTTAATGGTTGTTCTGGATGGTCCAATGCCGCTTCTAAATTCTCTCTATTCTGTTCTTGGAGTCTCTGGTTCTCCTCTTTTGCTGCGGCTAGGTGTCTTCTTAGTAAGCCCATGTTTCGTGTTAACGTTGCATTGCGGACTGTCTGGGCTCTTAATAAATTATCCAAGTCAGCAGTGGCTTCCTTGGTCTTTTCTTCTCTTTCTAGCTCTAATTTGTGATAAGCCTCGCGTAATTCCTGGTAGCAGGTGTTCAGGGAGGCATTCTCTATAGACAATAAATTAAGCTGCGACTGTAAGTCATTGGTTGTCCTCTGCAGCTGCTGATAATTATCGCCGAGAGATGTGAATTCATCTCGTACTTGTGTCATACACATGAACATTTGTCGGAATGCATTATCTACAATGGGTGATAGTATCAACGGGGTGCTAAATGAAGATGCAGTTGTAGTAGATGCAGTGGAAATGGGGAGCGGGGTTGGGACTGTGGATGCAGTGGTGATTGTGGAAAATTGTGAAGTGCCTAAATATGAGGGTGCTGTGAGTGGAGTGGGTGGTGGTGAGGTGGGTGGTGATATGTCCATGCCATTGGACGTGTTTAATGTTGTGACTGTGAAAAGTGGTGTGATTGTGGGTGGTTGTGCAGGTGTGAAGACGGGATTTACAAATGTAGAGTAAGTTATAGGGGGAATAGTTGGAGCAGCTTGGTGAAACCGGGAAATAGGGGTTATGGTAGGTTGGGGAGGTGAGACTGGTGAGAAGGTTAATGGGGTTAGGAAGGGGAATGGGGGTCTTAGAGGTGGGGGAAACGCTGGGAAGGATGAAGGGGTGAAGGGGTTAACATAGGGATGCAGAGGGTTGGGTGTGGGCCTGGTGGTATGAATGGGTAAGGAAGAGGTTGGGGCTATATTGCTTTGTACAGGTGTGGATGTGGGGAAAGCAGGTGGGTGTGCGGGTGATACAGGATGGGTTGGTGAAAGATGAGGTGAAAGAGGAGTCGAAGGGGTGGAGGTTATTTCAAGGATTGTAGTGGTATGTACAATGGTGGTACGAGTTGGCGAATCTACAAGAATGGTTTCTGCGGTTACTGAATGTTCGGGGTCGAGACGTGCCTCCCTGGCTTGTGCTGAAGATTGGGCTCCTGTTGGTACACAAATATACTCCCCAGGTTTTGAGAGTAGTCGCACTCGGCGGGGATCAAACTGTGGTAGTTGCTTTCTTTGTAAAAACCTGAGTGCTTCATGGGAGCCTACTGATTTGACTAACTCCCTGAACCCTCTGATGTATGCGTCTTCGAATCCTCCGGAGATGAGTTCCTGTTCAATTAATGCCTGGCTCTCCTCTTCAGTTAACTTCTTCCGGGCCCAGACTTTCTCCATGGTACGATATAATTTCTTTATGGCCAGCGTGTATGCTGCGGCTTCGAAAGTCTCATCTTCATATGTGCTGGTGTCGCCGTGTGTGTCGGTTTGTTGGCCTTGGCCCTTTGTCTGTTCGTCATGTGAGCCCTGGCTGGCTTCATCGTCGCCTTGATCGTCGCCTGTTTCGGTTCTTTCTTCTTCAGAGCCCGACACAACTTGTCCCTGTGGCAAATCTCGCGGCGTAGTAGGGTAGCTGGGACGTTCATATTCCTGGGAGAATAGTTGTGCTTCTGAATACTGGAATTCGTTTGAGAATGCATCAGGCATCTCAAAATCAAATGTCGTGTTTATGGGGTCGGCCTCCATATGTGGTATCGGGAAAGAAAACGCTTCCGCACCAATAGTGGTGGGAGCTTCTGCGGTTGTGGTGGGGGGTTCTGTGGTGGCAGTTGCCTGGGGTGCAGCGGTACTAGTGGTGGCCTCTGTAATCACTGGTCTGGACAATCGTATGCGAATAGGTTGTACAGTGGGAGCAGCATCTGTCTGTGGTCGCTCTGGAGAGGGTTGTGGTGATGGCGACTCTGGCACTTGGAGGCAAGGGATGGTGCCTCGCATGCGCTTACCTGCCCGTGTCCTACTGGGCTTCCTAGCTTTCTTCGCTGTGCTCTTGAATGCCTTCAATTCCTCTCCTGTTAATGCACGCTCGATGGGCAAGTCATAAGCCAAACACATATACACAATTCTTGTGAGTGCACAACATCCGTTAAGCACTTTTTTACGCTCCCATCTGTGCTGTGCCAGATACATTTGGTCTATGATCCAGCTTGCCAGATCAACTGTTTGAGGTCCCGTACATGCCAAATATAATCCGAACCATATTCTTTTGTGTGGCATGGTAAATCTGTCCTGAGCTGGAAATGCAAAATGTTGCATGCATATTCTTAATGGCTTTGACAACTCAGGTGTAATGGCCGAAATCTCTTCCCACTTCGTGACATCCCCACGTTTCATCGGTTCTGGAATCAATCTCTCTCGGTCTGTGGGAGTGTGGGTTCCATGAATCTTGATGGCTGCTCTGATTAAGTCCTTAGAGAGATAAAATCTCTTGTAAGGTGGATCATCCACTAGGGTAGGCAAGATGAAGGTTCCTGGGATGTCCTTATTCTCTGATGCCAGTAAGGTAGTGATCAAGTAATAGCACCTATAAAAATCCGGTTTGGGCAGAGGATCACTGAAATATTCTGTGAAGCCTGCTCTGGCCCAAACGTGAGTTAAGTCCTGGGTGTTCTGTAGGGCTTCGAACTCTCTGGAGAAGAATTGGTATTTTCCCCAAGTGCGGTCATCAAAAGTCATATTTGCTTCAAAGATGAAGTCAGCATCAGCTAATGGTCCTGCTAGGCCTTGGAACCAGTGAGAATTACGGTGTATCTTTTCTGTGTAGCCCATAGGTGGGTTGTCGATCGGCATGGGCCCTGGAAATCCTTGGAATTCTGGCGGTGGAGCAGTCGGGTGGGATTCTGCTCGTAACACGTTGAGGGGCACTGCAGCTACGCTGGGGCCTGCTCCTGATGGTCCTTCGTCGGTTTGCATAATGACTGGTGCGCTATGAGAAAGATCTGCTACAAAAGATTAACACATTAGCATGGAAATTAATTATGATCCCATTAAAGTGAGACCGCAATCCCTTTCCATAACCAATGCGTAACCCGTGTAGCCAAGTGTTGTGACATGATTGATGCAATGATCTTTTTGTAGAGCTAATGCAGGTCTCTAGACACCTACACGTTTCAGATTATGCATACATTCCTGGATGAGATTAGATTATGGGTGATGTGTGATGATGGTGGGTGAATTTATACAAGGTTTAAAGGTTAGTGATTTATTACAAGGTTGTATATTAGTCGGGGGGTAGTTAGACAATGGGTTAGGTGAAGACGGTTGGACAGGCTTCGGTATCCATTTCCAAAGAGTCTTTGAGTGGGTGGTGGGTTTCTGCTGAGGAACAAAAAGCGGTATCGGGTTTGGTGGTTTTGAAGGGTGAAAAGGTTTCTGAGGGGTATATGTTACATGGCTTGAGGGTTGAGATATAATACATTGTTTGGGTACCCAAATCTGCGTGGGTGTGGGTCTATGGGTAAGATATTTCTTGGCGATCCAAATTTGTCGAGTATTGATGCTTGTAGAAGAAGATCGAGAGGACTTTGTCTGCTGACTCTGCTTTTGTTGAAACTTTGTCTTGCTCTCTTCTGCAGTGTTGCTGATAGGCTGTGGTTGCTGTCCTTTTGGCACCCATATTTGTCTCGTGCCGCTTGTTCTATGATGTTGATACTGCTGCCGTCTTTGCCTTATCTGGTGGTGTCGTCGATCTTGGTTCCTCTGTTGTGGTCGACTCCTTCGTGGTTGAGTTTGAGAGGTCCTTTGGACACTCTGCTTTGGAAAAGAAGGGAGATCCAACACTTGCGTGACCTGCCCATTAGGAAGTGATGCGTTCTTTAACTTTGATCTAGGCCAGTCCGCAACAAGTTTGGAAGGATGAGCACCGCAGGGTGTCGTGCTCATTTGGCCGCTGATGCAACCCACCTGACCGCTGATTGTGTCCATCTGCCCTAGCGGTTGGGTAGCTGTCTCTTCTAGTTTGCAGGAAGTCCCAGGAAAGATCTCCTGTCGTCCTTCTGATCGACAACTGTCTATAGCCAAGCCCGAGTGGGTTGGTGTAGACGTAACGTGACTGAGCTGATTAAAGATCTTCCGGTCTTCCATCGCATGTATTTCATAGGGTCTAGGGTTACAAACCTCAGTCGGAATGCCATTAGGGAAGTCAAGCGGGATCACTCGCTTCTGTTCTAAGGTTCCAATCTGTAAGGAGCCTTGTCTAAGATTTAGGTCCACTGAGTGATCGTATAGCCAATCTTGGCCAAGGATTAGGGGTTCTATCAGGTCGTCATCATGGCACACTAGTAGCTTCGCTGTCATGGTTACATCCTTAATGAGGATAGGAAGGTCCACCTCGCCCATGCAGGGGGTTTCCATGCCTCCGAGCCCTATGAGGTATGCCACAATTGGCCGCATTTCTATTCCTGAATCCTTATAGTGGGACCACCTAATAGCACTAGTCGCAGCACCTGAGTCAATTAAAGCCCTGAGCTCTTGGCAAGGATTACCGTGCTCTAGCCTAACTGTAATGAATGGTCTCCTGTCCACTATACTAGGATGAGTGGTTGACTTTACTTGACACATGGCCATGGGATATCTGGGTGTTGTTTCCAGATAGTTATAATGTTCTCTCCCTAGTCCTTGTCTTCTTAACTTCATGCGCTTAATGCGTTCTATTGCTTCAGCCTGAGCTTCCTCTCGTATTCTATTTTCTTCCTCCTTACGCTTCTTTGCCAACGTGAGTTGTCTAAGCATATCCTCCGTAAGAGGTTCCTGATATAACCTGACTCTACAGCCACTAATATAATTAGGCATTATGTTTCCTTCTAAGGTGGCTAACTGTACTGCTCCACTTGTCGAGAGTCTGTTAATGATCATAGGTCCATAACCTCGCTTTTCTAACTTCCGTGCGTGTTGTTTCAGCGTATATACTAGAACTAAATCTCCTTCTTTTAGGCCTTTATCCTTCACATGTGCGTCAAAATATGCTTTCTGTCGCTTCTTCGCTGCATATATTCCTGCTGCTGCCTTTAGCCTGGTTTCTCCTAATCGTTCCAAGTCCATTATTCTTGTTGATAATTCATGGCCGGTCCACTGATGTTCTTGTGCAACCTTAAGGGTCGGTATCAAGAAGTCCAAAGGAAGCACAGCATTCTGACCAAAAACCATCTGAAAGGGAGTTGCATTGAGTACGGTCTTGTAGGCCACTCGATATGCCCAAACAGCGTGGTGTAACTGTTTGTCCCAATCTGAACGTTTGTTGTTCACGAGTTTCGTCAGTACATTACAAAGGATCTTATTAGTGCTTTCAGCCTGACCATTGGCCTGAGGATGATATGGTGCAGATTTCTTGTGGATCACCATAAAATCCTGTAACAAATATTCAATGACTTGGTTTAGAAAGTGAGTGCCTCGATCGCTCACTAACTCTATAGGCAATCCATATCTTGTAAAGACATTTTCAAATAAGAATTTTGCAGTTGTGTGTGCATCATTCTTTTTTGTGGCTTTTGCCTCTACCCATTTCGTAAGATAATCTGTGGCAACAATAATATATTCCGCATGTGTACCTTTTGCAGGGGGGTTAATGGGTCCTACAAAGTCTATACCCCACTTAGAAAATGCGCGTCCGCCCATCATGGGTTTCAATGGCATTTCATCTCTGCGAGTAGGAAACTGAGTTCTTTGGCACACATCACATCTCTTAACATAGGTATGAGCATCCATGTGAAGAGTGGGCCACCATAATCCTGCGAAGAGGATGGCTTTGATTATCCTATCAGGTCCAAAATGACCTCCTGCAACACCTTGGTGTGCAGTCTCTAGTATGCTCAGATAATCGCTTTCATGAACACATTGTCTTAGATATCCATCTCGTCCTCTTTTGTATAGATTATCGCCAATAAGTGAATAGTCTTGAGCTTCCTGCTCCAGACTACGTTGTCGAGCTAAGGTCATTCCTTGAGGGAAGGTGTTCGTCCTCAAGTGTGTCACTAAAGGTTCACTCCAGTCTGGTGTGAGAGACACGTGATATAACGTAGCATGCTCTACTGGTGGTCTTCCACAACAAACATAGCATTCTTTACACAACCTGTAGACATCTGCTTCCATTGAAGGCCAATATACTCCTAGTCTATGCAGAGTCTGTAATGTTCGATGTTTTGAATGATGTTGCTTTAATGCACCTATGTGTGCTAATTGCAACCAATTCACATGTTCTGATTCATCTACACAACAAGCAAGAATCTTTTGATTATCCTGTTTATATATGCTTCCTGCTAAGATTTGGTATCTCTGAGACTTGGTAATCTCTCCTTCTTTGATCTTTATCCTAGGGTTCTTGGGTCCGTATGTGAGAATAGGGACTATAGACTTAGCCCATTCTGGTGCTATCTCAAGATTGAACAAATATGCATCTGGTAAATCATCCATTACTCCTTGAGGAGCTTCTCCTGATGTTAATCTTGAAAGGTGGTCAGCTCTAAGATGTGTCTTTCCTTTCCTCACTACCACTTCAAAATCATACTCCATGAGTAATAGAAACCAACGTATCAATCGTCCCGTGTTACATGGTTTGTTGACTAGGTACAATAAGGCTTGATGATCTGTAAAGAACTTGAATTTGTTGGCCAACAAGTAGTGCCTGAACTTCTTTACTGCGTAGATCATCCCTAGTCCTTCTCGTTCCGTGGTGGTGTAATTCCTTTCTGCTGCGTTTAATTGTCTGCTCGCGTAAGCTATGGGGAGATCTATGTTACCTTCACTCGTGGGTTGTGCTAACACACATCCTATGGCGTAATTGGATGCATCCACATGTACATGGAATGGCTTATTCCAATCTGGGGTTGTTAATATAGGTGCTGAGCACAAACGTCGTTTAAGTTCATTGAATGAATTTTCACATTCTTCTGTCCATTCGAAATTAGTTAAAAGAGAGTACAATGGCTTGGCTATGATTGCATACATGTGTATGAATCTCCTATAATATCCGCAATGGCCCATAAATGCCTGTACCTCTTTCACATTAGTTGGTCTAGGTAATTCTGCAATTACCTTCACCTTTTCTTCATCCGTAGAGATTCCATTTTTTGACACAATGTGTCCTAGAATTTTGCCTTGCCTGACCATGAAAACGCATTTTTCTGGGTTCAAGCAAACCTGATATTCTCGACATTTGTCAAATATTTGCCTTAACTCTGGGATATGTGTCTGTCTTACATTAGAATGAGCACATATGTCATCGACATAAACTTCCAAATTCTTGCGTAAGAATTCCTTAAAAACATGACACATGAGTCGCTGGAAAGTGGCGGGTGCATTTGTTAAGCCAAATGGCATTACACGAAATGCAAATATGCCCCATTCAGTGGCAAAAGCCGTCTTGTGTTGATCTTCTGGAGCAATGGCTACTTGATTATAGCCTGAAAATCCATCAAGAAAGCTGTAGACTTCCTTGCCCGCAACTCTTTCCAATAGATGTTCTGTGATAGGAAGAGGATAACTGTCTCTAATCGTGGCGGCATTAACTTTTTTAAGGTTAATACACACACGCAATTTCCCATTCTTCTTGGGCACTACCACAATGGGGGATACCCATTCGGTATGCTCAATTTCGTAAATGAATCCTGCTTCTATCAAGCGATCTATCTCCTCTTTAATCTTTGCAGCATAGTTATCATTGTACGTGTAAGGTTTCTGTTTAGTAGGTTTTGCATCTGGAGTCATAGGGATTCTATGAGAACATATATCTGGGTCTACTCCTTTTAGGTCCTTGTAACTCCAAGCAAACACATCTCTATATTCGCGCAATAGGGCAACTAACTCTTCTTCTTCTTCAACTGTCAAATCATGCCCTATGTATGTACATTTTTCTTCTTCTCCTTCTATGGCTACTATTATTTTTTTGGTTTTCTCTCGGTTATCATATACCTGTCCGTCCTTCGCCTTTCTATTGGGCATTCGTACCATTATTCTTCTATCTTCGATTTCATATTTCTTGAAATTCTCTAGTACTTCAAATAAAGATTCTTCTTTTTCTGTCATGGTTTCTTTCTTCTTTCTTTTCTTGCCTTCATTCTTAGTTGTCACTTGAGTGGCCAATCTCACCTCATTCGTAATTTCCTCGTGTCTCTGAGTGTGAGTCTCTACTTCGTAAAAATATTCTTCCTCTGATGCAAAGGGTGGGTCCATGATAATTGATTCTAAATCAAAATCGCTTGCATCCTCAAATGCATCAGTGTTCGGTTCACATTCTTCTAAAATTGCATCACACATGATTGGCTCTATCGTGAAAACTGAAATGTCATAGCCATCCTCGTCACAATGGGGTGTCCATTGTTCTTCATTGATGGCTACATCCATGGTTGCTAGGATTTCTGCCCAACCATGGGGTTCAAACTCTTCGTCAGGGAATACTACAGGTGCGTAAGCTGGATCTTGAAGGGTTCGTGGATGTTGTTCTGCACCTAAGGTCCTTGCTTCTAATCTTTCTTCCTCTCGTTTCGCAACTTTACACATCCATAAATGAGTATCCTCGTGCAACCAAGAAGGATCTGATTCTAATGAGTGCACGGATTCCGTCTCTACTGGTGTCTTATGGATGGTATTCCATTGTATTGGGGGCACGTCTCTGTGTGAATAGTCTTTAAGATTGACTTTAGTGGTCACTCCTAAATGTTGCAAGTACAACGAATTAGTTCCCCAATCTTGTACAATTTGCAACTGACGCATGAATGGTCGTCCCAATATCATCTCATAAGCATGGTTTTTACTAAAATCACAAATGGCAAAGGTATGTTCAAATTCTACACCACAAGTGGTGAGAGATATTCCTTCTAGTAAGCCTAATGGTTTTTCTATGTGTCCGTCAGCCATTTGTAGCTTCATTCTGGTAGGTTTGAGTGCTGGCTTACCCCAACGTTTCCATAAAGCGGTGGTAGCAATGGCTACTCCGGCTCCTGAATCTAAGATGGCTTTCGTGGTGTAGCCCTGATGGGTTATCGGAAGATAAGTGTTACCTTCCTCTCCTTCGCTTACATCTCCGATCTTTTCCACTGGTATCTCTGATACCTTATTATGTGATCCTATTTTGGAGGGAGTAGTAGCGAGCTCGGGGAATTGATTTGCTACATGCTTCCACAATTCTGGTTTTACCTTTAACAACTCCTCTAGAGTGAGGTTACACTGTACCTTAGTGTTCTTGATCACTTCTGTGTTTCTAGGGATTACTGATTCTTCATTCCTCACTATTATCGTGGGTGCTCTCATATTAATAGACTTTGCTTCCCAAGGTCCGGTGAACTGAGGTAATTCTTGTAAAGAATTAGATTCAAAGCCTGTGTGTTCACTCAGTTGTTCTTCCTCTACATCATCATATATAGAGGGAATGTCTTGGGGGAATTGCTCCTGCAAATCATCTATTTCTTGAATAGGAGGATGAGTTCCTTGTTCTTTTCTCCATTTCTCTTCTTGGATCTCTCTCAAAAATTCATGTGAGTACCTATGTATAGAAGACACATTGTCTTGACTTTCTGTATTGGGTACTTGAGACCAGGATGGTGCATTCCTTTCCTGTGTCTCTGGGACAATAGGGTTCCTATGCTGATCCTTTTTCTCTTTGCTTTCAATCAAATATTCTAGCCTCTCCATTAGTCCTTGGAAGTGTAACTCCGGTTTTGCCATGTTAGTCCAATTAAGATATCTAGAGGCTTCGAACAAAGCTTGTGCTAATTCTACCATCTTCATGCAAAGTTTAGTTCTCTCAATTTCTAGATCAGCTCGAGGGTAGTTCTTACTCATTTCGGCTACTTGAGGTCCCTCTTTTAATCTAGCCTGATAAGCACGAAACATCATGTCTAGATTTTCTGGTATGGGTTCCGCTAAAACTGATCCTGATTTCTGAACTGGATTCTCTTGATTCAATTCCTGCGAAGTTAATTCCTGGATTTTGGCTCTAGATTCCTTTAAACTTCCTTCCAACTCAGTTATCTTTTTACTCCATTTTCTCTTAATTCTTTCTCTAGAATCTTTCCAAGATTTTGTCTTTTTACTGCTAGATTCTGCAACTTCACTGGTTCCGACTACTTTCTCTTGATTAAGCTGTTGGTTTTGTAAGAGCGCCTGGGCTCTTGTTATAGCTTGGATAGGCACGTATGTAAGGTTGGATCCATCTGCGTTATTTACAATACCTATCACGTTGATTGGTGTCACATTCGAAGTGTTAACTGGGTTCTTAGGACAATCTTTGATCATATGCTCTTTGCCACAATCGGCACAAAAGCCTTGGATGTTATAGTACTGTGATTGTCCTGCTATGGGAGGATATGGACAATCCCTTATAAAATGATCTCCTTGGCACCTAAAGCATGGTCCCCTAGGGCCCTGTGGTCTCTGTTGTCTCAATTGGGGCCGTGGGTTTGGGTTTGTGTACATCAAATGAGCATAGTCGGGCTCCCAACTAGGTTCCACTGGTGGACTATCATAATGATATGTCTCCACATGTTTTGGTGACTCCGTGTAATATGCGGGTGGACTATCTACATGCGTAGAGTCAAAACTGTTTGAGTTCGGGTCACTCTCTGTGATCAAAGGTGAAGATGGCACTAAGGCCCTACTTAGGTTTTCTTCTGCAGCAGCATATTTGACTGTGATAACATTCGCTGGTGGTGGTGGCTGCTGAGCTAAGACAGGTTGAGGTCTCTGTTGAGCCTGGTATGGGTAGTTCTGAGGAGGCCTATAGTAATGAGGCTGAGCATTGTAATGGCCTTGATATCTACCTGGCTGTTGGTATGCTTGCGGGTAGTTCTGTCTCACAGTTTGTTTGTTGTATGGGCAGTTTTGAGCCGTATGGTTCGTGTATCTTCTTTCAATCGTACAGTATTGGCCACTAGGATTGGCTTGAGGTTGTGGTGCATTGGGACACACATTTGCCATATGATCACCGCCACAGGTGTAACAACGCTTGTTTGGAAGCCCCCTAGTTTTACTAGAAACTCCTAGTTTCTGGGCCACTTTCTCTGCTAGGTCCTCTATCGAGCTAGACAATTTCGTGGATGCTAGAGATGAACAGTCTGAGTCCTTATAGACCTTTGAAAGTTCCAACTCGTCTCCTAAGTTGTCCTCAATGTCTATGCAAATTCTTACACATTGCTCTAGCGTTCTGGGTTCTTTTAGGTACACATAGGAGCGTAGTTTAGCGCTCAACAAGCCATCTAGGAACAATGACACTTGCTTGGCTTGTGAGGGTAGCTCTTGCATTGGACATCGTTCAACATACTGTCTAAACCTACGTCCTGCGAGTCTAACTGTTTCCTGAGGGGTCTGTTTAAAGCTATGAATCAACGAAGACGTGTCATGTCTAATCCCACTTTTAGAGAATTCAGTGATGAATGACTCCAAAAGGTGATGGATGTCCCTAAATTGCCTTTGTTGCAATGGTTGGAACCAAGTCAAAGCCGTATTCTTTAACGTTAGCCCAAAGGCGTTGTATTGCGTGAACATGTCTTCGACTTGTTCTGCTCTTAGTACTTGCTTGAATTCTGCGACATGATCATAGGGATCTCCTGTCCCATCAAAATAATTTTTCATGGATTTCACTAACTGTGTGGGTCTCAACATTCTTGTGTGTTCACGTGGTCTAGGTAGAGGAAAATCATCTCTACCACCTGGTATTCCATGATCTCTTTGTCTATCCGTTCTATTAGTGTCCGTGGTTATTCTATCTCTTCCTACGGGATGAGTGAAGCTTACTTCGGGTCTTTCTTTATTCTTTTCTCTTTGATTTCCAAAGGCTGATGATGTTCAAGCCCCTTGTTGACTTGTATTCATGTTCATTCTAGATGGAGGGAATACCAATTCACCTCTCCATGTGTATGTGTTTCTAGCGTGGTCAGGCACCACAAAGACTCTTTCTGAAGTCTCGTCCAGGTATACGACCTTTCCAGGTGTATCCGGGTCCTTGAACTCATAGATTGTGATGATACCTACCTCACTAGGATGTTCCTTTCTGTACCTCCAAAAGGCTTCATCCGTCTCTTTATTTACAAACAACTCTATGCTCCTGTTATCTTGAGGGATCCACTCTGGGATGAGTACTCTTGTTAATACGGATTTCCCTCTAGGTGTTCTAGGTTCTTCTAATGGTTCTTTCCCTTGAGACTTAGTTTCCGTCTCTAGCTGAATTACGCCAAACTCGTTCGTATTGTTTGGCTGCGTACTTAAGATGTACATCGTTCCTTCCTTGTCTATGTACGTGTCTCTCTCGAATTTCACCACTGGACGTTCCAATCCAATAGGTTGATCAGGGTTGTGCATTTGCACCACTTGCCTCTGCAAACCATCCTCATAGATGCGAGCACCTAATCGGTTGGTTCGGAGAAACTCTAGTTGAGTCCTATAGGGTCCCTCTGGTTTTTCTAAATATGCCACATTTGACCCTTCTTCTGGTCTATGTGTGCTAAATGCCATTTCCGATCCGCTGGTGTCTGAGCTCTCGTAAGGGTAACTAGTATTCAATTGCTGTGCCCAAGATCGAGCAGTCGTTCTTACACTTGCCTCTGATGATCTAAGGCTTCGTCGGTCTGACTTACCTATATGTTTGCCCGATCTAAGGTTCATGAATTTTCTTCCTTGCACACTCAGTACACGCTCAAATTGTCAATGATTCTTTGTTATTACTGTCTTGATTTTTTTTTTTTAGGTTTCGTTAGATTCTTGTCTTAATGTATGCGTCAGGAATTCGACTTTCCGTTACAATTTTGAGTTCTCGTTCCGTCAGACTTAGGTTCTTTCCTTTAGGTTTTCGCGTCACACCTTTACTTTAGTCTTGGACTTGAAAGAATTAAGTATCTTGAACTTGAGGCGTTCCTATCGTTTTAAATCCACAATGCTAACGTTTATCCTAAGCTAAGAATTGACTGAGGGGGTTGAGTAATCTTCCAACCTCGAGTCAGCTTTTCTGTTGCTCTGATGCCCTGTTGCCCAAGAAGCTGCGCTTCCCAAGCTCTGATGTCTTCACTGCTTTGCTTGCTTGCCTTTGATTGCCTTTGCTAGACCTGGAAAATTCCAATATTAGACCAATTCACAGGATGATCAAACACTTGAGTATGTACACCTTTTAATTCCCTTCCTCTTTTTGCCCAAATTTTCAATGTGTACCCCCTGGCTTCCTAGTCCCAAACTGAGTGAACCTCAAAATAGCTTATCCAAAATTAGATGTATTCTTTATGAAAAAAACAGTTGAGGTCACGTAGTACTCGTCACGAGCTTTCTAACGAGCTATTAAGCTCAAAAAACGGACTTCGGATGAAAAAGTTATGAGCGTTCAGGCCCTGGGGGGTAAAAACTGACAATCAGATTTTCCTTCAAATATAGGCTAAGGGGTCTCTTATGAGTCTAATGGTCCAAAAATTTCTCAAAAATAGCCCCAAAATTGGCCAAAAAATGAAACCCTAAAATTTGCGTTTGGGGTGGACAATCGCGATGGTCCGAGACAATCGCGATGGTCTGGGACCGTCGCGATGGCCCGAAATGGTGAACCGTCGCGATGGCGTGAAGTCGAGCCGTCGCGATGGCCCGAAAAATTGAACCGTCGCGATGGCGTGAATAGGCGGACAATCGCGATGGTCTTGGGTCAACGGTCAAAGTTGGGCAATCGCGATGGTCCGAAGTGAACCGTCGCGATGGCGCGAAGATGGACAATCGCGATGGCGTAAGATTTGAACCGTCGCGATGGCTCGATCAAGCGGACAATCGCGATGGTTCAAGTCAACGGTCAACGGGGGACAATCGCGATGGTCCGAGGTGAACCGTCGCGATGGTCCGCGATGCGATGGCTTGAGCCAATCGCGATGGTCCGAATTTTTGAAGTGTCGCGATGGTCCAAAAAATGAACCGTCGCGATGGTCAATCGTGACACGTGGCACCGTCGTGGCGATGGCGTGAGCCAATCGCGATGGTCCAGGGTCAACTGAACAATCGCGATGGTCCAAGTGGACCGTCGCGATGGCTCAAGTGAACCGTCGCGATGGTCCGAGACCGTCGCGATGGTCCGGCCGAGCCGTCGCGATGGCGTGAGCCTATCGCGATGGTGCGACACAATCGCGATGGTCCGAGCCAATCGCGATGGTCCACCAAACAACGAATTTTTGAAATGCAACAATGGTTTCGTGTATACGCAGGGATCGCCTACCTCGTGGTGTGGTCGCCTATCTCAAAATCCGAAAGTTGCAGACCATCGCGATGGTCCGCCCTACTCGGAAATTTCTGACAGAAAGTACATGTTTTACCTTTTGGAAGCTCTCCTGATGCTCTGAAGCTCTGTACCTGCAAGAAAACTCAAGAAAACACAAGTGCATACAAGCGCAAAAACTCTCTCTCGCTCTCTCGCATGCACAAATGAGGGGAAATGAGGTGAATGGGTGGATATGGTAAATTTTCTGATTTTTTTGGAGATGAGGATGATGATGCGATGATGAAGATGGAGTGTGGGGGAAGTGAAAAACACTAAAAACTAAGTAAAAACAACAACGAAAACTGAAATTTTTACCTTCCAACGCCACTTCTTGCTATACTCTTACCATCACACATTCGTCCTAGACTCGATCCCCGGCAACGGCGCCAAATTTGGTGTTGCTCTAGCACAATGGTGAGAACCACGTTAAGAAGCTCCACCTCCTTAATGTCAATCCGCGGAAGAGATAGGAGTGATATGAAGATCGTGAATGTGAGATGAAGTGAGAGTGAAGGTGAGAAGCACAAAGATGCACACACACATACACACACACAATGAAGAGACAAGCAAGACACAATGGAAGGTGGAAAAATAGCTCTATTACTCAAGAACACTCTTACAAGCTCAAACTAGCTCTAGGCTCACACTAACCAAAATGAATCAACCTCAAAAATGAGCTCTCTAGCTCTTTTTATAGTTTCTAGACTAGTTTTGACCGGTTTCACATCTAGTGACCGGCCTAGTTAAAAAATAGGTCCTAGAGACTATTTGGAAGGGTAAACGATGTCTAAAAATAACGAAAATTGGTACGAGCAATCTACCTAAGCTCCTCAAGCTCGAGGACTCCTCGGCTTGCACAAAATGGAGCTATGAATTAGAAAATGGGATTTTGTCTATATTACATATGTTACAAGAGTGATGAAAATCACTGTTGGGTGTTTGAAAAAATGATCCGACTGGCTCCCTGCTCCGTTGTTACATGCTTCCGCGTCGTCTGTGCCTCTGACTGCTTCCAACAACCACATTTTCTGATATTAAAAGAAAGGCTTTCTACGAAAGTCACCAACTTTTAGTTACACACATGCTTTTCGAAGCCGCTCTCATGTAGCCACTCTTTTCGGCGTAATAAAAAATTCCTATAAATACATGCACTCTGTGGATTGTCGAAATAGAGTGCATGGGGGGAGATTGCACCCAATACTCCGTTCAGTCTTGTCTCTTGTTGTCTCTATTTTTTTGTGTGTGTTTTCTATGTTTGTAACCTCTGTGTGCGTGTGAGCAAGATCTTGATAACAAGAACTATTCAAGACAGAGTAGTTTCTATGTTGCATCATGAAAACCTCTCACAAGGTTTTTGGGCAGAAGCAGTATTGATTGTAGTTCATGTGATTAACCTTTCACCTAGTGCTGCAAAAGGTCTGAAAGTGGCACAAGAGTTATGGATAGGGAAGACACCACATTATGATCATCTTCAAGTTTTTGGGTGTGAAGCATATGTTCATATACTCAAGAATCTTAGACAAAAGTTGGACCATAAGTCAAAGAAATACATTTTTCTTGGATATGGTCGAGAAGGACAATTTGGATATCGCTTATGGGATCCTCAAACACGATTAGTGATCAAAAGTAGTGATGTCATTTTCAATGAGTCTAAGATGCATAAACATCCCATTAAGGAGGTTGAAGTGAGAAGAGTGGTGTTTGAGGATACTAGTCCTCCAGTTAGCATGCATAAAAATGCTACACATAGGGACATTCAAGAGAATGTTGGATCAGATCATTCTGTAGATGTTCCTATTCAACAACCATTGAGACGTTCTACACGTGTCTCACATCCACCTGATAGATATGTTCTAGGTTTAGATTTTGTTATGCTAATAGATGTTGATGAGCCTTCTTGCTACAAAGAGGTTATGGTGGGAGTGTGCCATAAAGAGTGAGTTGGATTCTATTTACAAGAATGGTACTTGTGATTTAGTACCTTTGCCAAAGTGTAGG
Organism: Ceratopteris richardii; assembly: GCA_020310875.1. Taxonomy (NCBI): domain Eukaryota; kingdom Viridiplantae; phylum Streptophyta; class Polypodiopsida; order Polypodiales; family Pteridaceae; genus Ceratopteris; species Ceratopteris richardii. Next base: position 172,840,864 of record CM035417.1, on the reverse strand, counting down.
AAAGCTTTACCATGTAAATGGGTATATAAGTTGAAATTCACATCAGATAGTGTTTCTCCAATGTATAAAGCACGACTTGTTGCAAATGTTTTTAAGCAACAACATGGTGTTGACTTTGAGTGGTCAAGATGACTACCCTATGCATGTTGCTTGGATTCGTTGCAATGGATGACTTAGAGCTAGTCAAATGGATATGAAAACTACTTTCTTGCATGGAGATCTTAGAGATAATATCTATATGGAACAACTAGAGGTTTATGTAGTTCCTAGCAAGGAAATTCTAGCTTGTAAGCTCAAGAAGAGCTTGTATGGACTTAAACAGTCCCCTAGATAACGGTACCAAAAGTTTGATGCTTTTATGAAGTCTCAACGCTATTCTCCAAGCAATGAGGATCATTGTCTCTACACAAAGAGATGCTCATATGGCAGGTTGATATGCTTGTTCCTTTATGTTGATGATATGTTGATTGCTGGGAAGTCCTCTTATGATTTATCAATTCTAAAAAAGAAGTTGAGTCAGACATTTGATATGAAGGATTTGGGGATGCCAAACATATTCTTGGCATGCGCATTACTTGTGATAAGAGTGAAAGATGCATATGCTTGTCTCAAAGTGAGTACATATCCAAAGTACTTCACAGGTTCAATATGCAAGGTGGAAAGGCATTGAGTACACCTTTACCCACATATGTGAAATTGAGCAAGGATGATTGCCCCAAATCAGATGAGGAAAAAGAATTCATTACCAAAATTCCCTATCAATCTGCTGTTGGTAGTCTCATGTATGCTATGGTAGCTATGAGACCAGACATTGCATTTTGCAGTGGGAGTTGTGAGCAGATATATTTCGAATCCTGGCAAGAAACATTGGGAAGCGGTCAAGAAGATTTTGAGATATTTGAGTGGCATTAAGGACAAGTGTATATGCTTAGGTAGAGGGAAAGCATCCATTATTGGTTACATAAATTCTCACTATGCTGGTTATGTAGACAATCCTAAGTCTACATTAGGGTACATTTTTCATTTTGTTGGAGGTGTTGTCTCTTGGAGATCTCCTCTTCAAGAATGTACAATTGTTTCCACCACAGAAGCAGAGTATGTTGCAACAAGTGAGGCATGTAAGGAAGCATTGTGGCTTTCTCCTCTTGCTTGTGATATGGGTTTACCTCAGCATGTACCTCATTTGCCTAGTGACAGTCAGAGTGCCATTGCTTTGGCTAAGAATCCGGTCTATTGTGCAAAGACCAAGCACATTGAGGTGAGGTATCACTTCATTAGAGATTGCTTAGCCACTGAGTGCATTATCCTTGAGAAGGTTCACACTCAAGATAATGTTGGAGATGTTTTGACTAAAGCTCTACCATGGGATATAAATTGACTATTCTCAAAACCATGCACAATCAAGTAGGAATATATCTTTTCATACCTAGCATGTGGTGCTTATGTCAAACCATATAATGTCATTTTAAGTGGATGGGGACAGAATGTCAAAGGTATTGAAAGTTGGTGCAATGAAGGAAGTGTCTAATGGTGGCTTCTTGGAGAGTGCTTGTATGGATATGGGTAATGGTACCTCCTCAAATGTTTTCAAGCCTATCTCAATATGTTTTCCAATGACCCATTTGTGATGGTGTAGCCTATGATGATGACGATACTTATGAGTCCTTTGAATCAAGGTAAGAAGATAATGAAATTATTGATGTAGTTGAAGTGGGACTCTGTTCTTATACCGCTTCCCATTGTTCTTGGTGCTTCTTAAAAGGCTCTTTGGGAGGGGCAATTCTTGTCTTAGTAGCAACATTCCTAAAATGTATGACTATTGGTTCCAATGCTGCTTGTGGAGGTTGGTTTGCAAATGCTTCCGCGATTTCCTCCACCCAACATGTACTAAGAGAGTCTGAAAGTTCCACCAATTGGGATGGTTGTAGTGCTGAGGGATTTCTTTTCTTCATGGTGCCAAACTTTGATTGAGGTATGATGAAAGGTTCAAAAGTCTTGTTTATGACCTCTGATTGCATATTGGTCTTCCTCTTCTTGACCATTGATGGATCCTTGGTATGCAATACAAATGTGTTTGTGAGGCTCTTGTGGAGAGATGCCTTGTTTATTGCTAGTAGGAGATTGTCTTTCCCTTTTAAGCATTGATAGATAATCCGAGTGAGCATCATACCTCCTCTGAATAAATTGAAAGAATGAAAGGATCCTTTCCCTCTCAGAAGCTGATCAAACGCCATCTAGCTCATTTCTATGTGTTGCAAAGGGTGATCAACTACATGCAAAAAAGCATTGGAAATTCTTTTGATAGGCTATGTGTACCTATATTTTTGGTTCGTACAAAAATATGTGTGAAATAGTCTCATACCCAACTCTAAATCAAGACACTTCATTTCCTCAAAGGTCTTGAAAAGGTGCTTCTAGGCCTAACTATTGTGGTGTTTACATCTAGTACTAAACATTTTATTGCATAAGATATGGAATTTTTGTCTATAGTGATTTCTTGTCTTTGGTTTGAGAACTTAGTGAAAATAGTAGTCCCTAGTAGCATCTTGTGAGCCTCAAATGTGGAGTGAAACTCCAGACATCTTTTTGCATCTACATGTACTATGTGAAGTGAGAGAAATGCATCCATTTGTAGGTTCTTTCAAGTTTATACTACTTGTAGATCTTGATTGATCTTTTGAAACTTAGAGATTAGGTACACAACCTTGAAAAAGTCATGTGGCATACCATGGTGATACACATAGATCTCCATTGGAGTAGGGTGTAATGGCCTTTTATATCTCTTGGTCAACCAAAAAGAAGGTATATCAGTGATGCTCTTTGAGGGTGAATTGGCTCCTTTTGTTTCCATCACTGAATCTTTTCTTGGAAGCTTCCATGTTTTCTTTGTGCCTATAGCAAAGATGTTAGCACAAACCCTTCAAAATTTTGCTAATTAAGTTAATGGGGTTAGGGAATGTTAGTAAAAAAAAACCAAAAGTATACAAAATTTATTTGGTGCATAAGATCCACAAAAATGCCTTACGCATGATAGGGAAATGCAAAAAGGAGTTCATGATGCAAAGAAACAAGGTTGGGACATTGAACTCAAGGGTTTCTTACGTTAAGACTTTCTTATGGGTTAAGTCAAAAGAAGGAAATCTAGTGCATCAATGGGTCTCTCTAAGGATTCTAGAAATTCTTCAAGGATGGGTATATCTAATAAAGGTTGATTAGTACAAGGTTTTGGAACCCAGTTAAAAGAACCCCTAATTGTTCTAGTTATGAGAAATTTCTTTTTTACCCACTTGGATGTCATGGATGTTGGATTTTAGGATTTTTTTTGAAGCTACAGCTATTGGCTTTGTGTTTTCTTTTGGATTCAAAATCTAGATGGTAGGAGGTAACTACAAGTCTTGGGTTTCAAGTCGAAAGGTCCTAGATTCAATCATTTGTACAAGTGTGGGTTGAGATACAAGATTCTTGGAGTATGGTTTTTGGGAGGGGTTCACACATTTCTTTGAGATTTAGGTACTCTTGGGAATCCAAATATGGGATTGTCTTTGTTGAGCTTAAAGGAGAGCCTTCACGACCCAAATTTATTGACTCTTGGTAGATTGAGAATGAGGATATGGACAAGCTTCCTTCATTGATTGTCTTGCACATGGTAGCGGATAAGTGGTAACCCTCTCTTGATCTTCCTTAGGCATAATGTCCAAGATATCTATTGAAGATTGTATTCTTTTATTGAACTCTCCTCTTTATGATATTCTGAGTGGTCCTCCCATTGATTCTTGATAAGGATATCATCACAAGATATGTTCATTGAATTCATATAAGAATGAGAATCATGATGCAAAAAAGCATTCAATTTTAGGGTCAAAGAAACATGGATTAAAAAATGAAAAAATTCCATGCATATACCCATTATCAACAAGTATGCATCCTAAGAAATAATTGATTGTTGTAGAATACTTGTTTAATTATTCTTGCCCTAATATTATTTGATCTTCCATATAAGGTTCATCCATAATAAAAAATTCTTCTAAAGAAACTAATTCTTTGATATTTATCAAAATCATAGTTTCATCAATGCACATTAATTTTCTTTATTTTATGTCAATCACATTGATGTTTGTCGGAAAAATAGTTTCCTAGATGGCCTAGGATAATTCAATACAAATCACACTCATAGATATACCTGAATGTAAGTGGGCCATTGTTCTTTCTTTAAATTTTGGTCCCAACCTAGCTTGTAACCATGGTGTCTCTTCCACACATTTTTCATCTATCACTTTCGATCTGAATACTTGAATAGTATTGGTAGGAAGAGGTTCAGAAATCCCTTGCATCAACCACTTATGATGAAAGATCCTTTGCCTACCTTCCTCTTGAGCTTCTTCTCTAATTCTCATTTCCTCAAACTTTCTATGTTTAGCAAGTTGGATTCTTGCCATCATATCACTTGTCACTGGTTCAATATATCTCTTGATGGGACATCCACTAATGTAGTTGGGCAACATATCACCCTCCATTTTTTGGCATATTGTCTTAGTGTGTATAATAAAACATATTCTTCTTATTGTAAACCCTTATATTGAATGAGAGAATCAAAATAAGAATTTTACCTTCTTTTTGCATCATAAGTGCTTGTTGTGGCTCTCAATCATGTTTCTTGTAATTGTTCTAGCAACTCCACATGGTTGGATAAGTCATGACTAGTTTAGTCATAGGTTTTTGCAACTTTTGGTGTAGGAATGAGAAATTTTATGGGTAATATAGAGTTTTTTCCATACACCAAGTTGAATTGTGTCATTCCTAATACTATTTTGTAGAAAACTCTATAGGTCTAGATAGCATGATGCAACTGCTTATCCCAATCAAAGGGATTCATATTTAGTAGTTTCGTGAGTATCATGCATAAAATCTTGTTAGTACTCTCAATTTGTCCATTTTCTTGAGGATGATAGGGATTTGATTTCTTGTGCACTATTAGAAACTCCTATAATATACATTCAATAAAATTATTTAGAAAGTGTGTTCCTCTATCACTAATTATTTCAATGGGTAAGCCATATCTAGTGAATATTCTTTCAAACAAAAATTGTGATGTGGTATGAGAATCACAATGTTGTGTATCTCTTGCCTCAACCCACTTCATGAAATAATCTATTTCCACTATAATATATTCACTATGGGAGCCTTTTGTTGGGGGGATAATTTTTCCAACAAAATCAATTACCCACTTAACAAATTCTCTACCACTCATCATAGGTCTGAGTAGCATCTAATCTCTATGAAAAGGGTATTTGATTCGTTGACATATATCACACATTTAAATGTAGCTTGTTGCATCCATCTGCAACATAGGCCACCATAAGCCGAAAAAAAAGAATGTGCTTGGCTATTTGTCTAGGGGAGAAATGTTCATCTAAAGCTCTTGAGTGTGCCATTTCACGAATAGGGACATATTCACTTTCATGTATGCACAAATGCAAGAAGTTGTCTTTCCCTCTTTTACAGAGTTGATTCTTTATGAGAGAGTATTCCTTACACTCTTCCTCAATTTCTTTTCTTCTCGCAAGAGTAATGTCTTCTCAAAGTATTCCTTCTTGAAGGTAGTTGACAATGGATTTACTCCATTTGGGTGCTACCATCACATGATATAGATTGAATGTTTTGTAGTAGTTCTTTCGATGCAAATTTGGCAATTAGAGTAATAATTGTGACCATCCTTTGCTATGTGTGGCTAAAACGGTCCTAATTGCTTTGAGTTTTTCAGCGCCTTAGTTTGGGGGAAATGTCAACCCAAACTAGAATGCGGGCTTGTGTAACTAGATCCCCCTTTTTATCTTCTTCTATGCAACACGACAAAATTCCTCATTTGTCTTTTTTATAGATTCTTCCAATCGGTTCACATTGGTAAGAAAAACTTTGAATTGGTTCCAACCATTGGAGAAACAAACATTAGAGATGAAGTTCATCTTTTAGATGAGCTCATTGGTGAATTTTCAAAGAAAAGAGTTAGACATGAAACCTCTTGTTTGATCCATAGCTTTAAACAATGTAGTCGTGAGACTATGTGGCTTGCCACTTGAGCATTTAAACATATGTCCAATTTGGTAATTTTCTTCTAGAGAAAAGCATATTTTCCCCTTTTTATATGGATTTCTTAACATGGAATTATAGACATTTTTCTATGTAGAACACTGTGGATATATTTAGATAAGATCTGTGTGAACACACTAGGACCGCCGGGGTACTTTTTTCCCTCTTTAGGAGGGTTTTTTCCCCCGGATTGTATATATGCCTATTGCCCTAATGGACTACTTATCTTTGTACATTCTCTAGCAATACATTCACTATTGTGTGTTGTGCTCCAAGCTTCTTCTTCTTCCTTGTGTTGTTTGCGTGCTTCCGTAGACGTCTAACTCCAACAATTGGTATCAGAGCAAGTCGCCGCTTCATCTAGAGCATCCTCGACTCTCTCCGGGTGCATTCTTAGAATCGCACGAATTTTGGTGAGCATACTCAACGTGTTTTTGAGATCAAAACAACTTTGCGATGTGGTGCCGAAATCACGATTTGAGCTCATTTTGGCCTCCGAATGCACTATCATAGCACTTGTGCAAGCTATTCCGCCTTTTTGTGCCAAAGGTATATACCAATTTCTGTTCGCCAATATAAGCGTCTCAAAGTCTACGACAGGTCTAGCAAAATTTGTCTTAGTAATTCTGTTCAACTTTTTGATATACAGTCAATTTTCTGCATCAAGGTATTTTAGTCACCAACCATGACTGAAAGCAGTGATATGTTCCGTATGTTGGCTGTTGAGGATAAGTTGGATGGTACCAACTACCCGTTATGGGATTATATGATGTGACATGTATTGGTTGCAAAAGGACTATGGAACATTGTGTAGGGTGTTGAAAAACGTTCTATCACACCTGTAACTGTTACAATTGCAAGTACAAAAGCTGATGCAGAAGGTGTCAAAGATGATGATATTCTACATATTCCTATTCCTGCTGCAGTTTTTGCTACATCTACTGCAGAGCAAATTCATTGGCATGGCAGAGATGCCTAGGCACATGCATTGATAGTTTTGTCTGTGCAACGTGCCATTATTCCTCACATTCGCTCTTGCATAACAAGTAAGGATGCTTGGGATACACTTACCACATTGTACCAAGCTAGGAATGAGGCTTGTGTTGCTTAACTTTGAAAATAGTCGGAGAGTGAGCACATGAATGAAGGTGATTCTATGGACAGTTTTCTAGCAAAGATCAAATACTTGGAGGGACAATTGATTTCTGTTGATAAGGTTATACCAGATAGCTCACTTGTGCAGATCCTTTTGAATGGTCTTTCTTATTCATATCAAAGTTTTGCTTCTACTCTTTGGTTGATGATGAAAGGCAATTCAAACGCCTTGTCATTTGAGGAGTTAGTCTATGTTTTGTTGCAGGAGGATCAGTCGAGGTAGAATAGGTCCATTATGCGTGTTGTAGATCAAGCTTTCCTAGCTAGTTAGAAGGGAAAAGGAAAATGAAGCTCTTCAATTAGTAAGCAGAAATTTGCTAATTCTGCACAATCAAAGAGGGAAGACAAAGATGAAAAGAAATCAGAAAAGCAGAAATTGTTTTGCAAGTACCGTAGAGAAAATGATCATATCATAAGGAACTATCCAAAACTAGCTACTAAAGAGGCAAAGAAGAAAGAGACTAGAATGGTCTACACCAAAAATAGGTCTGCTAATCTTGTGTAGGAAGAAGAATGGGTGTTTACTACTGTTTGTAGTTTTAACTCATCTTCTCATGAGTAGTGCATGTCTACAATAGACTCAGATGTTCGGTACTTTGAGAGTGGGGTGACCAAACATATTACCTCACAACGTAGTTTCTTCTCTTCACTCGAGCCTACCCCTATAGGGAATACTGTTACATGTGCTAACAACTCCTCTTGTCCTGTTATGGGAGTTGATAAGATCATTTTGACTACTGCTGATGGTAGTTTTTTTGCTTTGTCAGATGCTTTGTTTGTGCCAGGGATCAAGAAAAAATTGTTATCCATTTCTGCATTAACCAAGATTGGCTTGGTTGTGAAATTTGTTGATCACAGATGTACAATTCATGATGTGTCAAATGGCAATGTGATTATTGCTTCTGGCATTTTATGTCGTGGGTTGTATAAGCTCATAGACTATGAAAGATCTCTAAATGATTCGGCATGTGTAGTACATGATTCTCAGGCTATGTCAGATGCAAAGCTTTGGCATGCATGCTTTGGTCATCTGAATTTTTCTATTTTGCTATGTCTATAGAAATTTGAAATGGCATCCTCTTTGCCCAAGCTTGAGGCACCTGGTAAACATGTTTGTGAAGGCTGCATTTTGGGCAAAATGCAGCACTCCTCCTTTCCAAAAGATGGTTTAGTTCAGGCTACTCAGAAATTGCAGCTTGTACATAGTGATATATGTGGTCCTATGGAGACACCTCTTTTGGAAATTATCTTTACTTCGTGACTTTCATCGATGATTTTTCCAGGCATGCATAGGTATATCCATTGAAGGAAAAGTCCAAAGTGTTCATGTGCTTCAAACAATTTTTGGTTTTGGCTGAAAATTTGTCAGCATGTAAAATGGGAACCCTTCATTCTGATCGAGGGGGGGAATATATGTCTTCTGATTTAAATGCATTTCTAGCTGAACGTGGGATAAAACACCAGTGTACAGTGTTGTATACATGTCAACAAAATGGAGTTGTTGAACAAAAGAACATGTCACTCATGGAGATGGCGAGGTGTATGGTCAAGACTCAAGCTTTTACTACATAGTTTTTGGCTTGAGGCTGTCATGTGTATAACATATGTACTTAATAGGTGTCCCACTAAAGTGCTACAGTCTGTCACTCCATATGAGGCTTGGCATGATCGCAAGCCATCTATAACTCATTTGCATGTTTTTTATTGTTTGGCACATGCATTAGTGCCTGAACAACATCGTAGAAAATTCGACAAAGTAGTAAAATGTATTTTTGTTGGGTACAGTTCTGAAAGTAAAGGCTATCGTCTGTATCATCCACATACTAAATGCATTCTGGTTAGCTGTGATGTTATTTTTGTGGAAGATGCTATTCAACCATCGCTTTCATGTACTAAGGAGACATTTGTTAGCTCCAAAGACATGTATGATACATTGCTGCCTCTTTTTACACGTGGATAGTCTAGTGCTAGTCCTAATGAGGAAACTTCTCAACCTTTGTAGCTTTCATGTGATGATGCATATCATGCCATTTCTGATGCAGATTTAAATGATGCACTTATTGATGAGAGAATTGATATTGAGCAGGCAAAAACTATGCCAAAATGGCTGGTGCAAACTTTGCGTGATAGAAAATTAGATGCACCTCTGTCATATCATACTCGTTCAGGCTCTCAAAGTGCCTCTTTTGCATCATATTGCTATGCTATGGCTACATCTAGTCTCTGTGATGAGAATGAGCCTGTTTTGTTTGATGAAGCACAAAATTCAGAAAATTGGATGGCTCCTATACAAATTGAATATGATGCTATAATGAAGAACGGTACTTGGTCTTTATGTGACTTGCCTCCTATGAAGAAGGCCATTGGGACTAAGTGGGTATACAAGCTAAAGTGTAAGCTTGATGGTATATTTTACATGTATATGGATAGGCTTGTTGCAAAGGGTTATGCACAAGAAAAAGGCATTGATTTTGATGAGACCTTTGCACCTACTTACCAAATGACTACTATTCATAGCATCTATGCACTTGCAACTCATCATCGTTGGAATGTACATTAGTTGGACATTAAAATACCATTTCTGAATGGTGACTTGCATGAAGAAGTGTATGTTTTTCAGCTCCGTGGCTTTGTGCAGAAAGGGCATGAAAACCAAGTGTGCAAGTTAAAGAAGGCATTATATGGCTTAAAGCAAGCACCATGTTCTTTGTATGAAAAGATACATGCCTATTTGATTGCACATGGTTTTGAGAACAATCCAACTGAAAGCACCTTATATGTTAAGCATGCTAATGATGTACTTTTGATCATTGTGGTTTATGTTGATGACATGCTGCTCAATGGTCCTCATGAGAGGCATATTGATGATTTTAAGGCTGATTTACATGCCTACTTTGAGATGTTTGATTTGGGGCATTTGCATAACTATTTGGGCATTCAATTTATGCATGTTGATGATGGAATGGCTTTGTGTCAAACAAAATATATTGACACATTATTGCAGTGTTTCAGCCTTGAAGCTTGCAAGCCTATTGCCACTCCTATGGAGACAAGTTTATGATTGAGTCTTCAGGATGCTAGAGATGCATTTGATGCTATTCTCTATAAGTAGGTTGTTGGATGCTTGATTTACTTATGCATTACTCGGCCAGATATTCAGTTTGCTATCTCATAGATGAGAAGGTTTGTGCATTGCCTAGGTATCAAGCATTGGCAGGCACTTAAGTGCATCTTTTGCTACTTGAGTGGTACTTGGCTACTTGGGCTATTTTATCCCAAGGGGGGATCACTACCGCTGGATTTGCATGCTTTTTCTAACTCTGATTGGGCTGGTTGCTATGACACTCATGTATGCACTAGTGGTTTTTGCTTCATGCTTGGTAGTTCATGTATATCGTGGTTGAGCAAGAAGTAGCCTACTGTGGCCACTTCTAGTTGTGAGGCTGAGTATAGGGCAATTTTCACAGCTACTATTGAGTGTGTGTGGCTCAGACGCCTTATGGCTGATTTGGGTGTTGGTCAATCTTCTGCCACCACCATCTTCACTGACATTCAGAGCACATTGTTAGTTGCGAGGAACCCTGTGTTCCATGCTCGCACTAAGAACATTGAGGTGCATTATCATTATGTCAGGGAGAGGTTCTCTACTAGGGAGATCAGCTTTGCATATGTGCCCATGCAAGAGAACATTGCAAACCTTTTCATGAAGGCTCTGCCTAGGGAGAAGTTTGAAGCTTTCCGCAAAGCTTTGGGCTTACTTCCTTTTGTGGATTGATTCCACATGGCTTCACACTTCCTTATACATGAGTGCTATCTTGTTGTTCACCACATCACTCCCAGGGGGTATTTGTTGATATATTTAGGTAGTGATGTGTGTGAACACATTAGGACCATCGAGGCACCTTTTTCCCTCTTTAGGAGGTTTTTTCCCCCCGGCTTGTATATATGCCTATTGCCCTAATGGACTACTTAACTTTGTACATTCTCTAGTAATACATTCAATATTGTGTGTTCTGCTGCAAGCTTCTTCTTCTTCCTTGTGTTATTCAAGTGCTTCTGCAAACATCTAACTCCAACAAATGCTTGCAAACACTTGATGCATGATTGAAAGCGTGTATAGTCTTGGAAGATAATATTTAAAGCTTTCACATGTACACACAATATCAAACTCTTCTACAAGTTTTGCTTCACATCTACCCTCTATTGATGAGCTTGTGAACATGGTAGCAAAGAAGTTGGGAACTCAATAGCCATCAGACAATTGAGTACACCAAAAAGCACCTCCATGTGTGCAACCACTTAGAAGATGTTATCAATGTGTAAGAGACCATCCAACACAAAGTTTTACTTTTGAAAAACTCAACCAAATACAATGAACCACAATATTGCCAATACTTCAAAAAATTCATGAATCACACCATGGTTGACTATCATTACAATCGAAAATATGTGAGAAAATTGTTGGATTTCGAGGTCTATGTAAGCATGTGAACAACATAAGGAAGAAGAAGAAGAAGCTTGGAGCACAACACACAATACTAAATGTACAACCACTAGAATGTACAAAGATATATGACCCGTTAGGGCAATAGGCGTATATACAAGGGGGGGGGGACCTCCTAAAGAGGGAAAAAAGTGCCCCGTCAATCCTAGTGTGTTCACACACATCACTACCTAAATATATCAACAAATCCCCCTAGGAGTGATGTAGTGAACAAGGATTTGGCACTCATGTATAAGGAAATGCCAAGCTATGTGGAATCAATCCACAAAAGGAAGTAAGCCCAAATCTTTGTGGAAAGCTTCAAACTTCTCCCTAGATAGAACCTTTGTGAAAAGGTCTGCAATGTTCTCTTGTGTGGGCACATATGCCAAGTTGATCTCTCTAGAAGAGAACCTGTGCCTGACATAATGATAATGCACCTCAATGTGCTTAGTGTGATCATGGAACATAGAGTTTCTCACAACTACCAAATGCGCTCTAAATGTTAGTGAAGATGGTAGTGGCAGAAGAATGACCGACACCGAAATCATCCATAAGACATCTGAGCCACACACACTCAACAGTTGCTGTGAAAGCTGCCCTATAATTAGCCTCACAACTAGAAGTGGCCACAATAGGCTTCTTCTTGCTCAACCAAGATATACATGAGCTACCAAGCATGAAGCAAAATCCACCAGTGAACACACGAGTGTCATAGCAACTAGCCCATTTAGAGTTAGGAAAAGCATGTACATCTGGCAGTAGTGATCCCCGCTTGGGATAAAACAATCCAAGTAGCGGGGTACCACTCAAGTAGCAAAAGATGCGCTTAACCACCTACCAATGCTCCACACCTAGGTAGTGCATAAACCTGCTCATTTGTGAGATAGAAAACTGCATATCTAGTCGAGTAATGCATAAGCAAATCAAGCATCCAATAGCTTGCTGATCGAGAACAACATCAAATGCGTCTTGAGCATCATGAAGACTCAAACATAAACGTGTCTTCATAGGAATGACAATAGGTTTAGAGTCTTCAAGGCCAAAATACTATAATAATGTGTCAATATATATTTTTTGACACAAAGCCATTCCACCGTCAACTTGCATGAACTGAATGCCAAAATAATGATGCGAATGCCCCAAATCAGACATCTCAAATGAGGCATGCAAATCAGCCCTAAAATCAGCAATATGCTTCTCATAGGGACCAATGAGAAAAATGCCATCAACATACACAACAATGATCAGAATCACATCATTAACACGCTCAACATATAAGGTGCTTTTAGTTGGACTGTTATCAAAACCATGTGCAATTAGATAGGCATGTATCTTTTCATATGAAGCACATGATGCTTGCTTCAAACCATATAAAGCCTTTTTCAACCTGCACACCTCGTTTTCATGCCCTTTCTGCACAAAGCCATGAGGCTGAAAAACATACACTTCTTCATGCAAGTCACCATTCAGAATGTTGTTTTAATGTCCAATTGATATACATTTCAACCATGTTGAGCTGCAAGTGCACAAATGCTACGAACAGTGGTCATTCAGCAAGTAGGAGTAAAGATCTCATCAAAATCAATGCCGCTTTCCTATGCATAACCATTTACAACAAGCCAAGCCTTATACTTCTCAACTATTCCACAAGGCTTATGCTTCAGCTTGTATACCCATGTAGTGCCAATGGTGTTCTTGCCAGGAGGCATCACATAACGACCAGGTACCGTTTTTCATGATAGCATCATATTCTGATTGCATAATAACCATCCAATTTTTAGAATTTTGTGCTTCATCAAACGAAACAGGCTCATTCTCATCATAGAGAGTAGAGGTAGCCATAACATAGTAATCTAATGCAAAAGAGGCACTATGAGAGCTTGAACGAGTACAATATGCAAGAGGTGCATCTAATTTGTTGTCATGCAAAGTCTACACCAACCATTTTGGCATAGTTTTTGCCTCCTCAATATCAACTCTCTCATCAACAAGTGCATCATGTAAATTTGCATCAGAAATGGAATGATTTGCATCATCACATGAAACTCGTAGAGGGTGAGAAGTTGCCTCATTAGGAACAACACTAGACTGTCCACCTGTAAAAAGAGGTAGCAAAGTATCATACATGTCTTTAGAGCTAACAGATGTCTCCTTCGTACATGAAAGTAAAGGATGAATAGCATCTTCCATAAAAATAACATCATGGCTAACCAAAATGCATTTATTCTATGGATGATACAAACAATATCCTTTGCTTTTAGAAGTGCACCCAAGAAAAATACATTTTATTGCTTTATCATCCCATTTCTTGCGATGTTTTTCAGGCATTAATGCATATGCCACACAACCAAAAACATGCACGTGAGCAACAAAGGCTTACAACCATGCCAAGCCTCATATTGAGTGATAGACTACAATGCTTTGGTGGGACACTTGTTAAGTACATATGGTTCACACATGACAACCTCAAGCTAGAAACTATGTGGTAAAGTCTGACTCTTGATCATACAACTTGGCATCTCCATGATTGAACTGTTCTTCTGCTCAACAACTCCCTTCTATTGAGGTGTATACCACATTTTACATTGATGTTTCATCCCACCTTCAGCGCGAAATGCATTAAAGTCAGAAGATATATATTCCCCCCCCTCAATCACAACAGACGGTGCCCATTTTACATGCTGATAGATTTTCAGCCAAAATGAGAAACTATTTGAAGCACATAAACACTTCGAACTTTGCTTTCAATGGATATACCAATGCATGTGTAGGAAAATCATCAATTAAAGTCATGAAGTAAAGATAATTTCCAAAAGAGGGTGTCTACATAGGACCAGAGACATCACTATGAACAAGCTTCAATTTCTGAGTAGCTCGAACTAAACCATCTTTTGGAAAGGAGGAGTGCTTCATTTTGCCCAAAATACAACCTTCAAAAACATGTTTACCAAGTGCCTCAAGTTTGGGAAAAAAGGACACCATATCATATTTTTACAGGCATAGCAAACTAGCAAAATTCAGATGACCAAAGCATGCATGCCAAAGCTTTGCATTTGACATAGCCTGAGAATCATGTATTGCACATGCTGAATCATTCAGAATTTTTTCATAGTCTATGATCTTTTACATCCCATGACATAAAATGCCAAAAGCAATAATCATGTCACCATTTGACAGATCATGAACTGTACATCTATCATCAACCAATTTCACAACCAAGCCAATTTTCGCTAATGCAGAAAGTGATAACAGATTTTTTCTTGATCCCTGGCACAAATAAAGCATTTGAAAATGTAAAAGAACTACCATCAACAATAGTTAGAATGATCTTACCAACTCCCATAACAGGATAAGAGGAGTTGTTGGTGCATGTGACAATATTCCTTATAGGGCTAGGCTCAAGTGAAGTGAAGAAATTGTGTTGTGAGGTTATATGTTTGGTTGCCCCACTATCAAAGTACCAAACATCTAAGTCTACTGTAGACATACATTGCTCATGAGAAGATGGGTCAAAACTACAAACACTAGTAAATGCCCATTCCTCGTTCTGCACTAGATTGGCAGACTTTGTTTTTGGTGTAGAGGCCTCTACAACAACCATTCTAGCCTCTTTTACATCCAGTATTGGACAGTTCTTTATGACATGATTGTTTCCTTTACAATGATTATAAAAGAACTTCAGCTTTTCTAACTTCTTCTCATCTTTGTCTTCCTTCTTCAAATATGCATCATTTGCAGATTTCCGCTTACTAGTAGATGAGATCCATTTACCTTTTCCCTTCTGACTAGCCAAGTAAGCTTGATCAACAACATGCATAATGGACCTATTCTACCTAGACTGGTTTACCTAAAATAGAACATAGACTAACTCTTCAAATGTCAAGGCATTTGGATTTCCTTTCATCATCAAACAAAGAGTAGAAGCAAAAATCTAGTATGAATTGGGAAGGCCATTTGAAAAATGTCCATAGAATCACCTTCATTCATGTCCTCACTCTCCAATTATTTTCGGAGGTAAGCAACACAAGCCTCATTCCTAGCCTGATACAATGTGGTAAGTGTATCCTAAGCATCCTTAGCTATTTTGAAAGAGCGAATGTGAGGAATAATGGCACGTTGACACACAAGGTTATCAATGCATATGCTTGAGCATCTCTACCATCCCAACAAATTTTGCTCCGTAGTAGGTGCAACAAGAACCACAACACAAACAAGAACCTGTAAATATCACCATCTTCAATGCCATTTGCATAAGTTTCAATACCTACATTTGTAGGTGTAGTAGGATATTTTTCAACACGTTGCACAATATTCCATAATCCTTTTGTAACCAATACATGATGCATCATATAATCCCACAATGGGTGATTCGTACCGTCCAACTTATCCTCAATAGCCAACATACTAAATACATCACTGCTTTCAGCCATGGCCATTTACTAAAATATCCCGATGCAAAAAAATGAGTGTATCTGAAAATGTTGAACAGAACTACCCTATCAAGTTCTACTAAACTTGTAGCAGACTTCGAGATGCTTATACTGGAAAATGAAAACTTGTATATATCTTTGGCACAAAAAGATGAAATATCATGCACAAGCGCTACAATAGTGCATGCCGAAACGAGCTTAGATTGGGATTTCGACACCACAAAGCAAAGATGTTTTGGTCTCCTAATCACCTTGAGTATGCACAAAAAATTTCATATGATTAAGAGATTGTGATCGGAGGAGTGTCGATGATGCCCTAGATGAAGCAGCGACCTGCTCTAATACTAATTGTTGGAGTTTGAGGTCTACGAAAGCATTTAAACAACACAAGGAAGAAGATGAAGCTTGGAATACAACACACAATACTGAATGTATTACCACTAGAACAAGGAGCCACAAACATACTACTTCTCTTCTTATGATGCTCTATACTATGGCCAAGATTCTAATCAAAATTAAGTGCTGCAAGGAGGTTATTATAATGTGTGATATAACATTATTGGACCTCCCATGAAGCAAAATAGAGATCCACTAGCTAGAGGTCCTTTTCAAATGTAATGGAGACCATTTCATTCGAGATGGTCCTCATCTATCTACTTATCAACCTAGTACAAGAACTAAGTATGGACTTTGTAATGACTGTTGGGAAGAGCATCTCTTTAGGAATTGCCCTAAAACTCCAAACAAATGGAAGAGCACTCATACACTGACCATATGTCACTTTTGAAAGGCAAGAAATTATGAAATGATCTTAGGAAGAACTTTCATGTGACAAATCAATGTGGTTGAAGATTAGGGATCTAATTTATTCTTTGGGTTAGGAGTTAGTTGAGTGGGGTATTATGCATGTGTGAGCTAGAGTTAGGAGGTCAGTGATGTCCCTATTGTTGGTGCAATTCACAAGCCTACACATTTTGCTTGTAGTCCATACACATATGAAGAAGCATAGGAACCAATGCTAGAAGATAATTACCCTCTTTACTCCTTGTAAAAGTCATATTTGACTTAGAATCTTTGTAAGCACCTACCAAGAAGAACTCGTGGAAAAGTTAGGAGTTGATTGATGGAATATCTCCTATAATGGAGGATCACCTTTTTTAGAGGAAGCCAAAATTTTAATTCAAATTCAAACTAAAAGTGAAATCTTATATAAACCTCTAAGGCAAAGTCGCGGGCAAAAGAATCATCATTCCAAGCATTTCATTGTACTTTCTGAGTGTGTGTGAGTGTAGCTCAAGCGTAAGCACCACCTCCTTTACTTGTCAATCCGTGGAGACGTGAGGACCGGTATGAAGACCACGAGCAAGTGAAGGCACAAGTGCGTGAGTGAAAGCACACAAACATGCACACACATACACACACACGCGCACAAAGTAAGATCAAAGAGAGGAACAATGGAAAGCTTAGATTGCAAAAGAGTTCTCTTACAAACGTTCTATTCTCTAACCAGCTAACCCCCAAAATGAGATCTCTAGCTCTTTTTATAGTTTTTTGACTAGTTTTGGCCCTGTCCAGACCTAGTGTCCGGCCTAGTTAAAAATTAGGTTCCAAGGCTTATTTGAGGGCTCAAACGAAGTCTAAAAATTATGAAAATTGGTAGGATGGTACTTCTAATACTCCTCAAGCTCGAGGAATCCTCGGCTTGAACAAAATGGAGTTATAAAAATAGATAATGGTATTTACAATGGTTTTTAGTGATGAAAATCACTATTTTTGTAGGGGATTCATCTGAAAATTTGACATACACTTCATGGAGCTCCCTACTTGCTCCCTTTCCTTGTGTGTCCACCTTTTGATGTGCTTCCATGCTTTGTCCTTGACTTTGAGCTTCAACACTCCCCCCCCCTCTCGAGTCTGTCGTCCCTGACAGACCCTTGTTGTAGTGGTTGTTCCAAGTAGTGCCTTGAGAGGGAGCGTCCCGTCTGTCTGAACAAAAGTCGTCTAACTTCCAGATGTGTCTGGTTCTTCATCTATCAGTGCGAGTCTTTGCAAGTTGTAGTTTCTTGGTATATGCTTCTTCCTAGGATTCCAGCATGACTGTGTCGTTGTGAGTCTTCGTTGATGTTTTCTAGATCTTCCACAGTTGATGTTCATAGTAGTCATGCCAAGTACTCCTAACCCATATTGAGTGATGAATAAGTGTGTTCGTGCATGGGTTGAGGAAAATCTGTGCCTTTTGCATGGCCTTGTAATGTAGCCCTATGAATGCTTACTTGGAAAATGCATTGGAAGAAGTATGGTGCAAAAATTGCGGGTCTTGAGCTAAGTGCTCAAGGGTATGCTGACGAAGAGGTTTCCTAATCTATCATGGTTATGGTGTTGCCAGAGTAAAGATACTTACCATGGAGAAGGTTGATCGATGCTCATCTCTTCGTGTTGTACACTCGGCCTTTGGGATGGAACATTGTTGATGAATGTCCATGTTGATGGTCCACTGATGAAATCTGTTGAGTGGTTGATCCTCTCTCCTCTTTTCAAAGCAACATTTGCCAAATACTGAGAATTGAATTTCTTTATATTCTTTGGCAAACAACATTGGGTAGCTACACCAAGCTGAGTTTCACATATTCTCTTTAGCTCACCATACGCAGGAGTCTTCTCCTCCAGAACTACCCTTTGCAGATATCTCCTTGGATGCTCTTGTACATGAAGTAGTTAAGCATCACTCAAGTTGCGGACCTTCAAGCTCTTCATTCCTACCATGGTAAGAGAAAATCATAATTGTAGATGCCATGTTCATGCCAAGTGCTTGCCATCTACCAGATAAGGCAGCAATAATATCATCTGCTAGCCGAGACACACTTCTATCCCAACTGATAAATGCCGAGTAATCAATAGTTCCCTCTTCAACTAAGCATGTCTCATTCATGTTTCATGAGCCAAACCTGGGAACAAGTTCTTCCTCTCTTTCTTTTTTTTTTTTTAAATAATTTTATAGGAACAATATCACAAAACAAGAAGACAGAATTTAGTATCAATCAATAAAAATCTTTGACATATGTCAATGTGCTCTTGTGCTTGGGATTCTCAAGTGTGTCTATGCACGGCCGTGTAATGTGGCCCTATATTAATGCATACTTTGGAAATGCATGACCTGAATGGTGCAAAAGATAGGGTTGTGCAAGGAGCACATGGTTGTCGCTCGTCGAGGCCTGATGTCACCTACAGATGTTGATGTCATCTTTGTTGGAGGTATCCATTGGATCTTGAGATGACCACTGATCCTTCCTCTTGATAGGGACCCATTTTAGAACAACATTTGGCACTGTAGAGATTACTTCAGGCGTCTTCCTCGTTGGATGCTTTCTGAACTGTGGTATCCAGTGTGGTTGGTGCTTTGGTTCGATGGAGGCAACTTGTACTTTTGGCTTCCAAACCCATATCCTTTTTGCACGTCTTCCTACTATTGTTGAAGAGTTGATTTGATCTCCTTTCGGTCTCTGTACGTGGTTCTTACCCTCTTCTCCTTTTGGCTTCTTTGTTGAGACCTTTCGCATGTGGGAGAACATAGGTTGTTGTAGATGTAAGAGCTTCGTAGGTACCCACATCTGTAATTGCCCTTGTTGAGCTGAAGCTAACTTCTTAAGCACCCAAACTTGTTGGATACCTTGTGATTGAGCTTGTCCGAGCTGCTTCCTTCGTCTTCTGGCCTGGTTGGCTTGCCTAGATGGGATTTGTGGGGGCAAGGCTGGTGGTTGCTCTCCTTTGCGTACCCAGATCTGCTTCATGTTCGAAACTGCTTTCTTATCGAATGGTGTCTTTCTATTTGATGTAGCAGTTGTCGTGATCGGTTGTGTTTGCTTGTGTGGTGGACTCACTTCTATGGCTATTTGATTCTTTGGAGAAGAAGAAAGATCCACCCGCCTTCGAACCTGTTCTTCCACGATTGACTCCTTCTGCATCATAGAGCTTTTGACACATACAACATCTTCTTCCATATCATTAGTCTTAGAAGAACTACAAGATGTGACATCTGGATTTGTGAGCATGTCATTTTCTAGTTCTAATGTAAAGCATTGTCCCTGGACCCAAACTTGAAGAAGTTGACTTCTTAGGTTTAAGTTGACTGCATTGTCATAAATCCAATCTTGTCCTAAGACAAGTGGTTCTGTAAGGTTCTCATCTTGACACACTAGCACTTTGACTTTCATTGGAACATCTTGCAGGTAGATGGGAAGTTCCACTTCGCCCAAACAAGGGGTTTCCACACCTCCCAATCCTATGAGATAAGCTTCTATGGGATTGATGTTCAGCTGCAAGTTTTGGCATTAGGATAGTCTAACTGCACTACTTGCAGCACCTGAGTCAATCAATGCTTTCACAGTCCTTGCATCCTTTCCTTGTCCTATCTCTATGGTCACAAATGGTCTTCGGTCAATGACTTGAGAAGTCGCTATGCCTCACTTTTGGCACATATCCATGTGATATTTTGGGGCTTTTGAGTGGACATCTAGGCCTAGTCGCCTTAACTTATTTCGCCTTATGCGCTCTCTAGCCTCGGCTTGGGCTTCTTCTCTCACCCTTAACTCCTCTTCTTTTCGCTTCTTAGCAGTGTTGAGTCTCGTAAGCATATCCTCTGTAAGAGGTTCTTGGTATAACTTGACTCTACAACCACTGATATAGTTTGGCAAGATGTCTCCTTCTAGAGTGGCCAACTGAACTGCACCGCTAGTGGAAATTCTATTAATGATCATGGGTCCATATCCTCTTTTTTCCAACTTACGGGCATGTTGTTTTAGTGTGTAAACCAACACTAGATCTCCCTCTTTCAATCCCTTATCTTTGATGTGTGCATCAAAGTATGCCTTTTGCCTCTTCTTTGCAGCATAGATACCTGCCGCCGCGCGTAGCCTTGTCTCACCTAAGCGTTCTAGATCAAAGATCCTAGAGGACAATTCATGTCCATTCCACTCATGCTCTTGTGCTACTTTTAAAGCAAGGATTAAGAAATCCAGTGGTAACACCGCATTCTGTCCAAAGACCATCTGAAATGGGGTGGCATTGAGTAACGTTTTGTAGGCAACTCGGTAAGCCCAAACAGCATGATGAAGTTGTTTGTCCCAATCAGAGCGTTTATTATTTACCAATTTTGTCAATACGTTACAAAGGATCTTATTGGTACTCTCGGCTTGTCCGTTAGCTTGTGGGTGATAAGGGGCAGACTTTTTATGTATCACCAAGAATTCTTGGAGAAGATTTTCAATGACCTCATTCAAGAAGTGTGTGCCTCTATCGCTCACTAACTCTATTGGTAGCCCATATCTCATGAACACATTCTCGAATAAGAACTTAGTCGTCGTCTGAGCATCATTCTTTGTTGTGGCTTTCACCTCTACCCACTTTGTAAGGTAATCTGTGGCTACAATAATATACTCTGCATGGGAGTTTCTAGCAGGGAGATTAATAGGACCTATGAAGTCTATGCCCCACTTGGAAAATGCACGCCCTCCCATCATTGGCCTCAAGGGCATCTCGTCTTTTCTAACTGGATATTGTGCACGTTGGCATGTGTCACATTTCTTCACATAGGTATGTGCGTCCATATGAAGACCACCAAAGTCCTGAGAATAGAATGGTCTTGATCACTCGGTCAGGACCAAAATGTCCACCTGCAACACCGCTGTGTGCAGTTTCTAAGACTTTCAAATAATCTGATTCGTGAACGCACAGTCTTAAGTAACCATCTTTGCCTCTTTGGTATAGGTTGTCTCCTACTAGGGCATAGCCTTGAGCCTCTTGCTCCATGCGTCGTCTTCTTGCTAGACTAGCCTCTTTGGGTAATCTTCCCGACCTCATAAACTCTACCAATGGAGCACTCCAATCTGGAATTAATGACACTTGATAAAGGGTCGCATGCTCCACTGGGGGTCTCTCTCTGCACATTGGACAATTCTTAATCCACTCATGTATTTCTTTGTCCATGCTAGGCCAATACACTCCTAAACGTTTTAGATTCTGCAATGTGCGTTGTTTAGAATAGTGATTTCCTAGCAATCCTTCATGAGCTTGCTGCAACCAACTATTATGTTCATCATCCTCGACACAACAAGCTAATACGCCCTCTGTATCTTGTTTGTACATGCTTCCTGCCAATATGTGATATTTTTGTGATCTTACAATTTCTTCTTGTGATGTTTTCACATTCTTATTTGCAGGGCCGAAGGTTAGGACTGGTACCAACTTATTTTCCCATTTGCGAACAACTTCGAAATTGAACAGATAAGCATCAGGTAGTTCATTTGACACGCCTTGCGGTGACTCTCCTGAAGTAATGCGAGAAAGGTGATCTGCCCGAAGGTGGGTTCTACCTTTCTTGACAACAACTTCAAAGTCATATTCCATTAGTAAGAGGAACCATCTTACTAAGCATCCAGTATTGCAAGGTTTATTGAACAAATATAACAAAGCTTGATGATCAGTGAAAAACTTGAACTTTTTGGCCAATAAATAGTGTCTAAACTTCTTCACAGCATATACCATGCCTAAGCCCTCTCGCTCAGTTGTGGTATAGTTCCGTTCAGCTGCAATGAGCTGTCTACTAGCATATGCTATGGGAAAATCTAAGTTTCCTTCACTTGTGGGTTGTGCAAGCACACATCCGATGGCATGATTGGATGCATCCACATGGACATGGAATGGTTTATTCCAATCAGGAGTGGTCAGTATTGGTGCTGTGCACAAATGTTGCTCGCATTCATCGTTCCACTCAAAATTAGACAGCAAGGCATAAAGGGGTCTAGCTATGATCGCGTACATGTGGATAAACCTACGGTAATATCCACAATGGCCCATAAAAGCTTGAACCTCTTTAGCATTCCTCGGCCTTGGCAGCTCCGCTATGGCTCGTACCTTATCTTCATCTGTTGAGATTCCATTCTTAGAAACAATATGACCTAAGATTTTACCTTGACGTACCATGAAAACACACTTTTCTGGGTTCAGACACACTCGATATTCTCTACACTTGTTGAAGATCTGTCTGAGCTCAAGAATGTGGTATCTTCTTTCTTGGGAATGAGCACATAAATCGTCCACATACACTTCTAAGCTCTTTCGCAAGAACTCTTTGAAGACATGACACATGAGCCTTTGGAATGTTGCAGGTGCATTGGTGAGCCCAAATGGCATCACACGAAATGCAAAGATTCCCCACTCTGTAGAAAAAGCTGTTTTGTGTTGATCTTCTAGGGCAATGGCTACTTGATTGTAACATGAAAACCCATCAAGGAAGCTATAAACTTCCTTGCCTGCAACACGCTCCAAAAGGTGTTCTGTGATTGGAAGTGGATAACTATCTCTGATAGTAGTGGCATTAACTTTTTTAAGGTTAATACACACTCGCAACTTTCCGTTCTTCTTGGGCACCACTACAATGGGGGACACCCATTCAGTATGCTCAATCTCATAGATGAATCCAGCTTCAATCAACCTATCAATTTCTTCTTTTATTTTGGCTGCATAGGTATCATTATATGTGTAGGGCTTCTATTTGGTGGGCTTGGCATCAGCAGTCATGGGGATAGTATGAGAGCAAATTCTTGGATCTACCCCTTTCAAGTCTCTATAGTGCCACGCAAACACATCCCTATATTCCTTAATAGAGCTACAAGCTCCATTTCTTCTCTTGCACTTAGGTCATCTCCTATATATGTGCATCTCTCTTCGTTCTCTTCGATGGTCACTACAATCTTCTTGGTCTTTTCTTTATTATCATATGATTCTCCTATGATGGCCTCTCTCTTAGGCATTCATACCAAAATTTTGCGGTCGTCAACTTCATATTTCTTGAAGTTCTCTGGTACTTCAAACAATGATTCTTCCTCTTCTTGTTTCACTGCTTTTCTTTTCTTTTTCTTTTGACTGCTCTCACTTCCATCCTTCGAATTTACCGTTTTAATACTTGTGAGAGGTTCTTCTTCTTTCTGGGTGAACACTCCTATATCTTCTAGATAGTGCTGCTCTGAGTTAAAGCAACTATCCATCACAATGGACTCTATATCATCGTCATTCTCTTCTTCTTCTATGACATCACTAGGGTCACATTCTTCTAGCAAGGGCTGACACATGAACACTGAGATATCATAACCCTCCTCATCACAATGAGGTGTCCATTGTTCCTCATTGACAGCAATGTCCATGGTGGCTAAGATTTCTGGCCAGCCATGAGGCTCAAATTCCTCATCTGGAAAGATCATCGGTGTATAGGCTGGGTCTTTAATTGGTCTATCTCCTGGCGAAGTTCCTTCTTCTCTTGCCTTTAAATGTTTTTCCTCTTCCTCTGCGACCTTGCACATCCACAAATGAGTATCTTCATGCAACCATGATGGATCAGGTGAACTTTCAAAATGCACAGAGATTGAATCTTCTTTTGCTTTGTGGATAGGATTCCACTGTAGGGGTGGTACATCTCTGAAGGAGTAATCGTTCAAATTGACCTTGGTAGTGACCCCTTTGAAATTGTCGTAGGAAGGGTCTTCCTAGGATCATCTCATAGACATTATTTTTCTCAAAGTCACATATAGCAAATGTGTGCTCAAACTCTACACCACAATTGGTTAGAGTTATCCCTTCTAGCAATCCGAGAGGTCTTTCAAAATGACCATCAGCCATTTGAAGCTTCATTCTAGTTGGTCTTAATGTGGGCTTGCCCCATTGCTTCCACAAGGAGGTGGTCGCAATAGCAACACCAGCACCTGAATCTATGATTGCTTTGGTTGTGTAACCTTGTTAGGTGATTGGAAGATAAGTATTACCTTCTTCACCCTCACACATGTCCCCTATTTTGTCTAGAGGTATCTCTAGTACCCTTTGCTTGGAGCCTGCTTTTGGCATGTTGGAATCAAGTTCTGGAACCTGATCCCTCACATGATTCCAAAGCTCAGGTTTTGCTTTGAGAAGCTCTTCTACAGTGAGATGACACTGAACCTTAGTGTTCTTCACGACATCCGTGTTCCTTGGAACCACTGAGTCTTCATTTCTTACTAGTATTGTGGGAGCTCTAATCTGGAGAGATTTAGATTCCCATGGGCCTGGAAATTGAGGCAGTTCTTCTAAGGTATTAGATTCAAAATCTAACCTTTCATCTTCTTGTTGTTCTGCTTCATCTCCGTAAATAGATGGAATGTCTTGGGGAAATTGATCATGAAGATCATCAATCTCAGGAATAGGAGGGGAATTACCCTTCTCCTTGGCCCATTTCTCTTCTTGTATTTCCCGCAAAAACTCTTGAGAGTACTGTTGAATTGAAGGAGGTATTCCTGGATTCGTGGAATTAGGAACATAAGCTCCCATTGGTGGTGAGCTTCCTCTTTCAATAACTGGTTGAGCCTGTGGAGGTAAAGAAACTTGTGGTTTGTTTACCAAGTGCTCTAATTGTTCTAGTAAGCCCTCGAAATGCAAATCCGTTTTGACAGAGTTTGTCTGATTGAACTTTTGACTAGTCTCAAGTATAGCTTGAGCTTTTTCTACCATTTTCATGCACATTTTCATTCGTTCAATCTCTAAATCTGCTCTAGGGTAACTCTTGTCTAGGTTTGCAGCTATAGGCCCTTCTTGAAGTCGAGCCTGGTAGGCCTTGAACATCATGTCCAAACCTTCTGGGGTTGGATCTGCAAGAACAGACCCTGATTGCGGCCTATTTACAATGGGTGGTGGGGTGGGATGAGGTGGAGTGGATGGAGTTTCAGCATGCGAGGGCTTTGAGATGCAATGTCTTCTATTTTTGTTTTCGCTTCTTTTAAGCTTTCTTCTAGTTCCGATAA
The DNA here is from genome assembly GCA_020310875.1 of Ceratopteris richardii. Taxonomy (NCBI): domain Eukaryota; kingdom Viridiplantae; phylum Streptophyta; class Polypodiopsida; order Polypodiales; family Pteridaceae; genus Ceratopteris; species Ceratopteris richardii. The sequence goes on along the minus strand of CM035417.1, from coordinate 172,814,885 downwards.
CTTTTTATTCCACTTGCGATTGGCCTTCTCTCTGGTATCCTTCCATGTTCTTGTTTTCCTTTTACTAGGCTCTCCTGATTCACTCGATTCTGATTGTTCTGCTGGTTTATCCTGTTTTAAGGCTTGTGCTCTAGTGACAGCTTGTATAGGAGCCACATTGCTACTACTTGAACTTGTATGTGCCACTAAGCCTACCACATTAATGGGTGTAATCTTGGGTGCACTGGAGGGGTTTCTTGGACAATCTCTGGGGAGATGGTCTTTGCCACAATCAGGACAAAAAGCCTGTATTGTGATAGCGTGTCCTTGACTCAAAGATGGTGGGTGGGGACAGTCACGAATGAAATGGTCACCATGACATCTGAAACAAGATCCTCTAGGGGCTTGTGGTCTCATTTGTCTCAATTGGGGCCTAGGGTTAGGATTTGTGTACATGACATTGGAGTATTCTGGCTCCTAATTTTGCTCCATAGATGGTGCCTCATATTGATACGAGAAAATCTCACTATGTTCAGGTGACTCTGTATAATAAGCATGTGGACTACCTTCATGGGAGTAGTCTGAACTATGAGCATGAGAGTCATTATCTGGTATCAATGGGGTTAGTGGCACCAATGCTCTATTTGGATTTTCCTCTCCGACAGCATATTTGACTGGAATCACGTTGGCAGGAGCTGGTGGTTGGTTTCCTAAGACTGGTTGTGGCCTATATTGTGCATGATATTGCTGTTGTGGTCTATAATATGGCTGTTGGTATTGGTTTTGATACCTACCTGGTTGGTAAGGTTGTGGATAATTCTGTCTAACAGCCTGCCTATTATAGGGACAATCTTGAGCCGTACGGTTTGTGTACTTCCTTTCAATAGTGCAGTATGGGGTATTCCTTTCTCTCACGTTCTGGTTGTGCATTGGGCATACATTAGCCATGTGGTCGCCTCTGTTGGAGCAAGTCTATGACAAGCCTAAGTATTGGCTTGAGTCTCACAAAGTCTTAGAAGAAGCTTTAAAAAGAAGACTATGTAAAGTTCACTTGTGAACTACCTCTTGTAACTTTTGAAGAGTTTACTTAATGTAAAAGTAAGAGAATCTTAAGTGGTTGAGTCCACTTGATCAAGAATGGAAAGAGGAGCCACGAATTCGTGATTTGTGGTAGGTAGAGAATCAAATCAATCATTGATTGATTGGAGAGTGATTGAGGGATGTTAGCCTCCCAAACTCAACTATAAATAGATGGCAGTTTTAGTCGTGGTTAGAGAGACCTATGTGAAGACCTCCAAGAGCTGAGCTTTATGCCATATCAAGGTGTGATTACAAGGCACACATATGTATCAGTAAGTCATTGTATTGTACAAGCAATATACTTTCATTTTCATGATTATTTGAGTTCATCTTTCCATGTTCTTGTGAAGTGTACTACTCACTGCCATTACTCTCAGTTTTCTCAGTCAGCTTGCAGAGATGATTTCTCTGAGCTTGGTGCATCATTTTCAGTGATTTAACTTGGTAAAGTTAGCTCTATAAGTCTACTATATGCTCATAAATTTTCATGTCATTTGGATGTTGCAATATTCAGTTATGTTCATTTGAAGTCAACAGGGTCTGTTCATCTTCACCTCTCTGTCAGGTACCCAACTTTTTCACTCATCTTGTCAGAGGTGTTTCTCAGTGGTTACTTATCCAAATTCAGTGATTTAAAGCTTGTTGGATTCAGCTTACTGTCTAGTATAACCATACAAATTTTCATAATCATTGGATTTCTACTTTTTGAGTTATGGTGATTTTTCTGCTCACTGGTCTATTTCTGTAGCAGCCCGTGAAAATCGGGATGATGTCATCACTTGTTAAAACTCATTCTCAGTGTGTGCTTTGTTATTTTTGATGAGATTACTCTTGAAAGTTAGCTCTTTAAGCTACCTAGACTTCCCCAAGAGGAATTAAGCTAATTGCTGCTGTGCTCAGAGAATTATGTAAAACACTGGACAGGTGTATGAACCAAGAATAGCAAGTTTTCACCTCTGAGCTAACTCCAACTTATCTGTTTTGATCTATCTTTTTGAGAGTGATCTTCCAAGGTACATAGGGTGTCTAATACATCCATTGGCAAGCTAAAAGGGCCCACCATATATTCCTGGAGTTCATTTGGCTGGTGTAGATCAAGGATTTTGCAACACCTCTTCATCTTCAAGCACATACCTATCCATCTCTTCACAGCCTCCACAAGTATAACACCGATTCAATGGGGTGACTCTCTGTGTTTGTCTATTTTGGACTCCCAGCTTCTTGACAACTTGCTCAGCTATCTCCTCTATTTCCGTGGAGATTTTTGAAGTATGACTAGTAGAACTATCTGAATCCTTATAGAGTTTGGATAATCCTAACTCCTCACCCAAGTTATCTTCTATGTCAATGCACGTCCGCACACACTCTTCTATGGATCTAGGCTCTTTCAGGTACACATATGATCTTAACTTTGTGCTCAGTAAGCCATCTAAGAACAAAGCCACTTGTTTGGCTGGTGTGGGTAACTCTAGAGTAGGGCATCTTTCTAGGTACTGTCTGAACCTTCTACCTGCTAGTCGCACTGTTTCTTGGGGTGTCTGCTTGAAACTGTGGATCAGGGATGATGTGTTATGCCTGATACCACTCTTGGAAAATTCTACAATGAATTCGTCTAGCAGTTGACCTATATCGCGATAGTTGCGACTACTCAGTGGTTGAAACCAAGCCAAGGCAGTGCCCTTAAGAGTCAAACCAAATGCCTCGTACTGGGTGAACAAGTCCTCAACCTGTTCAGCTCTTAACACTTGTTTGAACTCAGCCACATGATCATAAGGATCTCCTGACCCGTCAAAATAATTCTTCATTGCCTTGATCACTTGAGTGGGTCTAAGGGTTCTTGGGTGCTCTCGGGGTCTAGGCAATGGAAAATCATGTTCATCTCTTTGTTGCCTATGTGCTTGATGTCTCTCTCTTTCAGCTCTTTCATTTTCAAATCCTGATCTATTCCTGCCCACGGTGTGTGCAAAACTTACCTCAGGTCTCTCTCTAGTTCTTTCTCTCTGGGCTTCATGAGCGTGGGATGGTCCTACTCCTTGGAGGCCATGGGAAACATTGGATCTTGGTGGGGGGAAAATCAATTCATTCTTCCGAGTATATGCATGTCTATCATGTTCTGTTACCAAGAATATCTTCTCTGATGTGTTATCCAGGTAGACAACTTTGCCTGGTATCTCAGGATCTTTGAATTCATAGATGATAACTATGCCCCATTGGCTAGGTTGATCTGGCTTGAATCTCCAAAAGGCTTCCTCTGTTTCTCTATTCAAAAATAGTTCTATGCTTTTGTTGTCTTGAGGGATCCAGTCTGGAGTGATCACTCTAGTCAAAACTGACTTGCCTCTAGGAGTCTGGGGTCCTTGTCCTACATTCCCTTTTTCTAGGTCTCCTATCTCATTCTCCTGAATGATATTTCCAAACTCATCGGTCCTATCTGGTTGGTTGGTAACCACATACATGGTTCCTTCCTTATCAATGTATGAACCCTCTTTGAACTTGACCACCGGGTGTTCAAGTCCAAAGGGTTGATCTGGATTTTTGAGTTGGACCACTGATCGCCTCAGACCATCCTCATAGATGCGAGCACCTAATTGGTTGGTCCGAATATATTCCAACTGTGTCTTATAGGGACCTTCTGGTGTTTGTAGATGGGCAATCCCTGAGCCACCTGCAGGTTTTCCCATGCTAAAAGAAATTTTTGAATCACTTGTGTCTGAACTTAGTAAAAGATGACCACTTAGTTGTTGTGACCAAGACTTGGATATATGGTTGACACTAGCCTCAGAAGATCTAATGCTTTGTTTATCCTTGCCTAAGTGTCTACCAGATCTCAGGTTCATAAGCTTTAGTCAAGAGTCCAAATTTTCCCTTTGGTATGGTTCAAAATTCTTTGGAGCCCCCTTGGTTCCCTAGTCCCACTTGAGGGTCAAATTCAAATTATCCTATCTCAAAATCAATGCGTTATTCTTGAAAAAAACAGTTGAGATCGTGTAGGATTCAAAACGATCTTTCCAACGAGCTATAGAGCTCAAAAAATGGACTTTGGATAAAAAAGTTATGTCAAATCAGGCTCCTGGGGGTCAAAACAGGCAGACAGGACCTTTGGAGAAAATCACGATTTTGTGAACTTTCAGAGAATCGCGATGCTGTGAAGTCAAAAAATCGCGATGTTGAGCACAAAATCGCGATTTTGAGCAGAAAATCGTGATTTGAAAATCGCGATGTTGAGCACAAAATCATGTTTTTGAAAATTGCGATTGACTCAGAGAATCGTGATTTGAAAATCGCGATGTTGAGCACAAAATCGTGTTTTTGAAAATCGCGATTTTGACTCAGAGAATCGTGATTCACAAAATCGTGTTTTTGGCTGAAAATCGTGATTTGTGAGAATCGCGATTTTGAGCCTGCTGAAAATCGTATTTTCTCAGAATTGTGTTTTTGACATGAAAATCGTGATGTTGAGCACAAAATCGTGTTTTTGAAAATCGCGATGTTGAGCACAAAATCGTATTTTTGAAAATCGCGATTTTGACTCAGAGAATCATGATTCATAAAATCGTGTTTTTGGCTGAAAATCGTGATTTGTGAGAATCGCGATTTTGAGCCCGCTGAAAATCGTATTTTCTCAAAATCGTGTTTTTGACATGAAAATCGTGATGTTGAGCACAAAATCGTGTTTTTGAAAATCGCGATTTTGAGCAAAAATTCGTGTTTTCACAGAATCGCCTTTTTCACAAAATCGTGTTTTTGGCTGAAAATCGTGATTTGTGAGAATCGCGATTTTGAGCCCGCTGAAAATCGTATTTTCTCAGAATCGTGTTTTTGGCATGAAAATCGCGATTTTGAGCACAGAATCGTGTTTTTAGAAAATCGCGATTTTGAGCAAAAAATCGTGTTTACACAGAATCGCCTTTTTTCACAAAATCCTGTTTTTTACTGAAAATCGTGATTTTTGAGAATCGCGATTTTGAGTAGGGAATTGTGTTTTCTCAAAATCGTGTTTTTTTACTGAAAATCGTGATTTGTGAGAATCGCGATTTTGAGCACAATCACAGAATCACAATTCTGAGAATGACCACAGAATCGTGATTTTTTCAGCCAACTTTTAGGCGGGAAAACAGAAAATCGTGATTTTTCAAAAAATTTTGAATTTTCACAGAATCGCGATTTTCATCACAGAATCACGTTTTTTGGCGGGAAATTCAAATTTCTGAGCGCCGGCTATGGCGAGCTCCATATGAGCAGAAAATCATGAAAAAAACACAGCGCTTGCTCTCCCTTGCACCTCCTAACTCCTTCCCACACAATAATGCATGAAAAATGGTATGAAAATTGTGAAAATGCACTAAAAAACAAGAAATTTCTATGAAGAAGAAGATGGAAGAAGGTGGAGATGATGATGATGATGAAGATGAAGAGGAAAAAACAGAAAATGAAATGAAATGATAGTTTTTTTACCTTCTAACGTCGCAAATCTACGATCTTACCATCACAACGCTCGTCCTCGAAGCTCTCTCCCCGGCAACGGCGCCAAAATTTGGTGTAGCTCAAGCGTAAGCACCACCTCCTTTACTTGTCAATCCGCGGAGACGTGAGGACCGGTATGAAGACCACGAGCAAGTGAAGGCACAAGTGCGTGAGTGAAAGCACACAAACATGCACACATATACACACACACGCGCACAAAGTAAGATCAAAGAGAGGAACAATGAAAAGCTTAGATTGCAAAAGAGTTCTCTTACAAACGTTCTATTCTCTAACCAGCTAACCCCCAAAATGAGCTCTCTAGCTCTTTTTATAGTTTTTTGATTAGTTTTGGCCCTGTCCAGACCTAGTGTTCGGCCTAGTTAAAAATTAGGTTCCAGGGCTTATTTGAGGGCTCAAACGAAGTCTAAAAATTATGAAAATTGGTACGATGGTACTTCTAATACTCCTCAAGCTCGAGGACTCCTCGGCTTGAACAAAATGGAGTTATAAAAATAGATAATGGTATTTACAATGGTTTTTAGTGATGAAAATCACTATTTTTGTAGGGGATTCATCTGAAAATTTGACATACACTTCATGGAGCTCCCTACTTGCTCCCTTTCCTTGTGTGTCCACCTTTTGATGTGCTTCCATGCTTTGTCCTTGACTTTGAGCTTCAATAGTGAGGCATAAACAGTAGCCTACACCCTTCTCTACCATTATGCCATGATCTTCATGCCTATGGCATTGTACACCATTGTTCATTAATACATTACAATTACATTGTTTATTTTTGAGTTCTATCATAGTCTCTATCAGTCAATCAACTTGTGCAGCTCATATCTCACTCATTTCTCCACCAAATTCAAAGACCTATAGCTTGATGGAACCCGCTCAAAGTCTTCTACAAGATTTCAAAATTTTAATGATTTCTATTCAGCCATTTCAGAGAAAAGTGCGTCGAAGAGATCACTGGTTGAAGTCTGCTACAGTCCTAAAATATCAGGGGTAAAGGTTTACTTGCTAAATTAATTTCTCTAAGCATAGTTAATCTTTTTAAGTGATTTCACTTGAAATCATTAGCTTACTAAGCTAATTAGATATCCCTAAAAGGAATTTTTCCAATTCCTACTGTGTTGGTCATATTGAGCAAAAGATGCAGCAGGTGTATTGTCAAAAATAGAAGGTTTTCTTGAAGACTTGAAGTTCAAAGTAATCTGTTTTGATTCAATCTTTTCATATATCATTCTCAAAGTACATAGGCCATTTTATGGTGTCATTGGAAAGCTAAAAACGTCTACTTATCAACTCTGAAGAATCAAAGGGCTGGTACAAAGCAAGATTTGGCAGTACCTACTCATCATCCTGAAGTATTCATCCATCTTTCCCAACAGTGGTATCAGAGCAAAGTTAAGGTAAAATGGGAGATGGTTTTCCTTCATTTATTGATAAATTTGGACAGGAACAACTATCAGGCATGGTCTCTAAGGATGAAGACATACCTACAAGGAAGGAGTCTTTATGGATACATCTCAGGAGATGAGGAATTGCCCTCATTCAAAACCAGAGGACTACCAACAAAGGAAGAACATGAGAAGCTCAACACATGGTGTGCCAAGGATGCATTAGCAAGGTCTTACTTACTCAACTCCATCTCTGATTTTCTTTTGCCACATATTAGAAACTGTAAGACATCCCAAGAGACTTGGGAAACCTTGTCATCGTATTTCTCTTCCAACACAAGGGCCTGAAAAAACCAATTATGGATTGAATTCACCACACTAAGGAAGCAACCTAAATAGGCTATTTTAGAGTATGTGACTAAGATTAAAGATGTAGCAGATCAGTTAGCAAGCATAGGAGAAGAGATTGAAGAAGAGCAGATAGTAAGGCAAGTGATCAATGGGATTAAAGTTGATGACAAATGGGAAAGCTTCACCACAGCCATGGACCTATACATGGACATGCAAATTCCAGATCTTACCACTCTCATGGGGCAATTGTTCACTCATGAAGCCAAGCTCAACAAGAATGGAGACTTATACAAAGGTAATAGCTCTTCTGCCCTATACACTGATAAAAGTAAGTCTAAAGATAAAGGCAAGAACAAGAAAGGAGAGGAGGAAGGCACTACCTCCCAAGCCAACTATGCAGGGAGAGGTAGATCATCAAGAGGAAGGGGCAGAGGAGGTAAGCAAGGTAGGGGGAGACCTTATAACTCCTCACCATGCAACATTTGTGGTTTATCAAATCATACTATAGATGAGTGTTTCAGGAATTACAAGAATCAGAGAGGAAGAGGATATCAAAGAGGTGGATACTCACAGTCAAGAGGTAGATTCAACCATCATCAAGGGTACAACAACAACTACAACAACACCTATAATGGCAACTACCAAGGAGGATTCAAATCCACAAAGGATTACAAGAACTATACAGAAGAGCAAGATGATTCTCCTTTGATCATGAACATGAGTTCAAAACCAGGTACAAATGATGACCATCTCTTCCACATTGACTCAGGATGCTCAAATCATGTGGCTGGCAATATAGCCCTACTCTCTGACCTTGAAAAACCAAGAGGTAAGCATCAAGTTCAAAAAGTTGATGACACCAAGCACTCAGTAGTTAAAGTTGGAAATGTTAAGACTTGTGATGGAAATCAAAACTTGTTGAGTAGGGTACTATATGTACCAACCATTACAAAAAAATTGATGAGTGTTGGATAGATTGTGGAAAAAGGTTTAAAGGTTAGATTCAACCAATTTGGAGAATTTGTGGAGGATCCCAAGCATGGGTTCAAGAGAATAGCTAAAGGAGAAAAATCAGATAGACTTTTCACTTTTGAGCTAGGAGATAGAAAGAATATTGCACTCTACAATTATAAAGATCAAACACTTTCAGAGCTTGAGATTTGGCATAAAAGATTAGGGCATGTAGGAGAAAGAACCTTGAAACAAATATGCAGGGATGAATGTGTACTTGGGATACCTAATGTATCCAAGCAACATATGATCTACAAGTGTTGTGCTTGTCAGTTTGGAAAGTCTCACAGGTTACCATTCTCAAGGAAAGGCTACATACATGAAGACTACCTAGAGCTTGTCCATACAGATGTATGGGGACCAAGCAAAGACCCCTCAATCTCAGGATCAAGGTACTATGTATCTTTTATTGATGATTATAGCAGGTGGACTGTATTGTACTTTATGAAGCACAAAGATGAAGTGTTCAATTGTTTTAAAAAATATCTTGTACTTGTTGAGAATCAGACAGGAAGAAACCTAAAGAGGCTAAGGTCAGATGGAGGAGGTGAGTACTTCTCCAATGAGTTTGAAGCATTCTTGCAGGACAGAGGAATCAACAGAGAAATCACCACAAGGTATACTCCTAAACAAAGTGGGGTAGCTGAGAGAAGAAATAGATTGATTCTTGAAACAACTAGGTCAATTTTGAATGAAAAAAAGTTACCTAACTACTTATGGGCAGAGAGTGTATCTACTGCCACTTACCTCATAAACAGGTTGCCATCTAAATCTCTTGATGGGATGACCCCTTATGAAGCATGGCATGGTAAGAGGCCCTCACTTGATCATTGCAGGATATTTGGATGTGTAGCATATGTACACATTCCTTCTCAGATAAGAGGTAAGCTAGAACCTAAGGCTGAGAAGTGTATCTTTATTGGATATGATCTAAATCAGAAAGGGTAGAGGTTCTACAACCCTTCAAATAAGGGATTCATGGTTAGTAGAGATGTTTTCTTTGATGAAAATGACTCTTGGTATGAGAATGAATGCAGGAAGGTCAAACTACCCTATGACTTGGAGGAGGAATTTCCAAGTCTTACTAAGGAGGAACCTACTCAAAATGAAGACACCAGTTCAGAGGATGAAGACAGTATCAATCTTGAAGAATTCAAGGCATGGAAGTCCAAAGGCAAACTCAAGATGAAGAAACTAGAAGACATACCTGAATCTTCAAATCAAGCAATCAGAAGATCACAAAGGGAAAGCAAAAAACCTATCAGATATGGGTATGACACTTCTCTTATCACTAAACATTCTATTTACCTTGCCAAAGAATTGTCAATTGAAGAACCAGGATAATATGCCAGGATAATATGAAGAAGCAAAGAACAAGACAAAATGGAAGGAAGCTATGGATGAGGAGATTGAAGCACTCAAAGAAAGTGACACATGGGAACTAGTACCAAAGAAAGAGCCCATGAAGGTAACTGGATCCAGATGGATCTATAAAATCAAAAGAAAATCTGAAGGTTCAATTAGCAGGTACAAAGCTAGACTTGTGGCCAAGGGTTTTGCACAAACCCAAGGCATTGACCATGAAGAAACATTCTCACCTGTGGCCAAGATGCCAACCATCAGGGTATTGGTAAGTGTGGCTGCATCTAAGAATTGGAACATGTATCAGCTAGATGTAAAAAATTCTTTTTTGAATGGATGGATTTCAGAGGAGGTATACATGTCACAACCTCCTGGTTATGAGGATCCTAATAAGGTAACACATGTATGCAAGTTAAAAAAGGCTCTTTATGGATTGAAGCAGGCACCTAGGGCATGGAACCATAGGTTGACCACATATTTTCAAGACCAAGGTTTTGTCATGAGCAAGGCAAACACTTCTCTATTCATTAGGAGAAGTAATTTAGAGGTAATATACCTATGTGTTTATGTTGATGATATCATAATTACAAGTCATGATGTCAATGGAATCAGACAAATCAAGAACCAGATGATGAAGGAGTTCAAGATCACTGATCTTGGTTTACTAAAGTACTTTCTTGGACTTGAGTTAGTTTATACTAACTCTAGAATCTATATTACTTAGAAAAAATATATACAGGATATGTTGAAGAAGTTTAAATTGCAAGATGCCAAAGTTGCAAGTACTCCAATGGAGGTAAATCTAAAATTAAGTGCACATGAAGGTGATGTACTTGATGACATTACAGGATATCAAAGCATTGTGGGTAGCTTGAATTATGCTACCTTGACAAGGATATACATTGCATATGGAGTTAGTGTGCTAAGTCAGTTTATGCACAAACCTAGGGTGCCTCACTTGGAGGCTGCCAAAAGGATATTAAAATACCTCAAGGGTACTCAACATCATGGTTTGTATTTCCCTTACACTTCAGACTTGGATATTAAGATTTATTCAGATGCAGATTGGGCAGGATGCAAGGATGATAGGAGGAGCACTTCAAGATACATTTCCTTTGTAGGTGATAAACCAATATCATGGTCTTCAAAGAAGCAACCTATTGTTGCTTTATCTTCTACAAAGGCAAAGTATAGAGGATTGGCCAATGCTACTCAAGATGCCATATGGATCAAGTTATTGTATACATAATTGGGTTCAAATCAATGATTGGATTGCAGGATATACATGAAGATTGAAGATGAACACCAAGCCAAAATGTTTGGCTTGAGGGGGAGATGTTGGTTCAATTCATAGGCCTACACATTTGGCTTGTAGTCCATACACATATGAAGAAGCATAGGAACCAATGCTAGAAGATAATTACCCTCTTTACTCCTTGTAAAAGACTTAGAATCTTTGTAAGCACCTACCAAGAAGAACTCGTGGAAAATTTGGGAGTTGATTGATGGAATATCTCCTATAATGGAGGATCACCTTTTTTAGAGGAAGACAAAATTTGAATTCAAATTCAAATTGAAAGTGAACTCTTATATAAACCTCTAAGGCAAAGTCGCGAGCAGAAGACTCATCATCCCGACCATTTCATTGTAATTTCTGAGTGTGTGTGAGGCAACCACAATAGCCTACACCCTTGTCTACCATTAGGCAATGATCTTCATGCCTATGGCATTGTACAACATTGTTCATTAATACATTACAATTACATTGTTCATTTCTGAGTTCTCTGTTATAGTCTCTATCAGTCAATCAACTTGTGCAGCTCATATCTCACTCATTTCTCCACCAAATTCAAAGACCTATAGCTTGATGGAACCATCTCAAAGTCTTCTACAAGCTATCAAAATTTGAAGGATTTCTATTCAGCCATTTCAGAGAAAAGAGCATTGAAGTGATCACTGGTCGAAGTTTGCAACAATCCTAAAATATCCGGGGAAAAGGTTTACTTGCTAAATTAATTTCTCTGAGCATAGTTAATCTTTTTAAGTGATTTCACTTGAAATCATTATCTTACTAAGCTAATTAGATATCCCTAAAAGGAATTTTTCCAATTCCTACTGTGTTGGTCATACTGAGCAAAAGATGTAGCAGGTGTATTGTAAAAAATAGAAGGTTTTCTTGAAGACTTAAAGTTCAAAGTAATCTATTTTGATTCAATCTTTTCATACATCATTATCAAAGTACATAGGCCATTTTATGGTGTCATTGGAAAGCTAAAAAGGTTTACTTATCAGCTCTCAAGAATCAAAGGGCTGGTACAAAGCAGGATTTGGTAGTACCTACTCATCATCCTGAAGTATTCATCCATCTTTCCCAACACCTATATGCATACTTAGTTGTGCAATGTACTCAAGTGCATCTAAGTCTATGCATCATGATTTCCATGGTGGGTCAGGTGGTTTATCACAGAGTTTAACTCTTCAAACTTTATGTGTGAGATGGTTTCTTTTGGCTGCAATGATCTTCTCATGTTTTCTTGGATTTAGGACTTTTTGGGTACCCATTTCCAAGTAGCTCTAGGTATGGTCGCATGTGTGGAGTGTTGGAATGCAGATGTGTGCCCTGAAGTGTCTGATGTGAATGATTGTGAGTAGCATTTCAGGCTCATGAGCTTATGTGAGTGTACTTGAGCATGGAAGCAGATCATGGGCACCCAGATTTGTTGTGCATTGAGATCAACCATCATCAACTGCTTCCGAACCCAAATAGAAATGGTCTATTTTGGAAGAATTCTAGAACACTCTTTCTGTGTAGTCCTTGCCCGAGTAGATGGTATCATGCATTTTTTGGGTATTATCACTCGAGCAGGGGACTATTCTCCCAATGTGTATCCACTTTGAGTCTTCTTGCTTTGTACCCTCCATTGCCTTTAAGTATAGACCGTCTGCTTCCTCTACTTTTGGTACTCCTTTAGTTGCTTTGTCTCAATCACTTTTGGAAAAGAATTATGCATCACATCAGAAAGAAGATTCAACTCTTATTATGAATGCAACATGTGAAGCTTCAAATGAAGACTTAAGAGTATTCTATATTAACTCAGGGCCATGTTTACATATGGTGAGCAAAAGGTGTCTGAGTTGGATCTTTGGCATAAGAGGCTTGGACACTTCAATGAAAGAGGTATCAAAGAGATGATTAATAATGATTCAGTACTTGGATTACCTAATGTCGTAGGTCAACACATGACATACAGATGTGAAGCATGTCAATTAGGTAAGGCTCATAAGCAATCATATAATAAGCATGGTTTCATGTATTTAGAAACACTTGAATTCGTACATACAGATGTGTGGGGTCCTTCAAAGGACTTTATTATAAATGGTTCAAGATATATGTCATATATGTTGATGATGCTACCAGGTTGATCACTATTTATGTGATCAAAGACAAGTCAGAAGTGTTTAATACATTTAAACACTATCATGCATATGCAGAGAGAATCATAGGGAAAAATTGAAAAGGTTAAGATAAGATGGAGGGAGAGAGTATTGGTAGCCTTCCTAGCTTTCTTTGCTGTTCCTTTGAATGTTTTCAACTCATCACTTGTCATTGCGCGCTCTATTGGCAAGTCGTATGCCAAACACATATATACAATTCTTGTAAGAGCACAGCATCCATGGATTACTTTCTTCCTCTCCCAATGGTGTTGTGCTAAGTATAGCTGATCAATGATCCAACTAGCCAGATCAACTGTTTGTGGCCCAGTACAAGCTAAATATAAACCAAACCAGATACGTTTGTGGGGCATGGTGAATCGGTCTTGAGCGGGGAAAGCGAAATGCTGCATGCATATCCTCAATGGTTTAGAGAGCTCAGGTGTGATCGCTGAAATATCTTCCCACTTAATGACGTTGCCACGTTTCATAGGCTCGGGAATCAGCCTTTCTCGCTCTATGGGAGTGTGCATTCCATGTATCTTGATAGAATCTCTAATCAGATCTTTAGAAAGGTAAAACCTCTTAAAGGGCGGATCATTTACCAAGGATGGTAAAATGAATGTGCCTAGAAAATCCTTATTTTCAGAAGCTTTCAATGTTGTTACCAAGTAGTAGCATCTGTAGAAATCCGGTTTAGGCAAAGGATCATTGAAGTATTCGGTGAAACCTGCTCTTGCCCAAACATGCTTCAGGTCTTCTGTGTTTTGTAATGCTTCAAACTCTCTTGAGAAAAATTGGTACTTGCCCCAAGTACGGTTATCAAAAGTCAAATTGGCCTCAAAGATAAAACCTGTGTCTGCCAATGGTCCTGCTAAACCTTGGAACCAATGAGAGTTACGATGAATTTTGTCAGTATATCCCCTAGGAGGATCGTCAATCGGCATGGGTCCTGGAAATCCTTGAAATTCTGATGGCTGTGCCGTCGGATGAGGCTCCACAAGTAGTTCACCTATATTTGCCATGGTTACACTGGGGCCAGCTTCAGGTGGTCCTTTTGCCTGCATGATGATGTGATGCGAGTGTGTAGAAGATCTACTACAAAAGATTAACACATTAGTATGGAAACTAATCATGATCCCATTAAAGTGAGACCGCAATCCCTTTCCATAACCGATGTGTAACCCGCGTAGCCGAGTGTTGTGGTTCGTACTCGTAGAAGAAGGTCAAGGAGACGTTTTCTGCTTCTGCTGAAATTTCTTCTTATCATTGTCTGCATTGTTGAAATCTGTCAGTAGTTGCTGTCCTTTTGGCACCCACATTTGTCTCGTGCCTCTTACTCTGTGATATTGATACTGCTGCTTTCTTTGTGTAGTCTGATATGATTCTCGGTCTGGGTTCCTCTATTGTGGATGACTCCTTAGTGGTTGAGGTTGAGAGGTCGGATGGACACTCTGCTTTGGAAAAGAAGGGAGGTCCAACACTTGTGAAACTTGCCCATTAGGAGGTGAGGCATTATGTACCACAGATCTAGGCCAGTCCGCAATAAGTGTGGAAGGATGGGCACTATAGGGTGTTTTGCCCATATGGCTGCTGATGCAGTCCACCTGACCGCTGATGAAGCCCACGTGACCTGCAATTGTCCCCATTTGTCTGCTGATGGTGCCCATTTGGCCGCTAATGGTCCCCATTTGTCCGCTGCTGGAAGACTAGGAGAAAATCTCTTGACAATCTTTTATTTGGAAATGATCCATCACCAAGCTCTCATGGGTTGACTTTGGAAGGAGCGTGCTTAGCCGAGGGCTTTGACCAAATATCTTTCGGTCCTCTATCGCAAGCGTTTCATAGGGTCTAGGGTTACATACCTCAGGCGGAGTGTTGTTAGGGAAGTCAAGCGGTATCACTCGCTTCTGATCTAAGGTTCCAATCTATAAGGAGCCTTGTCTAAGATTTAGGTCTACTGAGTGATCGTATAGCCAATCGTGGCCAAGGATTAGGGGTTCTATCAGGTCCTCGTCATGGCACACTAGTAGTTTCGTTGTCATGGTCACATCGTTTATGAGGATAGGAAGGTCCACCTCACCCATGCAAGGGGTTTCGATGCCTCCTAGCCCTATGAGGTATGCCTCAATTGGCCGCATTTCTATTCCTGAGTCCTTATAGTGGGACCATCTAATCGCGCTTGTCACATCACCTGAGTCAATTAAAGCCCTGAGCTCTTTGGCAAGGATTTTCATGCTCTAGCCTGACTGTAATGAATGGTCTCCTATCCACTATGCTAGGATGAGTACTTGACTTTGCTTGACACATGGCCATGGGGTATTTGGGTGTTGTTTCTAGATGGTTATAATGTTCTCTCCCTAGTCCTTGTCTTCTTAGCTTCATGCGCTTAATGCATTCTATAGCTTCTGCCTGAGCTTCAGCACGTATTCTATTTTCTTCCTCCTTACGCTTCTTTGCCAATGTGAGTCTTCTAAGCATATCCTCGGTGAGAGGTTCCTGATATAACTTGACTCTACCGCCACTATGTAATTAGGCATTATGTCTCCTTCTAAGGTGGCTAATTGTACTGCTCCACTTGTTGAGAGTCTGTTAATGATCATAGGTCCATAACCTCACTTTTCTAACTTCCGTGCATGTTGTTTCAATGTATATACTAGGACTAAATCTCCTTCTTTTAAGCCTTTATCTTTCACATGCGCATCAAAATAGGCTTTCTGTTGCTTCTTTGCTGCGTATATTCTTGTTGCTACTTTTAGCCTGGTTTCTCCTAATCGTTCCAAGTCCATTATTCTTGCTGATAATTCATGGCCGGTCCACTGATGTTATTGTGCAACCTTAAGGGTCGGTATCAAGAAGTCCAAAGGAAGCACAACATTCTGACCAAAAACCATCTGAAAGGGAGTTGCATTGAGTACGGTCTTGTAGCCCACTCGATATGCCCAAACAGTGCGGTGTAACTGTTTGTCCCAATCTGAACGTTTGTTGTTTACGAGTTTCGTCAGTACGTTACAAAGGATCTTGTTAGTGCTTTCAGCCTGACCATTGGCCTGGGGATGATATGGTGCGAATTTCTTGTGAATCACCATAAAACCCTATAACAAATATTCAACGACTTGTTTTAGAAAGTGAGTTCCTTGATCGCTCACTAACTCTATAGGCAGTCCATATCTTGTAAAGACATTTTCAAATAAGAATTTTGCAGTCGTGTGTGCATCATTATTTTTTGTGGCCTTTGCCTCTACCCATTTGGTAAGATAATCTGTTGCAACGATAATATATTCTGCATGTGTACCTTTTTGTAGGGGGGTTAATGGGTCGTACAAAGTCTATACCCCACTTAGAAAATGCACATCCTCCCATCATGGGTTTCAATGGCATTTCATCTTTGCGAGTAGGAAACTGAGTTCTTTGGCACACATCACATCTCTTTACATGGGTATGAGCATCCATGTGAAGAGTGGGCCACCATAATCGTGCAAAGAGGATGGCTTTGATTATCCTATCGGGTCCAAAATGACCTCCTGCAACACCTTGGTGTGCAGTCTCTAGTACGCTCAAATAATCACTCTCATGAACACATTGTCTTAAATATCCATCTCGTCCTCGTTTGTATAGATTATCGCCAATAAGTGAATAGTCTTGAGCTTCCTGCTCTAGACTTCGTTGTCGTGCTAAAGTCATTCCTTGAGGGAATGTTTTCGTCCTCAAGTATGTCACTAAAGGTTCACTCCATTCTGGTGTGAGAGACACGTGATATAATGTAGCATGTTCTACTGGTGGTCTTTCACAACAAACAGAGCATTCTTTACACAACTTGTAGACGTCTGCTTCCATAGAAGGCCAATAGACTCCTAATCTATGTAGAGTCTACAAAGTCCGATGTTTCGAGTGATGTTGCTTTAATGCACCTTCATGTGCTAATTGCAACCAATTCGCATGTTCTGATTCATCTACAGAACAAGCAAGAATCTTTTGATTATCTTGTTTATATATACTTCCTGCTATTATTTGATATCTTTGAGACTTGGTAATTTCTCCTTCCTTGATCCTTATCCTTGGATTCTTGAGTCCATATGTGAGAATAGGGACAATAGGCTTAGCCCATTTTGGTGCTGTCTCAAGGTTAAACAAATATGCATCTAGTAACTCATCCCCTATCCCTTCAGGAGCTTCTCCTGAGGTTAGTCTCGAGAGGTGGTCAGCTCTAAGATGTGTCTTTCCCTTCCTGACTACTACTTCAAAATCATATTCCATGAGTAATAGAAACCAACGTATTAATCTTCCTGTATTACATGGTTTATTGACTAAGTACAGTAATGCTTGATGATCTATAAAGAATTTGAACTTATTCGCCAATAAATAATGCTTGAATTTCTTTACTGCGTAGATTATTCCTTATCCTTCTCGTTCCATAATGGTGTAATTTCTTTCTGTTGCGTTCAACTGTCTACTCGCATAAGCTATGGGGAGATCTATATTACCTTCATTCGTGGGTTGTGCTAACACACATCCTATGGCATAGTTGGATACATCCACATGTACATGGAATGGCTTACTCCAATCCGGGGTTGTCAATATAGGTGCTGAGCACAAACATCTTTTAAGTTCAGTAAATGAATTCTCACACTCATCTGTCCATCGGAACTTGGCTAGAAGAGAGTATAGAGGCTTGGCTATGATTGCATACATGTGTATGAATTGTCTATAATAACCACATTGTCCCATAAATGCTTGTACCTCCTTCACATTATTTGGTCTAGGTAGTTCTGCAATTACTTTCACCTTTTCTTCATCCGTAGAGATTCCATTCTTTGACACAATGTGTCCTAGAATTTTTCCTTGTCTGACCATGAAAACGCATTTTTCTGGGTTCAAACAAACTTGATATTCTCGACATTTGTCAAATACTTGTCTTAGCTCTAGGATATGTGTCTGCCTGATATTTGAATGAGCGCATAGGTCATCTACATAAACTTCCAAATTCTTGCGTAAGAATTCCTTAAAAACGTGACACATGAGTCGCTGGAAAGTGGTGGGTGCATTTGTCAAGCCAAATGGCATCACACGAAATGCAAATATGCCCCATGCTGTGGCAAAAGCCGTCTTGTGTTGATCTTCTGGAGCAATGGCTACTTGATTATAGCTTGAAAAACCATCAAGAAAGTTGTAAACTTCCTTGCCCGCAACTCTTTCCAATAAATGTTCCATGATAGGAAGAGGATAACTATCTCTAATCGTGGCGGCATTAACCTTTTTAAGGTTAATACACACACGCAATTTTCCATTCTTCTTGGGCACAACCACAATGGGGGAGACCCATTAGGTATGCTCAATTTCGTAAATGAATCATGCTTCTATCAAACGATCTATTTCTTCTTTAATCTTTGCAGCATAATTATCATTGTACGTGTATGGTTTCTGTTTCATAGGTTTTGCATCTAGAGTCATAGGGATTCTATGAGAACATATATCTGGATCTACTCCTTTCAAATCTTTGTAACTCCAAGCAAACACATCTCTATATTCCCGCAATAGGGCAACTAATTCTTCTTCTTCTTCCTTCGTCAAATCATGCCCCATGTATGTACATTTTTCTTCTTCTCCTTCTATGGCTACTATTATTTTTTTGGTTTTCTCTCGGTTATCATATACTTCTCCAACGTTGGCTTTTCTAGTAGGCATTCATACCATGATTCGTCAATCTTCTATTTCATATTTCTTGAAGTTCTCGGGAACCTCAAACAAAGATACTTCTGCCTCTGACAAGGTTTCTTTCTTCTTTCTTTTCTTGCCTTCACTCTTGGCAATCACTTGTGTGGTTAATCTTACCTCATTCATGATTTCTTCGTGTCTCTGAGGGTAAGTTTCTACTTCGTAGAAGTATTCTTCATCTGATGCAAAGGGTGAATCCATAATAATAGACTCTAGATCAAAGTCACTTGCGTCCTCGAATGCATCAATGCTAGGTTCACATTCTTCTATAATTGAATCACACATGATTGGCTCTATCGTGAAAACTCAAATTTCATGGCCATCCTTGTCATAGTGAGGTGTCCATTGTTCTTGATTGATGGCTATATCCATTGTTGCTAATATTTTTGCCCAACCATGAGGTTCAAACTCCTCATCTGGAAATACTACAGGTGC
This sequence comes from Ceratopteris richardii, assembly GCA_020310875.1. NCBI lineage: Eukaryota > Viridiplantae > Streptophyta > Polypodiopsida > Polypodiales > Pteridaceae > Ceratopteris > Ceratopteris richardii. The sequence goes on along the minus strand of CM035417.1, from coordinate 172,795,653 downwards.
GTAAGTTGGGTCTTGAAGGGTTCTTGGATGTTGTTCTGCACCTAAGGTCCTGGCTTCTAACCGTTCTTCCTCTTGTTTGGCTACTTTACACATCCATAGATGAGTATCCTCATGCAACCACGTGAGGTCTGATTCCAATGAGTGTATCGATTCCGTTTCTACCTGTGTCTTATGAATGGTATTCCATTGTATTGGGGGTACATCTCGATGTGAATAGTCTTTAAGATTGACTTTATTAGTCACTCCTAAATGTTGCAAGTACAAAGAATTAGTTCCCCAATCTTGTACAATTTGCAACTGACGCATGAATGGTCGTCCTAAAATCATCTCGTAAGCATGATTTTTCGCAAAATCACAAATGGAAAAGGTATGCTCAGACTCCACACCACAAGTGGTGAGAGATATGCCTTCTAGTAAGCCTAATGGTTTCTCTATGTGTCCATCAGCCATTTGTAGCTTCATCCGGGTGGGTCTCAATGCTGGCTTACCCCAATGTTTCCATAAAGCGGTGGTAGCAATGGCTACTCCGGCTCCTGAATGGCTTTCGTGGTGTAGGCCTGATGGGTTATTGGAAGATAAGTGTTACCTTCCTCTCCTTTGCTTACATCTCTGATCCTTTCTAAGGGTATCTCTGGTACCTTCCTATGTGATCCCATTTATGAGGGACTAGTAGCAAGCTCAGGGAATTGATTTGCTACATGTTTCCACAGCTTTGGTTTAACCTTCAACAACTCCTCTAGAGTGAGGTGACATTGTACCTTAGTGTTCTTGACTACTTCGGTGTTTCTAGGGATCACTAATTCTTCATTCCTCACTATTATTGTGGGTTCTCTCATGCTAATAGACTTGGCTTCCCAAGGTCCTGTGAACTGAGGTAATTCTTGCAAAGAATTGGATTGAAAACCTGTGTGTTCACTCAGTTGTTCTTCCTCTACATCATCGTAGATAGAGGGAATGTCTTGGGGAAATTTCTCTTGCAAGTCATCTATTTCTTGAATAGGAGGATGTCTTCCTTGTTCTTTTCTCCACTTCTCTTCTTGGATTTCTCTCAAAAATTCATGCAAATACCTATGTATGGAAGACAGGTTGTCTTCACCCTCTGTGTTGGGTACTTGAGACACGGATGGTGTGTTCCTTTCCTCTGTCTCTAAGGCAATAGGGTTCCTATGCTGATCCTTTTTCTCTTTGCTATCGATCAAGTATTCTAGCCTCTCCATTAATCCTTGAAAGCGTAGTTCAGGTTTAGCCATGTTATTCCAATTAAGATATCTAGAGGCTTCAAACATCGCTTGTGCCAGTTCTACAATTTTCATACAAAGTTTAGTCCTCTCAATTTCTAAGTCTGTTCGAGGGTAGTTCTTACTCATTTCAGCTATTTGAGGTCCTTCTTTTATTCTGGCTTGATACGCACGAAACATCATGTCTAGGTTTTCTTGTATGGGTTTTGCTAAAACTGATCCTCATCTCTGAGCTAGGTTCTCTTGATTCAATTCCTGTGAAGTCAATTCTAGGATTTTGGCTCTAGATTCCTTGAGACTTCCTTCCAACTCAGTTATCCTTTTACTCCACTTTCTCTTGATTCTTTCTCTAGAATCTTTCCAAGATTTCATCTTTTTACTGCTAGATTCTCCAACTTCACTAGATCCGGCTATTTTCTCCTGATTAAGTTGTTGGTTCTGTAAGAGCGCCTAGGCTCTGGTTATAGCTTGGATAGGCACGTATGTAGGGTTGGATCCATCTGCATTGTGCACAATACCTATCACATTGATCGGTGTCACATTTGAAGCATTAACAAGGTTCTTAGGACAGTTTTTGATTATATGCTCTTTGCCACAATCGGCACAAAAGCCTTGTATATTATAGTATTGTGATTGTTCTGCTATAGGAGGATGTGGACAATCCTTTATGAAATGATCTCCTTGGCACCTAAAGCATGGTCCTCTAGGGCCCTGTGGTCTTTGCTGTCTCAATTGGGGCTGTGGATTTGGGTTTGTGTACATCACATTAGCGTAATCGGGCTCCCAACTAGGTTCCAATGGTGGACTATCGTACTGATATGTCTCCACATGTTCTGGTGACTCTGTGTAATATGCGAGTGGACTATCTACATGTGTAGAGTCAAAACTGTTTGAGTTTGGGTCACTTTCCGTGATTAGGGGTGATGAAGGCACTAAAGCCCTACTTAGGTTCTCTTCTGTAGCAGCATATTTAAATGAGATGACATTCGCTGGTAGGGGTGGCTGCTGAGCTAAAACAGGTTGAGGTCTCTATTGAGCTTGATAAGGGTAGTTCTGAGGAGGCCTATAGTAATGAGGTTGATCATTGTATTGGCCTTGATACCTACCTGGCTGTGCGTATGCTTGCGGGTAGTTTTGTCACACTGCTTGTTTGTTGTATGGGCAGTCTTGAGCGGTGTGATTCGTGTACCTTCTCTCGATTGTACAGTATTGGCCACTAGGGTTGGCTTGCAGTTGTGTTGCATTGGGACACACATTTGCCATATGATCACCACCACAGGTGTAACAATGCTTGTTTGTTGTTAACCTAGGCATCTGTTTACTAGAAACTCCTAGTTTCTAGGCCACTTTTTCTACTAGGTCCTCTATCGAGCTAGACAATTTTGAAGATGCTAGAGATGAACAATCTGAGTCCTTATACACCTTTGAGAGTTCCAACTCGTCTCCTAAGTTATCCTCAATGTCTATGCAAATTCTTACACACTGCTCTAGCATTCTGGGTTCCTTCAAGTATACATAGGAGCGTAGTTTAGAGCTCAACAGGCCATCTAAAAACAATGACACTTGCTTGGCCTGAGGGTAACTCTTGCATTGGACATCTTTCGACATATTGTCTAAACCTATGTCCTGCCAGTCTAACTGTTTCTTGAGGGGTCTGTTTAAAGCTATGAATCAATGAAGATGTATCATGTCTAATCCCACGTTTGGAGAATTTAGTGATGAATGAATCTAAAAAGTGATGGATATCTCTAAATTGCCTTTGTTGCAATGGTTGGAAACAAGTTAAAGCGGTGTTCTTTAACATTAGTCCAAATGCATTATATTGCGTGAACATATCTTCTACTTGTTCTGCCCTTAGCACTTGCTTAAATTCCGCAACGTGGTCATAGGGATCTCCTGTCCCATCAAAATAATTTTTCATGGATTTTACTAGTTGAGTGGGTCTCAGTATTCTTGCGTGTTCACGTGGTGTAGGTAGAGGAAAATCATCTCTACCACTTGGCATTCTAGGTTCTCTTTGTCTATCCACTCTATCCGAGTCTATGGTGGTTCTATCTCTCCCTATGGGATGATTGAAACTTACTTCAGGTCTCTCTTTGTTTTTCTCTCTTTGGTTACCATGGGCTGAGGATGTTCCTGCCCCTTATTGGCTCGCGTTTACATTTGTTCGTGATGGAGGGAATTCTAAATCACCTCTCCATGTGTAGGTATTTCTAGCATGGTCTGGTACCACAAATACTCTTTTTGAAGTTTCATCCAGGTATACAACCTTTCCAGGTGTATCTGGGTCCTTGAATTTGTAAATCGTGATGGAGCCTACCTCACTAGGTTGTTCCGTTCTGTACCTCCAAAATGCTTCATCTGTTTCTTTGTTTACAAACAACTCTATGCTTCTATTGTCCTGAGGGATCCACTCTGGGATTAGTACTCGTGTCAGTACAGATTTCCCTCTAGGTGTCCTAGGTTCTTCTAATGGTTCTTTCCCTTGGGCTCTCGCTTCAGTCTCTAATTGAATTGCGCCGAACTCATTGGTATTGTTTGGTTGAGTACTTATGATGTACATTTTTCCTTCCTTTTCTATGTACGCGTCTCTCTCAAATTTCACCACTGGACGTTCCAATCCAATGGGTTGATCAGGGTTGTGCATTTGCACCACTTGTCTTCGCACACCATCCTCATAGATGCGAGCACCTAAGCGGTTGGTTCGGAGAAATTCTAACTCAGTCCTATAGGGTCCTTCAAGTCTTTCCAAATATGCTACGTTTGACCCTCCTTCTGGTCTTTCCGTGCTAAAAGCCATTTCCGATTCACTCGTATCTGAGCTCAACTCGTAGGGATAACTATTATTCAATTGTTGAGCCCACGATCGTGCAGTGGTTCCTAGGTTTGCTTCTGATGATCTAAGGCTTTGTCTGTCTGACTTACCTATATGCTTGCCCGATCTAAGGTTCATGAATTTACTTCCTTTGATCGTTAACGCTCCTTGTTTTTAATTGCTTGGTTCTTTTTAAATGCCTTTAAGTTCTTGTCTAGATGTATGCGTCAGGAATCAACTTTCTGTGGTACTTCTGAGTTCTCGTTCCATCATATTTAAGTTCTTTCCTTTAGCTTTTCGTATCTCACACCTTTACTTTAGTCTTGGACTTTAAAAATTTAATCTCTTGAACTTGATCGTTCCTATCGTCATCAATCTAATCCACAATTCTAACGTTTAGCTTAAGCTAAGAATTGACTGAGGGGGTTGAGTAATCTTCCAACCTCAAGTCAGTTGCTTTGGTTGCTCTGATGCCCAAGAAGCCGCGCTTCCCAAGCCCTGCGTTCTTCATTGCCTTGCCTTGATTTCCCTTGATTGTCCTTGCTAGACCTGTAAGAATTCAATATTTATACCAATTCTCAAATGGATGATCAAGCACTTAAGTATATACACTTTTAAAGTCCCTTATCCTTTGACGAAATTTTCTTCCAAAGCTCCCTTTCTTTCCTAGTCTCACAGATGTTCAACCTCAAAATATTCTCTCTAGAAATCAAAATATACTCGTAAAGAGCTTTCTAACGAGCTATCAAGCTCAAAAAACGGACTTCGAATGAAAAAGATATGACTGTTAAGGCCCTCGGGGGTAAAAAACTGACACACAAGTTTTTCTTCAAATATGAGTTAAGGGGTCTCTTATGAGTATAATCACCCAAAAATTTGCAAAAAATAGCCCCAAAATTGGTCAAAAATTGAAACCCTAAAATTGGCGTTTGGGGTGGACAATCGCGATGGTCTAAGACAATCACGATGGTCTGGGACCATCGCGATGGTCCAAGTGAACCGTCCCAATGGCGTGGCACAATCGCGATGGTCCGAAGGTGCGAACTATCACGATGGCGTAAATGTGAGCAATCACGATGGTGTGAATGAACCGTCGCGATGGTCTAATCGGTGAGCAATCGCGATGGCATCGGTCAACGGTCAACGCGACAATCGCGATGGCCTGAGCCCATCGCGATGGTCACGAGGCACGATGGCTTGAGATAATTGCAATGGTTCAATTTTCGAGGTGTCGCGATGGTCTAAGGGACGATGGTCTAGCTTGCCACATGGCAGCATCGGCGCAATGGCATGAGCCAATCGCGATGGCGTGGGGTTGATAGGATCGTCGCAATGGCCAAGGACCATCGTGATGGTTCAAGTGAACCGTCGCGATGGCGTGAGACCGTCGCGATGGTCCGGCCGAGCGATCGCGATGGCGTGAGCCAATCGCGATGGTGTGACACAATCGCGATGGCATGAGCCAATCGCGATGGTCCACCAAACTATGAATTTTTGCAAAGCGTTTGTGGATCCGTGTATGCGCTGGTGTCGCCTACCTCGTGGTGAACTCGCTTACCAAAAATGTCGAAGTTGACAGACCATCGCGTTGGTCTGACACACTCGGCAGATCTCTGACAGAAAGTGAAATTTTACATTTTGCAAGCTTTCTTGATGCACTGGAGCACTGTACCTACAAGAAAACTCAAAAACACAATAGCACATGCAAGCACAAAAGCTCTCTCTCTCTCTCTCTCGCATGCACAAATGAGGGGAAATGAGGAGAATGGGTGGATATGGTGAATTTTCCGACTTTTTTGGAGTGGAAGATGATGATGCGATGATGAAGGAGGAGTGTAGGGGAGATGATAAACACTAAAAACTAACTAAAAACAACAACAAAAACTGATTTTTTTTTTACCTTCCAATGCCACTTCTTGCTATACTCTTACCATCACACATTCGTCCTAGACTCGATCCTCGGCAACGGTGTCAAATTTGGTGTTGCTCTAGCACAATGGTGAGAACCACGTTAAGAAGCTCCACCTCCTTAATGTCCATCTGTGGAAGAGATAGGAGTGATATGAAGATCGTGAATATGAGATGAAGTGAGAATGATGGTGAAAAGCATAGAAATGCACACACACATACACACACAACGAAGAGACAAGCAAGACACAATGGAAGGTAGGAAATCAACTATATTGCTCAAGAACACTCTTACAAGCTCAAGCTCACTCTAGCTCATACAATTCTACACTAGCTAACCTCAAAAATGAGCTCTCTAGATCTTTTTATAGATTCTAAACTAGTTTTGACCGGTTTCACATCTAGTGACCGGCATAGTTAAAAAATAGGTTCTAGGTGCTATTTGAAAGGGTAAACGGTGTCTAAAAATAACCAAAATTGGTACGGTCATTCTACCTAAGCTCATCAAGCTCAAGGACTCCTCGGCTTGCACAAAATGGAGCTATAAATTACAAAAAGGGTTTTACTATGTTACATATGTTACAAAAGTGATGAAAATCACTATTGGAGGTTTTGAAAAGTATTTATGAAACATAATTATTTGAAAAATGATTCGACTAACTCCCTACTACTTTGTCGTGCTCTGTCTTCACATGCTTTCGCGTCTTGTATGCCTCTGGCTACTGCCAACAGCAACCTACAAGGCATAGCTATGATACTTCATTCTTGACTACTAAAGATTATGCTTATATGATAAAAGCAGATGAAGATCCATTCACATATGATGAAGCTAAAGGAAAAGAGAATTGGGAGAAAGCTATGTAGGAAGAATATGATGCATTGATGGAGAATGAGACATGGTATTTGGTTCCTAAACCAAATAGTTAAAAGATCATTGGATGCAAATGCATCTACAAAACAAAAAGATTTGCAAATGGAAATGTGTCTAGGTACAAAGCCAGACTTTTTGTGAAAGGGTATGTACATACATATGGTGTGGACTATGATGAAACTTATAGTCCTATTGCAAAGATGACAACCATAAGGACTCTCATAGCTATTGTTGCTTGCAAAGGTTGGAAGTTATCTCAATTAGATGTGAAGAATGCATTTTTGAATGGATACATTTCAGATGAAGTTTCCATGGAACAACCAGATGGTTTTAAAGTTCAATTTTATCCAGATCATGTGAGTAAGCTCAAGAGAGCTTTGCATGGCTTGAAGCAGGCCCCAAGGGCATGGAATTATAGCCTTGTTAAGTTCTTGAAGGAACTTGGGTTTCAAGCATCAAAGGTAGATAGTAGCTTGCTAATCAAAGCAAGTGAGGATGGATTTATTTATGTCTATATTTATGTTGATGACATAATACTTACAGAAACAGATGACAAAGGCATACAAATGCTTAAGAACCGGATGGAGAAAGAATTCAAGATCAGTGACTTGGGGAATTTGTCATATTTCTTGGGAATAGAGATTTCATATACTCAACATGGAGTATATGTGACTCAAGAAAGCTTAATTGAAGAATTTGCTAACCAAATTTAAAATGGAAGATTGCAAGATAGCACCAACTCCAATGGACGTGAATCATAAATTGAGTAGATATGGAGGAGAAGAGTTCAAAGACATGAAGCTTTATCAGAGTTTGGTGGGTAGCTTAACTTATGCTACATTAACAAGGCCCGATCTATCATACGCAATTGGATTTCTATCTCACTTCATGCATTGCCCTAGAAAGGAACATTGGATTGCAAGTCAAAGGGTGCTTAGGTATATCAAGGGTTTGTACTATGGGTTTACTTCAGATACAAGGATCAAGATATATAGTGATGCAAATTGGGCGAGCAACTCTGATGATAGAAGATCAACACATGGATCTTTGTGTCATGTGAGAGATAATTTAATTTCATGGTGTTCTAAGAAGCAACATACAGTTGCTTTATCATCTACAGAAGCAAAGTACAAAGGTATGGTAGAAGCTACAAAGGAAGTCATATGGCTAAAAACTCTTATGAAGAGTTTTGATATCATTCAGAGTACTCCTATCATTTGTGGAGACAATATGAGTTCTTTGTATTTGGTAGCTAACCCTGTGTTTCATGCTAGGACCAAACATATTGAGATTCAATATCATTTTCTGAGAGAGAAGGTTGTTGATAAAGAAATAGAGATCATCCATACTCCTACAAAAGATGACTTGTTGATATATTGACAAAGAGTTTGGATGGACCCAAGTTGCAAAGATTTAAAGATATGGCAGGGATTAAGAAGATGCATGTAATCACAATTGATGATTGAAAGGGAGCTGTTGGAGCAAGACAATCAACAATTGATGATTACATGAAGCTTAGGAGTGAAGACATGAAGAAAAGATTGAAGCCTAAGAGCATGAAGTGAAGTAGAGGTTCAGAAAGAGATGATCTATATACACATGTACATTAGCTTTGTAAATACTTCACAAATACTTGAAGTAATGACAAATTCATACTCATATATATATATATACATACATACATACATACATACATACATACATACATACATATATATATATATATATATATATATATATATATATATATATATATATATATATATATATATATATATATATATATATATATATATATATATATATATATATATATATATATATATATATATAAACTTCTATATGGTCATGATATAAGTGAGAAATGAAGTATGGATGAGAAAGAGAGGAGTAGATTATGAGTTATGTGTGTATCATCCATCAGATGAAAGATGAGTCGAATAGAAGAAGTTTTTCTGAGAATTGTGCGTTGATCTTTTCTCCATATCTCCTTCTCTGTATGATGGTTTCAAGAATCCTTAAGTAGATCTCTAAGTCCACAGTTAATGGATCTATGGGTAAGATTTGAGAGCCTAATTGTAAACAGGATGAGAGAATCGTGTATAGGAACATTTGTTGAGTGTCTTCTAAAATATGTGCAATCTCGATAATCAAAGAATTGATCAGATCTCAGTGCATAGTGTAAATTTTTACACAAATGAGGAGTTAAAATATAAGTTGAAAGGCAAGCCATCTATGGATAAAAGCATTTGAATAAATGAGTTCTAGTTTGGGAGAAGCATGCATTAGAAGTTGAAGGTGTCAAAATCGACTATACAAAAGTACAGCTTCAGACATAGGTACATTTTTTTAATCATATCTCAAGATTTGTTGAATCTTTTGAGAACTTTTAACTTGGAGAAGGTGTGCAACCTTTAGATGACACCTTGTACAAAGTTTCATCACAAACTTTACACATTTGGTCAGTTAATGGATGAATTAAGTGTAGTAGACTTTTTTGTGTAATGATTTTCTTCACAGTTAGCTAAAGTCTTGATAATTTGGCATTGGTCTTCTAAAATTGGTTGAGGTTTTGAGTTATTCTTGATATAGAGGTGCTCTAACATCAAGGATAGCTTTTCGTTTGGAGATTAATCATCTCCATCACTACCTACATGTCTCTTCATGCTAAATGACATCTCATAATCACTTGTGTCTGAATTTAGAGTGTATGGGTAATCACTCAACTGTTGTGCCCAAGACCTAGCTGTATGATTGACACTAGCTTCAGAAGATCTGAGGCTTTTTCTATCTCTCCCTAGATGTCTTCCTAACCTAAGTTTCATATGCTTCTCCCTTTATCCTAACTTCCCCAAGTACTGTAAGAAAAAAGGAAAAAATGAAATGAATAATTGAGTGGTGGGCTAACAGTGTAACTCTAATGCCATGTAGAGGTTACCACAACACACATATAAGATCAAGGTTAGATAGAAAGAGAGATATCACTACTCATGGGAATAACACAAGAGATTTGGTTATAATGGAAAGTGGACTCAAGATGAATAAAAGATGAACTCAACTCAATTCAACTAAAACGCATAACTCTAATACAATGGAACTCAAACACTAAACAATATATAGATGGTTCTATCCACCCATGCACTCCCAATATGGAGCTTAGATGGTGATCTAGATAGAAGCTAGGTGAAGGGCTACAGGCCAACACAATGGGTACTAAGATGGATACCCTAATGGTTCCAAACACACAAATTGATGATCCTACATGGGTACGGGACCATCTCTATAAGGTCCTCCAAGCCTAAGTTGGCCTACCCATGTTCTAGGGTCGTGGTAGCTTGATCCATGCCCAAATAATCTCCACCATTGATCTATGCGGTGAATCCTATGGTAGAAAGGTAGGATCAACAACCATTTGTTTGCAGCCCTTGATCTTGCTTAATCCACACTTAGGATCAAGTCTAGATCCATTGGCCCACATTAAATAGACCCTTCCCCAGGTTAAGAAAGCTACTTTTGTTTCTATCCCTTGATTTAGGTTGATCCTCACATCGGATCAATCCCAAATCCAATGGCTTAGAAGTAACCTTCCTAACTATCCATCTGCGGTCTACACTAGACCTCATCTGACCTGAAAGTCATGAACCTACCAATGTCCAACAGTCTCACATGGCTTCTCCTCATAATGGGGGCCTTACAAAATAGAGTGTTATGGAACAATGGTGGTGCTACATAAGGGTGGGGCATTGAGCATATCTAACACCCCCCCTCAATGTCCACCCAAAGGTGAACTACCTTCTTGGCCTGATGCCAAGTCTTCCATGAGGGTGGAGCATTGACCATGTCTAACACCCCCCCTCAATGTCCACCCAAATGATGAACTATCTACTTGGCCCAATGCCAAGTCTTTGAAGATGTATCTGAAGTAGATCCTTTGTAAGCACTTTGGTGAGGATACCCATTGCATTCTTCATGGTTGCATAGTAGACTATTTCCACCATCCTTGTCAAGTGTACCTGCTTGCCCACTCTTGAATGTCCTTCACGAGGTCTATTCCCAAGCCTTCTCAAAAGTTTGACTAGAAAACTGATATCTTGTATGGTACTCCATAAGTAGATAAGACTACCAAAGACCTTCATGTATCTCCCAATGTTTATCTGCTCATGCAATGATCTTAGGGCTTGTTTCATCACATATGCCTTCTTCAGCTTACATAGTATGTCCTTTGAATGTGGAGCCTCAAACCTTGGTGGCTACAACACATGTACCTCCTCCTTGAGGTCAAGATTCAAAAGTTCTAATTTGACATCTAACATAGAAACTTGCCACTTCATCTGAGCTGCTAGCATCACTATGATGCAAATATTGGTCATTAGAGCAAAAGAGTATTGAAAACTAAAACCCTTCATGAGTGAAAGTCCTTGTGCTACCAATGTCTCTTGATAGCATTCCAAGATTCCTTCTATCATGTCCTTGACTTGCCAGACCCACTTGGTGCTAGTGACCTCCCATGCTTCATTCTGCATTAAGCTATGAAAATTGGCTTGCATAACCTCCTTCCATGCCGGATCTACAAGTGCTTCATCTTCAATTATTGGCTTCATTACTTGCTTCATAATCACAACCATCATGGCTATACTGACTATGCGAGTAGAAGCCAACTTGTGCTCCTCTATTCTCTGTGATCTCCTTGGTCCTTCAGCCTTCTCTTTGACAGTTGTTGGCATATGATTACTCTGACCATAGAGCTTTTCCTTCACCCATTGCAGTGACAACCAATCTGTTTGGGTGATTTTAGGTTGGTAGAATCTCTTCTCACCATCTAATGATGATGCTTCCTCCTGTTCATAGGTAGGGATGACTCTTGGGCTAGGTACATAGTGAATTACTCCTTTGCTTGATGATAAAATGGAAGCTCTTTGCTTGTCCTCCACTGCATGTGGCTGCTCCATAGACACCACATCATGTCTCCCTTTGATCTTCTTTGCCTCATGGTCATACAATATGAAAGCCCTTTGCTTTTTATTATGACCTAGGAAGATACATCTCTTGCTTTTTGGTTCCAACTTGTTCTTTCTTTGACCTGGGACAAGAGCATAACACACACTCTCAAAAATTCTAAAGTATAAGATGGATGGATTCTTACCAATGTAGACTTCATGATGAATCTTTCTATTTTGATAAGTAAAGCTCATGCCTTCCCTCATACACATTGCTATCTCAACAATGGTGTGACTCTTGCATTCCATAATGCAATCATGCTGTGATGTGTGAGGTGTCACTGATTGACACTTTATCCCTTTGCACTTGCAAAAGCCTTCCAACTCCTCTAAGTTGAGCTCACCACCACCTCCTATTCCAAGCTTCTTCACACTTTTCCCTGGTTCATTTTCAACAAGTTGTGGTTGTTCTTTAATCTTACCAAAAGCTTGAGCCTTATCACGAATAAAGTACATCCACATCTTCCTGCTATAGTCGTCCACGATCACAATGTAGGAAGATCCTCCCAAGGCCTGTATAGACATCTTACCACACAAGTTAGCATATACCAACACTAAAGGAGCCTTTGACCTACTCTTGCTTTCTTGTGGGAATGTCTCTCTGTGCGGCTTGCCCATCATACAAGCTCTATAAGGTTCCTTCAATTCCATTCACTATAGGTAAGTGATGAAGAACAATACCTTGCTTTTGCATCTCCTTCCATATTATCCCTGTCACCATGATGGGTTCTTGTTGAGGCTGCATAGAACTAGATTTACCTATATCATTGGTCATTTGATGAGATGCACCATTGTCTAGTACCCATGAATCCACAATTGATTCTTCTTGTGTTGAGGAGCATACCACCTTTGCCTTGGCTCCATGTATTGTCTCCTCCTTCACTTCATCTATCCTCTTGACATGACAATCTGCAATTGCATGTCCCTTCCTTTTGCAATGGAAGCATTGTCCTTGAATCTTCTTCTTACTACTCCTCCTCTTTGCATTCTTACCTTTGGTTGAGGAATCACCTTTTTCTGATGCATTGTTGGAGAACGTAGCATCTCCATTCTTACTTCTTCATTGGGCTTTGAGCTCCAAATCCTCTTCCCTTGGTAGTGAATAGAACTCCTCAAATATCAAAGTTTGAGGTCTCACCTGAGTGTTGAGAGTAGTTACCCTTCCATCATACTTTGGTGGAGAACTTTGGAGGTGCCTTTGAGCTAGTCCCTTGCTAGTCTTCTCTATCCCTTCAAAAGCCCTTCCATCACATGGCTTCTTGATCTGATTAATGGATGCATTATGTTATATTCCAGAGATGTACATTCTTGGAGGAACGAGAAGTTCCTTGCTCGGGGGATAGCCAAGGCCAAAAGCCAGAGAGTTCATACGAGGACCTACTCATGATGGCCAGATGAGTAGAGGGACCTTAGAAGGAACTCTAGATGGTGACTAAGCAAGGGCTATAAATAGGCTGGGAGGTGAGTCCTACGCATGTCATTCTTGACTTCTCACATTTGGTATCAGAGCTTCAGGGAGAGAGACCTTGAGGAGATGGAGAGTTCGTGGACTCATGATCTTCTTCCGTGAAGGTTTCTCCATGCGCGAAGGCTTCTCCATGCGACACAAGACTTGTACAAAAAGAAAGCGTTCGGATCAAAAAGACAAGGGGCATTCGAAGGCGGCTAGGACACGCAACAGGTAATTCATCATATATCGTAATAGAGGGTCTGATCGCGAGCGTGAAGAATCTGGAATACGAACCCATGACCTTCAACAGGCTCTCTGTTTACTCTATCCGCTAAGCCATTATAGCTTCATGTTTAAATCGATCGTTTCTACATAGGGTATATCGGCTGCTAGGTGCATATAAGATATAAGAAGAGAAGTAAGAAAGAAGAGGAGAAAGAGAGAGAGAAGAAAACAAGGAAAGAGAGAAAGAGAAAGAAAGAAAGAGAGAGAAAGGAGAAAAAAAAATTAGAGAAAGAGCAAGAGAAGGGAAGAGAGAAATGTAAAGAAAGAAAGAGAAAAAGAGATAGAGAGGGAAGAAGAAGATTAAAGAGAGAAGAAAAAGAGAGAGAAAAAAAGAAAGAGAAGAAGAAAGAGAATGAAAGAAACAAAAAATAGAAAGAGAAGGAGGAAAGAGAGAAGAAGAAAGAGAATGAAAGAAAGAGAAAGAGAAAGAGAAAGAGACGGAGAAATAGAAAGAAAGAGAGAGAAAGAGAAAAAAACAAAAGAGAAGGAAAGAGCAGAAGGAGAAAAGAGAGAGATAGAAAGAGAGAAGCCAAGAGAGAGAGAGAGAAAGAAAGAGATGGAGAGAGAGATAGAGAAAGAGATTAAAAAAAAAAACGAGAGAAAAAAAAAACAAGACTAGTATCCCTACCTCCACTTAAATGGCCGTCACCCTCTCATACAATATCCGAATTGGATGATTCCACTAAGAATAGGAAGTAGACTTCAAGGTCTTTCCAATGAGTGGCTGGAAGCTATCATTGGATAATTGTAAACCATCTGTAGAGAGCATTTAATTCTCTGCATATCATTTCAAGAGGTCTGCTGTCCACTCACCTAGCTCCATTGTTTTGGCCATAACTTCATCATCGAATATCCACATCAAGAAATTCAACTTGGTATAGATTCTACACTTCAAGAACTTTCTTTGACTGGTCATAATCCATATTTGAACCATTAGAAGCCATCTCTGCACAAGCTTTTAGATAGTTGTTGATTGGCGAGGAACCCTTTTTGAGTGAATTGAGTGTCTAATTGTGATAATTAGGAGTCCCTAATAATATTTTGAACCATTTTACATAAGAATGAAGTAATTTTCATACATTTGCATCCTAGTTTTGCTCTCAAATATATTCATTTGAATACCTCTTGCATCAAAGTTTATAATTTTGCATTGTATTCTCTTCTAGTTTTACGAAATCAATATTGGAATGTGCATGAAAGCTAGTTTTTACATGAGTTTATCTATGCACATAAAGTTACACTAACCAATGTTGATTCATAAAAGCATGCGCAGATCTTGTTTGTGTGTTTTAGAATCTTTTGCAGGTATTGAAAGCAGAAAAAAAGACATGGTTATGAGGGCGTGTAGTGCCCACCAACACTTATTGGCAAAGTTTCTTATTTTGCAGGTTTCTAGAGTAAAGAGAGTGGTTTGCCAACCACTAGGCTGATGCCTATCATTGTAAAGAATATTATTATTTTTTTTCAGGCTTCATTTTCTTGGCAAAATGCTGCCGGAAATTTTGTAACCACATGGCGTTATATGCCATGTGAGAACTAGAGTGATGTTGTGTTGTGTGAGAGAGGAAGTCTTCTGTCAGGATAGCTAAAAGTATATAATTTTATTGAAGTAGTGAAGTAAAATGCATGAGTAAATGCATGTATACATAGACGATATGATTGCGAGATAATTGAAATGCATGATGCATTTTGTGTTTATCGAAGATCACTTTTATGTGTCACCACGAGTGGTTAGGGTGAGCAGAGGTATGTGATCAAGGTACCATACATAGACTAATTATGCCTTTAGAAAGTAAAAGATAAGGTGTATATATCAAGAGCACCTAAGATGTGTTGTCGACTAGTAACGCATGAGCACATAAACTGTTTTTCATGCGACTATATGTACTTAATATAGAAGTTTATCCCAAGTCCGCACAAGTGTGCTATGGATATGAACATCAATACAAGTATTAAGTGCTTGTATATGATTATTTGTAATAAGATTAATGATTTTGCAAGAAGCACAATGAATAGAATGACGTCCATAGCTATTCACTTTCACTAGAAGGTGGATACTATGTAAAGAGTTGATTTTGCAACGAGACGATTTGGATGTTTAATTTGGTTTTCATTGATCTAGATGATCATTATATGCATGGATACATCTCCATGACATAATCCATCCAAGATAATGAATAAGTTTGTTTAATTATAAGGATTAATATGTCTCGTCATTTTTAAGTTTGAAAAAAATGATCGAGCAAATAGTAGTGAGGTAGCAACCTCATAGAGATTTGGATGCTACTCTTTGTGGGAATGGCCAAATGTATTGAAATTTGGAGGGCAAGTTGCTCTTAAGCTTTTCTTTAAGCTGACCAATTTTCAAGTAATTTGGAGGCTTTTAGATAGGTCAAGTGACCTCTGCACTAAAAGTGCTGCTACTAGAGGTAGAGGCCTGAAACAAGTGACATAGGTCTGTTGCAAAGGGAATTTCTCTTCATTGGTAGATCCAAATGAAATTATGTTTGTTGGAGATGAAAGCCTGATAGATGAACTTTTTGCATATCAATTTTCATTATTTTTAGAGATCATTTGATGGGTCAAATAATCTCTGCACATGAAAGTGCAGCCTCTGGACTTTGTGAAATGAACAGAGACCATGTCACCTAGAGGTGATTGGTTCTCTTAGCTCATTTACTCAAATTGAATGATTTTTGCTTCTAAAATTAGCTAAAAACCTCCCAATGGTGTGTATAAAATTTCAAGATGAAATGTTTCTCCATTTAGGAGATATCAAGAAAAGAGTAAAACTTAGCCTCTATAATTGTTTACAATTTTTCAGGTATAGAGGCTTAGTATTTTGGTCATTGTGGAAGTTCCAAATGTCCAAATACTATAAAACGTATACCAACAAAATTAGATAGTATTAGCTATATGCTATTAAAATTTGGAATCAATTGGACATCATTTGATAGGTCAAATGATCTATTCTTCTCAGACTAATCTCTGGCGAGGATTTTCCAAAGAGTGATGTGCTGTATATCTAGCATTTCCACTAACAAATAGTAGTCCTTGCCTTGGGCATACTATAGGAATCCCTCTGAGGCCCAATGAGTCCATATGTGCGCATCATAAGGACTCGGAATATCCTCTGACTCCCTATGCCTAGACCTTGACCACTAATGTGTGACGGCTTGTCACCTGTAGAGACATAGGCAGCTTGCCTTTATCTCCCTAAAATACCCACTACAGCTTGTCATATGGTACAATCTGGCAAAATCACTTACTCCACTCAAGTAATAAAATACTATGCTCATCTAAAATAATTTGACTATGCCCAAATCTCTATGGAAGAATACTAAAAAGAAATAGAAATCTTTTCCAAGTAGTGTTTTATCTCTAAGCTCAAGTAAATCTGCTTGATTTACTCACTGAAATGAAATAAAACTAAAGAAAATCTCATCATGATCCAAACTGTGAATCCAAGATGATAATCTATCAACGATCCAGACTATGGACCAAGATATCAATATTTCAATGATCCAAACTATGGACCAAAATATCAATCTCTCACATCCAACTATGGACGAAGATCTCAATCAGTCACATCCCAAACATGGACTAAGATGTCAATCAATCATATCCAAACTATGGATCCAAATCTCAATCTATGATATATAATAATCCAAACTATGGATCAAAATATCTCTCATACAAAATAAATCCTAATCCACTCTCTGGAA
The DNA here is from genome assembly GCA_020310875.1 of Ceratopteris richardii. Classification (NCBI taxonomy): domain Eukaryota; kingdom Viridiplantae; phylum Streptophyta; class Polypodiopsida; order Polypodiales; family Pteridaceae; genus Ceratopteris; species Ceratopteris richardii. The sequence goes on along the minus strand of CM035417.1, from coordinate 172,778,364 downwards.
CCAAGTCCAACATGCTAAGTGAAGATCTGATCCATGAGCATCATCTGATCATCGTTATGATCAAATCATTCCTAACTAGGAATGAGGTGTCTCTCGTAAACTAATGTAATAATCTGGCACGCCCAGATATCCACCATCTGATCATCACTCTGATCAAATCATTCCTAACTAGGAATGAGGTGTCTAGTTGAGTTGATTTATCATTTCTCAACTCAAGATGAGTTGATGTTACATATAGTTATGAGTGATAGAGTCATAGGAATGACTCTGTTCTTTCCATCGAGGGAAGGAGACACTTCAGGAACACTTCATGATTTCATTACATTGTTTATGGTTGTTAGTACTTTATGGTTGTGAGTACTCATCGAGTTATTCTTATCATTGTGAAGAGAAGTGTTCGACTTTAATCTCATACACACATCTATGTGGAGTATAAAGTTGGTGGTATGGGACATCAAACTTTGTGTTCTACCTAGGTGTAGGACAGATGGTATGGGAGAGAAGTCTCTGAGATTGTCTTTTCTATATGGTTTGGAGTTCATTTATATGATCTTCTGGTATCATCTTATTATTAGACAACAGAGGGGCAGTTGAGACAGTCACTCTGTATGTGATCGCAAACAAGGCAAGTCCGCAGGCCAGCAGCGTAGAAGCGGAAAGACAAGGTTTGCACATAAGAACTATGAATAGGCAACTGCATTGAGAAGAAATTCATAGAGTACGTACTACTTTATTTGATATTCTTGAGAATAGGCCATGGTTCATACATAGTGTGTATGAGGTGAGCTAGATGCTTAGCCTAGTGGGCTATGAGTGTGCACACATCTACTTACCATTTTTTCAGAGTATTCAGTGGACTCATATTATGGTTCTCATTATATCTGGGAGTGTCAGATTATTACAGTAGTTTACTTTAGACACCTCATTCCGAGTTAGGAATGATTGATCATAGCGATGATCAGATGGTGATCATGGATAAAGCAAGTTTCATCCACTTGGAACATCTTGCATGTTATTATTGAGAAGGCGGTGGTAGTTCCACTAATTTCTAGACTTTCTTAGCACGTCTTCACTTAGCATGATGGACTTAGTTACAGAGAGTGGATTAGGATTTATTTTATACGAGAAATATTTCGATCCATAATTTGGATTATTATATATGATAGATCGAGATCCATAGTTGGGATTATTATATATGATAGATCGGTATTTTCATCCATAGTTTGGATATGACCGATTGAGATCTCAGTCCATAGTTTGGATGTGATTGATTGCGATCTTAGTGGATGTTACACATTGAGATCTTGGTCCATAGTTTGGATCATGATGAGATTTTCTTGAGTTTTATTTCATTACAATGAGTAAATCAAGCAGACTTACTTGAGTTTAGAGATAAAACACTACTTGGAAAAGATTTTCATTTCTTTTTAGTATTCTTCCATAGAGAATTGGACATAGTCAGATTATTTTAGATGAGCATAGTATTTTAGTACTCTAGTGGAGTAAATGATTTTGCATGATTGTACCATATGACAAGCTGTCAGTGGGTATTTCAGAGAGATAAAGGCAAGCTACCTAGGTCTCTATAGGTGACAAGCCATCAAAAATTAGTCGTCAAGGTCTAGGCATAGGGAGTCCAAGGATATTCCGAGTACTTATGCTGCGCACATATGGACTCATTGGGCCTCAGAGGGATTCCTACAGTATGCCCAAGGCAAGGACTACTATTTGTTGGTGGAAATGCTAGATATAAAGCATAGAGACTAGTTGTCTACTTTTTGAGCATCTAGTATTTCAGACACCTATCACACTACTTTTTTTATTTGGAATCATAGATTTTCATTCCCCGCTTACAGCTCTTTCTATATCATTGAGGACAATGATTTTTAGAAGGGGGAGAGAGTGTTATATTCCAGAGATGTACATGCTTGGAGGAATGAGAAGTTCCTTGCTCGGGGGATAGCCAAGGCTAAAAGCCAGAGAGTTCATACGAGGACCTACTCATGATGGCCAGATGAGTAGAGGGACCTTAGAAGGAACTCTAGATGGTGACTAGGCAAGGGCTATAAATAGGCTGGGAGGTGAGTCCTAGGCATGTCATTCTTGACTTCTCACACATTCACCTTCTCTCCTTCTACAAAATTCTCTGCTTCCAATTGATTTTCTAAATTTTGAATACATGTTTGGTTTCTTACCTCATAGTGACTCCTCAATATACTCCATGCCTCACTTGCCTTGGATGTATGTTGAATAAGAGGTAGAAGGGACTCCACACAATTGTTCACTATGTAATATAGTGCATTTGCATTCCTTATCTTCTAAGCTTGTAGAAGCTTTGCATCTGGGAGAATCACCTTACTCGGATCCAATGGGTCAAAGGTAGGTTGTGGCTCTTGTTCACTTCCCATCACAATCTCCAAAGGATCATAAGAATCAAGGATAATTGTAATCTTGAACTTCCAAAGAAAATAATTCGTACCATCTAACTTGCCTTCACTGAAGGTTGGTGGATGAACCCATAGTGTTTGCATTTCCAAATCCATTGCACCAACTCCACTTCCACGTCTAGATGCTAACACCTCCATATTGTTGAAGCCTTTGTGTCCCATGAGCTTGAAGCCTTGAAGCCTTTGCCTCCCAACAACTCTAGCGTTGAATCCTTTGCCTCCCACAAGCTATAGCGTTGAAGCCTTTGCCTCCCAAGAACTCCAATGTTGAAGCCTTTGCCTACCACAAACTTTGGACTTGAAGCATTTACCTTCACAAGCTTCACTGTTGAAGCATTCCTTCCACGAATGCTAGAGTTGATTCCTTGGCCTCCACGATCTCTGCAATCTTCTATACCTTCCTGTGCTCTGATACCATGTAAGAAAAAAGGAAAAAATGAAATGAATAATTGAGTGGTGGGCTAACGGTGTAACTCTAATGCCATGTATAGGTTACCACAACACACATATAAGATCAAGGTTAGATAGAAAGAGAGATGTCACTACTAATGGGAATAACACAAGAGATTTGGTTATAATGGAAAGTGGACTCAATATGAATAAAAGATGAACTCAACTCAATTCAACTAAAATGCATAACTCTAATACAATGGAACTCAAACACTAAACAATATATAGATGGTTCTATCCACCCATGCACTCCCAATATGGAGCTTAGATGGTGATCTAGATAGAAGCTAGGTGAAGGGCTACAAGCCAACACAATGGGTACTAAGATGGATACCCTAATGGTTCCAAACACACAAATTGATGATCCTACATGGGTACGGGACCATCTTTATAAGGTCCTCCAAGCCTAAGTTGGCCTAACCATGTTCTAGGGCTGTGGTAGCTTGATCCATGCCCAAATAATCTCCACCATTGATCTATGCGGTGAATCCAATGGTAGAAAGGTAGGATCAACAACCATTTGTTTGCAGCCCCTGATCTTGCTTAATCCACACTTAGGATCAAGTCTAGATCCAATGGCCCACATTAAATAGACCCTTCCCCAAGTTAAGAAAGCTACTTTTGTTTCTAGCCCTTGATTTAGGTTGATCCTCACATCGGATCAATCCCAAATCCAATGGCTTAGAAGTAACCTTCCTAATTATCCATCTATGGTCTACACTAGACCTCATCTGACCTGAAAGTCAGGAACCTACCAATGTCCAACAGTCTCACATGGCTTCTCCTCATAATGGGGGCCTTACAAAATAGAGTGTTATGGAACAATGGTGGTACTACATAAGGGTGGGGCATTGAGCATATCTAACACCCCCCCTCAATGTTCACCCAAAGGTAGACTACCTTCTTGGCCTAATGCCAAGTCTTCCATGAGGGTGGAGCATTGAACATGTCTAACAAGTACAACCTCCTTATTAGTTCCTTGTTCTTTTTTATTTCCTTAGGATGTCACTTTTTGTCCAATCATTTCCATCGTGAGGAACACTTAAGTTGTTCACACTTTTTGAAGTTTGATCACTTGATTTATATACTTTTTACCTTAGAGTTTATCATCAAACAAATTATTAATGCTTTCACTTAAGAAATTATGGTTCTTGTATTTGATCATGCTTAACGTGATGCTAATTAATCAATAACTCTATCCGTACTTAGCCTAGGCTAGGAATTGGCAGAGGGGGTGGAGAATGATCCAACCTCGAGTTGCTTATCCCTTTCTCATGCTTGAGTGCTCGGGACAATCGTTCTCAAGCCTGCATTAATCTCATGCCTTGGATGCCTTTCGATACTCTCAATGGTCTTGTAAAATTCCCAAAGTTAGTTCAAGATTTAAGTTCATTTTTCATAACAAACCATGTCCATTTATGTAATTCATAGACCCAATTTGGCTTTGTTTTCATGGAAATTCCCTTTAGAGATCCCTCAACTTTCTCACCCCTATGGAAGGAAGGAAATTTCAAAATACCCTATCTATAACTCCACAAAATGGCTTTTTGTGGGATTCGAAATGAGCTTTCCAATGAGCTAAAGATCACAACAAATGGATTTTGTATGTAGGAGTTATGATAGTTCAGGGTTCTATGGATTAAAACATGGTAAAACAGGCTAACAAGAAAACAGACAATCTTCAATTACTTGCTTGGAGGCCTTGCTATGCACCAATTACTTGATATTTATGCTCAAAATTGACCAAATATTGAAAATTAAAAAACCCTAAAAATTAGCCGAAATTGGGTGTCAATCGTGATGGATAGAGCTATCCATCCTAGCCTGTCAATTGCGATGGATAAGTGTCAATCGTGATTGATAGGTGTTGAACGTGATGGGTAGGGGTGTTGGTCACGATTGATGGTGTCAATTGCAATGGGCTGAATTCTTTGGTTTTTTTCCATGATTTTGTTGGAGTTAGACATCTGTGGATGCACGTGAATAGCACAAGGAAGAAGAAGATGCTTAGAGCACAACACACAATACTGAATATATTACTAGAGAATGTACAAAGATAAGTGGCCCATTAGGGCAATAGGCGTATATACAAGCCGAGGGAAAAAAACCTTCTAAAGAGGGAAAAAAGTGCCCCTACAATCCTAGAGTGTTCACACACATCGCTACCTAAATATATCAACAAATCCCCCTTGGGAGTGATGCGGTGAACAAGTAGCAGGCACTCATGTATAAGGAAGTGCTAAGCTATGTGGAAATCACTCCACAAAAGGAAGTAAGCCCAAAGTTTTGCGGAAAGCTTCAAACTTTTGCCTAGGTAGAGCCTTCGTGAAAAGGTCTGCAATGTTCTCCTGCGTGGGCACATATGCCAAGCTGACTCCCCAGCAAAGAACCTCTCCCTGACATAATGATAATGCCCCTCTATGTGCTTAGTGCGAGCATGGAACACAGGGTTCTTCACAACTGCCAATGTGCTATGACTATCACTGAAGATGGTGGTGGCAGAAGATTGACCAACCCAAGTCCAACAGATGACTTGCGATCATCCCAAGCCTCATATGGAGTGATAGACTGCAATGCTTTAGTGGGCCCCCTATTAAGTACATATGTTGCACACATGATAGCCTCAAGCCAAAAACTATGTGGTAAAGCCTGACTCTTGACCATACATCTCGCCATATCCATGAGTGACCTGTTCTTTTATTCAACAACTCCATTCTGTTGAGGTGTATACGGCACTGTACACTAGTGTTTTATCCCATGTTCAGCCAGAAATGCATTAAAATTAGAAGACATATACTCCCCCACTCAATCAGAATGAAGGGTGCCCATTTTACATGCTAACAAATTTTCAACCAAAACCAGAAACTGTTTGAAGCACATGAACACTTTGGACTTTGCCTTCAATGTATATACCCATGCATGCCTAGAAAAATCATCGATGAAAGTCACGAAGTAAAAATAATTTCCAAAAGAAGGTGTCTGCATAGGACCATAGACATCACTATGTACAAGCTTCAATTTTTGAGTAGCCCAAATTTAACCATCTTTTGGAAAGGAAGAACGCTGCATTTTGCCCAAAATATAGCCTTCACAAGCATGTTTTCGAGGTGCCTCAAGTTTGGGCAAAGAGGACGCCATTTAATATTTTTGCAGGCGTAGCAAACTAGCAAAATTCAGATGACCAAAGCGTGCATGCCAAAGCTTTGCATCTGACATAGCCTGAGAATCATGTATTGCACATGCCGAATCATTTACAGATCTTTCATAGTTTATGAGCTTATACAGCCCATGACATAAAATGCGAGAAGGAATAATCACATCACCATTTGACAGATCATGAAGTGTACATTTGTCATCAACAAATTTCACAACCAAGCCAATCTTGGCTAATGCAAAAACTGATTATAGATTTTTCTTGATCCTTGGCACAAACAAAGCATCTGAAAAAGTGAAAGAACTACCATTGACATTAGTCAAAATGATCATACCAACTCCCATAACAGGATAAGAGGAGTTGTTGGTGCATGTAACAGTATTCCCTCTAGGGGCAGGCTCAAGTGAAGAGAAGAAACTGCACTGCAAGGTAATATGTTTGGTCACCCCACTGTCAAAGTACCAAACATCTAAGTCTATTGCAGGCATGCACTACTCATGAGAAGATGGCTCAAAACTACAAACAGTAGTAAATGCCCATTCTTCTTCCTGCACAAGATTAGCAGACTCTATTTTCGATGTAGAAACCTCTGCAACAACCATTCAGGCCTCCTTTTTCTTTGCCTCTTTTGTAGCCAGTTTTGGACGATTCTTTATGATATGATCATTCCCTTTATACTACTTGCAAAATAATTTCTGCTTTTCTTATTTCTTCTCATCTTTATCTTGGTTCTTCAAATGTGCAGCGTTTGTAGATTTCTGCTTACTAGTAGAAGAGCTCCATTTTCCTTTGCCCTTCTTACTAGCCAAGGAGGCTTGATCTGCAACACACATAATGGACCTGTTATGCCTTGACTGATCTTCTTGCAATAGAACAAAGACTAACTCCTCAAATGATAGGTCATTTGGACTACCTTTCATCATCAACCAAAGAGTAGAAGCAAAACTCTGATATGAATTAGGAAGACCATTCAGAACGGTCTGCACAAGTGAGCTATTAGGTATAACCTCATCAGCAAAAATCAATTGTTCCTTCAAGTCTTTGATCTTTGTTAGAAAACTACCCATAGAATCACCTTCATTCATGTGCTCACTCTCCAACTGTTTTCAGAGGTAAGCAACACGAGCCTCATTCCTAGCTTGGTACAATGTGGTGAGTGTATCCCAAGCATCCTTAGCTATTCTACAAGAGGAAATGTGAAGAATAATAGCATGTTTGATAGACAAAGCTATCAATGCATGTGCTTGGGTATCTCTTCCGTCCCAACGAATATCCTCTATAGTAGGTGCAGTAGAAACCGCAGCACAAACAGGAATATGCAAAATATCATCATCTTTGACACCTTTTGCATCAGCTTCAGTACCTGTAGTTGTGACAGTTGCAGATGTGATAGGACGTTTTTCACAACTTGCACAATGTTCCACAATCCTTTTGCAACCAATACATGTCGCATCATATAAGCCCACAATGGGTAGTTGGTACCATCCAACTTATCCTCAACAGCCAACATACACAATACATCACTGCTTTCAGCCATGGCCGGTGACTAAAATACCTTAATGCAAAAAATTGACTGTATCTCAAAAAGTTGAACGAAATTTCCCAAACAAGTTTTGCTAAACCTGTAGCAGACTTCGAGATGCTTATACTGGAAAACCGAAACTAGTATATACCTTTGGCACAAAAAGATGAAATAGCCTACACAAGCATTGTGATAGTGCGTTCGAAGGCTGAAACGAGCTCAGATCGCGATTTCGACACCACAAAGTGAAGCAGTTTTAATCTTACAAACAGTTTGAGTATGCTCACCAAATTTCATACGAATCTGAGACTGCAACCGGAGAGGTGTAGATGATGCTCTAGATGAAGCGACGACCTACTCTGATACCAATTGTTGGAGTTAGATGTCTGCAGATGCACGTGAACAACACAAGGAAGAAGAATAAACTTGGAGCACAACACACAATACTGAATGTATTACTAGAGAGTGTACAAAGATAAGTAGCCATTAGGGCAATAGGCGTATATACAAGCCGAGGGAAAAAAAACCTCCTAAAGAGGGAAAAGAGTGCCGCAACAATCCTAGAGTGTTCAGACACATCACTACCTAAATATATCAACAAATTTTGAGTCAATCATGGCTTATATGTCATGATGGATATGTTTCTCATTTAGATAGGGTGCTAGTCATGGTTTTTTTATCGATCATGATGAACAAGGGCGTCTGTCGTGATGGACATGTGTCAATTGCAATGGGCTCCTATTAATCACGATGGATAGGCAGTCTGTCGTGGGGCTCTCATTCTCAATTGATTGATTTTTTGAGATTTTTACATTACCTTCTATCAATTGGGTCTCTATGCATTTCCATGGACAAGAATTTTGCTGTCTGCAAGTGTCAATTGCAAATTTTCAACCAATGGTGATGGACAAAGGTGTCCATCATGATGGATACTATCAATCACAATTGGTGGGTTGTCCATCAGGATCTATCGATTGTGATGGATAGATTGTCCATCATGATGGACACTATCAATTGAGATTGATGCTTTCAATTGTGATGGACAAAGAAAATGTAAATTTTTGAAATATTTTTGTGGATTAGTGTTGTTCAAGTGGAGTTTAATCTACCAAAAATGGTATTTACATTGTTCATGTAGTGATGAAAATCACTATTAAAAAGAATTTATTTTTGGAAAAATTGTATGGCTTCTTTGACTGCTTTGCCTACTTGGTCCTTCTCTCTGATCTGATTCTTTACGTCGATTCCCTTTTCATGTAATGCCTTGACTTCCTTGACTACTACCAACAGTGCTGTTGTTTTTGTTGCACCTACTATAAAGCAAATTCATTGGGATGGTAGAGATGCTCAGGCACATGGATTGATAGCCTTCTCTATCAAACGTGCCATTATTCCTCACATTCACTCTTGGAGAACAACTAAGGATGCTTGTGATACACTTACCACATTGTATGAGGCTAGGAATGAGGCTCATGTTGCTTACCTCAGAAAACAGTTGGAGATTGAGCACATGAATGAAGGTGATTCTATGGACAATTTTCTGACAAAGATCAAGGATTTGAAGGAACAATTGATTTCTGTTGATGAAGTCCTTCTTGAAAGTTCACTTATGCTGACTCTTATGAATGATCTTCTCGACTCATATCAAATCTTTGCTTCTACTCTTCGTTTGATGATGAAAGGCAATCCAAATGCCTTAACATTTGAAGAGTTAGTTTCTGTTCTATTGCAGGAACATCAGTCCAAGTAGAACAGGTCTATTATGGATTTTGGAGATCAAGCTTTCTTGGCTAGTCAGAAGGGCAAAAGAAAATGGAGCTCTTCTATTAGTAAACAAAAATCTTCTGATTCTGCACAATCGAAGAAGGAAGACAAAGATGAGAAGAAATCAGAAAAAGAAAATTGTTCTGCAAATACTGTAAAGCAAATGATTATGTCATTAGGAGCTGTCCAAAATTGGTTGCTAAAGAGGAAAAGAAGAAAGAGGCCAGAATGGTTGTTGCAGACGTCTCAATAGTGAAAACAGAGTCTGCAAATCTTGTGCAGGATGAAGAATGGGTGTTTACTACTATTTTCAATTTTAACCCATCTTCTCATGAGTAGTGCATGTCTGCAGTAGACTCAGATGTTTGGTACTTTGATAGTGGAGAGACCAATCATATTACTGCACAACACAGTTTCTTCTCTTCACTCGAGCCTGCCCCTACAGCGAATACTATTACATCCACCAACAACTCCTCTTATCCAGTTATGGGAGTTGGTAAGATCATTCTGACTACTACTGATGGTAATTCTTTTACATTGTGAGATACTTTATTTGTGCCAAGGATCGAGAAGAATGTGTTATCAGATTTGGACTTAGCCAAGATTGGTTTGGTCGTGAAATTTGATGATGAGAGATGTACATATCATGATCTTTCAACTGATGATGTGATTATTGCTTCTGGCATTTTATCTCGTGGGTTGTATAAGCTCATAGATTATGAAAAATCTATGAATGATTCAGCATGTGAAGTACATGATTCTCAGGCTATGTCAGATGCAAAGCTTTGGCATGCACGCCTTGGCCATTTGAATTTTGCTAGTTTGCTATGCCTATAGAAATGTGAAATGCTGTCCTCTTTGCCCAAACTTGAGGCACCTAGTAAACATGTATTTGAAGGATGTATTTTGGGTAGAATGCATCATTTCTCATTCCAAAAAGATGATTCTGCTCGAGCTACACAAAAATTGTAGCTTGTTCATAGTGATGTATATGGTCCTATGCAAACACCCTCTTTTGGAAACTATCTTTACTTTGTGACTTTCATTCATGATTTTTCTAGGCATGCATAGGTATAACCATTGAAAACAAAGTTTGAAGTGTTCATGTGCTTCAAACAGTTTTTGGTTATGGATCAAAATCTATCAGCATGTAGAATGGGCACCCTCCGTTCTGATTGAGGGGGGGAATATATGTCTTTTGATTTTAATGCATTTCTGGTTGAATGTGGGATAGAACAACAGTGTACTATGTTGTATACAACTCAATAGAATGGAGTTGCTAAATGGAAGAACATGTCACTCATCAAGATGGCAAGGTGTATGGTCAAGATTTGAGCTTTACCACATAGTTGCTAGCTTAAGGTTGTTATGTGTGCAACATATGTACTTAATAGATGTGCCACTAAAGCATTGTAGTCTACCACTCCATATGAGTCTTGGCAAGGTCGCAAGCCATCTGTTGCTCATCTACATGTTTTTGGTTGTCTTGCATATGCATTAGTACCTGAACATCATAGGAAATTGGATGATAAAGTAGTAAAATGTTTTTTTGTTGGGTATAGTTCTAAACGCAAAGGCAATTGTCTATATCATCCATAGAATAAACGCATTTTGGTTGGCCGTGATGTTGTTTTCTGGAAGATGCTATTCAACCATTACTTTCATGTACTAAGGAGACATCTCTTAGCTCGAAAGACATGTATGATACTTTACTGCCTCTTTCTACAGTCGGAAAGTCTAGTGTTGGTCCTAATGAGGTGGCTTCTCAGCCTTTACAAGTTTCATGTGATGATGCAAATCATTCCATTTTCTGATGCAGATTTACGTGATGCACTCGTTGATGAGAGAGCTCATATTGAGGAGGCAAAAACTATGCCAAAATGGCTAGTCTAGACTTTGTGCGACAACAAATTAGATGCACCTTTGTCATACCATACTCGTTCAGGCTCTCGTAGTGCCTCTTTGCATTAGATTGTTATGCTTAGTCTCTCTGATGAGACTAAGCATGTTTCATTTGATGAAGCACAAAATTCAAAAAATTGGATGGCTGCTATGCAATCTGAATATGATGCTATAATGAAGAATGGTACCTGGTCTTTATGTGAATTTCCTCCTGGCAAGAAGGCCGTTAGCATTAAGTGGGTGTACAAGCTGAAGCATAAGCCTGAAGGTATAGTTGACATGTATAAGGTTAGGCTTGTTGCAAAGGGTTATGCACACGAAAGAGGCATTGATTTTGATGGGACCTTTGCACCTGCATGCCATATGACTACTATTCATAGCATCTGTGCACTTGCAGCTCATCATGGTTGGAATGTACATCAGTTGGACATTAAAACTGCATTTCTAAATGGTGACTTGCATGAAGAAGTGTTTTTTTTTCAGCCCCATGGCTTTGTGCAAAAACAACATGAAAACAAGGTGTGCAGGTTAAAGAAGGCATTATATGGTTTAAAGCAAGCACCATGTGCTTGGGATGAAAAGATACATGCCTATCTGATTGCACATGGTTTTGAGAATAGTCCAACTGAAAGCACCTTATATGTTAAGCATGCTAATGAAGTGCTTTTGATCATTGTTGTGTATGTTGATGACATGCTGCTCACTGGTCCTCATGAGAAGCATATTGCTGATTTCAAGGATGATTTGCATGCGTCATTTGAGATGTGTGATTTGGGGCATTTGCATCATTATTTGGGCATTCAACTTATGCAAGTTGATGGTAGAATGGCCGTGTCAAATGAAATATATGGACACATTATTGTAGCATTTTGGCCTTGAAGACTATGAGCCTATTGCCACTCCTATGGAGATAGGTTTACGATTGAGTCTTCATGATGTTGGAGATGCATTTGATGTTATTCTCTATCAACAATATCTTGGATGCTTGATTTACTTATGCATTACTTGGCCAGATATTTAGTTTGCTATCCCACAAATGAGCAGGTTTATGTGTTGCCTAGGTGTCAAGCATTGGTAGGCGGTTAAGTGCATATTTGACTACTTGAGTGGTACCAAATTACTTGGATTGTTTGATCCCAAGGGGGATCACTATCGCTAGATTTGCATGCTTTTTTCGACAGTGATTGAGTTGGTTGCTATGACACTCGTGTTCCCACTAGTGGCTTTTCCTTCATGCTTGGTAGATCATGTATATCTTGGTTGAGCAAGAAGCAACCTACTTTGGCCACTTTGAGTTATGAGCTTGAGTATAAGGAAGCTTTCACAATGATTGTTGAGTGTGTGGTGCTGAGACCCCTTATGGCTAATTTGGGTGCTGGTGAGTCTTCTGCCACCACCATCTTTGCTGACTGTTAGAGTGCACTGGCAGAGGTGAGGAACCCTATATTCCATGCTTGCACTAAGCACATTTAGGTGCATTATCATTATGTCAGGGAGATGTTCTCTGTTGGAGAGATCACCATGGCATATGTGCCCACATAGGAGAACATTGCATACCTTTTCACAAAAGCTCTGCCTAGGAGAAGTTTGAAGCTTTCCCCAAAGCTTTGGGCTTACTTCCTTTTGTGGAGTGATTTCCACATAGCTTGGCACTTCCTTATGCATGAGTGCCAACTTCTTGTTCACTACATCACTCTGAGGGGGGATTTGTTAATATATTTATGTAGTGATGTATGTGAAGACACTAGGATCACCAAGGAACTTTTTTCATTTTTTAGGAGGTTTTTTCCCCCAGCTTGTATATACGTCTATTGCCCTAATGGGTTACTTATCTTTGTATGTTCTAGTGGTAATACATTTAGTATTGTGTGTTGTGCTCCAAGCTTCTTCTTCTTCCTTGTGTTGTTTGCATGCTTTCGTAGATGTCTAACTCCAACAATGCATGCTCTATCTCTTTGCAAGTTTATGACAATATTGGAGCTCTTCTTGTGGGTTCAATGATGGGCCACTTGTGGATTGTGTTGGGATGTTGTAGGAGGAGTATTTAGGAGAATTTTGTTCTTTGGATTATTTGTATTACATAACATAGGATACAGACTCAGAAGAACCATCTACATATGAAGAAGCCAGAATTGAGGTATTCCATGGAAGAAGAGATGGAAGCTCTATAAGAAAATCAGAATTGGAAATTGATTGCCAAGAAACGATCTGTGAAGGTCATTGGCTCAAGATATATTTACAAGGTAAAGAAGAATACTCATGGCTCAATTAACAGGTACAAAGCAAGGCTTTTAGCCAAAGGGTTTGCACAAACCCAAGGTATTGATTATGAAGAGACATTCTCACATGTGTCAAAAATGCCCACAATTAGAGTACTCATGAGTGTTGCATCTTCCAAGAATTGGAAGATATATCAAATGGATGTCAAAAATGCTTTTCTAAATGGTTGGATTTCAGAAGAAGTATACATGGCTTAACCTCTTGGCTTTGAAGATCAATCATATCCAGAATATGTATGCAGGTTAAGGAAAGCCTTGTATGGCTTGAAGCAAGCTCATAAACCTTGGAATCATAGATTTGTCACTTACTTGCAGGATAATGGTTTTATGGTAAGCAAGGTAGATCCCTCCCTCTTCATTAAGAGGAACCACTCAAAGGTCATATACCTTTGTGTATATGTGGATGACATAATCATTATAGGTAATGATGTAGATGGAATCAAGAGGATCAAAGTTCAGATGATAGAAGAGTTCAAGATCAATGACCTTGGCCTTCTCACATACTTCCTAGGTTTGCAAGTGGTATAAGAAAGGTTTTTTCCTAGCTTAGAGAAAGTACATTGGAGATATGCTTATCAAGTTCAATATGGAAAATACAAAGGTTGGAGGTACACCCATGGAGGTAAATCTGAAGCTAAGTGCTCATGAATGTGAGTTAATGGAAGATGTTACTAGCTATCAAAGCTTAGTTGGAAGTTTGAATCATGCTACTCTAAAAAGAGTAGATATTTGTTATAAAATTAGTGTGCTAACTCAATTCATGCACAATCAAAGGAAACCTCACATGGAAGTAGCAAAGAGAATTCTGAAATATTTGAAGGCTACAATCATTGATGGATTATACTATCCATATACATCTGATATAGATGTGACGCTCTTCTCTGATGCAGATTGGGCAGGTTCAAAAGATTATAGGAGAAGAAGCACCTCAGGTTATCTTACTTTTGCAGGTACCAAATTGATCTCATGGTCTTCAAAGAAGCAACCAACAGTTGTTGTTTCATCAACGAAAGCTGAATATAGAGGACTTACAAATACTACACAAGAAGCTATGTGTATTAAGACCCTATATTCTAATTTAGGGTTGAATACTTCTACTCCACATATATTTGGAGACAATATTAGGTCATTACATCTTGCTGCTAACCCTATCTATCATGTCAGGACCAAACCTGTAGAAGTTCACTATCATTATGTCAAAGAAAAGAGCATGAATAAGGAGATAATAACTCTCATATGTATCTATACATCAACAATGTGCAGATATGATGACAAAGTGGAGCTATTCTGAGAGGCATTGAGCTACTTCAATGAGCATACATTGATCTCATCTCAAGTATGAGTAGTCCACTACCTTGTACCATATTTCCATTAGCATAGACATTTTGATACATTTCTTCAAGTTCATCTCTGTTTATTGTTCTCTACGACATCTTCATCATTATAGTGATTTTGTAGAATTGATTTCTCTGTGTATAATCTATTAATGAATCATAGAATGTGAATGTGTCTATACACCTTCTAGATCCTAAAATATCGAGTTGACCCTCTTGAATTCTTAGATTCATTTCTCAATGTGGCTAAATTGGTGAAATAACTTGATTTAGTTAGCTAAAAAATTCAATTAGATGTGTGCAAAAGCTCTAGTCAAATTTTACCAGGTTGTGAGCTCTGAACAAATTACTCAGTAGTGTAATCCCAAAATAGAAGGTTTCTTCACATTACAAGTACATGCAAGTTATCTATTTTGGTGCAAACTTCTTGGAATGATGTTTCAAAGCACTTACTGGTTCCAAATGCATTATTTTGAAGATAAAGGAATCTATTAAGCATCCTTGGAGTTAACTTGGTAGGTGTAGGGTAGGTTTTGTGCAACACCAGTTCATCTCTAGAACTATTTTTTCCATCTCCTCACATCTCTTCAACCTATAGAATATCCCAAAAAGATACACCTTTTAGATTTGGCATCTAACTTTGACTTCAACTCTTGAGGTACATGTACATAGCATATACAACAAAAAATTCTAAGATGCGAAAGGCAAGGTTTTCTTCCACTCCATGCTTCCTTAGGGGTTAAATTATGTATACTTGACGTAGGATATCTATTCATGATGTATGTGGCTATGTATGTAGCCTCTCCCTAATAACAACGCGACATATTCATTTTGTTGACCATACATAGTTCTACCTCTGCTATGTGTATGTTCTTTCTCTCTGCTATCCCATTTTTTTCAGGGGTATACCTACATGTAAATTGTCATTTGATGCCATTGACCTGAAAATTTTAGAAAATTCATGGGAGTACTCTACCCCTCCATCGGATCTCAAAGTTTTGAAAAACTTGCCAGACTCCTTGCCCATATGTGCCTTGAATTGCTTGAAGTAGTGGAACACATTTGATTTGTTCCTAATGCAATATGACCATAATTTTTTTTGAAAAGTCACCAATCAAGGTTACGAAATACCTATTTCTAGCAAGGCATGCTTCTCTTGTAGGACCCCAAACATTCTTATGAATGAGGTCTAAAAAATTCGCACTCACATACGTACTCTTCTTGAAGGGTAGCCTTGATTGTTTTCTTTGTTGGCAAGCTACAAAAATTTCATGGAACATTTTAGACGTAAAAATTGATAGGCCTCTTACCAAGCTCCTCTTTCACATTTCCTTGAGCTTTTGTAGGTTTATAAAATTTGGCCTACCAAAATCAAGTTTTTGGTAATAGTGGGGAATGCAATACCTCTGATAAGCATATTTGCCCTTTGATTTCCTTTCAAATGGATATCTCCCATATGTTGAATGGTATGATCTGAGTTTTCACCTATTTCCACATGTCCTTGATGCTTTGGGACTTGTAAATTACTAAAAAGATCTTTTCGACATGGCATATAATTGCTACATCTGTTGTCTACATATCATACATCTTCATTAGCTTGAGTTGTATCTTCACCATACCTCAATATTCATTCCCTTGGCTGGATGATGTGTTTGCATAGTTATTTTTCCCTCTATAATTGTTGTTGTTGCTTTGATTCCCTAGTCTTTGAGCTCTATGATAACATTCATTTGCAAAATGGCCCAACTTACCACATACAAAACGTCCATTTGGAGTGGGTTATCCTCTTGCATTAATTCTTCCACCTCTTCATCTATTTTTTGCTTTTCCATATCTTTGACGTGCATTTTCTTCTTGTCCTTGGCCTCCTTGGTTTCTTTGATATCTTCCTCTTCTTCTTGTAGCACCTTGATTGTGTCTTCCTCTTCCTCTACCTGCATACAACAATTTCCCTTGCCTATCCTTAGCATTATGACCAGTAAGGTTCATCTCCTCTATCACCATGAGAGTGATTAGTTGATCAAAATTAGAAACAGAGTCCCTTACATACACTGAAGTTGTGAGGGCCCCACATTTTTCATCATCCCTAAGTCCATTTGAGGTGTGTACTACAAGATCATCCTCATCTAGGGCACAAGTGATTGAATGAACCTAGTGCATCTCCAAGCTCTTTAACCTTAAATATATAATAATTAATACCTTGAGAAGGGCCTTTATTGAGATTACTTAGCTCATTCTTGACCTGAATTTTCCTAGATTTTGTGGGGGTTGAGTACAATATCTCCAAGCACTCCCACACCTTCTTTGATGTATCCAAATCCTAAATATGTCCTATCACGGAGTTCCTAATATGTTGAGATAAAATAAAAATGACTCTTTTGTCCCTTTCATCCTACTCTATTACTAATCTTCTTTGTCATTTTTAGATTTAGCTCATCTATATAGGGTTTTGGTTCTCCACCACTCACAAGTCTCCACAAACCTTTCTCCATCAAAAAATTGCTTATTTTAAATCGGCATGGTTGGTAGTTTCCCTTTTTGAGCTTCTCAACCTAAGCATTGATATCATCCATGATGAGTTATACCTTTTTTGAACCTCCCTCTTGATGCAATGAAGTTGAAAAAGATGTCTTTTACCTAAAAAAATAGAGCTAGTCCTCTTGATGGTTTCATCTTTGATTCGATGACTTGTTTAGGCTTCCCCTTGTTGTTGACCTGCCCGTTCTTTGCTTCTTCTCTTAAACCTTTGATGAGCTGTTTAATTCACTTTAGGAGCTCCTTCTTCTCTCTTTGATACTCCATTTATAGTTCTAATACCATTGTTGGAGGATAAACACTCCTATGTGCACAACAAAAGCAAATGAACCCTCCTAGGATCTTGAATTTTTTCAAACATAGACTTTGTGTTTTCTACATTTCTCTGAGTACATGAAGAAAATGAAAATGAAAATTTTTGCAATGAAACTTGATTTAGTGATCTTTCCAATGAGAGAAAAATCACTCCATTTGGACATTTTATGATGCCTAAA
The DNA here is from genome assembly GCA_020310875.1 of Ceratopteris richardii. NCBI lineage: Eukaryota > Viridiplantae > Streptophyta > Polypodiopsida > Polypodiales > Pteridaceae > Ceratopteris > Ceratopteris richardii. The sequence continues at coordinate 172,760,483 of CM035417.1, read as the reverse complement.
CTAGATGCAAAAAAACAGATAACTTGATCTCTTCACAAAGTATTAGCTAACTACACAAACACTGTTCTAGACATTTCTCTGAACTTGTGTAGGCACTAATCCCAAGACATAATACTCAAATAAAAATTTATAAGCTTTAAAAAAAGGCAAAAATCACTAGAAATGGATTCAAAATGAAGGAGAAACAGCATCTACAAGATTAGGGGGTATGGGATGATCATCTAGAGAGATAGAGTATGTAAAAGTGAAATCTCTGCAAAATATGTAGAGAATAGCTAGTAGGGGTGTGCTTAAGCAAGGGGCCCTTGGGCACGTATTTTCATTACTCTAAGTTATATTATAACTCATTAGTGGTTTTAAAAATCACATACTAAACTCTTTAACCAATCAAAAGCATATACATGTAAAAAAGTGAGTTCCAATCACATCAAGAGGTGACCTATTTCTTGTCTAATCAAAATCTTTCCATTATTGACATGATTTGATGCCTCCAACTCATGGAAATCATCCTACCTTGATTGTGGATGATGTGGAGCTAGAGCTTGGGGCATGTTCCTACACCCTTGAGCTTGAAATGCAACTTAACTTCCAACAAAGTATACCTCACATGAATTCAACCTTTTCTGTTAGTCTAGAGGAATACCTAGAGATTTTAGAGCTCATTATACTCCATTATAGAATCATGTAGCTGAAAGGATGAATAGAACTATTAAGGATAGAGTACTTTCTATGCTACATCATGCAAACCTTTCATAAGGCTTTTGTGTAGATGTTGTATTGATTAAATTTCACATTATTAACATTTCACCTTGTACTACCAAAGTTTTGAAAGTGGCACAAGAGTTATGGAAAGGGAAGCCACCATATGATGATCACCCTTGAGTTTTTGGGTGTGAAGCGTATGTTCATATACCCAAGAATCTTTGACAAAATTTGGACGATAAGTCAAAGAAATGCAATTTTTTTGGATATGGTCAAGAAGGACAATTTGGATATTGCTTATGGTATCCTAGAACATGGTCAGTGATTAGAAGTAGTGATGTCATTTTCAATAAGTCTAAGATGCATAAACAACCAACTAATGAGGTTGAACTGAGAAGAGTGTTTTTTGAGGATACTAGTCCTCCAGTTAGCATGCATAAAAATGCTACACATAGGGATTTCCAAGAGAATCCACGTCAAGTGACAATAGTGTGGAAAGCTATCATATGGTAGAGCTTTGGTCAAAGCATCTCCATCATTATCTTGAGTATGAACTTCTCAAGAATAATGCGCTTAGTGGCTAAGAAATATCTAATGAAGTGATACCTCACTTCAATGTTCTTGGTCTTTCCATGACAGATCAGATTCTTAGCCAAAGCAACGACACTCTGACTATCAATGAGTAAACTAGGTACATGCTGAGGTAGATCACAAGCAAGACAAGGAAGCCACAATGCTTCTGTACATGCCTCACTTGCTACAACATACTCTACTTTTGTGGTGGGAACAACTGTACATTCTTGAAGATGAAATCTCCAAGAGATAGCAACTCCATCACAATGAAAAATGTACCTTGATGTAGACCTTGATTGTCTGCATGACCAACATAATTAGAATCTATGTAACCAATAATGGATGCCTTTTCTCTACCTAAGCATATACACTTGTCCTTAGTGCCACATAGATACCTCAAAATCATCTTGACTATTCCCAATGCTTCTTGCCATGATTAGACATATATTTGATCACAAATCCAAGTGCAAATGCAATGTCTGATCTCATAGCTACCATATCATACATGAGACTACCAACATCAGAATGATAATGAATTTGGTTCATGAATTTCTTGTCCTCATCTTATTTTGGGCAATCATCCTTGCTCAATTTCACATATGTGGGCAAAAGTGTACTCAATGCATTAGGGGAAAAAATGAACCCTTGAAGGGCCTTTTAGATTAAGGGGTGATTAAGGATGGACCAATGAGAGGAGGGTGGTGGCCACAGTCTACTACTAGACTAGGACTAGGTTTCCCTTGATTTCTCCTAGTCAAAGCCTCCAAAACCACTACCAACTCGTGGTTTTTGCTAGAAGAGTGGTTCGGAATTTCAAAAGTTTGATTTATATCCATTGGATGGTCCAAAGGATCCAAGGGATGGTATTCTTTTGCAAAAGTCAAGGCTTCAAGAAACATAGACCATTGGATCATTGAAGGATCCTGTGGCTCTTCTTTGCAAGACCAAAAAAATGCGCCTTTTGCTTGGCACCCTTCAATCAACCCCTCATCCAATGTATGCGAATGACTGCGCCAATGGATGTAATGATGGAGACTTCACCGATCAGCATGAAACAAGGGCAATCGTTCGATTCGGGTCGGATCCAACGAGCTGTAGTGACTGAGCTACACGGAACAACGCCGATCTTGGGGAGCCATTGGATTTCGCACGCATGAACGGTCTAGATTGACTACGCAAGTACTCTTCTCTCTCTACTATGCTACTACAACCTCCCTTCAATCATTGCCTTCTTCTTTTAATCCTAGCCCTTCAAACTTCTATATCAAATGGCGTCAATTGAATCCGACTGAATGTTCATTTAAGAGCTTTTTTCTTCTATATTTTAATTGAGAAAACCACTGATGGTTTTTCTTGTCCCCTTAATTCCCTACAATCTTAATCTTAATCCTTGGAAATTAGGGATCCTTACAAGGCCCATGTAAGGTTCACTTTTTCCCCTAATGGACTTTCCACCCTACAAATTAAACCTATGAAGTACTTTGGATATGTACGCATTTTGAGATGAGTATATGCATCTCTAAATCTGAGTATATGTATCTCTTAATCCTATCACAATTAATGCACATGTTTGGCATCCCCCAAATCCTTCATATCAAATGTCTCACTCAACTTCTTTTGAGAAATGACAACCCACAAGAAGACTTCCAAACAATCATTATATCATTGGCATAAAGTATCAAGCATATCAAGCTGCCACCTGAGCATCTCTTTCTATAGGGACAAGGATCCTCATTGCTTTGAGAATAGACTTGGGACTTCATAAGAGCCTCAAAATTTTGGTATCATTGTCTAGGGGATTGTTTAAGTCCATATAAGCACTTCTTTAGCTTACAAACTAGAATTTCTTTGCTAGGAACTACATAACCCTATAGTTATTCCATATAGATCTCATCTGTAAGATATCCATGCAAGAAAGCAATTTTCATATCTTTTTGGACTATCTCTAAGTCCTCCATTGCAATGAATCCCAGCAACATGCACAAGGTAGTCATCTTCATTACTCGAGAGAAGATTTCCTCAAAATCAATGCCATGTTGTTGCTTAAAAGCCTTTGCAACAAGTCATGCTTTATACTTTGGAGAAGCAATATCCGATCTGAGTTTCAACTTCTATACCCATTTACATGGTAAATCTTTCCCGCCCTTTGGCAAAGGTACTAAATCACAAGTACCATTCTTATGAATAGAATCTCATTCACTCCTCATGGCATGCTCCTACTTGACATGATCCTCTATTTGCATATCCTCTTTGTTGCAAGAAGGCTCACTAGCATCTGTTAGCATGAAGAAATCCAAACCTGGAACATATTTATCATGTGGATGCGAGACACATGCAGAACATCCCAATGTGTTGTTGAAAAGGAACATTTGCATATTGATCTAATTTCCAAGAAATCTTGATCTGCAACATGCATAATAGACCTGTTCAGCCTAGACTAGTCTTCTTGCAACAGAAAAAAGGTGAAATCCTCAAATGAAAAGGCATGTGTATTGCCTTTCATCATCAAACAAAGAGTAGCAACAAAACTCTGATATGAATTAGGAAGACCATTCAGAACGGTCTACACAAGTGAGCTATCTCGTATAACCTCATCGGCAAAAATCAATTGTTCCGTCAAGTCTTTGATCTTTGTTAGAAAACCATCCATAGAATCACCTTCATTCATGTGCTCATTCTCCAACTGTTTTTGGAGGTAAGCAACATGAGCCTCATTCTTAGCTTGGTACAGTGTGGTAAGTGTATCCCAAGCATCCTTATCTATTCTACAAGAGCAAATGTGAGGAATAATGGCATGTTTGATAGATAAAGCTATCAATGTGTATGCTTGAGCATCTCTGCCATCCCAATGAATTTGCTCTATAGTAGGTACAGCAAAAATAGCAGCACAAATAGGAATCTGTGGAATATCATCATCTTCGACACCATCTCCATCAGCTCCAGCGCCTGTATTTGCAGTACTTGTAGTCGCAGGTGTAACATGAAATCTTTCAACACCCTACACAATATTCCATAGTCCTTTTGCAACCAATACATGTTGCATCATATAAGCCCACAACGGGTAGTTGGTACCATCCAACTTATCCTCAACAGCCAACATACGGAATGCATCACTATTTTCAGCCATGGTTGGTGACAAAAATACCTTGATGTAGAAAATTGTTTGTATCTCAAAAAGTTGAAGAGAACTACCCAGACAAAATCTGCTAAACATGTAGCAAACTTCGAGACACTTATATTGGAGAACCAAAACCGGTATATAGCTTTGGCACAAAAAGATGAAATAGCCTGCACAAGCATTGCGATAGTGCATTCGGAGGCCGAAAGGAGGTCAGATCGTGATTTCGTCACGACAAAGCAAAGCAGTTCTGATCTCGAAAACACGTTGAGTATGCTCACCAAAATTTGTGCAATTTTGAGACTACAACCAAAGAAGTGTCAACGATTCCTTAAATGAAGCAGCGACCTGCTCTGGTACCAATTGTTGGAGTTAGACATCTACGGAAGCACGTAAACAACACAAGGAACAAGAAGAAGCTAGGAGCACAACACATAATGTTGAATGTATTACCACTAGAATGTACAAAGATAAGTAGCCCATTAGGGCAATAGGTGTATATACAAGTGGGGGGGGGGAACTCCTAAAGAGGGAAAAAAGTGCCCCGAAGGTCCTAGAGTGTTCACACACATCACTACCTGAATATATCAACACTTTACCTTTAAAATTCTTTAATGCATAACAATCTTTCTTCATATGTCCTTTCTTATGACAATAATGGCATTCAATATACCTCTTCCTTGATTTACTTCGACAATTATTCCGTTGACCATTCTTTTCCTTGTACTTGCTCCTGCCACATTGCTGATTCTTTCCTTGGTAAGAATCACGAACATTATATGCATCTCCACTCTGACTTCCAACCATATATTTTTTGTGAATTCCCTCACTCAAGAGTGCTCCACATATGTCATCATACAGGAGTTTACCACCAGGTGCACTATTGCTAATAGCTATGCAAAATGTATCCCATGATGATGACAAGGTGCATAACAACAATACTGCTTTCATTTCATTTTCCTTCATTTTTTGAGCCTATAACTGGGAGAATATAGCATCAAACTCATTTAGATGAGCAACAACACTCTATGTCGTTCATGCGAAGGTCATATAATTTTCTCATCAGATACACTTTATTTGATGTTGTCTCTTTTTCATATGTATTGCATAACTTCTTCCAAAGCTCCTCTGCACTTTCACAATCTAATACTATAAAGTACACATTATCTGCTAGGTGCAAGTGAATGGTCGACCTGGCCATTTCATCTAACTCATCCCAATCATCTTCATCCATGTCAACAAGCTTTGTTGAAATCCCATTTACTAGCTTCCATTGCCTCCTTTGAATCAGCACATCTTTAATCTGATTCTTCCATAGAGCAAAGTTTGTGCCATCAAATTTTTGGATCTCAAAATGGTCTTTGCCCAGCAAGTTATAACTCCTGCTTGGAACACTAGCACTAGGCCTTGATCCACCAGATGTGTCTGGGGCCTCTCATGCCATGGTAGAGAAGTGAATAGAATGATAATGGAGCTAGAAGAGTCCAAATACTAATGAATAAGTGTATCAATGGAATAAATCAACCATTGTATAGTTGACAAAACCAAAAATCTGGAAATATTTTGCCAGAGTATCCTCTTAAAAATGATCATATGACTAGTGTAAAAATATCAGAAAACTGCAAGTACTGACATGTTTACCTGCATAGTGAATCACTTACTCGACTGCATATAAACGGTTACCCAATAGAAGCCAACTAGGCTTATCAAGCACCTATGAACAACTATCATACATCTCCTATGGCGAAGCTGGGTAAGTCTTCCACTTGCATCACTAAAGAGACCTTGACATCTGGGTGTTTGCCAGCTAAGAAAACCTCACCACGACCCTCTTTATCAAACGTAAAAGGCTTTATGCAAAAACGTAACCGCTATATCAATGACCATATGGACGTACATAAGGGGTATCCATAGAAGCATACATGGTGTGTATGTGCTCAATATATGCAGTAAAATGACACCAACAACACTTGCAAGTGTCTGTCAACTCTCGTGTTTTATGCTAAAAAAACTTGCATAAATTTGTAGCGGCTGCTCCCACCAAAACTTAAACCCTTTCAAGGCTACTCCCACCAAAACTGAAACCCTTTCGAGAAACCTGTAGTTTTATGAGTGTGGCTGAAAACATAGCCCTAAAGGTTGATCTTTAATGTCAAAGAAGTACAAAGGGTACTCTTCTTGATTTTCTTGGACCTATGTGAAGAGAACGATGTGCGAAAGTACTCCAAAATGGCTCCAAAAGACATCCCAAAAATGCTTCAAAAACAGGCTTTGAAAGCAAAGAATGAAGCTTTGAGGGAACAAAACATGTTCAAGGTAATTTTAATCTTAGGCTTTTCCCTTCTTCAAACACCACAAGAGTGTAGCTTAGTGGCAAGAGATTGCCACGGTTAAGCGAGGGGGGGGGAACACTACTGGGATGGGTGACCTCTCGGGAAGTGCCAGGAACCTCTATCTTCCTTGATCGTTGAGGTCCTCCCTAGCACACAGCCAACGATGACTTTGGTGACTCGGATGACAAGGTATGCCAAGGTCTATGCCTTGGTCGATGCCTTAGTCGTAAGCCTTGGAGAAAGCCAGGGGACGCTCGCTTTGCTCGCACAAAATTGAGCTCCTAGGGCCGCGATACTCCGTACAAAAGCTGTAGAAAATGCAAGAAAAAACACAATACATAGGGAGCACAAAGACAGACTTTGTAAGTCTTACAAATGCGGTCAAACTTACAATCTATGGTTGACCAGGCCACTATATGTTTTATTAAAGAACATATACAAACAAGTGTCTGGTGGCCATTTGGCCTTTCACATGGACACTAACGGTAACTTGGGGGGGGGGTGTGGGGGGGTGGAGGTGATGGGGGTGGGTGGGGGGAGGGGAGGGGTAGAGATATAAAGAGAGAGCGAGAGAGAGGGAGAGAGAGAGAGGATAAGAAGGTACAGAGGGGGAAGAGAGAGAGAGAGAGAGTGAAGTAGAGAGAGGTAAAGATAGAGAGAAAGGGGTGGAGAGAGGTAGAGAGAAATTAGAGAGAGGTAGACAACGAAGTCCAAAGTAAAGATGTTACCTTGTACCTCAATTGGAACTCAGTGAACCACTCCCATAGGTCTTACTCTGCTTTGTTCGGCCAATGTCACGATGAAGTTCGTTGGTCTTGATGGTTGAAGTCAAGGCATTTCCAGAGTATGTTCATGCATCAAGTTAATGCATGAGCCTCCATCCACTATAACTCCTTGTAGATGTTATCCTTTAATAGTGACAGTGAGTCCCACACTCTTACAATCTGTAAGGGGGGATTCCCCTATAATTTTTTCCCTCATTCATGGCATTGGCCTTTGCAACTAGAGTGGACGTGGAGGCCTCATCAATGATATGTAGAGCCTCTGATCTAAATTTTGCATCCATTTTTAATAGTAAAAAATACTAACCTCCTTTTTTATAGATTTAAATAGTATTGAAGCCTCAAGTTCCATAGGGGCATGGGCTAAGTGTGACCTCTCAAGCTCCTTTTAGGCCCTACTTAATGCATGTTCAATGGCCTCACTTGTGCTTGTAAACTCTTGTTTTGGTTGTGTCTCTTCACTTGTAGTAGATCTGTCATCTTGTGTCCCCTTTTCCTTGTCCAATCCATTTGTACTTGACTCTTGGCACGTTTCTTCTCAAGGGGATTTCCCTTTGCTCCTTGTCTACATAACAAAGGATTCAATTTCTTCTAGTTGTACCACCATAATAGATGGTGGTGGCAATGGTTTCTTCTACAACCCCTTCTTTACTCATAGATATCATCAAAATATGAGGCCTTGATATGGATGTTTTGTTCTTTGGAAAAGAAATGGTGTAGTGGTCTAATTTTTGGGAAATTTCTACAAGGATGAGAATCCTCTGGTAGAGGACACTTGCTTTGATAATGTCCACACTCCCTGCACCTAAAACAAATGATTGGCATTCTCGAACCATTTTCAAAATTACCTTGAGGATGTGGGTTGTAGGTATTACCTTGACTTAGTGCAGCAGCCATTGCACTTGGTGGTGGTTGGACTCCCCCTTGTCCCCAATATGCTTTTGTAGCCATTCCTCTTGAATGACACTCATGGGCTTCATGGCCAGGTTTCTTGCATAACTAGCAAGTCACACTTAAAAAAGGGTATTCACTTATCACATGGCCCTATTTGCTACACATGGTGCACCATAGTCCACTTTTGATGCTACTTCCACAAAGCTCTTATCGCTCCTATCATAGTTGTGCCAATTCTTCTGCTTAAGCTTCCTCTTTCTTTTATAGTTTTAATGCTTCAATTTCACTCCTTCGTTGTGTCACTGCACTTTCTTCTCTTTGTGGGTCTTCTTTCTTCTTAAGTTCTCAAGCTCTTTCCTCAATTGTGCTACTATCACTTCAGGTTCCCCAGGGTATGGTAGACTAGAAGAGCTAATTCCATATTGGTGTCTAACTTGCTCCAACCTTGTTGTTGTAATAATGAATTCATCAATTGTTGTTGTGAGGAGCACTAGTTCTTTGATCTTGCATTGTGTGGATACTGGAAGTGGTTTAGCAAGCCACTTTTTGGGAAAAAATCATGGTGAGGGTCTATTAGTTTAGCCATAAGTGCTTTGGCTCTAGTAACAAATTCAGGAAATGTCTCCCCTATATCTAGTCGTAATTTCTCTAATTCTTCAATGACGTTTTTTTGTTGTATTTACATGTTGGAATTATGCTTTGAAGGACTCCTTTATTAAGTTCCAAGTAGAAAAATGGTTTTCACCAAATTGTCTAAACCATTGCTAAACTTTCCAATGTTGCTAGGAAGAGGATTAGAAATGCATATTCTCTTCCCATTAACCCCATTGTTTTACATAGGGCTAAAAATCTTTGTCATGCTTGTCAGGGTTTGCATGTGATAATCCTCTAAAGTAAGGAAATTTGATATTCAATATTGAAAGTAAAGTTTCTAAGTCTACTTGTGCTTCCATATTTCCTATTGATGATGTGGATGAAAGAGTACTGGTTGACCTACGAGTGACTTTCCTTCTTATTGTTTTGAAAGAATCTCCTAAGGTTTGTGACCACGTTGCAATCATGAGCTCCACATCCTATTCCTTAGGCTTAAGTTGAATTCCAAGGAAAAGGAAAATTCACCTATTCAATCACACTATCAGCACCTTTGCATGTCTTCTTCACTTTGTAATTGTGGTCCTCCCATGCTCAAGCGGCCTTGTCCCATTGGGCATGCCAAATTTTGTTGGGGGATTCTTTAGTTGAAAGGGTATTGAGTTTTTGTAGGAAAAGAATGGAGAAGAAGAAGAAAGACAATTACATTGGAAGCCTCCATGTCTTGAATAACATAAAATATTACAATAGCTTTTCTAGAATAAGTTCTTTGTGCATAATAGTTAACCAAAGAAGTACACACACAAGTACACAAAATATCACAATTACTTGTGAATTCAACCTCTACATCGGTCCTTCACTTTATCCAGTGGCTTGCCCTTGTCCACTCCTTGCACTCAAGCTTCAAATAAGGTTAAATTCTTTGATCACTTCTACTATCGACCTGCAACACCTCCTTGATGATACTTTGTCATACCTTATTTGCTCTCTTAGTTTCTCTCTGTGCACTCTCTCTACATACTTTGTCACCTCCTTTGCACACTTTGTCTCTCTGTGCACACCTTGGCTCTCTACGCATTGTCCAAGTGTGGGTGTCTTGCTCTCTCTTGCCCTCTCGAAGTGTAGTGTATGATCTTTCTCCCTTAGTATATCTCTGAGAATGCTCCTTTATGGTGTGTTGATTCCTCTTATGTACGTCACTTCACTTCTCAATTACTTGTCTATCTTGATTCTTATTTTGTTGTCCCAAGAACCTTCTCATGTAAAGATCAATGATTCCCTATTTTTTCCTATAGTGTTTTTATGGAAAATAGAAATTTAAATGGGGGACTACACATAGGATTTGTATACCATCTTAACTTCTTATCTTTCCACTTTTTACCTTAGTTTCTACAAAATGTACCATAAGGAAGAGTTCACATGGACCTTTCATAACACTTTAAAAGCCTTAATAACCCTTCAAAAAGACCTTTTTGCAACCTACTTTTAACTTTTCCTGCAAGACCGTTGTGAACAACTGTTTGTGCACTACCTATACACCCATGTCCTTGGCCACTTGTGCATCACTTTGGCTAGCTCAACAGTGTGAGGTAAAATTAAAGAGTTGGACATGGTAAGGCACGATGTGCCCTTACAACATTGGCTACTCTGAGGAAGGAGTTTGATGCAAGCATAACATGGGATTGATACATCATGGATGGAAGGAAGGACACAATCGCCACAAATGGAGAAGAACCATTGTGGTCAAAACCAAGGAAAAGATTGGAAAGCAAGCAATAGGATGAAAAGATCAGAGATCTAATCAAGGCAAAGAAAGTTAAGCTCACACAATTAATGAAATGGAGGCCAACCATGTATACAAGTCCTAGATCTGAGTCGCCTGAATCGATGAAGCACAAGGAGGAGTGGGTAGAGCAAAATTCAGTCAAACGTTGGATTTGTAAAGGAGTCTCTAGTGTTCAAACACTCATCAATATGGGAAATAATTTCAAAACCTTACTTTGGTGGGGGTATGAGAAGGTAGCAGTTTGCATAGCCACACTAAAGAATGAGCCTTTACCTTTGGTAAATGTATCTAGGTTCAAGTTGTATCCCAACTAAAAGGTAGCAACAATTTTGTACATATTTCAATTCTGAATAAGAAGTAGCCATGCAGAATAAACCCATTGCTCCCCCTCTTTTGGTCCTTGGGTCTAGTTAGAGCTTCTGTTCACCCTACATTTTTTAATCCTTAAGTTGTTTTTTCTGCTTCAAGTTGAAGCAAACTTTGGAAGTGGGAATTGTGCATTTGGTAGGATGTCTCAAGTTTTGGTTCAATTTTGGAATTATTCGATCTAGTGCTCGAAGCCTTCGTTCCAAAATTCTTTAGTCTAGTGTTCGATGTCTTTGGTTCTTCTGGCTATCTAGTGTCTAAGCAGACTGAAGCACATGGTAACATCTACTATGGTGATTCGTGCTTTCTAGTTCCTAGGAGTAGTAGTACATCCAGTCTAGTGTCTTCCCAAGTGTTGTTCTAGGCCCGTGAATATGCAATCTAATTACAGTTATTTTTGTGCCTTGGCATTGTCTATCACATTAACTCTAGTTGATTTTTATGCCACCAACCTTAAGACCCCATCTGTAATGCCTTTCTTGGTGTGTGAACCCAAGATCTCTATATAGTTTCCCTGAGATGGAGAGTTAGAACTACCGATCACGATAATCATGGTACAACAAGATGGCATAGCAAAGGAAAATTTGAGAATTTTTGTGGTGGGTGAAAGATTAGCATTATATAAAGAGCTCCTCCATAGCCAAATTGATTTATACATATGGGGGGACACAACGGCATAGAGAGACATATGGAGCCATCAAAATACAAGTACTCACACATGAAAGGTATAGACCATCATAGCACATTGCCATATATCGCTAAGGCATAGAGCATATACTACCTGTTAGAGATTCATTGCACACTAGGCACCCTACAATACATATTGAAGTAGATGTACACATATGCATAGAGTTATCAGAGAGTAGTTAGGAAATAGAAGTGCATAGGATGAAGAAGACGTAGCAGAAGTGGGGAACCATACCCTATGTAGAAGTGTAGAACCACATCCTATGAGAGAGATGTAAGACAATAGTTACGCAATATAACACAGGAGCAATAGCAGAGAAGATAACAGATATAGGAGAATCTCAACAATTTTCTACTAGCAGCAAGTACAAAGATGATGGCGTTGTCCACCCGTGCGCTCTCAAGGTAGAGCTTAAATGGTGATCTAGACAACTCTAGATAGGGAGATACAAGGTAGAGGTATGCTGGCTCAACTCAGTGTCTTAGGTAGTGCAGAAGTCATGTATATATAGGACCATCGGTGGCCTGCCATGGACGGCAATACATGGGCGGTAGAGCGTGGGCGGCCACCACCCGCGTAATTGCCATACACGTCTTTGACTGGTTGAACCGACCTAACAAATATAAATGATTTCTGACTCCGACAGGGAATATTCCATGGAATATTCCCTTTACCATCGCGCCGGGGGCGCTGCCCCCGGACCCCCACCAGGGGACCCGCTGGCCCCCTGGGACCCCCCAGCCAGGGGGCCCGCTGGCCCCCTTGGACCCCCCAGCCGGGGCTGCTCACCGCTGCCCCGGACCCCACAATTGGGGACCCTGGTAACTCCCTTTCCTTATAATATCTTACATGGTCCAATATGACCTTCATCCAACATTCAAGTTGGGATTCCCATCAATTGGGTAATGCACGCTTGGCTTCTCCTCATAAAGGGGGCCTTACAAAATGTGCATATAATCATGAGGGGTAGACATTGATCATATACTAACACCCCCCCTCAATGTTTACCGATGATAAATCAAGTAGGTCTCGGTCCTATGCCCATCTGTTGAAGATGCTTGTTGAGCTGCTCTCTTCCAAGTGCTTTAGTGAATATGTCAGCACAATTTGCCTCTGTTGGGCAATATTCTAGCTCCACAATTTCATCTTCAATTAGCTCACGAATGTAATGGTACTGTACTTCTATGTGCTTGGTGCGAGCATGAAATACTGGGTTCTTTGCAATAGCCATACAACTTTGATTATCACACTTGAGTACAGTTGGCATATTTGATGGAAAGCCTAGATCTGCAAGAATTCTCCTTAACCAGACTGCCTCACAAGAAGCAAAACAAGCTGCTTTGTACTCTGCTTCAGTGGAGGAGAGTGCGAGAGTTGGTTGCTTCCTACTTACCCAAGAAAATATTCCTGAACCAAGTGAGAAACAATATCCAGAAACTGATTTTCTAGAATCACAATCTCCAGCCCAATCTGAATCACAATATCCTTGGAGTGTATCACCTGTGGTATACAAAATACCAAAATCCAAGGTTCCTGCAATGTACCTTAGAATTCGCATTCCAGCATTCCAGTGACTCTCCTTAGGTTTGTTGGAAAACCTGCTTAACACTCCAACAGCATAGCAAATGTCTGGTCTAGTGTTGCACAGAAAAATAAGACTTCCAACGAGCTTCCTATACTTCTTAGCATCTACATCAGGCATGTTATCATCCATAGATAGCTTATGATTTACCTCCATAGGTGTGCTAGTTGGTTTGCAATCCATCATTCCAAATGCCTTGAGAATTTCTTTGGAATATTTTTGTTGTGAGATGAAAATGCCATCCTTCCTTTGCCATACTTCAATTCCCAGACAAAAATGGAGTAGACCTAAGTCTGTCATTTCAAACTCAGTTCCCAAGCTGATCCGAGTTTGATTGATGAGTTCTTGATGATCTCCTGTAATGATCAAATCATCTACATATACAATGACAACAACTAGCTTGCTATCCCTTTTCGTTACATACAAGTTAGCATCAGAAGTACTTCTTTCAAAACCCATATTTTTGAAAAAATGATCTATTCGTTGGTACCAAGCCCGTGGAGCTTGCTTAAGTCCATACAAAGCTTTCTTCAACCTGCAAACTTTATTTTCTGAATTGGGCACCTCAAAACCTGGTGGTTGAGATACATATACCTCCTCCTTGAGGTGACCATTCAAAAATGCAGATTTGACATCCATCTGGAAAATAGGCCAAGACTTTTGTGCAGCTACTACAAGTACCGTCCGAATAGTTGTCATGCGTGCTGTTGGTGCAAAAGTTTCTTGAACATCAAATCCTTCAATCTGTGAAAAACCCTGTGCAACTAATCGTGCCTTATACTTTTCTAATGTTCCATCAGCTTTATACTTAGCTTTCCAAATCCATTTAGTACCTATTACCTTCTTCTTTGGCGGCAAGTCGACTAGATCCCATGTATCATTTTTGAGTATACTATCATACTCAGACTGCATTGCCGCTCTCCAATCTGGATCATCAATGGCTTCTTCAATGGTGGTAGGTTCCTTTATCGAACCCATGATATCTGCCATTAGAGCCATGTTAACAATGTGTTCTGAGGCTCTTCTTTGCTCCTCTATTCTCTTTGATCTTCGTAATCCATCTGATGATGATTCTGGTACATCTACATGTGGATTGTGATCATCAAAGAGCTGTTGTGCCCACTTCGGTAGTGGCTTACGCAGTGCAGCTACAACTGGTTGGCTTTTTATTGAGGAAATTTCTCCATCAGATGTTTCCTCCTCCTCAACTTTAACCTGTCTTTTGATAGGCACAAGGTGAGATATTTCTCCGCTTGATGAGATAGTAGATTTACCTTTATCTTCTACTAAGTGTGGTCGTTCATCAAACACCACATCTCGGCTGACAAAAATCTTCCTTGCCTCAGGATCCCATAACCTGTATGCTTTAGACTCTTCACTATATCCTAGGAAGACACACTTTTTGCTTTTTGAATCCAACTTTGATCTTGTTGAATCAGGAATATGTGCATAACAGAAACAACCAAAAATTCTGAAATGCAAAACTGAAGGCTTTTTACCAGAATATGCTTCTTGAGGAGTCATCCCCTTCAGTGCTTTTGTGTAGCTTCGATTGAGGATGTAGACTGCTGTATTGACTGCTTCTGCCCAGAATGAATCAGGCATGTCTTGAGCCTTCAACATACAACGAGCCATTTCAACTACTGTCCTGTTCCTGCGCTCAACAACGCCATTTTGTTGGGGTGTATGAGCTGTGGTAAGTTGCCTTTTCACACCATGCTCCTTACAGTAATTGTTGAATTCTGTTGACAAGAATTCACCTCCTCTATCTGTTCTAAATTTCTTTAGTTTCCTTCCTGATTCATTTTCTACATACTTATGCCACGTTTTAAATTTTTCAAAAGCATCAGCCTTCTCTCGAATGAAATAAACCCACATCTTTCTACTATAATCGTCGACTAACAGCAAGAAGTAGAAAGATCCTCCTAAAGCAGGTGTAGACATTTTACCACAGAGATCAGCATGTACCAACTCTAGAGGAGCTTGAGATCGATTGCTGGTCTCTCTTGGAAATGCCTTTCGTTGTTGCTTGCCCATCATACAAGCTTCACAAGGTTCCTGCAACTCTGAAAATGCAGGCATATGAGCAACCATCCCTGTTCGTTGCATCTCCTTCAAAACTGCAAATCCGAGATGCCCAAATCGTCGATGCCATAACCTGCTTACATCTTTATCTTCTGTAGCAGTTAAAGCACTTAACTCATACAAGTTATCCCGTCGTATGCCTTTACCTACAACATTACCTGATGAATCCATGATTTCCGCACCACTCTTATTGAAGTGAACTTCAAGTCCACGATCTGTTATTGCAGAAACTGACAACAAATTTCTTTTGAGTGTAGGTACATAGAGAACATCGGATAACTTTTTCTCACCACCTGGAGAAGTGATAAAAGAGATGGTTCCAGTTCCTTCAGCTGGACACTTGGAGTCATTTCCCACCACTACATTGATGGATTCCCGCAGAGGCACTAGGGAACTATACCAATCCTTTTTACTAGTCATATGGCGAGAAGCTCCACTATCTAAAATCCATGGCTCATCAACACGAGCTTGAGCAGATGAACATACCTCTTCAATAGCTACCCAAAGTTCCAGCTCTGTGTTGTTTGCAGACTCTTTGTTCTTCCATGATGATTTTACAGTCCCATTCCGTTCATCAGCTTGCTTCTTTCTGCAATCCTTGATGGCATGGCCTTTCTTTTCACAATAGAAGCAACTTCCTGTGAACTTTTTCTTCTTTGGCTTCTTCTTTGATCCCTCTGAAGAGCCTTTACCTTTTGCATTTGCTGAGAATGCAGCATCAGTTGTACTTTGCCGATTCTTCAGCCGCATCTCTTCTTCTAAAAGCATGGCACAAAACTCTTCAAATGTAAGAGGAGTTGGCCTTACCTGAGTGTTAAGGGCTGTTACTAATCCATCATACTTTGCTGGAAGAACACGTATAGATCTTCGAGCCAGCTCTTCTGGTGTTATAACAACACCAACTGCAGCCAATTGATCTTGAAGATGCTTTATCCGTTTGATAAAATCTTCAGCCTTTTCAGAATCAGAATGCTTTTCATTTGCCAACTGATTTTCTAAATTCTGTATCCTAGTGTGGTTCTTGGTCTCATATTGTCGAGCCAATATGCCCCAAGCCTCATGTGCTTTAGTAGTATGTTGAACTAAAGTAAGCACAGAATCACTTACACTAGTGACAATCGCACATAATGCATCAGCATTCCGCCTCTTCCAAGCTCGTAGAAGATCTGGATCTGGCTGAATCATCAATCTTGAATTTGCTGGATCTTCAACTGGTATAGGCTCTGGATCCAATCCCATCGGTCCCATGACAGTGTCAAGTAATTCATAGGAGTCCAAAATTGCAGAAATTTTGAACTTCCAGAGTGTATAGTTGGTTCCATCCAGCTTCCCTTCAGTGAATGCAGGTGGACGAATTCGAATAGGTGCAGCATTAACATTAGCTAAAGCACCAAGACTACTGTTCGACGATGAAGCCATCATGTAATCACTCGAATAATCTATTGATATTCTAGTCTGCTAGTAGGCTAAAATAATGATACTTCTCAAGCTATTCGAACCTTACAGCTCTGATACCATGTAAGACAATAGTTACGCAATATAACACAGGAGCAATAGCAGAGAAGATAACAGATATAGGAGAATCTCAACAATTTTCTACTAGCAGCAAGTACAAAGATGATGGCGTTGTCCACCCGTGCGCTCTCAAGGTAGAGCTTAAATGGTGATCTAGACAACTCTAGATAGGGAGATACAAGGTAGAGGTATGCTGGCTCAACTCAGTGTCTTAGGTAGTGCAGAAGTCATGTATATATAGGACCATCGGTGGCCTGCCATGGACGGCAATACATGGGCGGTAGAGCGTGGGCGGCCACCACCCGCGTAATTGCCATACACGTCTTTGACTGGTTGAACCGACCTAACAAATATAAATGATTTCTGACTCCGACAGGGAATATTCCATGGAATATTCCCTTTACCATCGCGCCGGGGGCGCTGCCCCCGGACCCCCACCAGGGGGCCCGCTGGCCCGGGGCCCGCTGGCCCCCTTGGACCCCCCAGCCGGGGCTGCTCACCGCTGCCCCGGACCCCACAATTGGGGACCCTGGTAACTCCCTTTCCTTATAATATCTTACATGGTCCAATATGACCTTCATCCAACATTCAAGTTGGGATTCCCATCAATTGGGTAATGCACGCTTGGCTTCTCCTCATAAAGGGGGCCTTACAAAATGTGCATATAATCATGAGGGGTAGACATTGATCATATACTAACAAGAGATGTGGATGCAATAGGTTTAGGTATCTTCAAAACAGAGATTGCACTAAAGCGTAGTGGGGAAGGTGAAGAACTGAGCAGTAGGATAGTTGATGATTCGGGGAAGAATTAGATAGATTATCGATGGTGTGGAAGTGGAAGACAAAATGCATCAGTGGTGGTTAATGAGTGCTAATTGAGAACATCAAAAACACTGGTAGCTTGGCATCTTAAGAGGAGAAAGCTCAGAGGAAAGTGTAGAAGTTGAAGATTCGGGCATCAATGTTGGAAAGAAGGGGGAACCTGCCAGATCTAAACTCGTGTCATGGAAGCAATAGTGGTTAAGGCTCCAAATAATTTGTATGCCAGATACCTTTGCATCACTAGGGAACCGTAAGAGGTTGGGGACTAAAGAGGCTGTGATCCTACAGAAGGCTAGCATTAGACATTATTGTTTTGCAAGCAGGCATGGATGTAGTCAACAGCTTCCACTTCTACTTTATCAGGACCTTTCGATGATTCCTTCTTCCTTGGTGTCTTTGGATGAAGATTTGTGTAGTTGAAGAGCCTCCAAGGTTGAGGAAAGTAGATTTAGTTGTGACATCCTATCCATCTAAGGTTTAAACATTTGTAATTTTCTACTATGTTCTGCATCAAGAAGGTTTCTTATGGATTTTTACACATTTTTGTGGTGGTTTGGTTCAACTCTGTAACACATTTTGGTAATAAGAAAATATTTTCTAGTTGATTCACTTCTTGTTATATATGTCGGATCAATCGCTGTTAGTACAAGTTTGGTGGTAATCATGTCGGCAATGACATTTGTATACACAATGACTTGTCACGATTTTGTTATGAGTATGTCCTATCTTGCAGCGAACACATTACCTTCTTGGTCTAACAAAACAATATCATCTCTGTACAATTGCAGAACAAGTTGTACACCAACCATGATGAGCTGTAAGTGCACAAATGCTACAAATAATGGTCATTCAACATGTGGGATCAAAGGTCTCATCAAAATCAATGCCTCTCTCTTGAGCATAAACTTTGGAAACAATTCTTGCCTTATTTTTGTCAACTATTCTATCACGCTTATGTTTCAGCTTGTATACCCATTTAGTGCCAATGGCCTTTTTGCTTGGAGGCAGATCACATAAAGACAATTACCATTCTTCATAATAGCATCATATTCTCATTTCATAATAACCATCAGATTTTCTAAATTTTGTGCTTTATCAAAAGAGACAAGCTCATTCTCATCACAATCATTGCATAGCAATTTGATGCAAATGAAGCACCATGAGATAAATGAAGCATTATGAATAGAGACAATGATTGCATATAAATTTGATGCAAATGAAGCACTATGAGAGCATGAATGGGTACCATATGCTAGATGCATTTAATTTATTATCTCTCAACGTCTACACCATACATTTAGGCATAGTTTTAACCTCTTCTATGTTAGCCCTCTCATCAATAAGTGCATCATGTAAATTTGGATCAGAAATGGAATGATCTCCATTATCATTTGGAATATGTAAAGGTTGAGAAATTTCCTCATTTGGACCAATACTTGTATGTCCACATGTAAAAAGAGGCAGCAAAGTATCATATGCATCCTTTGAGCTAACTCATGTCTCCTTGGTATATGAAAGTAAGCGCTAAATGACATCTTCCACAAAAACAACATCATGACAAAACAAAATGCATTTAATCTATGGATGATATAGATGATAGCCTTTGCTTTCCAAATTTTACCCAACAAAAATACATTTCACTTCTTTATCATCCATTTTTCTACGTTGTTGTTTAGGCACTAATGCATATGCGAGACAACCAAAGACATTTAGATGAGCAACAGATGGTTTTCAACCATGCTAAGCCCCATATGGAGTGATTGATTGCAGTGTTTTGGTGGGACACCTATTAAGTACATACTCTACACAGATATCAACCCCAAGCGAGAAGCTATGTGGTAAATCCTAACTTTTGACCATACATCTCCCCATATACATGAGAGAGATGTTCTTTCTTTTAGAAACTCCATTTCATTGAGGTGATACACATTATATAATGATGTTTTATCCCACACTCAATCATAAATGCATTAAAATAAAAAGATGCATTCCACACCTCAATCAAAATGGTGGGTGCCTGATTTACATGTTGATAGATTTTCAGCCATGACCAAGAACTATTTAAAGCACATAAACACTTGAGACTTTCCTTTCAATAGATACACACATGCATGCATAGAGAAGTCATCAATAAAAGTGACAAAATATAGGTAATTTGAAAATGAATGTGTCTGCATAGGACCACAGACATCTCTTTGAACAAGTTGTAATTTATGAGCAGCTCAACCTGAACCATCTTTTGGGAAGGAGGAACACTACTTTTTGCCCAAAATAAAGCATTCACAAACATGTTTACAAGGTGCATCAAGTTTGGGTAGAGAGGACATTGTTTTAGATTTCTAATGGTGAAGCAAACTAGCAAAATTCAAATGAGCATAGATGCATGCCAAAGTCTTGCATCTAAGATAGCATGAGGGAATCTTGAATTCCACATGTTGAATCATTCAAAAATTTAACAGATTCTATGAGCTTATACAATTCATTATATCAAATGATAGAAGCAATAATAACATCACAACTTGAGAGATCATGAACTGTATGTGTCATCAACAAACTTGACAACCAAGCCAATTTTCATTAATGCTGAAATGGATAACATTATTTTCTTGATCCCTGACACATACAAAGCCTATGACAATGTGAAAGAACTGTCATCAACAATAGTTAGAATGATCTTACTAGCTCCCATTGTAAGATAAGAGGAGTTGTTAGCAAATGTAATCATATTCCCTATAGGGCTAGGCTCAAGTGTACTGAAGACACTACGAGGTAATAGGTTTAGTTGCCCCATTATCATAATACCAAATATCTGATTCTATTGTAGACATACATTGCTCATGAGAAGATGGGTCATAGCTTCAAACAATAGTAAATTCCCACTCTCCATTCTGAACAAGGTAAGCAGACTCTATTTTAGGTGTAGATGCCTCCACAACAACCATTCAAATCTCTTTCTTCTTTGCCTCTTTTAGAGATAGTTTAGGACAAATCTTTATGACATGATCATTTGCCTTGTAGTACTTGCAAAATTGTTTGTGTTTTTTTGTTTTCGTTTCATTTTTGTCTTCCTTCTTTAACTTTGCAACATTAGAAAAAGTTCTCTTACTAGTAGATGATCTGCATTTACATTTGCCCTTTTGACGGTCTAAGAAAGCTTGAGCTACAACATGCATAATTGATATGTTTTGTTTGAATTGATCTTCTTGCAACAAAACAAAGACTAATTCCTCAAATTTTAAGTTATTTGGATTTTCCTTCATCATCAGTCGAAGAGAAGAAGCAAAACTCTGATATGAATTTGGAAGACCATTAAGAACAATCTGCACAAGTAAACTATTTGGCAATATTTCATTCACAAAAATCAATTGCTCCTTCAATATTTGTTGTCAAAATATGTTCCATAGAATCTCCTTCATTCATATGCTCACTCTCCAACTATTTTTGGAGGTAAGTAACACGAGCCTCATTTCTTACCTAGTATAAAGTTGTAAGTGTATCCCACGAAACTTTTGTTGTCTTGTAGGATGACTAAGAAAATGAAGATCATCATCTTCAATGCCATCTGCATCACCTTCAATAACACTTTTTATAAGTGTAGTAGGATGTTTTTCAACACCTTGCACAATATTCCACAACCCTTTTGCTAACAATACATGATGCATCATATATGCCCACAATGGTTAATTAATACCATCCAACTTATCCTCAATAGCCAACATAGGGAATACATCATTGCTTTCAACCATGGCCAATGACTAAATACCTTGATGTATAAAATTGATTGTATCTAAAAAAGTTGGATAGAAACACCTTTTCAAGCTCTACTAAGCTTGTAGTATACTTTGATGCTCTTGTACTGGAAAATTGGAACATGTATATATGTTTGGCATAAAAGGAAAAAACTGCATGCATAGTTTTTGGGATGATCATGCCAAGGACAAAAAAAGCTCAAATCAAAATTTGATGCACAAAGTGAAGTTGTTTTAAAATCTTAATCACCCTAAGTATGCTCATTGATTTTCATGCAATTTTGAGACTTTGAACAAAGGGGTGTCAACAACACCCTAGATGAAGCGGTGACATGTTTGGATACCAATAATTGGAGTTCAAGGTTTATAAAAGCACATGGATAACACAAGGAAGAAGGAGAAGCTTGGTGAACAACACAATCCATAATGCATTACCAAGTGAATGTACAAAGATAAGTGACCTATTCAGGTTATAGGATATATACATGCCATGGGGAAAAAACATCCTAAAGAGGGAAAAAATGCCCCGGTTATCCTAAATGTGTTCACATACATCACTATCAAAATATATCAATTATGAAGCTCGTGTTGGTTGCCTCCAAAAAATATTAGAGAGTGATAATATGACAAAGGAGATTTAATGGACAGTAATTTGACAAAGATAAAAAATATGAAAGAGAAGTTGATTTCTATTAATGAAATCTTGCTAGATAGTTCACTTGTGGAAATTGTTCTTAATGGTCTTCCAAATTCTTATCAGAGTTTTATTTCTACTCTTTTTTTGATGATGAAAGGAAATCCAAATGCCTTAACCTTTGAGGATTTATTCTTTTTTTTGCAATAGGAAGATTAGTCTAGGTAAAACATGTCAATTATGCATGTTGTAAATCAAGCTTTCTTAGCTAGTCAGAAGGGCAAAGGTAAATGGAGCTCATCTACTAGGCAAAAATGTGCTAATGTTGTACAATCACAGAAGGAAGACAAAGATGACAAGAAAATAGAAAACAGAAATAGTTTTCCAAGTATTGTAAGGAAAATGATCATGTCATAAAGGTTTGTCCTAAACTAGTTACAAAGAAGGCAAATTTCAAAGGTCTTTACACCTAAAATCGAGTTTGCTAATCTTGTTAAGAATGAAGAATGATCACTTACTAATTATTGCAACTATGACACATCTTCTCATGAGCATTGTACATCTATAGTTGACCCAAATGTTTGCCAGCACTTTGATAGTGGAGCAACCAAACATATTACCTTGCAGCATAGTTTCTTCACTTCACTTGAGCATGCTCCTATAGGGAATACTATCACATAAGCTAACAACTCCTCTTATCATACCACGAGATTTGGAAATATCATTTTTACTACTACGAATGGTAGTTGTTTGACATTTTCAAATGCCTTATATATGCCAAGGATCAAGAAAAATGTGTTATCAGTTTCAACAGTAGCGAAGATTGGATTGGTTGTCAAATTTTTTGATGATAGGTGTAAAGTTTATGACCTCTCAAATGGTAATGTTATCATCACTTCTTGCATTTTATGTCATGGCCTATATAAGCTCATAGATTATGCAAAATTTGAAAATGATTGAGCATGTGCAATACATGATTCTCAATCTATTCCAGATGCAAAGCTTTGACATGGACGCCTTGGTCATTTGAATTTTGTTAGTTTTCTTTGCTTGCAAAAATCTAAAATGGTGTCCTTTCCACCCAAACTTGAGATGCCTTGAAATATGTCTTTATTTTGGGTAAAATCCAACATTTTTCCTTCCTAAAAGATGATACAATTAGAGCTCCACATAAATTACAGCTTGTTCATAGTGATGTTTGTGGTCCTATGCAGACACCTTCATTACTTATACCTCGTAACTTTCATTGATGAATTTTTTATGCATGCAAGGGTTCATCCATTGAAAGCAAAGTTTGATGTGTTTATGTGCTTTAAATAGTTCTTGGTTATTATTGAAAATTTGTGAGCATGTAAAATGGGCACCCTTGGTTCTTATCAAGGGCTGGGAGTATATGTCTCACGAGTTTAATGCTTTTTGATTGAGCTTGGGATACATCATGTACAAATGTATATACCTCAATATGGATTGTCTTAGAGGAAGAATATGCCTCTCATGGTAATGGTAAAGTATAGGGTAAAAAGTTATGCTTTACTACATACTTATGGCTTAAGGCTATTATATGTGCAACATAGGTCCTTAACAGGTGTCCCACCAAAGTATTGGAGTCTATCACTCCAGATGAGGCTTGACATGGTTGCAAGCCATATGTTGTGCATCTTCATGGTGTTGGTTGTCTTGCATATGCACTAGTGTCTGAACAACAACGCATGAAATTGGATGATAAGATTGTGAAATGTATTTTTGCAAGGTACAGTTTTGAAAGCAAAGGCTATCATTTTATCATCCACATACTAAATGCACATTCATAAGTGTGGGGCATTATAGAATGATAGGGTAATAAGATAGGAGCAATTGGTTTTGGAGTTTGAGGTCTATGAAAGCACGCGAACAACACAAGGAAGAAGACGAAGCTTGGAGCACAACATACAATACTAAATGTATTACCAGTAGAATGTACAAAGATAAGTGACCCCTTAGGTTTATAGACATATATACAAGCGAAGGAAAAAAACCTCCTAAAGAGGGAAAAAAATGCCCCGACAATCCTAGTGTGTCCACACACATCACTATGGAACTATATCAACAAATCCCCCTTGGGAGTGATGTGGTGAACGAGGAGCTAGCACTCATGTATAAGGAAGTTCCAAGCTATGTGGAATCAATCTAGAAAAGGATGTAAGCCCAAAGCTTTGCAAAAGCTTCAAACTTCTCCCTAGGTAGAGCCTTTGTGAAAAGCTTTGCAATTTTCTCCTATGTGGGCACATATGCCAAACTGATCTCTCTAGCAGAGAACCTCTCCTTGGTATAATGATAGTGCACCTCAATGTGCTTAGTGGCAGCATGGAACACAGGGTTCCTCACAACTACCAATGCACTCTGACTGTCAATGAAGATGGTGGTGGCAGAAGACTGACCAACACCCAAATCAACCATAAGGCATCTAAACCACATATACTCAATAGTCACTATGAAAGCTACCATATACTCAGCCTCACAACTAGAAGTTGCCACAGTAGGCTGCGTCTTGCTCAACCAAGATATGCATGAGCTACCGAGCATGAAGAAAAAGCCACTAGTGGACACACAAGTGTCATAGCAACCAGCCTAGTTAGAGTAAAAAAAAAGCATGTAAATCTAGCGGTAGTGACCCCCTCTTGGGATAAAACAATCCAAGCAATTGGGTACCACTCAAGTAGAAAAAGATGTGCTTAACCACCTACCAATGCTTGACACCTAGGCAATGCACAAACCTTCTCATTTGTGAGATAGCAAACTGAATATCTGGCCGAGTAATGCATAAGTAAATCAAGCACCCAACAACCTGCTGATAGAGAACAACATCAAATGCATCCCTAGCATCATGGAGACTCAATCATAAACCTATCTCCATACGATTGGCAATAGGTTTGCAATGTTCAAGGCCAAAACACCACAATAATGTGTCAATATATTTTGTTTGACACAAAGCTATTCCGCCATCAACTTGCATAAATTGAATGGCCAAATAATTATGCAAATGCCCCAATTTTGACATCTCAAATGAGGCATGCAAATCTGCCTTAAAATCAGCAATATGCTTCTCATGAGAACCAGTGAGCAACATGTTATCAAAATAGACAATAATGATTATAGGCACATCATTTGCATGCTTAACATATAAGGGGCTTTCAATTGGATTGTTCTCAAAACCATGTGCAATCAAATAGGCATGTATCTTTTCATGCAAAGCATGTGGTGCTTGCTTTAAACCATATAATGCCTTCGTCAACCTGCACACTTTGTTGTCACGCCCGTTTTGCACAAAGCCACAAGGCTGAAAAACATACACTTCTTCATGCAAGTCACCATTCAAAAATGCAGTTTTAATGTCCAACTACTGTACATTCCAACCACAATGAGCTACAAGTGCATAGATGCTACAAACAGTAGTCGTTCAGTGTGTAGGAGCAAATGTCTCATCAAAATCAATGCCTCTTTCCTTAGCATAACCCTTTGCAACAAGCCTAGCCTTATACCTGTCAACTGTTCCATAAGGTTTATGCTTCAACTTGTATACCCACTTAGTGCCAATGGCCTTCTTGCTAGGAGGAAAGTCACATAAAGACCAGGTGCCAAAAAAAAACATCATATTCTGATTGCATAGCAGCCATCCAATTTTCTAAATTTTGTGCTTCATCAAATGAAACACGTTCATTCTCATCACAAAGACTAGAGGCAACCATAGCATAGAAATATGATGCAAAAGAAGCACTTTGAGAGCTTGAACAAGTACCATATGACAGAGGTGCATCTAATTTTGTATCTTGCAAAGTTTGCACCAACAATTTAGGCATAGTTTTTGCCTCCTCAATACCAGCTCTCTCATCAACAAGTGCATCATGTAAATCTGCATCAAAAATGGAATGATCTACATCATCACATGAAACCTATAAAGGCTGAGAAATTGCCTCATTTGGATCAACAATAGATTGTCCACCTATAAAAAGAGGAAGAAAAGTATCATACATATCTTTGGAGCTAACAAATTCCAACTTAGTACATAAAATTAATGGCTAAATAACATCTTCCACAAAATAACCAGAATGCATTTATTCTCACTGCTTTATCATCCAGTTTCCTATGTTGTTGTTCAAGCACTAATGCATATGCCAGATAACCAAAAACATGCATGTGAGCAGAAAATGACCTTTGAGCATGTGAAACCTCATATGGGGTGATAGACTGCAATGCTTTACTGGGACACTTGTTAAGTACATATGCTGCACACATAACAACCTCAAGCCAAAAACTATGTGGTAAAGTTTGACTCTTGACCATACACCTCGCCATCTCCATGAGTGATTTGTTCTTCCATTCACCAACTCCATTTTTTTGAGGTGTGTACAACACTATACACTGATGTTTTATCCCAGGTTTAGCTAGAAATGCATTAAAATTAAAAGACATATATTCTTCCCATAGATTAAAATGGAGGGTGCCCATTTTACATGTTGACATACTTTCAGCCAAAACCAAAAATTGTTTGAAGCACATAAACACTTTGGACTTTGCTTTCAATGGATATGCCCATGCATGCTTGGAAAAATCATCAATGAAATTCATGAAGTAAAGAAAGTTTCCAAAAGAGGGTGTCTACATAGGACCATAGACATCATTGTGAACAAGTTGCAATTTTTTAGTAGCTCCAATTGAACCATCTTTTGAGAATGAGGATGCTCCATTTTGCCAAAAATACAGCCTTCATAGACATGTTTTTACTAGGTGCCTCAAGTTTGGGTAGAGAGGACACCATTTCAGATTTCTGCAAGTGTAGCAAACTAGCAAAATTCAGATGACAGCATGCATGCCAAAGCTTTGCATTTAACAAAGTGTGAGAATCATGTACTACACATGTTGAATCATTCATACATTTTTCATAGTCTATGAGCTTATACAACCCACAACATAAAATGCCAGAAGCAATAATGACATTGCCATTTCAGAGATCATGAATTGTACATCTGTCATAAACAAATTTCCCAACCAAGCCAATCTTGGCTAAAGCTAAAACTAATAACAAATCTTCTTGATCCTTGGCACAAATAAAGCATCTAACAATGTAAAATAGCTCCCATCAACAGTAGTCAAAATGATCTTACCAACTCCCATAACATGATATGAGGACTTTTTGGTGCATGGGATAGTATTCCCTATAGGGGCAGGCTTGAGTGAACTGAAGAAAATGCATTGTGAGGTAATATGTTTGGTTGCCCCACTATCAAAGTACCAAACATCTGAGTCTACTGCAGACATATACTGTTCATAAGAAGATGGTTCATAACTGCAAATAGTGGTAAATGCCAACTCTTCATTCTGCACAAGGTTAGCAGACTTTGTTTTGGGTGTAGCGGCCTCTGCAACAACCATTTCATCCTCTTTCTTCCTTGCCTCTTTAGCAGCCAGTTTTGGAAAACTCTTTATGACATGATCATTTCCTTTATAGTATTTGCAAAACAATTTCTACTTTTCTGTTCTCTTCTCATCTCTATCATCCTTCTTTGATTGTGCAGAATTAGCATATCTCTGCTTACTAGTAGAAGAGCTCCACTTACCTTTGCCCTTCTGATTAGCGAGGAAAGGTTGATCTTCAACACACATAATGAACTTGTTCTGCCTAGAATAATCTTCCTGCAATAGAATAGAACCTAACTCTTCAAATATTAAGGCATTTGGATTTCCTTTCATCACCAAATGAAGAGTAGAAGCAAAACTCTGATATGAATTGAGAAGAACATTCAGAACAGTCTCCACAAGTGAGCTTCTAGGCAAGACTTCATTAGTAGAAATCAATTGTTCCTTCAAATATTTGATCTTTGTTAGAAAATTGTCCATGGAATCTCCTTCATTCATGTGCTCACTCTCCAACTGTGTTTGGAGGTAAACAACACGAGCCTCATTCCTTGCCTAGTATAAAGTGGGAAGTGTATGCCAAGCATCGTTACCTATTCTACAAGAGCGAATGTGAGGAATAATGGCATGTTTGATCGACAAGGCTATCAATGCATGTGTATGAGCATCTCTGCCATCCCAATGAATTTTCTTTGCAGTAGGTGCAGTAGGAATTGCAACATGAATCATAACATGAAGAATATCACCATCTTCAACGTCGTCTACATCACCTTTAGCAACTTTGTTTGCACGTGTAATAAGATGTTTTTCAACACCCTGCACAATATTCCATATTCCTTTTGCAATTGATCATACACATCATATAGGCCCATAATGGGTGATTGGTACCGTCCAACGTATCCTCAACAGCCAACATATGGAATACATCACTACTTTCAGCCATGGCTGTTGACTAAAATACCCTAATGCAAAAAAATGAGTGTATCTTAAAAAGTTGAACAGAACTGCCCTGTCAAGTTCTGCTAAACTTGTAGCAGACTTCGAGATGCTTATAATGACAAACCAAAACCTGTATATACATTTGGCACAAAAAGACAAAATTGCTTGCATACGCAATGTGATAGTGCATTCGGAGGCTAAAACAAGCTCATATTGCACCCTAGATGAAGCAGTGACCTGCTCTGATACTAATTGTCGGAGTTTGAGGTCTACAAAATCACGTGAACAACACAAAGAAGAAGAAGAAGCTTGGGGCACAACACACAATACTAAATGTATTACCACTAGAATTTACAAAGATAATCTCATTGGAGAGTTCTCTAAAAGATTAATGGGACACGATTTTTCATTGTTGATATATAACTTCAAGCAATCGATTAATTATTTGTTAAGAGTTGTAGCTAGGAAGTTTAACAATACATAGACCGACGTCTTGAACATGAGAGACATTCAGAACAAAAGTTAGTTTACTTATTCTTACATGGATTAAATAATGAAAAACTCAAATATTTAGTCTACATTAGAAGAATCCCTACATTGAATGAATGTATCGGAGAATGTGTGGACCAAGAGGATAACCTAGCCAATGTGCAAACCAAGAGAATAACCTAGCCACCAGCTTAAATATTCGTACAGCTATCCTCATACATGATGGAATAATAAATGGACCCCGCAAGCTATAATTGGATGGTAGATTTATCCATTGCATCTATGTTCATCCAGATATTATTAGGTATTCTATGAAGCATATATGCATCACCATCCACACAAGTTGTAACCCTTGTGCAACCAAATTACCTAACATCTAAGCTCTTTAACCAACATAATCGGTGCCATCAAAACAAGACAAAAATCATGTTGATAATCCAAGAGAAATAGCAACAAGAATTGGAACTAAAAAAGCATGAGCAGTCAATAGTAAACCCGCCACCAATAGAAACATGAATTGCAAACTATATGCATAATTCACATAAAAAATCTCCACCACCGATAGAAACATGAATTGCAAACTATATGCATAATTCACATAAAAAATCTCAAAAATAGGGAGGTAACATAGCAGTCAAATTCGTTGGATACACATACATATGCCTTTTGCATAAAACTATACATGAGCTCAATAGTTCTTTGAATTATCCAAAATTGATGTGAAAAAAATATTGGGTACAATTTGGTAGAACATCCCTTGTAACTAGAGCGATCAAAAGAAAAAGCGATAAGTAAAATGCCAAAAACACCTTTCAATGATCCAAACATATGCCCAAAACTAGAAATAACGATTATACATCTCCTAGCCACATTATCATGTTTGAAATAGTGGAGATAAAAACATGATCCAGTACTATCAATCAAGTTATCAATGATCCATTATACTATCTCTAGCATAAAATCTAGTAAATTTTTTATAGAATATTTCCTAAAAATTGGAAGTCTAGAGACAAAAATTATAAGAGGTTTAGTTATCTAGTGTCGTTGGTTGATAATCTACATTGCTTAGTTGGCTCGAAACTAGAGCGATGGGTATGTACCTTCTTATTAGCAACCTATGTTAGGATCTTGCATTGTAAATACATTACAAGTCTTTTCCTAAACTTGGCTTGAGCACCAAATCTACAACAATAACTATGGTTGCCATCTGGTTGTATTTTTCAGTACTCAGTTTACTCCTTAAATGCATATATTACAAAATGGACAACTCCAAAAAGAGTAACACTGATAATAAGACAAATGTCTACTAGTAGAAAAAACAATGTTCTATCTTGAAGAAAGTTTTGGTAGCAACCTAACATTGGCATGATCTAGTGGATCAAACCTTGTTGTACTACTCCCCCATGGGATCATCTTCCAACTCATCGAGAAATTGTCCCTTGATCTTATAAGGAGTTCTGCAGACATGTCTATTATATTTTCTTGTGGCAATTTGGAACTGGTATATCTGAACAATCTGAATGCCTTGTTTTGTTTCTTGAACTTTAAAAGTGATCTGGCTTACTAATTTTATTCATGGGCTGAAATGAACTCAGAAACGCCAGTTGATTGAGTTCAAGGTAAAATCTTTATCCTCCCAGTAAAAGAATTGTTTCTACTGTCCTGTAGCTGTTTGGACCTTGAATAAAGGCCCATGATGGACATGTACAACTTCAAAGGAAGTTTGTTTCTGCTGAGCATCTAGTTTCATAAGCTATTTATCTATTGAAAGCAAGTCAATGTTGAAGTAATCTAAAGGTTCTTCCATGTATGCATGGGATAAAGGAAGGAGAATTAGAGAGCTGACATCTTTAGTTCAGAAGAGGTTTAATTTTCCTGAAGGCACAGTTGAACTCTATGTTGAGAAGGTCAACAATCGTGGCCTCTGTGCTATTGCGCAAGCTGAGTCTCTTAGGTACAAGCTTCTTGGTGGGTTGGCTGTTAGAAGGTATGTGTTAGACTGCTTAGCAGTTTGTTCTTGTCTATTGGATTGGCTGTAAATTTGACTTTGCCCCTGTAATGGAGCAGAGCCTGTTATGCCATGTTAAGATTTGTTATGGAGAGCAGTGCAAAGGGTTGTGAGGTAAATTGTAATGATTTTTTTGTGCTACTATCTATAACCAGCTTTTTGTGTGTATCTTTGTAAAATGTTTACTGATATTAGCGGAGGGTGACTGGGCAGGTCATTGTTAGTGGCAAATTGATGGCACAACGTGCAAAGTCAATGAAGTTCAAAGATGGCTACATGATCTCATCTAGTCATCCTGTAAACTTGTACATTGATTCTGTTGTTCGCCACGTACTTTTACGTCAGGTATCGCTTTTCCTAAAGATAATCATGCATTGTTTTTAAGGTTTTTGAAGGTGTTTCTTCTAGATGTAATGGTATCTGCTCTCTTGTCAAGTATTTAATTTTAATTTCCCTTGACACTTTGCATATGATACTTCGTCATGTTGTAAGGGGTACTTGGTATCAAAGTGAAGATTATGTTGGACTGGGATCCTAAGGGCAAGCAGGGTCCTGCTATTCCACTTCCTGACAATGTGACAATTCACAACCCAAAGGATGAAGATGATATCGGGGTTGTTATTGGCAAGGAAGAAGTTGTACACCAGATTGTTTAGTTGTACGGATTACTGATCTAGTCTCATGTTGGCAATGGAATCGTGCAGTGTTCTGGAGGTTTTGAATGTAGATTATAGTGATTTGGTCCTATTACTTTCTCATCTAAGGTGGAGTTTTTGTTAAAAAATAGACTAGCATTAATTTTTGTCAGTGCTAGATCCTGAGGCCTGAGTATGTAACCTTTTCTGAATGTGAAAGGGATGCATTGAGGTGTTGGAGTTAGACGTCTACGGAAGCACGCGAACAACACAAGGAAGAAGAAGAAGCTTGGAGCACAACACACAATACTGAATGTATTACTAGAGAATGTACAAAGATAAGTAGCCCATTAGGGCAATAGGCATATATACAAGCCGGGAGAAAAAAACCTCCTAAAGAGGGAAAAAAGTGCCCTGGCGGTCCTAGTGTGTTCACACACATCGCTACCAAAATATATCAACAAATCACCCCTAGGAGTGATGCAATGAACAAGGATCTAGCACTCATCTATAAGGAAGTGCCAAGCTATGTGGAAATCACTCCACAAAAGGAAGTAAGCCCAAAGCTTTGCGGAAAGCTTCAAACTTCTCCCTAGGCAGAGCCTTCATGAAAAGGTCTGGAATGTTCTCCTGCGTGGGCACATATGCCAAGCTGAACTCCCCAGCAGAGAACCTCTCCCTGACATAGTGATAATGCACTCAATGTGCTTAGTGCGAGCATGGAACACAGGGTTCCTCGCAACTGCCAATGCGCTCTGACTTTCACTGAAGATGGTGGTGGAAGAAGTCTGACCAACACCCAAATCATCCATAAGGCATCTGAGCCACACACACTCAACAGTTGCTGTGAAAGCTGCCCTATACTCAGCCTCACAACTGGAAGTGGCCACAGTAGGCTGCTTCTTGCTCAACCAAGATATACATGAGCTACCAAGCATGAAGCAAAAGCCACTAGTGGACACACGAGTGTCATATCAACCAGCCCAATCAGAGTTAGAAAAAGCATGCAAATCTGCCGGTAATGATCCCCCCTTGGGATAAAACAACCCAAGAAGCCGAGTACCACTCAAATAGCGAAAGATGCGTTTAACTGCCTGCCAATGCTTGACTCGTGGGCAATGCATAAACCTGCTCATCTGTGAGACAGCAAACTGAATATCTCGTCGAGTAATGCATAAGTAAATCAAGCATCCAATAGCCTGCTGATAGAGAATAGCATCAAATGCATCTCTAGCATCATGAAGACTCAATCGTAAGCCTGTCTCCATAGGAGTTGCAATAGGCTTACAGTCTTCAAGGCCAAAACGCTATTATGATGTGTCAATATATTTCGTTTGACACAAAGCATTCCACCATCAACTTGCATAAACTGAATGCCCAAATAGTGATGCAAATGCCCCAAATCAGACATCTCAAATGATGCATGCAAATCAGCCTTAAAATCAGCAATATGCTTCTCAATAGGATCAATGAGGAGCATGTTTTCAACATAGACAACAATGATCAGAAGCACATCATTAGCACGCTTAACATATAAAGTGCTTTCAGTTGGACTATTCTCAAAACCATGTGCAATCAAATAGGCATGTATCTTCTCATACCAAGCACGTGGTGCTTGCTTGAAACCATATAATGCCTTCTTTAACCTGCACACCTTGTTTTCATGCCCTTTCTGCATAAAGCCACGGGGCTGAAAAACATACACTTCTTCATGCAAGTCACCATTCAAAAATGTTGTTTTAATGTCCAACTGATGTACATTCCAACCATGATGAGCTGCAAGTGCACAAATGCTCCGAACAGTAGTCATACGGCATGTAGGTACAAAGATCTCATCAAAATCAAAG
The DNA here is from genome assembly GCA_020310875.1 of Ceratopteris richardii. Taxonomy (NCBI): domain Eukaryota; kingdom Viridiplantae; phylum Streptophyta; class Polypodiopsida; order Polypodiales; family Pteridaceae; genus Ceratopteris; species Ceratopteris richardii. The sequence goes on along the minus strand of CM035417.1, from coordinate 172,726,951 downwards.
CCTATTTCCTGTGCATAACCCTTTGCAACAAGCCTAGCCTTATACCTGTCAACTGTACCATCCAATTTGCGCTTCAGCTTGTAACCCACTTAGTGCCAATGGCCTTCTTGCCGAGGGGCAAGTCGCATAAAGACCAAGTACCATTCTTCATTATAGCATCATATTCAGATTGCATAGCAGCCATCCAATTTTTTGAATTTTTGTCTTCATCAAACAAATCAGGCTCATTCCCATCATAGAGACTAGATGCAGCCATAGCATAGCAATCTGATGCAAAAGAGGCACTATGAGAGCCTGAACGAGTACGATCTGATAGAGGTGCATCTAATTTGCTATCACACAAGGTCTGCACCAGCCATTTTAGCATAGTTCTTGCCTGCTCAATATCAGCTCTCTCATTAATAAGTGCATCATGTACATCTGCATCAGAAATGGAATTATCTACATCATCACATGAAACTTACAAAGGCTGAGAAGTTGCCTCATTACGACCAACACTAGACTTTCCACCTGTAAAAAGAGGCAGCAAAGTATCATACATGTCTTTGGAGCTAACAGATGTCTCTTTAGTATATGAAAGCAATGGTTGAATAACATCTTCCACAAAAACAACATCACGGCTAACTAGTATTGGAGTTAGACGTCCGCGAAAGCATGCGAACAGCACAAGGAAGAAGAAGAAGCTTGCAGCACAACACACAATACTGAATGTATTACTAGAGAATGTACAAAGATAAGTAGCCCATTAGGGCAATAGGCGTATATACAAGCCGTGGGAAGAAAACCTCCTAAAGAGGGAAAAAAGTGCCCCAGCGGTCCTAGTGTGTTCACACACATCACTACCTAAATATATCAACAAATCCCCCCTAGGAGTGATGCGCTGAACAAAGAGCTAGCACTCATGTATAAGGAAGTGCCAAGCTATGTGGAAATCACTCCACAAAAGGAAGTAAGCCCAAAGCTTTGCGGAAAGCTTCAAAGTTCTCCCTAGGCAGAGCCTTCGTGAAAAGGTCTGCAATGTTTTCCTACGTGGGCACATATGCCAAGTTGATCTCCCAAGCAAAGAACCTCTCCCTGACATAGTGATAATGCACCTCAATGTGCTTAGTGCGAGCATGGAACACAGGGTTCCTCGCAAATTCCAATGCGCTCTAATTGTCAGTGAAGATGGTGGTGGTAGAAGTTTGACCAACATCCAAATTAGCCATAAGGCGTCTGAGCCACACACACTCAACAGTCGCTGTGAAAGATTCCCTATACTCAGCCTCACAACGGGAAGTGGCCACAGTAGGCTGCTTCTTGCTCAACCAAGATATACATGAGCTACCAAGCATGAAGCAAAAGTCGTTAGGGACACAGGAGTGTCATAGCAACCAGCCCAATCAAAGTCAAATAAAACATGCAAATCTGGCAGTAGTTATCCCCCCTTGGGATAAAACAACCCAAGTAGCCGAGTACCACTCAAATAGCGAAAGATGCGCTTAACTGCCTGCCAATGCCTGACTCCTGGGCAATGCATAAACCTGCTTATCTCAGAGACAGCAAACTGAATATCTGGCCGAGTAATGCATAAGTAAATCAAGCATCCAACAGCTTGCTGATAGAGAACAACATCAAATGCATCTCCAGCATCATGAAGACTCAATCGTAAACATGTCTCCATAGGAGTGGCAATAGGCTTACACTCTTCAAGGCCAAAACGTAGCAATAATGTGTCAATATATTTCGTTTGACACAAAGCCATTCCACCATCAACTTGCATAAACTGAATGCCCAAATAGTTATGCAAAAGCCCCAAATCAGACATCTCAAATGAGGCATGCAAATTAGCCTTAAAATCAGTAATATGCTTCTCAATAGGACCAATGAGCAACATGTCATCAACATAGACAACAATGATCAGAAGCACATCATTAGCATACTTAACATATAAGGTGCTTTTAGTTGGATTGTTCTCAAAACCATGTGCAATCAGATAGGCATGTATCTTCTCATACCAAGCACGTGGTGCTTGCTTTAAACCATATAATGCCTTCTTTAACCTGCACACCTGGTTTTCATTCCCTTTCTGCACAAAGCCATGGGGCTGAAAAACATACACTTCTTCATGCAAGTTACCATTCAGAGATGTTGTTTTAAAGTCCAACTGATGTACATTCCAACCATGATGAGCTTCAAGTCCACAGATGCTCCAAACAGTAGTCATACTGCATGTAGGTGCAAAGGTCTCATCAAAATCAATGCCTCTTTCCTCTTCATAACCCTTTGCAACAAGCCTAGCCTTATACCTGTCAACTATGCCATCCGATTTACGCTTTAGCTTGTATACCCACTTAGTGCCAATGTCCTTCTTGTTAGGAGGCAAGTCACATAAAGACCAAGTACCATTCTTCATTATAGCATCATATTCAGATTTCATAGCAACCATCCAATTTTCTGAGTTTTGTGCTTCATCAAACGAAACAAGCTCATTCTCATCACAGAGACTAGATGCAGCCATAGCATAGCAATCTGATGCAAAAGAGGCACTATTAGAGCCTGAACGAGTACGATATGACAGAGGTGCATCTAATTTGCTGTCATGCAAGGTCTGCACCATCCATTTTGGCATAGTTCTTGCGTTCTCAATATCAGATCTCTCATCAATAAGTGCATCATGTACATCTGCATCAGAAATGGAATTATCTGGATTATCATATGAAACTTGCAAAGGCTTAGAAGTTGCCTCATTAGGACCAGCACTAGACTGTCCACCTGTAAAAAGAGGCAGCAAAGTATCATACATGTCTTTGGAGCTAACAAATGTCTCCTTAGTACATGAAAGCAATGGTTGAATAGCATCCTCCACAAAAACAACATCACGGCTGACCAGAATGCATTTAGTCTATGGACGATACAGACGATAGCCTTTACTTTCAGAACTGTACCCAACAAAAATGTATTTTAGTGCTTTATCATCCAATTTTCTGCGATGTTGTTCAGGCACTAATGCATATGCCAAACAACCAAAAACACGCAGATGAGCAACACATGGCTTGCGGTCATGCCAAGCCTCATATGGAGTGATAGACTGCAGCGCTTTAGTGGGACACCTGTTCAGTACATATGTTGCATACATGATAGCCTCAAGCCAGAAACTCTGTGGTAAAGCCTGACTCTTGACCATACACCTCACCATCTCCATGAGTGACCTGTTCTTTCATTCAGCAACTCCATTCTATTGAGGTGTATATGGCACTATACACTAGCGTTTTATCCCACGTTCAGCCAGAAATGCAGTAAAATCAAAATACATATATTCCCCCCCTCGATCAGAATGGAGGGTGCCCATTTTACATGGTGATAGATTTTCAGCCAAAACCAAAAACTGTTTGAAGCACATGAACACTTCGGACTTTGCCTTCAATGGATATACCCATGCATGCCTGGAAAGATCATCGATGAAAGTCACGAAGTAAAGATAATTCCCAAAAGAAGGTTTCAGTAGGGACCACAGACATCACTATGTACAAGCTTCAATTTTTGAGTAGCCCGAACTGAGCCATCTTTTGGAAAGGACGAATGCTACTTTTTGCCCAAAATACAGCCTTCACAAACATATTTTCTACGTGCCTCAAGTTTGGGCAAAGAGGACACCATTTCAGATTTCTGCAAGCATAGCAAAAAAGCAAAATTCAGATGACCAAAGTGTGCATGCCAAAGCTTTGCATCTGACATAGCCTGAGAATCATTTACTGCACATGCCAAATCATTTATAGATCTTTCATAGTCTATGAGCTTATACAACCCACGACACAAAATGCGAGAAGCAATAATCACATCGCCATTTGACATATCATGAAATGTACACCTGGCATCAACAAATTTCACAACCAAGCCAATCTTGGCTAATGAAAAAACTGACAACAGGTTCTTCTTGATCCCTGGCACAAATAAAGCATCTCACAAAGTGAAAGAACTACCATCAGCAGTAGTACGAAACATCTGAGTCTACTGCAGACATGCACTGCTCATGAGAAGATGGGTCAAAATTGGAGACAGTAGTAAACGCCCATTCTTCTTCTTGCACAAGATTAGCAGACTTTGTTTTTGGTGTAGAGGCCCCTTCAACAACCATTCTAGCCTCTTTCTTCTTAGCCTCTTTAGCAGCCAGTTTTGGACAGCTCTTTATGATATGATCATTCCCTTTACAGTACTTACAAAACAATTTCTGCTTTTCTGATTTCTTCTCATCTTTATCTTCCTTCTTCGCATATGCAGAACTAGCAGATTTTTGCTTACTAGTTGAAGAGCTCCATTTTCCTTCGCCCTTCTGACTAGCCAAGAAAGCTTGATCTACAACTCACATAATGGACCTGTTCTGCCTAGACTGATCTTCCTGCAACAGAACACAGACTAGCTCCTTAAATGATAAGGCATTTGGATTGCCTTTCATCTTCAACTGAAGAGTAGAAACAAAACTTTGATATGAATCAAGAAGACCATTTAGAACGGTCTGCACAAGTGAGCTATCTGGTATATTCTCATCAACAGAAATCAATTGTTCCTTCAAGTCTTTGATTTTCGTTAGGAAACTATCCATAGAATCACCTTCATTCATGTGCTCACTCTCCAACTATTTTTGGAGGTAAGCAACACGAGCCTCATTCCTAGATTGGTACAATGTGATAAGTGTATCCCAAGCATCCTTACCTGTTCTGCAAGAGCGAATGTGAGGAATAATGGCATGTTTGACAGAGAAAGCTATCAATGCATGTGTCTGGGCATCTCTGCCATCCCAGCAAATTTGCTCTGCAGTAGGTGCAGCAGAAACCGCAGCACGAATAGGAATATGCAGAATATCATCATCTTCGACACCTTCTACATCAGCTTCAGTACCTGTAGTTGTAACAGTTGCATGTGTGATAGGACATTTTTCGACACCCTGCACAATGTTCCACAGTCCTTTTGCAACCAACACACGTCGCATCATATAAGTCCATAACGGGTAGTTGGTACCATCCAACTTATCATCAACAGCCAACATACCGAATACATCACTGCTTTCAGCCATGGCCGGTGACTAAAATACCTTGATGCAGAAAATTGACTGTATCTCAAAAAGTTAAACAGAACTGCCCAGATGAATTCTGCGAGATCTGTAGTAGACTTCGAGATGCTTATACTGGCGAACAGAAACTGGTATATACCTTTGGCACAAAAAGATGAAATATCCTACACAAGCGCTGCGATAGTGCATTCGAAGGCCGAAAGGAGCTCAGATCGCGACTTTGGCACCACATAACAAAGCTGTTTTGATCTCAAAAACATGCTGAGTATGCTCACCAAAATTCGTGCGATTATAAGACTGCAATCGGAGGAGTGTCAACGGCACCCTAGATGAAGTGACAACCTTCTCTGATACCAATTATTGGAGTTAGACGTCTGCGGAAGCACGTGAACAACACAAGGAAGAAGAAGAATCTTGGCGTATATACAAGCCGGGGGAAAAAACCTCCTAAAGAGGGAAAAAAGTGCCTTGACGGTCCTAGTTTGTTCACACACATCACTACCTAAATATGTCAACAACCAGAATGCATTTAGTCTGTGGATGATACAGATGATAGCCTTTACTTTCAGAATTGTACCCAACAAAACACATTTTACTACTTTATCATCCAATTTTCTGCGATGTTGTTCAAGCACTAATGCATATGCCAAACAACCAAAAACACACAGATGAGCAACAGATGTCTTGCAGTCATGCCAAGCCTCATATGGAGTGATAGACTGCAGTGCTTTAGTGGGACACCTGTTTAGTACATATGCTACACACATGATAGCCTCAAGCCAGAAACTATGTGGTAAAGCCTGACTCTTGACCATACACCTTGCCATCTCCATGAGTGGCATGTTCTTTCGTTCATCAACTCCATTCTGTTGAGGTGTATACGGCATTGTACACTGGTGTTTTATCCCACGTTCAGCCAGAAATGCATTAAAAGAAAAAGACATATATTCCCCCCCTCGATCAAAACGGAGGGTGCCCATTTTACATGCTCACAGATTTTCAGCCAAAACCAAAAACTGTTTGAAGCACATGAACACTTCGGACTTTTCCTTCAATGGATATACCGATGCATGCCTAGAAAAAAATGAAAGTCACGAAGTAAAGATAATTCCCAAAAGAAGTTGTCTGCATAGGACCACAGACATCACTATGTACAAGCTGCAATTTCTGAGTAGCCCGAACTAATCCATCTTTTGGAAAGGACGAACACTGCATTTTGCCCAAAATACAGCCTTCACAAACATGTTTTCTAGGTGCCTCAAGTTTGTGCAAAGAGGACACCATTTCAAATTTCTGCAGGCATATCAAACTAGCAAAATTAAGATGATCAACGCGTGCATGCCAAAGCTTTGCATCTCACATAGCCTTAGAATCATTTACTGCACATGCCAAATCATTTACAGATCTTTCATAGTCTATGAGCTTATACAGCCCATGACATAAAATGTGAGAAGCAATAATCACATTGCCATTTGATAGATCATGAACTATACACATGTCATCAACAAATTTCACAACCAAGCCAATTTTGGCTAATGTAGAAACTGACAACAGGTTCTTCTTAATCCTTGGCACAAATAAAGCATCTGATGAAGTGAAAGAACTACCATCGGTAGTAGTCAAAATGATCTTACCAACTCCCATAACAGGATAAGAGGAGTTGTTGGCGCATGTAACAGTATTCCCTATAGGGGCAGGCTCGAGTGAAGAGAAGAAACTCTACTGCAAGGTAATATGTTTGGTGGCCCCACTATCAAAATACCAAACATTTGAGTCTACTACAGACATGCACTCCTCATGAGAAGATGGGTCAAAACTGGAGACAGAAGTAAACGCCCATTCTTCTTTCTACACAAGATTAGCAGACTCTCTTTTTGGTGTAGAGGCCTTTACAACAACCATTCTAGCCTCTTTGTTCTTTGCCTCTTTAGCAGCCAATTTTGGACAGTTCTTTATGATATGATCATTCCCTTTACAGTATTTACAAAACAATTTCTGCTTTTTTTATTTCTTCTCATCTTTATCTTCCTTCTTTGAATATGCAGAATTAGCAGATTTTTGCTTACTAGTTGAAGAGCTCCATTTTCCTTTGCCCTTCTGACTAGTTAGGAAAGCTTGATCTTCAACTCGCATAATGGATCTGTTTTTCCTGGAATGATCTTCCTGCAACAGAACACAGACTAACTCCTCAAATGATAAGGCATTTGGATTGCCTTTCATCATCAACTGAAGAGTAGAGACAAAACTCTGATATGAATCAGGAAGACCATTCAGAACGGTCTGCACAAGTGAGCTATCTGGTATAACTAGATCAATAGAAATCAAATGTTCCTTCAAGTCTTTGATCTTCGTTAGGAAACTGTCCATAGAATCACCTTCATTCATGTGTTCACTCTCCAATTGTTTTCGGAGGTTAGCAACACGAGCCTCTTTCCTAGCTTGGTACAATGTGGTAAGTGTATCCCAAGCATCCTTAGCTCTGCAAGAGCGAATGTGAGGAATAATGGCACGTTTGACAGACAAAGCTATCAATGCATGTTTGACAGACAAAGCTATCAATGCATGGCATCTCTGCCATCCTAGTGAATCTTCTCTGCAGTAGGTGCAGTAGAAACTGCAGCACGAATAGGAATATGCAGAATATCATCATCGTCAACACCTTCTACATCAGCTACAGTACCTACAGTTGTAACTGTTGCAGGTGTGATAGGATGTTTTTTGACACCCTGCACAATGTTCCATAGTCCTTTTGCAACCAACACATGTTGCATCATATAAGCCCATAACGGGTAGTTGGTATCATCCAACTTATCCTCAACAGCCAACATACGGAGTACATCACTACTTTCAGCCATGGCAGGTGACTAAAATACCTTGATGCAAAAAATTGATTGTATCTCAAAAAGTTGAACAGAACTGGCCAGACGAATTCTGTTAGACCTGTTGCAGACTTTGAGACGCTTATACTGGTGAACAGAAACTGGTATATACCTTTGGCATAAAAATATTGAATAGCCTACACAAGCGCTGTGATAGTGGGTTCGGAGGCAGAAACGAGCTCAAATCGCGATTTCGGCACCACATAGTGAAGTTGTTTTGATCTCGAAAACACACTGAGTATGTTCACCAAAATTCGTGTGATTCTGAGATTGCAATCGGAGGAGTGTTAAATGCGCCCTAGATGAAGCGACAACCTGCTGTGATACCAATTGTTGGAGTTAGAACTCTTCGGAAGCACGCGAACAACATAAGGAAGAAGAAGAAGCTTGGAGCACAACACACAATACTGAATGTATTACTAGAGAATGTACAAAGATAAGTAGCCCATTAGGGCAATAGGCGTATATATGTAAAATGCTCTTTTACAGTACATGCATTTAAAGATCTATCTCAGGTTCTTGGGAGTGGTAGGGGTCTGATAAATTAGAGGCCTTGTAACTTGATTTTCCCAGTTAATTATTCCAAGTTGCAATACGGTAACACTCACAACTCTGCTTATCACGAATCACTAACGTAGAATTATATTTACTTCTTTCATCGACTGACTGTCTTACTCAGATTAATACCCGTCACCGTACGTAATGCAAAAATTATTCTCTTCTGTTATACAGACTTATTATCATACTTAATCTTACTGGAAACGTGCTAATCTTGGTATCTTTTTGACATAGTAAAGCATCTCTCTGTACTAGCTGATCCTGGAGCTATTGAATCTGGAAATGTAAACCAAACTTTTCTACTTTCACCGCATCGACTTCTTCCTGTAATGGAGTAATATCTGCGTCAAGGGTATCAACCTTATGCTTCAATTCCTGACGAATATTCTCAGTAACCATTCTGAGTTGCACCGGAAGCTGCTGTGAAGATTGGATAAACATGCGTCCCATGGATTCTAATTCTGTGAACATGGGAATCGGAGGAAGTAGAGGAGGAAGTGGCTGGGATGAAGAGGCGGACAAGAGATGAGTGGAATCCGGTGGAGAGTAATTAGGTGAGGAGGATGAAGTGGCAGGTTCTTTAGTAGGCTCCACAGGTATAATGGGGTCGACCGGAGGTATGGGTGGAGGAATTGGCATAAGAGTGTTGGATACCAACACTGTTCCAGTAGGTTGCTGCTTAGTTGCTTCAGTGCTGGTAATGACAGATTCCACCAAGATGATCACTGCATCAAGAATTCCCGCAACAGTATCTTGTACATCTTCGTCGGTCTGGTGCTGAGTCTCTTCTCGAGAAGGGCTTTCTTTAGAATCAGCAATAGACGCACTGTGGTCCTGTTGTCGCATGGGAGAAAACTAGGTAGACGAATCAAGGTGAATTGAGGTGGCAGTGTCATGGAAAATGTCTTCTTCATTTTTTTCTTCTTCATTGCCAGCGGCAGAACCTTGCACTTGACTGTCAGAAGAGATTATTCGTCTGCGTTTTCGGCGAATGAGTTGGAAGACATCTTCATCTTCGTCCTCATCATTCTCGAGTACTTGAACAGACTCCTCATGGAACAAAATTGGAGCATTTACTGGCGGTTGCACTGCTTGGAGGGCCGGAAACAGAAAAGTAAGAATGTGCGGAAGGCGAGAACGCGGAAGGTCTCCCTTGTTAACATGATTAATAACCGTCACGCACTCACGATGAATGCGTCGGAAATAAAATGAAGCAAAATTAACAGGCTCCCGAGAAGCCATGTCAATCATCAATAGAACGGCCGTGAAATTCTGTAAGTGCGTTTCTGGAAATTCAAGATGGGCACTAAGAATTGTAGGGCAGTACGTTCAGGATCTGGACAACAGAGAATGGTGTACTCATTCGAGGAGTACCTTGGGAATAATTCTATCATAGTGGCTACCAGAAGAAGAGGACCATTCTCCTGTCTTGCCAGAGAGAGTCGGAACGCTGCAGCGAAGGACTCTAAGGTGATGACTACTCGAGATGGTAAACATGTAATCGGCCATTGCTGCTCCGTAGTAGGTGTAGCAGTGATGGCAGCAATAATCTGGGCGTAAAATGGGTGACATTCCACTGAATGCCAAGGCAATTCAGCGAAATTGGACAACCCACGGACACCCAAAAACTCACCCACATCAGGAGGGAGTCCGTCACGGAAGGCAACGAAATTGGCTAATGCTTCCATGATGCGTACACAAGAGCACAAAAACACAAATGCACAGTAAACACAGAAAATCACAACGCACAGAGCACACAGACACAATAGCGATTAATAGCGAAAAGAAGAAGATTAAGTAGATACTCGGCAACGGGAGACGATCTACAAACCTGAATCATCGCATAGCGTTGAGATGATACCCTTCATAATTACGGCGTGCATGCATGTGTAGAATCGATGACACAGGGCGACTTTTAATCATAATTAGATATCAAAACGAGGATATTTACAGACGACTATCAATCACAATGCAAAAATAGAGAAAGGTAAATGCCAGGTGGAAAAACGAAGAACACGTCAGTGAGGGTCAGGCACTTGCTGATACGGCCGCAACTTTGAACCATTGATTACTTTAGGAAGAGGAATTCCGGTCAAGGTAGTCAATCAAAAAGTAGCTGGGCCCACTTGTTCACTAATCCGGTAAGGGCCAAATCACAGTAATTTGAATTTCCCAGCCGCACGATTTGCCTTAGCATTGTAAAACAGTACAAGTTGGCTCACCGTAAAAACTGGAGTCTTGAGAAACCGATCGTGGGTACGAGCTTGCCGCAACTACACTTCTTAAAGAGTCAGAAAACTTTCCCAGCGATGCTCATCCAGGTCTCTGAGTGTGTCCAACCGAAATGGTAAAGACTCTTCGGGTAGCAACTTCTGAGTGATGGACACGCGTAAACTGGGCACTACAACTTCCATTGGAGCGATTGCTTCCAGCCCAAAAGCAAGCTTGAAAGGAGTCAGTCTGGTTGCTACTTTGTATGTAGTTTGGTATGCCCATAATACTGCAGGTAGTAAGTGATCCCATCTTTCTGGTGATTCCACAATCAGCTTACGAAGCATAGTCAACAACGTTTTGTTTGTACTCTCAGCTAAGCCATTAGCACGAGGATAATACGATGAAGTGAATTTATGCATAATCTGAAAAGTGTGTGTGAGCAGTTGCATTAAATTATTAGCAAAGTGTGTTCCTTGGTCAGTGACAAGTTCCAAAGGTAGTCCATAACGTGGAAAGATTTCTTTCATCAGGCATTTTGCCACCAAAACCGCTGTAGCGGACCGTAAGGCCCAAGCTTCGGCCCATCTAGTAGCATAATCTGTGCAAGTCATGATGTAATGATTGTTGCTGAGAGTCGCAGGTGGGGTAATTGGTCCAATAAAATCAAGACCCCACTTCTGGAAAGGTTCCAAAGGTAATACAGGTTGGAGAGGGAAAAAGTGACGTTGTAAGGGTTGTCCAGTGCGTTGACAATTGTCACACTGCTGCACAAACTGAGTTACATCCTTATACATGGTAGGCCACCAAAGCCCACTGTGCAAAATTTTCCAGTGCGTAAGATCTGCTGCGAAATGTCCACCGGAGGGTATTGAATGTGCCAGAGCAATAACTGAGTTTACTTCATGTGGGGGAATACAGCGAAGCAAAGCACCAGAATGATCCATATAGTACAACTATCCGATAATCAACCAAAATATGCGACTGTATACTGTAATTTTTTGGCGCATCGCAGGAGGAGTATGAGTAGGGAGACATCCATCCGTTAGGAAAGTTAATAACGTATCATAGTAGGTAGGCGGCACAGGAAGTTTTGCAGGTTCATCACATTCGGACTTAGTAGCATAAATTGTTGGTGTGGTGTCATCAACACCCACCGGAGCTTCACCGGAATCTAGTCGAGAAAGAAAATCTGCTAATGCATGTGCTGTGCCCGGTCGATGAATCACATTGTAATCGAATTCTTGTAATAGCAAAATCCATCAGGCCAAGCGGCCACCTAGATGTTGCTGCCGGACCAGATACACCAGTGCAGCATGATCCACATGAAAGGTAAATTTTTGGCCTAGCAGATAATGCCGGAATTTCTTCATCGAATACACCAATCCGAGACATTCGCGTTCGATCACTGAGTAATTCCTTTCTGCAGGAGCGAGTCTTCGACTTGCATAGTAGACCGGTCGAAACCATTTATCTGTTTGCTGCATTAACACATTGCCAATGGCAATATCTGAAGCATCTACAAAAACATGAAAGAGGCGTTCCCAATCTGGAGGTTGTAGAATTGGAGCCTGCGTCAATAATTCTTTTAGTCGCTCGAATGCAGTTTGACATTCCAGAGTCCATTGGAGCTGTTGTGGAGTACTCGTCATTAGCCGATTAAGTGGCATTGCTAAATGGGCAAGCCACCGTAGATGTCGACCATGCCAATGGATTTGATCCAGGAACCGCATCACTTCTTTCGGCGTGGTAGGCACGGGTGCTTCCAATATTGCCGCAACTTTGTCTAGATCAACTTGTATGCCTTGTGCAGATATAATATGTCCAAGGAGTTTACCACAGGAAACCGCAAATACTGATTTCGTCGGGTTCAGGCAGAGTCGGTATTCACGGCATTTCTCAAAGCAACACCGTAAATGATACAAGTGTGCTACAATCTTGCCGAATAAAGAGAATTCATCTAAATAGACTTGCATAAAAGAAGTGAGGTAGGGTGAGAAGATTTCCTGCATACAACGTTGAAAGGTGATGGGAGCATTCCTTAATCCAAACCACATAACCGTGCAAGCATAAACACCCCAATTCGTAATAAACGCTGTTTTCGGTATGTCTTGTTCGGCCATTCGTACTTGGTTATAACCACTGTACCCGTCCAAAAAGGAGTACATTTCATGTCCGGCCACTCTGTCAATCATTGTGTCGAGAAACAGAAGCGGAAAGGGATCTGGTACCGTGGCCGCATTCAATTTTCGGTAATCCACGCATATTCGGAGCTGTTTATTCTTCTTTGGAACAATCACAATCGGAGATATCCATTCCGCGTGTTCAATTGGTACGATGAATCCAACCCTTAGTAACAGATTGAGCTCTGCCTTGACCTGCGCTGCATAGTTAGGATTCATCCAGTAGCTGGATTGTTTAATGGGCTTCGCCTCAGGTTTGAGCACGACCCGATGCTGATAGATTCGAGGATCCAGACCTTTCATATCACGATAGTCCCATGCAAAAACATCAGAATACTCACGCAATAGTCGGATCAAATCTGCTTGAAATGCCTCGGCCAATCCGACCTTGATCTTAACCAATCAGGGGTTAGCTTCATCCCCTAAATTGTAGGTGAATAAGTGATCTTCTGGAACATAGAATTGCCGAGGTTTCACCGAATCGTCCGGTGACTGTAAAAGTTGCTGTAGAGTAGCTCCATCTATAGCAGCATTTTCATCTGCTTCTTCATCTCCGGTCACAGGGACAACCATACATGCTTCCAGACTCCAGTTGTCTGCTACAGATTGCAGATCTACAATCCCTAAGGAGATCAAATCTTTATTGTTCTTCAAAAATACTTCTTCTTCGTCGACGGATAAGCCATCCAGCATGTGGACCGGCTCTGCTACATAAGGTCTGGCATGAAGTTCGCAAGGCTGAATGGCATCTAGTTTGACAATGTATTTACAGTGGTTATCCTTAAAAGTCAATTCCTATGTGGACCAATCCTGTATGACCTTAGCCTGTTTTAACCAAGGTTGACCGAAAAGAAGATTATAATCAAGACTGGACTCCGGTAGTTCTAAGACAACAAAAGTCATCTTAAATGTGGTGCCCTACAAAGTGATTGGGATATCCCTTACGAGTCCCACCGGATGGACTCGGGACTGGTCTACCATTCTGACAAAGAATTGCACAGGCTCGATTTGCGTCCATCCCAACTTTTTGCAAAGAGATGCAGTCGCTATGTTTACACCAGATCCACCATCAATTAGTACTTGAGTAATCTTGTGATTTTTGTACCATACCATAATTAAGGGGACCGAATGATCCACCGTAGAGTCATTATCCAATTGGATCGTTGCCGTGGCAAGAGTACTAGGAGATCCAGGACTGATCTGTTGCTGAAATTGTTGTCGAACTCTCGACACTAATGCAAGTAACTGTCCTAGAGGGAGAGTAATAGACGCCTTAGATAAAAGTTCCCATACCTGATCTGCTTACAGCATACTTTTCGCCGAGTCTAAAGTCGATGCCACTGTTTTCGGGTCAGTGTTTAATTCATTCGACCGCGCCTTCGGCAAAGGGACCTATGTCACCGGAATTGGGTCAGGTAACACAGTTGGTTCTTTAGCGGTCCATTGACTAGCCTTTGTATACATACGTTGCTACTCACGAATACCCGGTTCAAACACCTCAGCGGCTAGTTGCAGCTGCTTACCGGATCTGGTCTGGACCACTGCCGCTTGTGATTCCACGGGTGAGATATAGACCATATTGGTCATCGGGTCCTGACGCTCTTTCTTTCTTTTATCATATTCGGCTGCATCCTTGCAGTATCTCCGAATGTGACGAAGCTCACCGCAAAAGTGACATCGAGGTGGTGGCAGAGACGTACCTTCCGCTGCTGGGCCTGGTTGCCATCGGTTTGTATTGAAGTTGTTATTTCGTTTTCCCCGGTAATTTTGGTATCCTTGCGGTTGGTTGTTTCGCATCTGAGGTGGTACATAGTGGGTGGCCGGCTGCCCTGGTTCTTGGATAATAGCGTTTACCGCTGCTCGTCCCTGCACCTTGGCATTATACACACAATTTTCGGTGGAATGTCTGGTGGTATTGCAGATAGCGCAATACATCTGATTCAGGGCACAGGTGGCACTAGTGTGTCCCGGATTTTTGCATCTAGTATAATACATTTGTTTAGTCGGGTCCTCTGTAACGTTCTTGGTAGCCTTGAGCCAATCCAAATCTTTAGTGAATCCTCCAACCTTATGTTCAAGTTGCAGGGCCATCGCAATGACAGCATCTAGTGTCATAGCACCCACACAGCGGATGATCATAATTTGCCTTAATTGAGGAATTAAACCATTAATAAACCATTGGGTTATCACATCATCCGACAGATTAGCATGTGTCGGAGGTAATTGTCTGAGATGAGTTCTAAATAATGTAGCGTACTCTTGAACGGTTTGGTGCGGCTTCTGTCTATTGTTCTGCAAGTAATCGAAAATTTCGGCAAGGTTCTTCTTCAGCCGGAACCTCTGCAGAAATGCATCCCTTACTACCTCATAGGTAACGAAGTGCTTGAAATCGTACTCTATGAGCCACCTTGCTGCTTCATTAACTAATATTGACTCGAAGACGATGGCCTTGTATGCCGGATTGGGTGGATGGTTTAGCACTACATAACTTATTTCAAAGGTGCATGCATGGGCATCAGGATCATCACCTGGAAATCCACCGAACTTGGTGTAGGTTACCCCTGTCGGGACCACATGAAGTGGAAGTAGTTGTTGCTGTTGCTGCTGTTGTTGTTGCTGCTGTTGCTGCTTCTGCTGCTGTTGTTGACCACTCATGGTGCTAGTAGTGGTGTTGTGGTTGTCTCCTGAGTTCTGGGGAGGTGTTTCCAGTCCTTCGGAGTCTGTATGGTCAGACTGCTCACCTTCCGGCGTAAAAATAGCGTTCAATCGCTTACGGATTTCCAAATCGAAGAGCCTATCCTCAGCTTGGATATCCCAAGTAGGAAAATTTACCCCGAACAGTGGTGTCCGAAATGAAGATTCACCAGGAAGTATCACACCTTCACCGGAAAACTGTAAATTCCCTGCAACTGGAACCGAACTGTCACCGGAATTTTGTCGAACTTTCCCCAAAACAGGGTAGCCTTTCACCGACAATGATCTCTCTGGGCAACACAAATTTATCCTCGGAAAGATTCGAATCTTGACCCGACGGTGTTGGGTCAACCGCGCACTGCGTTCCTGTACACTCTGAAGTTATTGTGCGTTCGGCAGATTGCACCGAAATTTCATCGGAATTTACCGAAATTTCCTCACGTGTCACCGGAATGATACCGGAATCGCTGCTAATTGGCTCTGATCCTTTGATTACTGGGCTTAATGAGCCTACCCTTCTGCCTCCTGGGGGTGACCCTAACAGATTCGGTACCGCCCAGGGGTGTTGGTCGCTTCTATATTTCGGGAACGACTCGCCGGACCAAGTAACCGGCATATATCACCTCTGCACTACTTGCGTACTGTTCCACCTTACTGTTGATTCACTTTCTTTGGCCACTTTCCCACAATCAATTTGCAACAATCTGTTGCCACCTTCCCACAGACGGCGCCAGTGTTAATCTTATTATGACACTTATTCTTATGGTGTTAATCACAACTTAATGTAATTAAACAAGGACCAGAACGATAATACTCAGAATTGAAGAAACTGCGCTACGGCAACTCCACAACCGCAATCACCTAGACAAACATGCTGGCGATACTCTGCGTCGTCACCGGAGTGTCCTTTCATTAGTTGATAAAGTGATGCAACTCTTTGCAGCAACCTTTCGGTTCGTGCGGAATACGAAAAATAGGAATTACAATGTAGGAAATTACAATATGCCATCCGGCGGCTTACATATACAAGCCGGGGGAAAAAACCTCTTAAAGAGGGAAAAAAGTGCCCCGGCGATCCTAGTGTGTTCACACACATCACTACCAAAAGATATCAACATGAGGAGATTCAATTATATAAATATCTTTCTCTTCTTTCATGTTGAATAAGCCTTTTTCATTCATGGCTATGTAGAATTAGTGATTTCAAGTCCAGTTTGGTTGCATACATGATCTTTTGTCTAGTAAGTGTAGGTGCATTAATGCTCAATTTCGTTTTTATATAACGCATCAATCCAAAATCTTAATTTTAAAGTCTAAGATCTGTTTATGCTAAAGTAGTAGAAGAGATGAGGTAATCATAGCAGTTATGTTTTTGGTGGCTTTAATTCAACATGGTTGAGCAGCTAATTTTTGTAGCAAATCTGTCTTGCCAATGAAAGAGTAAACTATGGAATTATAATGTAAATTACTTCTTTATATATGTATGTGAGTAAATAAACTAATCTTACATCACTTCTATTTGTTGGTAGTCACTTTTAGAAATTGCAAGAATCATGAATGAAACCTAAGAAGAGAATGAAAAGTCCCTTTCCTGGGGCAGCCTCAAGTGGACCCCTGCATGTACTAATATACCAGGCAGAGGCTTGCCACCTATCTCAAAAGCTGTTTATTTTTTATTGAGATGGCTTCCTACTGTGAAGCACCTACTGTAGGATTTGATCAATTAACAGCAACTATGGTGAATGCTTATTATCTTAAAAAATGCAGTTAGCCATCAAGGGAAAACACGGGGTTTCCATGTCCTACAATCATTCAGCTGCCTTCAAAGTAGCTTGGCATTTTGTGGTGTTTAGTCAGACTCATTTACTTAGTCATCTGAAGAATTCTTCCTGCAGCTTTGGAAGCTGTTGGGAAGCTTCAACTTGGCTTTGCATCCATGTGTTTTCGTATTTCTTAACGTTGTTTCCTAACGCAGTAGCTTGGGTGCATCTGGAGGAAATCAATTATGAGAAGTGTGATTGTGAATGAAGGCAGGTGGTTTGTTCTAAGGCATCAGAACTGTACATGGTTTTTGTAGTATTACTTGCGAAGGTTCTGATTTCTATTATTTTCATATATCTCAGAAGCCATTTTTGAGTATTTGTTCAAGTTTGGTAGGTGATTATGATTTCTGCCCAACGTGCTCAATTTATTACAGGAACCAGTTTTTTTTTTTTTAATAACAGAAGTTCGGCCTTGGCCTATTCTCCTGGACTTTAATTAAAATAAAGAAGAAAAGTTACACGTGAATGGGACTAGTGCCCATGGGACCCCCCAAATCCCATAATGCAAGGGACAACTTCAGTAAGCTAGAGGGCATTACAAATGAGGAGTACAAATCTATCATCTCCTTCATGGGGGACCCATTTGGGTTTCAGCTTGTTATCAACGAGGAGATAAATACAGTGGTGCCTAAATGGTGGAGATCTCTTATCTCGGGAGATTCTTTTACCTAGAAGAAACAAGGATTTCTCAATCGACCATTCTTTTGGGATTTGGCCAAAGTTGACAGC
The DNA here is from genome assembly GCA_020310875.1 of Ceratopteris richardii. Classification (NCBI taxonomy): domain Eukaryota; kingdom Viridiplantae; phylum Streptophyta; class Polypodiopsida; order Polypodiales; family Pteridaceae; genus Ceratopteris; species Ceratopteris richardii. The sequence goes on along the minus strand of CM035417.1, from coordinate 172,708,824 downwards.
ACATCGCTCCCTCCAAATCTTCCAAAGAGTCTCGCCCCTGATGGCATTCCACAACCTTGATGAGCAGCCAACCACCTCACCCAACAGTGCCTGTTGCCAATTGATTTGGTTCGAGAGTCTCAAAACTTGTGTCACCAGATGAACAAGGTCTTCGTTGATGGCCGCTTGCACCATGGAGGCACTCCACAAATTTGCCACATGAGAATAGACTTAGGTTAAGAGTGTGATGACCATCTAAGTTTTCTTTGAAGTTGGGAATTCTGGATAGTTTCTTACCACTGCTCCATTTGAGGCCCTCTAGGCAAGGAAGATCCTGTCCAATTATCCTCCCTGGTGTGTTTTCGCCATTACTGTTGTGAAAGTATTGCGACCACTTCTGTTACGATCTGATGTCTGATAGGGAATATAATTGTTCAAGCCGCTTCAATAGAGAAGAATTCGCAAGGTGCTGCTACGCTAGAATTCTCCAGGCGATAAAAAATCATATTTCTTTTCTATTTTACATGTATCTTGGGAAGCTAACAGCGGTTTTAGTTGGCATTCTCCAAAAGATATCGTTGAAGCATTAAATAGGTTTGTGTTTTGAGCATTTCCCGTTTACATACAGCATTTGAATTTTCATTATAGTACAAGTGATTTCATGTATTAATTCAATTTGAATGAACTTTGCTGGAGAGCTTTCCAGGTTCCATCTGGGAGTCTGCAGCAATGGTGGTTGTGGTTTTCATTCCCAAGAAGGGGGACTTGACTTGTTGACAACTACCTAGGGATTTCTTTGATCTTTATAGCCCTTAAAATTCTGGTCTCTTGTTCTAGTGAAGAGGCTCACTGAAGCTCTTGAGGCTCCTACTTTTTTAAATCACAGCTAGGCTGGATTTTGTGCACGTTATGAGTGGGTAGGGCAAGTCATTTGCATGCAAAAGGTTGTGGTTCAACTTGCTGCACGTAAACTTTCTATAGAAGCAGCGTACATTGACTTCTAGAAAGCTTATGGCATTGCTGCATCAAGTGTTGTTCCAAACATGAGGCTATTTGTCTAATGGGTTGAGCGTTGAAATTCTTCCATGCTTTGTATGAGTTTTCGAAGGTTCAAGTTCGTGTGTAGACACACCTCTTTAGCGAGCTTGTCCAGGTGTTATGAGATGTTCATCGAGGATGCTTGGGATCTCCCACGTTCTTCAATGTTTATATTAATGACATTCTATATCATAGGGGTGACTATTGAGGGCTCGATGTACTCGGTATTGGTTGACATGAAGGTTTATTGTTTGCAGACACCTTGGTGTTATTTGTGGACAGGTCAATTGAGCTTCAAAACTCTTCTAATATGATCAATGAGTGGGCGAAGTTGTGGAGCATAGAATTTGGGATGGAGAAATGTATGGCCACGATGTTTTTTGGTGGAGATGACGAGCTAAAGGTGCTTGCGGCTTGTGGTCTATTGTTGAATGGAGAGAAGATTCTCGTAGGAGAGAAGTATACATATCTTGGTGTGGAAGTTTACTTTAAATCCTCTATCGAAACGATCATCAAAAGTGAAGAAGAGAAGGGAAAGAAGAGCCTCTTTGCTTGCCAACGCTTGTTATGTGATCGTTCTTCCTCGTGTCGATGCTTTTAGCGATCTTTAAAGGTTTAGTGCTCCTTGTTATTATCTACGGTGCATAATTGATGGGTGCTCATGGATAGAGTCTTTTTGGATCTCTCGAACGGCTTGTTGCGATTGGGATGCACATGATGTGGCAAGGGTGTGCGGTCAACTTTGGTTGTCATAATCATGATGCACAAAGAATTTATATCCCACCATTGACGACTTACTTTGGGAGGATGTGTAGTCGCCTTTTTGGAAAATATTTGGATAGCCCGATTGGGCTTGTGGATCTATGAAAACTGACTAGATTTTGATTCCAAGTGGATGTGGATTTCTCGAACTAAATTATGGAAGGAAAGGTATGTACTTGAGGCTGGGTTGGGTGCGCTCGGATATCATGCTTGGGCAAAGTGGGAAAAGATGAATCATTATGTTGTGTTGGATCCCTATTTGGAGTATAATTTTATGGATTCATGGGTATATTTGCATAGAACTGCTTATAGTTATCTCCATTGTCCAACCATGGAACACATGCTCATGCTTGCCAAAATTGGAGGGTTATACATGGTAGAGAGGATCGAAGGAAGAGGGAAGAGTAGATGTACCCTTTGTGTTGAGGGGAAGCAGAGTGGATCTCTATTGCATATGATGTTGGATTGCATGGCCTTGGTGGCAATTAGGGAGAGGTGGTTGAATTCCCTTATCAGCTACATAACTTAATGGTTGGAGTTTAGCCCTATGTTTCCCTTGGACTTGACCCATATCCCCCTTGGAGGGGAGCCTCATAGAGTTCATTTGATCCATTGGATTAAACCTAGGTAAGCTATACTTAGGTATATGAAAGCTTTGTTTGAAGGATAATGTCCTTGACGGATCCACACTCTAGGGCGGGAGGTAGTTAAGTTCGTCTTGATTGCTTTCGTCCTAGGTGAAGCTATACTTAAGTATATGAAAGCTTTGTTTGAAGGATAATGTCCTTGACGGATCCTCTTCGGAGGAAAGGATCTCTCTCATTCTTCCACCCATCCCTTTTCGGTTTGTTGTGTCCCATTGCTTAGTTTTAAGGGAGATGGGGATTGTTGGGATGGATGTATGTAAGAGCTTTGATGCTTAATGGTTATAGGTATAGCTCCACTTGCTACCAGTGAAGAGACAAAAGACTTTGAACTAGGTGCAGGCTCCTCTTTTGAGCCAATGCTCCTTTGTGGTGTATGACGTTCTCTTTTCGGGAACATGTTAGGTATGTGGTTTAAGAATTGCAAGTGCTTCGTACTCTACTGTCATGTTCAGGGTATTGGGTATGTCATTGCACTAATTCTTAGGGATCAGTTGACCATTGATCTCGTGTTGGAAGGTCACACATAAGTCTGTTTTGAAAGATGAAGCGGATGGATAGATTCTTCCTTCTACGTGGGTAAGCTTCTTGGGGTCCCCATCCTAGACTCAAAAAATCGGATTTTTTTTTTTTTTTTTTTTAGGGTTCATCACCACGATTTCATGTTTTGAGATGTCCTTGAATGGAGACATTGCTTGTGACTTGTGAATGGAAAATATGTGCTTTTATTTTGAAAAGTCTATAAGTTGTAAGACTAAAGGAGGGAAGTGGAAATACATCGGTGAGGTTTCTCATTAGGTCTAAGATGGTGAAAAACTATAGAGTAGATGACAACTTCAGAGTCGGAAACATTGGCATACCCTGATCTATTAGGGTTTGCTGGTGTTCAATGGAAACAACTAAGGGTGCATCGAAGTGAATGGATTGGGTGAGAGCAGCTGTCGAATTTAAATGAAAACCGCAAAGCTTAATTTTTATACCGTATATATTGGGGCTGCCCTCAAAATGTTTTTTTTTTTTTTTTTTTTTTTTTTTTTTTTTTTTTGGGGGGGGGGGGGGGGGGGTTTCGGAATATGCAGTGTTTGGGGGGTTCAAATCATTATCCGTCAGGTAAATATGGGGTAAGGTTTCTAGATCTCATGAATTTATAATCTAATATAACAATAGCCATGGATTAATTGATATTATATGGCAAGTGCCATGTGTCCACGACGTACCATGAGTTGATCAGATGAGGTCAGTGCTCCATAATTTGATGGCTTTGGGACCATTTTTACAGCTACATCAGATCTTCATGTTTTGGGGTTGATTATGTTTTTGCAATGGAAGCACTTACAACTGGCTTTGCCCGATATGTCCTTTGATTCACTTGTAAGAGAGAAATGAAATGGCACATTATACCTAAATTGCAATGTCTTTGAAAGGCTAAAGTCATCTTCGACCCTTGAAAAATCGCATCATATATGGTTTGATACAATGCCTGGGTAAAACAAAAGAAAGAGGAGACAGTTTAGCTCTATAAAGTGACAGTGCCCAAGAGAATACTAATGTGCTGGCTTGAAACAGAATATTAATATAGAGTGGATGGTTCCCCGGACCATCGTTTGATTTGTTTACCATAATTGTCCATGTAACACATTAACTTTCTTTATTGTTCTAATTTTATCGATGTCCAAAGGGAGTTGCATCAACATGTGAAATTGTGTAAAGGTAGCACAAATAGGAAGCATGCATCTTAAGATATCATTACTTTGGCCTTTTATATATCTCCTCCATATCCTCCATTATGAGTCCCTCGACCATCTCAAATGATAAGCATGATGATACGAATCTTATTGTTAATGTAAGACTCTCTAGTCGAGGGTGTCTAGTTCATTTTAGCTTTCCTATAATCAAGGGATATACTTCCTTGATATACTTGTGTGTGGGAAACTTGCTCTGGATAGCTTGTTGGTGACTGTAGAATAAGTGAATGGTTGAAAATGAGAGAGAGAGAGAGAGAGACAGAGAGAGAGGGTTTGAAAGTATTTCATATGAGCCATCTAGCTCAAAAGATCCGTTTAATTTTTTGTTCTACTTGTACATACACACACACATACACACATATATATATATATAAATATATATATAAATATATATATATATATATATATATATATATATATATATACATATATATATATATATAGGTAGGTAGATAGGTAGGTAGATAGATAGATAGAGAGAGAGAGAGAGAGAATTCAATGTTTTTGTCTACTTGTGTCTACTCCATACCACTTTCTTGGGAGGGATTGGAAGCTAGGGGATGATCCAAATATGGATCTGATAAAAGGAGTAATCCTTTCAAATAGACAATAAGAGTTGTGTTTAAGATAGCTTTTCGGATAAGTGTCCTAATAAAGATTAAAGAATGAGTCAAAATATAGATAAAATTTGAACCACATGATAAAAGGTTAACCATTAGAACTTGGGATAAATTAGGTGGTATGGAAAGAGATCATGATGGATCAATATCTAGGCTCCTAAGAATTTTCTATGAGATTTTATGTTCCTTTCAATGATGGGAATCAACAACAAATACATTTGAGGAGGAACTAAAGAGATGGGTCTTTTAGTAAATGTAATAGGCATCTTTTAATATAAAATATAATTACACCCACGATTTTCTTTTGGGGACTGTGCATGTGTTTTCATTGAGCTTTGAGTAATGAGATGAAGTATTTCTCTGGCGATGCATGACAGTAGATTCTACTTCTCGAGAGCTCTTCAATGATACCCTTGCTGTAGAAACCTGAACTCTAGTGCCGCACACAGTACTCCGCACCGGGGGTACAGAACACACAATACACAGACCATGAACACATATTTCTTAGGTCATACAAATGGAGTCCAACTTAGAGTCTATGGCTGACCACGCCACTATATGTTTTATCAAAGAACATATACAAAACTGTCTATTTTCCATTTGGTCTTTCACATCGACACTAACGATAGCAATCTCCCACTAAAGGCCAATATGGCCAAAGTGATTATGGGAGAAAAATAAAGAATGATAAAGAATGCCTTAGTGTAAATATACAAACTATACCTCCCACCTGATGGGCATGTTACACAATAGACAAGTAATTGTGTAAGACCATGAATCAAATAACCCCCATCAAGCAACAATAGTGTCTTTAGTCAAAGCATCTGCAACACTATGTCGAGTATGAACCTTCTCAAGAATAATGGGATCAGTGGCTAAGCAATCTCTAATGAGTGATACCGCACCTCAATGTGCTTGGTCTTTGCATGATAGACCAGATTCTTAGCCAATGCAATGGCACTCTGACTATCACTGAGCAAAGGAGGTACATGCTGAGGTAGACCCATATCACAAGCAAGATGAGAAAGCCACAATGCTTCCTTACATGCCTCACTTGTTGCAATATACTCTGCTTTTGTGGTAGAAACATTCTTGAAGATGAGATCTCCAAGAGGTAACACCTCCAATAAAATGAGAAATGTATCTTGATGTCGACTTACGATTTTCTACACAACCAACATAATCAGAATCTGTGTAACCAATAATGGATGCTTTCCCTCTACCTAAGCTTAGATGCTTGTCCTTAGTGCCACTCAAATATCTCAAAATCATCTTGAATGCTTCCCAATGCTTCTTGCTAGGATTAGACATATATCTTCTCATAACTCCCATTGCAAATGCATTGTCTGGTCTCGTAGCTATCGTAGCATACATGAGACTAGCAACAACAGACTGATAAGGAATTTTGGTCATGAATTCCTTTCCTCATCTGACTTGGGGCAATCATCCTTGCTCAATTTCATGTATGTGAGTAAAGGTGTACTCAATGCCTTTCCATCTTGCATATTGAACCTATGGACTACTTTGGATATGTACTTACTTTGAGACAAGTATATGCATCTTTTACTCTTATCACAAGTAATGCACATGCCAAGAATATTTTTGGCATCCCCCAAATCCTTCATATCAAATGTCTGATTCAACTTCTTTTTTGAGAATTGACAAGTCATAAGAGGACTTCCCAACAATCAACATATCATTGACATAAAGTATCAAGTATATAAAGCTTCCATCTGAGCATCTCTTTGTGTAAAGACAATGATCCTCATTGCTTCAAGAATAGCCTTGAAACTCCATAAAAGCATCAAAGTTTTGGTACCATTGTCTAGGGGATTGTTTAAGTCCATATAAGCTCTTCTTGAGCTTACAAACTAGACTTTCTTTGCCAAGAACTGCATAACCCTCTAGTTGTTTCATATAGATCTCATATGTAAGATCTCCATGCAAGAAAGTAATTTTTACATACATTTGGACTAGCTCTAAGTCCTCCATTGTAACGAATCCAAGCAACATCTACAAGGTAGTCATCTTGACTATTCGAGAGAAGATTTCCTTGAAATCAATGCCATGTTGCTTAAAACCCTTTGCAACAAGTCGTGCTTTATACTTTGCAGAAGCATTATCTGATATGAATTTCAAATTATATACCCATTTACATGGTAAATCTTTCCTGCCCTTTGGAAAAGGTACTAAATCCCAAGTATCTTTCTTGTGAATAGAATCCAATTCACGCCTATGTCATGCTTCCACTTGACATGATCTTCTATCTGCATAGCCTCTTGTTAGCAAAAAAGCTCACTGACATCTGTTAGCATAACAAAATCCAAACCTGAACATATCTATCAAGTGGATGCAAGACACGTGTCGAGCATCTCAATGATTGTTGGACAAGAACCTTTGTAGAGTGATCTGATTGGGCATTTTCCATCCCTATGTACAATATTTTTATGCATGCGAACTGGAGGACTATCATCCTCAAACACCACTCTTCTCACTTCAACCTCCTTAATGGGATGTTTATGCATCTTTGACTCATTGAAAATGACATCACTGCTTTTGATCACTAATCGTGTTTCAGGATCCCATGAGCGATAAAAATTATCGTTCTTGATGATATCCAAGAAAAATGCATTTCTTTGACTTATGCTCCAACTTTTGTCTAAGATTCTTGGGTATATGAACATATGCTTCACACCCAAAAACTCGAAGATGATCATAATATGGTGGCTTCCTTGTCCATATCTCTTGTGCCACTTTCAAACGTTTGACAGTACTAGGTGAAAGGTTAATCTTGTTGAAGAACTATTTATATCATTCTTTCCCCATCTACCACTTCTACTAAAGGAGTGGCTCTTAATGCAAGGATTACTAGCCACACATCCATGGTCCTAAGGATCTCTTAGGATAACGTAACATTTCCTTCTCCTTAGTTCCATTTTTTCCTCAGACGACATCGAAACACATATGAGAAAGAATCTTTAATGGTTTGAGCTTTTTGTGAGGGAAGAATCTTCCTTTCAATAAAATTTAATAATTAACAAAGCCTCAACTATGTACAAATCTTCCACATTACAAAACTTGATGGGATTTTTACAATGGTTGACTAAAAAAAAAAGGTTTTCCTAACTAAAAATGGATGAAGTTGAAGAACTATGAAGATTCTTTTGTGGGTCTCACCATAACTATGTAACATTCCTCGTATCTTAGATCTTCTCATCTTTGACAAGGCTGCTGCATAGTCTAAGTAGGTAGGTCTATCGAGTCAGGTAGTCCATGTGCTTTTCTTCATCTTTGGCATGTGGAATGTCATAAACAATGTGCATTTCACTATAGAATGGATGACACTTTGTGGTCCTTTGTTTGGTTCTAGATGACTTCAACTTCCTCCATCTATGATGCTCTTGAGTAGTGCATCTGTATGGGTAATAGAGAATGGGTGCCTTGTGCATGACCTTATAATGTATCCCAATGCATGCATACTCTAGAATGCAAAATAGATTAATGGTGCAAAAGATGGGTTTGATTTGAGTGCCCAAGTTATGTCAATGAGGGTGTAAAAGAGTATTCCTGATGTGAACTTGTTTGACGTCCAATGTTATTGTCTCGAGAAGAGTAGGTGGATTGCTTCTCCATCAATGGTGGTTTGCTACTTAATGATTATAATGATGAAAAATCTCAGATTTTGATTGAATATGGGAAGTGTTTTTTTCCTTTATTTTTAATTGTTTTTTCTTCAATTTTTTCTTTTTAGTTTTTTTCTTATTTTCTCTTTTCTTCTTCTTTTTTTTCATAGAAAAGTACCTAAAAAATACATGTGCAACTCTAACATTACAAAGATGAAATAAATATATGAAAAGAATGCTACCAAAATTATAAATTCTTCAATAGAAGTGTTAATTGATAGGTGTGCTCATACGATTGCTATATGCTTTGCCCCCTCTTCCTAGCATATATCATACACAAAAGTGGCTCATAGGTTTCCTAAGTGCGTTGTCCCTGAAGCATCCTTGATCTTTCTTTAGAGCTAGTTGAGAATGCATAACTTGCACTTATTGCCATGGATAATGAGTGTGTCTACAACACCTTAAGTATTCTTCTCCCATGAGATGGAAAGCCTATCCCATTGCCTTGGTTTATGTTATAAGACTTGTTTGTGCTTTGTTTCCATCTGTTCTGCATATCCTACCAATCTTTCATTAATGGCCATATGTCATGGAAAAAATACATGAAAACTTTGTTCAAAAAACCTATTGATAAAGGGATCTTCAAAGGTTTTCATATAATGGGATGAAATAAACATCAATCATAAGTAATAAGCCTACAAGCACTCTGTTGGAACTGAAGGACTCACAAGGCAAGGAAGCTTACGAAGAGAGTTAGAGAGAAGAGAAAGCACAAGCAGACAGAGCAGTCAACGACGATCTGGCAAGTAGGCCAATATTTTTTCAGGACATTAACTCATATCCAAGAGGTGGACACGCAAGGAGAAGGAGCAAGTAGGGAGCTCCAAGAAATGTATGTCAACATGATAGTAGAATCCCTACAAAAATAGTGATTTTCATCACTAACAATCATTGTAAATACCATTTCTTATTTTTGTAGCTCCATTTTGTGCAAGCCAAGGAGTCCTTGAGCTTGAGGAGCCTTAGAAGTATCTACCTATCAGTTTTCATATTTTTTAGACTTCGTTTGAACCTCCAAATAGGGTAGAGAACCTAACTTTTAACTAGGCCGGACACTAGGTCTGGACAAGGCCAAAACCTAGTCAAAAACTATAAATAGAGCTAGAGAGCTCATTTTTGGGGGTAGCTTGTAAATGATCAAAACTTGTATGAGCTTTTTGAAAGTAATCTAAGAACTCCATTGCTTCTCAATCTTTGACTTGCCGTGTGTGCGTGTGTGTGTGTATGTGTGTGCATGTTTGTGTGCTTCTCACTCACGCACTTGTGCCTTCGCTTGCTCGAGGTCTTCACACCATCCTCTTGTCTTCCCGGATTGACATTAAAGGAGGTGCTACTCATCACCGAGCTACACCAAATTTTGGCGCCATTGCCGGGGATCAAGCTTTTAGGACAAGCGCGTGATGGTAAGACGTAGATTTGAGACGTTGGCGTTGTAGGTAATCTCTTTAATTTTCTTATTTTTCTCTTTCTTACCTCACCATCACCATCATCATCATCACCATCTCCCACCTCCATCTCCATCATCGCAAAAATTTTCAGTTTTTTATTATATCACCTTCTCCACCTCATTTCCCTCATTCCACTTGTGAGAGAGAGCGAGAGAGAGCAACTTGTGTGCTATGCTTTTGCATGTTTTTTGAGCTTTCTTGTAGGTACTTGCTGCATCATCATCTCCAGCACTCCGCGCAGGTACGAAACGTCATGAAATTGTCTCTATGTCGCAGACCTCTGTCGATCGCGATCGACAGAAAAATCGCCCATTTGGTAAAACAAAGTGCACCACCATAATCCACATGATGAGCACATTCTAAATCACTAAAAACAGTTGAAAAATTCAGTGTTTCTCTGTCAATCGCGACCGACACCGTCGATCGCGATCGACAGCCACGATCGACAGACCCTGTCAATCGCGACCGACAGACCTGTCGATCGCGACCGACAGACCCCACGACCGATTGACTGCCACGTCGGACCCTGTCAATTGCGATTGACACCGTCAATCGCGATCGACAGCCACGACCGACACCTCTGTCAGTCGCGATTGACACCGTCGATCACGACCGACTGAATTTCAACGATTGATTGACTTTTTCGCGTAGCCACGTGTCCATCGCGATGGACACATCCCCGATCGACTGAATTCACGGAGAAAAACCCAAAAAACGTGTCGATCGTGATTGACACCATCGATCGCGATTGACAAGGCTCACAATTGACTCTGTCGATCACGATTGACACTGTCGATCACGATTGACACTGTCAATCGCGATTGACACTGTCAATCGCGATTGACGTGTCAATCGCGACCGACAGGCCCCGACGGACACCTCTGTCAATCGTGATTGACAAACCTGTCGATCGCGATTGACAGGCTTTTTGGCCAAAAAATTAGGGTTTTATTCCAAGTTTTGGGGATAGTTTTTGGGCATATTGGTCTAACAATTAGTGATTTGTGAGGTCCCTACACATGTATTTTAGAGAAAAATCCTGGGAATAGCTAGCCTGTTTGAACCTTGTTTTTGTCCCAAAACCCTGAACTGACATAACTTTCTCATACGAAATCTGTTTGCTGTGATTCTTGTCTTGTTGGAAAGCTCGTGGGGAGTACAACAAAAACTTCCACTGGTTATGGTTAAATTAATATCAGGATTATTGGATATAGTATTTTGAAGTTGACCATATCCAGGGGGAACAAAACTAGGGGATCTCTAGAATTGTTTTCCATAAAGACAAAAGGCTAATTGGTATCTGAGTTACATGCATGAAAGTGATTTGTCTGTCCTTTGAATTTAAGTCTTGAGCTAATCTTGGGACTGATACAGGTCTATTGAGAGCAATTGAGAGCATCCAATCAAGGGCTTTTTGCAAGCTTGAGAATCAGGTTCTCGAGCACTAAAGAACAAGGGATCAGCAAGAAAGGTCGGAATATTCTCAACTCCCTTTGTCAAATTCCTAGCTTAGGCTAAGAACGACTAGTGATAGAAGTAGGCTAGGGCGGCGATAGGCATTTATCAAGTTGAAGACTACCTAAATACTCAAGTTCAAGCTAACAACATAATCTTTGTACGGTTGAGAACTTTAAAGGAAAAGAACTTAACGTGGAACGATCAACTTCAAGTGCGGAAATTAACTCAAATGCTCCTGACGACGTGATATCAGACAAGAGTATAAACACGATAATCAACATAAGAAGGAATCAAGTAATTGCTACAAAGGAACTCAGCAACGAGGTTGTACTTTGGGCAAAAATTGGGTTACTTAAATAGGCACATGAACCTTAGATCAGGACGTCATCTAGTAAGGGATAGACAAAGTCTTAGGTCTTCAGAGGCTAGCGTTAATCATACTGCTAGGTCTTGGGCCCAGTAGTTGAGCCACCACTCATACTACCCTAGCTCTGAGACTTGTGAATCGGAGATGTCTCAAGGCATGGACAGACCTACAGGAAGTTCAGGAGTGCCATATCTGCATAGGGTGGAAGGCCCCTACAAGACACAACTGGAATACCTTAGGACCAACCGATTAGGTGCTAGCATCTATGAGGACGGCCTAGGAAGATCCGTGGTCCAAATCAAAAACCCAGACCAATCTATTGGGCTAGAGCACCCTGCTGTCAAGTTTGAAAACGGAGCATACCTAGACAAGGAAGGGACAATATATGTGGTCACTAGTCACCCGGAGAGGATAGATGAATTCGGGAATGTGATCCCTGAGACGGACATAGATGACCTAGAACAAGGAAACATGGGTGCAGAGCCCAGGACCCCTCGAGGGAAATCTGTTCTTACAAGAACCCTCAATCCCGAGTGGGTTCCCCAGGACAACAAGAGTATAGATCTACTTCTGAACCGAGAGACTGACAAAGCCTTTTGGAGGTATAAATCTGATCGGCCAAGTGATATAGGAACAATCATGATCTATGAGTTTAAAGATCCAGATAGCCCAGGCAGAGTGACCTACTTAGATCACGCTTCAGAGAGGATCTTTGTGGTTACGGAACATGATAGGCATGCTTACACTTGGAAAGGTGAATTCATTTTCCCCCAACCAAGATCGAATGTGTCCTTCAGTCACCCTGGAGCGGGAACATCCCAAGCTCATGGAACTCAAAGAGACAGAAGTAGAGATAGGCCAGAAGTAAGCTTTGCCAACCCAGGGGGCAGAGAAAGAACGAGGACGGAAACAAATAGAATGGAACCTGAGGTACTTAGGGCTCCCAGGAACCAAAGGAATGCGGATGAGTTCCCTTTACCACGACCTAGAGAGCACACAAGAACTTTGAGGCCAACTCAGCTAGTTAAGTCCATGAAGAACTACTTCGATGGCACTGGAGATCCATACGATCATGTGGCTGAGTTTAGGCAAGTCTTGAGAGCTGAACAAGTGGAAGATCTGTTCACGCAGTACAATGCCTTTGGTCTAACCCTTAGGAACACTACCCTAACATGGTTTCAGCCACTAAATGAAAGGCAGTTCAAGAGCATAGACCAACTTCTAGAGGCATTCATTATCGAATTCTCTAAAAGTGGCATAAGACATAACACTTCCTCGCTGATTCACAGCTTCAAGCAAACCCCTCAAGAGACCGTGAGACTTGCAGGAAGAAGATTTAGGCAATACCTAGAGAGATGCCCTGTCCCTGAGTTACCCACACCAACTAAGCAAGTGGCTTTATTCTTGGATGGATTGCTAAGTATCAAATTGAGATCATATATGTACTTGAAGGACCCTAGGACCATAGAAGAGTGTGTACGCATGTGCATTGACATCGAGGATAACCTAGGGGAGGAGTTAGAGCTTTCCAAGATATAGAAAGATTCAGATAGTGCCTCTGTCCTCTCTTCCTCGCAATCCACATCAATTGAGGAACTTGCAGAGAAAGTAGCTCAGGAATTAGGTTTCACTAGCAAACAGATTCCAAGATTTGTCCCTGTGAAAAGATGCTATACTTGTGGTGGTGACCATATGGCGAATGTATGTCCCATTATGGCTCAACCCCAAGTAAATCCAAGTAGCCAATATTGCACCATAGAACGGAGATACACAAATCACACAGCACAAGACTGTCCATACAATAAGCAAGCGGTTAGACAAACCTACCCTCAGCCATACCAACAGGGAAGATATCAGAACCAATACCCATCACAACAGTATACTAGGCCTCAACAAAATTACCAACCGCAATATCAGGCCCAACTGAGACCCCAGCCAGTGCTAGCACAACAACCACCTGCTCCTACTAATGTGATCCCAGTAAAATATGCAGCTGCAGAAGAGAACCTGAATAGAGCTATAGTCCCAGTAACACCATTAATTTCAGAAAGTGATCCCAGTGACCATAGTTTTGATTCTACACATATCCATAGTCCTCAGGCTTACTACATGCAATCTCCTGAACATGGTGAGTCCTACTACAGTGAAGAACCAAATGAACCTAGTTGGGAGTCAGATTACACAAACGTCATGTATACAAACCCCAACCCTAGACCTCAACCTAGGCAGGTAAGACCCCCATTCCCTAGAGGACCATGCTACAGATGTCAGGGAGATCATCTCATTCGTGATTGTCCCTTGCCTTCACCTACACAACCCCAATCAGTGACAATCCAGGGCTTTTGCCAGGAGTGTGGAAAGGAGCATCTCTTACAAGATTGTCCAAAGAATCCCAGCAATATGCCAAAAATCACTCCCATTAATGTCATTGGGTTAGTAGTAGACTCTACAGGAAGCGTGATGTCCACCGCACTAGTACAGGTAGTGACTAGAGCTCAGGCATTGCAGCAAAACCAAGGGGTAGGCCAGGAAAAGAGCCTAGAGGCTAGTGAAACTAAGAGCATGACCAAGAAACGGACTAGAGCTTGGAGAGATAGTCGTGAAAGAATGAAAAGACAATGGGCAAAGAAAATGAGTGAACTCGAGGAAAGCCTCAGAGAAACAAAGGCCAGGATAACTGAACTCACATCTCAAACTCCCTCTCACACTACCCCACCTCCACCATTCCCAACTCCATCCGACCCGCCACCTTCCAACCCACCTCACACAATTCCACCACCCCCAAGAGTAGGATCAGTCCTAGAAGATCCCACTCCCGAGAACCTAAACATGATGCTTAGAGCATATCAGGCCAGAATCCAAGAAGGGCCAAACGTAACTGATCATGAAAAGTGTTACCCTAGAGCAGAACTAGAGCTAGAATGAACCAAAATTTGTGCTAAGATGGTGGAATTGGCTCATACCATGTTTGAAGCCAGTCGCCTATTTAACATCTCTAGTTCAGCAAAGACACAGTTGCACTTTGATGGATTGTTAGAAAGAATAGAGAAGCTAATTGCACAATCAGAAAAGAAACCCACCTCTCAACACAAGGACAAGGCAAGTGAAAGAGTGAGCCTTCCTGCCCAGGAAGCCTATGTGCCTAACTCTACGGAGCCAGACACATCATCTTCTATGAATCGGTTCACACTAGAATTCTTACGAGAGATTCAAGAAGACAAATGGGCTAAAGAGAGTGAAGTCCCTCCTCCCATTGAACTTGTGGATGATGTACACGACCAATTCCCACAAGACATCCCATCCATTTATGAGGAGCAGGATAGCACCCACTCTCAGGAAAGATTAGACTTTGAGTCTAACTCTCTACAAGAATTACCCCACTTCACAGGCCCATGGGAAACCAAGTCTACTTGCCTGAAGCACCCACGGTCATGGTACGAAATGAGGACTCAGTCATACCTAGGAACACGGAGGTAGTAAAGAATACTAAAGTGAAGCGCAACCTCACCTTAGAAGAGCTACTCAAAGTAAGGCCAGAGCTATGGAAACATGTAGCCAAACAAGTACCAGAGATAGCGAAACCTCGTTCCCAGGTAGGATCCCAGAGAACAGTGCCAGAAATACCATTGGACAAGATAGGAGACATGAGTGAGGGTGAAGAGGGAAACACATATCTTCCTATCACCCATCAAGGATACACCACCAAGGCCATTCTAGACTCAGGTGCAGGAGTTGCAATTGCTACCACTTCCCTATGGAAGCGTTGGGGCAAGCCAGCACTCAGGCCCACGAGGATGAAATTGCAAATGGCCGATGGTCACATAGAGCGACCCTTAGGGCTGTTAGAAGGAATAACTCTCACCACATGTGGTGTTGAGTTCGAGCATACATTTGCTATATGTGATTTTAGCAAAAATCATGCCTATGAAATGATCTTGGGACGACCCTTTATGCGACAGTTGCAAGTGGTACAGGACTGGGGAACCAATTCCTTGTACTTGAAACATTTAGGTGTTACGACCAAAGTCAATCTCAAAGATTACTCTCATAGAGATGTCCCTCCTATCCAATGGAATCTCATCCATAGAGCCAAAGATGATACAGAATCGGTGCATTCCATAGGGTCAGGATCCTCATGGATGCATGAAGACACCCACTTATGGATGTGCAAAGTAGCAGTAGAAGAAGAGAAAAGAGAAGAAGCCAGAGAGATAGGTGCAAAAGAAACACATAGATCAATTCACGACCCAGCCTATGCACCTGTAGTCTTTCCTGACGAGGAATTTGAACCCCACGGCTGGGCAGAAATCCTAGCAACAATGGATGTAGCCATCAATGAAGAACAATGGACACCTCACTGTGATGAAGATGGCTATGACATTTCAGTCTTCTCCATAGAGCCGATCATGGGAGAGGCAGTGTTAGAAGAGTGTGAACCTAGCCCTGATGCATTTGAGGATGCAAGTGACTCCGATCTAGAGTCAATCATTATGGACCCACCTTTTGCATCAGATGAAGAATACTTCTATGAAGTAGAATTTCAACCCCAGAGGTATGGAGAGCTTACAAATGATGTAAGGCTAGCCACACATGTGACCCCGAAGGAAGAAGGAAAGAAAAGAAAGAAGAGAGAAGTCACACCAGAAGAGGAAGAATCTTTGTTTGAGGTCCCGGAAAATTTTAAGAAGTATGAGATAGATGACAGGAGAGTCATGATCAGAATGCCTAAACGAGAGGCGCAATCAGGGGAGGCCTATGATAACAAAGAAACCACCAAGAAGATAGTGGTAGCCGTGGAAGAAGGAGAAGAGAGATGCACGTACATAGGCCATGACCTGACGGAAGACGAAGAGCACGAATTGGTAGCCTTGCTAAGAGAATATAGAGATGTATTCGCTTGGAGTTACAAGGATTTCAAAGGTGCAGACCCTGACATATGCTCGCTCACACACTATCCCCATGACCTCAGATGCCAAACCCTCTAAGCAAAAGCCATATACATATAATGATAACTATGCTGCTAAGATCAAAGAGGAGATAGATAGACTGGTAGAAGCTGGATTCATCTATGAGATTGAGCACACTGAATGGGTATCCCCCATCGTAGTGGTGCCCAAGAAAAATGGAAAGTTGTGTGTATGCATTAACTTGAAGAAGGTCAATGCAGCCACAATTCGAGATAATTATCCGCTTCCTATCACATAACATCTTTTAGAAAGAGTAGCAGGCAAGGAAGTGTACAGCTTCCTTGATGGATTTTCGGGCTACAATCAAGTAGCCATAGCTCTAGAAGATCAGCATAAGACGGCTTTTGCCACTCAATGGGGCATTTTTGCCTTTAGAGTAATGCCATTTGGGCTTACCAATGCACCAGCTACCTTCCAGAGGCTGATGTGTCATGTATTTAAAGAGTTCTTGAGGAAGAATTTGGAAGTCTATGTTGATGATCTTTGCGCTCATTCCAACATTAGACAGACTCATATTCTTGAACTCAGACAAATCTTTGACAAATGTAGAGAATATCAAGTCTGCCTGAACCCAGAAAAGTGTGTTTTTATGGTCAGGCAAGGCAAGATTTTGGGACACATAGTGTCAAAGAATGGCATATCCACCGATGAGGAGAAAGTAAGAGCTATTGCCGAGTTACCTAGGCCTAAGAATGTCAAGGAAGTACAAGCTTTCGTGGGACATTGTGGTTATTACCGACGGTTTATACACATGTATGCCATCATAGCAAAGCCTCTGTATGGACTTTTGACTAACTTTGAGTGGACTGACGAATGTGAGAACTCCTTCAATGAGCTTAAACGGCGATTATGTTCAGCACCAATCTTGACCACACCAGATTGGAATAAGCCTTTCCATGTTCATGTTGATGCATCTATTTATGCTATTGGGTGTGTACTCGCGCAGCCTATCGGTGAAGGTAATATGGATCTTCCAATTGTCTATGCTAGTAGACAATTGAATGCAGCTGAACAAAATTATACCACTACTGAGAGAGAAGGACTAGGCATGGTATATGTGGTTAAAAAGTTTAGACATTATTTGGTTGCAAATAAGTTTAAATTTTTTACTGATCATCAGGCACTGCTATATCTAGTTAACAAGCCATGCAATACAGGAAGAATAGTAAGATGGTTTCTCTTGCTAATGGAATATGATTTCGAGGTTGTGGTAAGGAAAGGGAAGACTCACTTGAGAGCAGATCATCTATCTAGGCTCACATCGGGAGAAGCCCCACAAGGAGTGTCAGATGACCTTCCTGATGCTTACTTGTTTAATTTGGAAGTGGTGTTGCAGTGGGCTAAACCATTAGTTCCAGTATTGACATATGGACCTAACCACCCAGTAATAAACACACAGGATAGGGAGGTTGTAAAAGCCCAAAAGTATCACATCATGGCAGGTAGTATGTATAAGCACACAGATCAAGGGATCTTGGCTTGTTGTGTGGAAGAGGATAAGTACGCTAAATGGTTGCAATTAGCACATGTAGGTGCATTAGAGCAACACTACTCGAACCCTACAGACACTAAGGAGACTCGGAGTGCATTGGCCGACGATGGAGGCTGATGTCCAGAAGTTGTGCAAGGAATGCCCAATCTGTTGCACTAAACCACCTGTGGAACATGCCACTCTTTATCAAGTGTCCATGGTGCCAGATTGGAGTGAACCACTAGTATCCTTCCTGAGGACGAAAACATTCCCTCCAGACATGACTCTGGCTAGGAAAAGAAGTTTAGAACAAGAAGCCCAGGATTACTCACTCATTGGTGATAATCTATACAAGCGTGGTAGAGATGGTTACCTGAGACTATGTGTCCATGAAAGTGAATATCTCAAGATCTTAGAAACTGCTCACCAAGGTGTAGCAGGAGGACACTTTGGACCAGATCGGGTGATCAAAGCAATACTATTCGCGGGCTTCTGGTGGCCGACCCTTCACATGGATGCACATACCTATGTGAAACGGTGTGATGTTTGTCAGAGAACTCAGTATCCTATATGCAAAGATGAGATGCCACTGAAACCCATGATGGGAGGACGTGCATTCTCTAAGTGGGGAATAGACTTTGTAGGTCCTATTAATCCCCCAGCCAAGGGTTCACATGCTGAATACATCATTGTTGCGACAGACTATCTAACCAAGTGGGTAGAGGTAAAAGCCACAACAAAGAACGATGTTCAAACAACAGCTAAGTTTTTATTTGAGAATGTGTTCACAAGATATGGGCTACCTATAGAGCTAGTTAGTGATAGAGGCACTCACTTCTTGAATGAAGTTATTGAAAATCTGCTCCAAGAATTCTTGGTAGTACATAAGAAGTCTGCCCCCTATCACCCTCAAGCTAATGGCCAGGCTGAGAGCACCAATAAGATCCTATGCAATGTATTGACAAAATTAGTGAACAATAAACGCTCTGATTGGGACAAACAGCTACACCATGTTGTTTGGGCATACCGAGTCGCCTACAAAACGGTACTCCAAGCCACTCCCTTTCAGATGGTATTTGGCCAAAATGTTGTGCTACCATTGGACTTCTTAATACCTACATTGAAAGTAGCACAAGAGCATGAATGGACGGGTCATGAACTCTCCTCTAGACTTTTTGACCTTGAACGATTAGGAGAAACAAGACTGAGAGCGGTTGCAGGAATATATGCAGCTAAGAAACGACAGAAGGAATACTTTGATGCCCACGTTAAGGAGAAAGGTTTGAAGGCAGGCGACCTAGTACTAGTCTACACTTTGAAACAACATGCAAGGAAACTAAAGAAAAGAGGCTACGGACCCATGATCATTAATAGAATCTCAACAAGTGGAGCAGTGCAACTAGCCACATTAGAAGGCGATATTCTCCCGAACTACATAAGCGGTTGCAGAGTAAAGTTATATCAGGAACCTCTGATGGAAGAGATGCTAAGTCGACTCAACACTACTAAGAAACGCAAAGAAGAAGAAACACGAATTCGCGAAGAAGCTCAAGCAGAAGCATTGGAACGCATCCGGAGAATGAAGATGAGAAGACAAGGTAGAGAGCAACCTAGGACAGATGCATATACAGATCAAGGATATCATGTGGCTATGTGTAATGTTTCAGGTATCAGCTCTCATAGGATAATTGATCGACGTCCTTTTATCACCTTAGAGATAGGACAAGGAAAGGGTGCAAGGACTGTAAGAGCCTTGATTGACTCAGGTGTAGCCACTAGTGCTGTTAAATTGTCTTACTGTCAAGAGTTGAAATTAACTCATAGGATTGGGAGGTGTGGAAACCCCTTGCATGGGCGAGGTGGAGCTTCCCCTCTACATCCAAGACGAAGTAATGACAGTCAAAGTACTAGTGTGTCAAGATGAGGACCTCACTGAGCCTCTTGTCTTGGGTCAGGACTGGATCTATGATCATGCAGTCAACCTAAACCTAAGAAGTGGACTTCTTCAGGTTTGGGTAAATCATAGTCGAATTACAGTTGAATTGGAAAATGAGGCACTCAAGGAACTAGGTAAGGCACGAACTCCTGGTCCTTCCAGGGGCGCACATGAAGTTGACAATGCTATTCTTGTCCAAAACTGTATGATGCAGAAAGAGGATTGTCTCAACAACGGAGTCAAGGATAAGACGGCACTCCCTTCTATTCCAAAGACCAGAGGGATGCAGCAACCAAAGGCAGATCAAATACAGAGGAAGCAGAGCACTACCTATACTGGAGGCCAAAAAAAGGAGCAACGCAGATTGTTTCAGCCGTTGAAACAAGTATGGATGCGGAAAGGCGAACACCCTGTTGCGACTAGACCAACCCCACGGCCAAAACCTCTTATTAGTAGTCAACAACACGACACTAATAAGAAGTATTTCATAAATTCTTCTGCGAGAGTAAAGTCTATTTGGGTACCCAAGAAGTCAATGAAGCCCAGCCCACAATCACGACAAATCTGGGTGCCTAAGGCTTGCTTGCGGGCTCAAATAGCTACACCAAGGCCACACCCTCTACAATGTGTTTCACTCACTCGAACATCTGATGCCCACTCTTACACATCACGCACGGACACATATTCTTCCATGCGCACAAGTAGAATCACTCATAAATGGGTCCCTAAAAAGCCTCATTCTCAAGTAGATACCCCTATCAAACTCTTCAGAGTCTCCACAAAATCAAGATCAAAGCCCATCCACTGCATTTGGCAACCTAAAACTTGTAATAAACCCCCGGACCCCAGTTGTAAATACATGCCCACCTACTAACTACATCACTCTCTCACTACATCATTCCACTTAGCTTCTAGGTCTACCCAATTCCTAACTACACGCACAAGCACCGAGCACTTAATAACCTACTAATCTCTCCTAAACCTCATGTTAATGTTGTAATGGGGAAAAAAACAGTTCTATCTTGTCCTTTACAATGTTAACACATGTTTCTATATTCTCACAGAATCAGGAGGCAAGAAGTAACATGGCAGATACGGCAGGAACTAGCTCCCAGGCAGGCACCAGCCCCCAAGTCGTGGACATTGAAAGTCTTCCCATTGAGGAGGAATTGAAGGAACGCCCGGTGGCATTGAGGGCATTACATTCCATACCGGTTCAGAATCCTCCATAGGGGCACACAATGCCAGTCAGCAAAAACTTTCATTGGTTCAGTGATGTGGCAGGACCCCTAGGTGAAGGCACTTATATGTGGGAGGCCGAGATAGAATTCAATGGGCGCTGGGGCAGATATCACTTTTTCACCAGGGAATTTGAGAGACTGCAGAATAATGAAGGGCTGAAACCTATATGGAAAGAAGGCAGGACTCTACGAGTACTTCAAATTCCAATTGCCAAAGCCCAATTTTCTAAGGTGCTCTTATTTGATTAGCACCCTCACTCCGAGCAAAGACAAAAAGGGATACAACTCCTTTGTCCTCCCATCTCTCACAAGGGGCAATGAGCTCAAGCATTTCAGATTAACTATCAACTTGGTAAGGGAAGCTCTAGACATGAAAGGTATGCACATTCCTACGGAGAAAGAGACTATGGTCCCCGACAATATGAAGAACAGGAATCTGACGAAGTTAAAGGACATGGTGGCAATGACGCCTACAATCGCCATTCATTTGCGAATGGTCATGCAGCACTTTGCATTTCCCGCTCAAGAGAGGTTCACAATGCCACCTAAAAAGATCTGGTTTAGTCTATACTTGGCGGACGCCTTTGATCTGACAATCAATATGCCCCATTGGATTATCGACCAAATCCACTTGGCTCATCAAAGGTGGTATAAGAAACAAAAGTCGGTACTATATGGATGCTGTGCTCTTACCAGGATTGTGTATAGATGTCTTGCATATGATGTACCAGTGCAAAGGGCACTCATTTGGACTCGGGTACAGGAGTTTCAGCGCAGATTATCCTCCGCAGGGCCACCCTCCAAGAAAATGAGAGGCGCCGTTCAGATGCCCTGTGCACAAGCCCGCGGTGCGACATTGACACCTGAGACAACTCCACGACTTCCAAGGCGGGTACAACCCTTCACTATCAGATTACCAAGACACAACACTGATGGACCTAATCTGGTGTTCCCACCCGTACCAACTGACCTAGAGTTTCCTCACGAATTCACTTTAGAAGACCTAACTAATGAGGAGGTAGCCAGAATCATCGAGGCTGTTAATGCAAAAGTCGAGGCAGAACAAGCTAGTGGACAACAAACTGCTACAAACCAACCCCATCCCAGACAACCAGATGTCGTCGGTGTGGAGGGTGAAGAAGAAGAAGAACAAGAGGAGGAACATGATGGACAATCCGAGGAAGAAGAGCAGGAATATGATCAGGAAGCTCTACAGGTACTTGAAGGTGCCCCAGCTTATACGAAGGCATTGAAAAAGCTCTATGATACCATGAACAGAGTTCAAAAGCAACATAGACTGTCCCTAGCAGCAGGCAAGGCCCTCATGAATCAAATCCTTGAGGAGGAAGGCGTAGACGAGCAATACCGCGCCACTCTTGACATGATATCTGAGGCTTTGGGAGTACCTGAGACGGTGCATACCGCCCTTGCACAAGCACGAAGAACGGAGCGAAGATACAGCAGACGTCCCCCTCGATAAGGAAAGCAGATGAATGTACTACTATCAAAACCACAAGGCACATCCACAACCATGGGCACCGCACACACGGTCCACAATACTAAGGAAACCCATGTATCAAGTGCACCTCCGTCACCCCCGTTGCCACCCCTGCCTCCAACTCCACCACATTCACCTCCCACAACCAGTGTAACCACTACTGTCACCGCCTCCGAGTCCATTACCCATACCGAAGCACAGGCAGTCACACAACCCACACACCCTATCTCCACTTCTTTTGTCTGTACGGCCACTGAAACAGTAGTTCTAACCGTTGCCGCAGAAAATCTCAACCCCCCGATCACACTTCCGGGCAGTTCATATTCACAATTGCACTCACCACTGTACACTTTCACCACTATCACCGCACCCACAATTCCAATATTCACAATCACTCCCACTACCGCATCCACCGTTGATTTTATGGACATCTCACCCACCTCAGCACCTCTCCCTCCCCCCATACCCCCAACATCTCCCATTCCCCCACCTCCCACATCACCATTTTCCAGCACCGTATCCACACTTCCATTCCCCTTCCCCTTTCCCTTCCCTTTTGCATTCAACACCCTTCCTGCATCCACCCCTATTAATAATGTATTTAATAATATGTATCAGTGTATGTCGCAACTACAACAGCACTACCAGCATCTTGATAACCAACATACGCGACTCTTTCGAAGTCATGAGGAACTTCAACTACGCTTCATTGATCTCGAAAGGGAAAAGCGGCTACTACAACAACAGCATGCCACCTTACAGGAACAACACGAACAGTTAGTAGCCAACCCACCCCAGTCAGATGCAGAAGAAAAGAAACAAATGGATGATTTGCTGCACTCCCAGATAACGGAGAATCTCAAGCTCAGACGCAATCTGGCCCTCCTACGAAAACACATGTCTACAACACTCGAAGAGAATAAACGGCTGCAGAAACAGAATGAAGAGAACTTGGAAGCAGCCATGGAGGGATACCGCAGGAAATCGACCCAGAGAAATTCAAGGCCATTCCCTCAGAGAATATGCAAATTGTGTTAGAAACCCATGCCAACCTCCTAGAGGCCCATGCAGCATTAGAACGAGAAAGAGATGACCTACTTAAGCAACTGGCAACTCAGCAGGAGTTACCAAGCAAAGTCACTGCCACAGACGACACATCCGAAGAAGTCACAAAACTCAGAGCAGAACTCGAAGAATTACGCAGTAAAGTCATGCAATATGAGCGTCAACCCTCTCCACTTGTAGAACCGGAACCTGAAGACTTAGTACCCATTGAAGTAGAGGAAACCTTCGAAGACCCATACGTTCCCATGCCTGCACCAGGGGGCAAGCAAACAGAAGAGGGCATGGACACCATCGAGATAGAGGCTTCTGAATGGATGCAGAGGTTAGAGAAAGTGGCCACAACCCATGATGACAGAGTGGCAGTTCAGATAGCGTCAATGTCACGATTGGAGGAGGTAGTTATAAAATCGGATTACTTTAGAAACCTCTCCCATCATCGGTGGATCGGCACATCCGACGATTTGTATGTTCCTTTCTATGTCTTAATGACGGATTACAATGCCGAAATCAAGCACCACACCTCAAAAGAACCAACCTCGGCTACACAGTTTGCACCGGACGACATCCCAGCAAGTGCCAAGAACGGAAATATACATCAACCGATGTGGAGGATTCGTCTACTGGAAACCTACCCAGAGATGGTAAGAACATGGAATAACATGCCTTTGTACATCAAATACAACCCATGCTACTGCCCTGTATTTCGAAGAAGATCATGGCCAGAATACACAAAAACTGTGCTGACAACCAAGGGATGCGAGAAATGGCTCAATTATGTTTACTTAGCACCACCCAAAGGCCAACCTACCATAGGATATATGATCTCGAAGATTCGGCATTGGGGGGTCAGGTTTAAAAATGTACCAGATGTCATGGCCCAAATGTGCTTGAAAATTTTTGAACTCATGCTGGTCACCTTCAGGACTTTCAAGAATGTCAAGGAACCTCATCTTTCAGCCCTGGGATTTAATGAAGGAAATCAGGACCTCGTCTACGACATGAGCGCAACCCCATCTATTAATGTTGTATATGCATGGCATGCGCGTATAAAGTATCTACCAGCCTGCTTCAAACAGACGTTTGAAGAAATGTTCGTCACGGGATTCTGGGAATATCATTCAGAGATATTCATTCCCAGACCATCACATTTATTGCAGTTGTTTGCAGTGGAACAAGCTCTTCATTCAGAAAAGTTACGTATACCACATTCAGAGGTTCCCGGGCCGGTAGATTGGGATGCTCTACTCACGGACTTGGCCAAAGGGTTGCGGATTGCAGAACATCACTTAGCACAAGACGTTGTTGAGTACTACATCCAACGACCCACCCAACAAGGGTCTGTCAGGGA
Source organism: Ceratopteris richardii (assembly GCA_020310875.1). Lineage (NCBI taxonomy): Eukaryota > Viridiplantae > Streptophyta > Polypodiopsida > Polypodiales > Pteridaceae > Ceratopteris > Ceratopteris richardii. Next base: position 172,683,554 of record CM035417.1, on the reverse strand, counting down.
CGATAGACGCGAGAGAGGGGGGGTGTTGGAACTGAAGGACTCACAAGGCAAGGAAGCTTACGAAGAGAGTCAGAGAGAAGAGAAAGCACAAGCAGACAGAGCAGTCAACGACGATCTGCAAAGTAGGCCAATATTTTTCAGGACATTAACGCATATCCAAGAGGTGGACACGCAAGGAGAAGGAGCAAGTAGGGAGCTCCAGGAAATGTATGTCAACATGATAGTAGAATCCCTACAAAAATAGTGATTTTCATCACTAACAATCATTGTAAATACCATTTCTTATTTTTGTAGCTCCATTTTGTGCAAGCCAAGGAGTCCTTGAGCTTGAGGAGCCTTAGAAGTATCTAGCTGTCAGTTTTCATATTTTTTAGACTTCGTTTGAACCTCCAAATAGGGTAGAGAACCTAATTTTTAACTAGGCCGGACACTAGGTCTGGACAAGGCCAAAACCTAGTCAAAAACTATAAATAGAGCTAGAGAGCTCATTTTTGGGGGTAGCTTGTAAATGATCAAAACTTGTATGAGCTTTTTGAAAGTAATCTAAGAACTCCATTGCTTCTCAATCTTTGTCTTGCCGTGTGTGCGCATGTGTGTGTATGTGTGTGCATGTTTGTGTGCTTCTCACTCACGCACTTGTGCCTTCGCTTGCTCGAGGTCTTCACACCATCCTCTTGTCTTCCCGGATTGACATTAAAGGAGGTGCTACTCATCACCGAGCTACACACTCACTGTTGGGTATCATAGATAAATCAAATAATAGAAAATCATTGCTCTAAAATCCAATGGGCTCAATTTTGGGTGTCATACATCAATTTTGAGACACACATCTAGGATGTTGAGAATCTTGTGTCTCATGTGAAGTAGGATGTTGGGTACATGATCCATCTTATAAGCATACATGATGACCTTGAGCATGTAGTCACGGGTGAGCTCATTCTTTGGTGGTGCTAGGAGTTGAGAATAGTTTAACCAATCCTTCTTGATGGTAAGATCTCATTGTTGTCAAAGGAACTCATAAACACTTTTGCACTGAGGGATTGAATAGTAATCATGATGCTTCTATAAGAAGGGTGGTAGCCACATGAAATGCTCACAATAATTGGGGTTCTTTTCCAAAAATGCCTTCTTTTAGGAGGAACCATATATTGGAGTTTGAGGTCTGTGGAGGCACACAAAAAGCACAAGGAAGAAGAAGGAGGTTGGAGCACAGCACAATATAGAATGTATTGCCAAGTGAATGTACAAAGATAAGTGACTCGTTAGGGTTATAAGCGTATATACAAATTGGGGATAAAATACCTCCTAAAGAGGGGAAAAAGTACCCTGATACTCCTAAGTGTGTTCAAACACATCACTACAAAAATATATCAACAAATCCCCCCCTGGAAGTGATACGATGAAAAGGAGCTAGCACTCATGTATAAGGGAGTGCCAAGCTATGTGGAAAGAGATCGATCCACCAACGGAAGTAAGCCCAAAGCTTTATAGAAAGCTTCAAACTAGAGCCTTTGTGAAAAGGGCTTCAACGTTATCTTGCATGGGCACACATGCCAAACTAATCTCTCCAGTAGAGAACCTCTCCTTGACATAATGATAGTGCACCTCAATGTGCTTAGTGGGAGCATGGAACACAGGGTTCCTTGCAATTGCTAATGCGCTCTGATTGTCAACGGATATGGTGGTGGTAGAAAAATGACCCACACCCAAATCAGTCAAAAGGCATCTAAGCCACAGACACTCAATGGCCACTATGAAAGCTACCCTATACTCAGCCTCACAACTAGAGATCCACAAAATAGATTACTTCTTGCTCAACCAAGATATGCATGAGCTATCAAGCATGAAACAAAAACTAGTAGTGGACATACGAGTTTCAAAGCAAGGAGCCCAGTCAAAGTAAGAAAAAGCATGTAGATTTGGTAGTAATGATCCCCCCTTGGGATAAAAAAATCCAAGTAGCCCGGTACCACTCAAGTAGTGAAAGATGCACTTAACTACCTGCCAATGCTTGATACATGGGCAATGCATAAACCTACTCATCTAAGAGATATTAAAATCAATATCAGGATGAGTTATGCATAAGTAAATCAAGCATCCAACATCCTACTGATAGAGCACAACATCAATGCATCTCGAGTATCATGGAGACTTAACTGTAAACTTGTTTCCATAGGAGTGGCAGTACGTTTTCACTCTTCAAGGCCAAAATATTGTAATAATGTATCAATGTATTTTGTTTGACACAAAGTTATCACCCCACCAACTTGCATAAATTGAATGCCCAAATAATGATGCAAATGCCCCAAATTTGACTTCTCAATACAGGCAAACAAATCAGACTTAAATTTAGCAATATGCTTTGCATTAGGACTACTGAGTAGCATGTCAACATATACTACGATGATCAGAAGTACATCACACACTTAACATATAAGGTGCTCTCAGTTTGACTATTCTCAAAACCATGCACAATTTAGTAGGAATATATCTTTTCATACCTAGCATGTGGTGCTTGCCTCAAACCATATAATGCCATTTTAAGTGGATGGGGACAGAATGTCAAAGGTATTGAAAGTTGGTGCAATGAAGGAAGTGTCTAATGGTGGCTTCTTGGAGAGTTCTTGTATGGATATGGGTAATGGTAACTCCTCAAATGTTCAGGCCTATGTCAATATGATTTCCAATGACCCATTTGTGATGGTGTAGCCTATGATGATGATGATACTTATGAGTCCTTTGAATCAAGGTAAGAAGATAATGAAATTATTGATGTAGTTGAGGCGGGACTCTGTTCTTATACCACTTCCCACTGTTCTTGGTGCTTCTTAAAAGGCTCTTTGGGAGGGGTTGGCCTTGTCTTAGTAGCAACATTCCTAAACAGTGTATGACTATTGGTTCCAATGCTGCTTGTGGAGGTTGGTTTGCAAATGCTTCAACCATTTCCTCCACCCAACATGTACTAAGAGAGTCTGAAGGTTCCACCAATTGGGATGGTTGTAGTGCTGAGGGATTTCTTTTCTTCATGGTGCCAAACTTTGACTGAGGTATGATGAGAGGTTCATAAGTCTTGTTTATGACTTCTGATTGCAAATTGGTCTTCCTCTTCTTGACCATTGATGGATCCTTGGTGTGCAATACAAATGTGTTTGTGAGGCTCTCGTGGAGAGATGCCTTGTCTATTGCTAGTAGGAGATTGTCTTTCCCTTTTAAGCACTGATACATAATCCGAGTGAGCATCATACCTCCTCTGAATAAATTGAAAGAATGAAAGGATCATTTCCCTCTCAGAAGCTGATCAAACACCATCTAGCTCATTTCTATGTGTTGCAAAGGGTGATCAACTACATGCAAAAAAGCATTGGCAATTCTTTTGATAGGCTATGTGTACCTATATTCTTGGTTCATACAAAAATATGTGCAAAATAGTCTCATACCCAACTCTAAATCAAGACACGGCATTTCCTCAAAGGTCTTGAAAAGGTGCTTTTAGGTCTAACTATTGTGGTGTTTACATCTAGTACTAAACATTTTATTGCATAAGATATGGAATTTTTTTCTATAGTGATTTCTTGTCTTTGGTTTGAGAACTTAGTGAAAGTAGTAGTCCCTAGTAGCATCTTGTGAGCCTCAAATGTGGAGTGAAACTCCACACATCTGTTTGCATCTACATGTACTATGTGAAGTGAGAGAAATGCATCCATTTGTAGGTTCTTTCAAGTTTATACTACTTGTGGATCTTGATTGAGCTTTTGAAACTTAGAGATTAGGTACACAACCTTGAAAAAGTCGTGTGGCATACCATGGTGATACACATAGATGTCCATTGGAGTAGGGTGTAATGGCCTTTTATATCTCTTGATCAACCAAAAAGAAGGTATATCAGTGGTGCTCTTTGAGGGTGAATTGGCTCCTTTTTTTTCCACCACTGAATCTTTTCTTGGTCTTCTCAATGATGAAGCTTCCATGTTTTCTTTGTGCCTATATCAAAGATGTTGGCACAAACCTTCAAAATTTTGCTAACTAAGTTAATGGGGTTAAGGAATGTTAGTAAAAAAAAGTACCAAAAATATACACAATGTATCTGGTGCATAAGATCCACAACAATGCCTTACGCATGATAGGGAAATGCAAAAAAGGAGTTCATGATGCAAAAATACAAGGTTGGGACATTGAACTCAAGGGTTTCTTACGTTAAGACTTTCGTATGGCTTAAGTCACTTGAAGAAGGAAATCTAGTCCATCAATGGGTCTCTCTAAGGATTCTAGAAATTCTTCAAGGATGGGTATATCTAATAAAGGTTGATTAGTACAAGGTTTTGGAACCCAGTTAAAAGAACCCCTAATTGTTCTACTTATGAGAACTTTCTTTTTGACCCACTTGGATGTCATGGGTATGGGATTTTAGGATTTTTTTTGAAGCTACAACTATTGGATTTGTGTTTTCTTTTGGATTCAAAATCCACATGGTAGGAGGTAACTACAAGTCTTAGGTTTTCAAGTCGAAAGGTCCTAGATTCAATCATTTGTACAAGTGTGGGTTGAGATAAAAGATTCTTGGAGTATGATTTTTGGGAGGGGTTCACACATTTCTTTGTGCTTGAGGTACTCTTGGGAATCCAAATATGGGATTGTCTTTGTTGAGCTTAAAGGAGAGCCTTCGCGACCCAAATTTATTGACTCTTGGTAGATTGAGAATGATGATATGGACGAGATTTCTTTGTCGATTGTCTTGCACATGGTAGAGGATCAGTGGTACCCTTCTCTTGATCTTCCTTAGGCATAATGTCCAAGATATCTATTTAAGATTGTATTCTTTTATTGAACTCTCCTCTTTATGATATTCAGAGTGGTCCTCACATTCACTCTTGATAAGGATATCATCACAAGATATGTTCATTGAATTCATATACGAATGAGAATCATGAGGTGCAAAAAAGCATTCAATTTTAGGCTCAAAGAAACATGGATTAAAAAATGAAAAAATTCCATGCATATACCCATTATCAAGAAGTATGCATCCTAAGAAATAATCGATTGTTGTAGAATATTTGTTTAAGTATTCTTGCCCTAATTTTATCTGATCTTTCATATGAGGTTCATCCATAATAAAAAATTCTTCTAAAGAAACGAATGCTTTGATATTTATCAAAATCATAGTTTCATCAATGCACATTAATTTTCTTTCTTTTATGTCAATCACATTGATGTTTGTCCGAAAAATAGTTTCCTACATGGCCTAGGATAATTCAATACAAATCACACTTATAGATATGCCTGAATCTAAGTGGGCCATTGTTCTTTCTTTAAATTTTGGTCCCAACCTAGCATGTAACCATGGTATCTCTTCCACACATTTTTCATCTATCACTTTCGATGTGAATACTTGAATAGTTTTGGTAGGAAGAGGTTCAGAAATCCCTGGCATCAACCACTTATGATGAAAGATCCTTTGCCTACCTTCCTCTTGAGCTTCTTCTCTAATTCTCATTTCCTCAAACTTTCTATGTTTAGCAAGTTGGATTCTTACCATCATATCACTTGTCACTGGTTCAATATATCTATTGATGCGACATCCACTAATGTAGTTGGGCAAGATATCACCCTCCATTTTTTGGCATATTGTCTTAGTGTGTATAATAAAACATATTCTCCTTATTGTAAACCCTTATATTGAATGAGAGAATCAAAATAAGAATTTTACCTTATTTTTGCAGCATAAGTGCTTGTTGTGGCTCTCAATCATGTTTCTTGTAATTGTTCTAGCAACTCCACATGGTTGGATAAGTCATGACTAGTTCAGTCATAGGTTTTTGCAACTTTTGGTGTAGGAATGAGAAATTTTATGGGTAATATAGAATTTTTTCCATACACCAAGTTGAATTATGTCATTCCTAATACTATTTTGTAAGAAACTCTATAGGTCTAGATTGCATGATGCAACTGTTTATCCTAATCAAAGGGCTTCATATTCAGTAGTTTGGTGAGTATCATGCATAAAATCTTGTTAGTACTCTCAATTTGTCCATTTTCTTGAGGATGATAGGGATTTGATCTCTTGTGCACTATTAGAAACTCCTCTAATATACATTCAATAAAATTATTTAGAAAGTGTGTTCCTCTATCACTAATTATTTCAATGGGTAAGCCATATCTAGTGAATATTCTTTCAACAAAAATTGAGATGTGGTATGAGAATCACAATGTTGTGTATCTCTTGCCTCAACCCACTTCATGAGATAATCTATTTCCACTATAATATATTCACTATGGGAGCCTTTTGTTGGGGGGATAATTTTTCCAACAAAATCAATTACCCACTTAGAAAATTCTCTACCACTCATCATAGGTCTGAGTGGCATCTAATCTCTATGAAAAGGGTATTTGATTCGTTGATATATATCACACATTTAAATGTAGCTTGTTGCATCCATGTGCAACATAGGCCACCATAAGCCAAAAAAAAGAATGTGCTTGGCTATTTGTCTAGGGGAGAAATGTTCATCTAAAGCTCTTGAGTGAGCCATTTCACAAATAGGGACATATTCACTTTCATGTATGCACAAATGCAAGAAGTTGTCTTTCCCTCTTTTACAGAGTTGATTCTTTATGAGAGAATATTCCTTACACTCTTCCTCAATTTCTTTTCTTCTTGCAAGAGTAACGTCTTCTCAAAGTATTCCTTCTTGAAGATAGTTGACAATGGATTTAATCCATTTGGGTGCTACCATCACATGATATAGAGTGAATGCTTTGTAGTAGTTCTTTCGATGCAAATTTGGCAATTAGAGTAATAATTGTGACCAACCTTTGCTATGTGTGGCTAAAATAGTCCTAATTGCTTTGAGTTTTGCATAGCCTTAGTTTGGGGGAAATTTCAACCCAAACTAGAATGTGGGCTTGTGTAACTAGATCCCCCTTTTTATCTTCTTCTATGCAACAAGACAAAATTCCTCATTTGTCTTTTTTATAGATTCTTCCAATAGGTTCACATTGGTAAGAAAAACTTTGAATTGGTTCGAACCATTGGAGAAACAAACATTAGAGATGAGGTTCATCGTTTAGATGAGCTCATTGGTGAATTTTCAAAGAATGGAGTTAGACATGACACCTCTTGTTTGATCCATAGCTTTAAACAATGTAGTCATGAGACTATGTGGCTTGCCACTTGAGCATTTAAACAGTATGTGGATATATGTCCAATTTGGGAATTTCTTCTAGCGAAAAGCATATTTTCCCCTTTTTATATGGATTTCTTAACATGGAATTGTGGACATTTGTCTATGTAAAACACTGTTGATATATTTAGGTAGTGTTGTGTGTGAACACATTAGGACTGCCGGGGCACTTTTTTCCCTCTTTAGGAGGTTTTTTTTCCCCCGGATTGTATATATGCCTATTGCCCTAATGGGCTACTTATCTTTGTACATTCTCTACATTCAATATTGTGTGTTGTGCTCCAAGCTTCTTCTTCTTCCTTGTGTTGTTTGTGTGCTTCCGTAGACATCTAACTCCGACAATTGGTATTAGAGCAAGTCCCCGCTTCATCAAGGGCATCGTCGACACCTCTCCGGGTGCTATCTCAGAATCTCACGAATTTTGGTGATCATACTCAGCGTGTTTCCGAGATCAAAATAACTTTGCTATGTGGTGCCAAAATCGCGATCAGAGCTCGTTTCGGCCTCCAAATGCACTATCACAATGCTTGTGCAAGCTATTTTATCTTTTTGTGCCAAAGGTATATACCAGTTTATATTTGCCAGTATAAGCGTCTCAAAGTCTGCTACAAGTCTAGTAGAATTTGCCTCGGAAGTTTTGTTCAACTTTTTGAGATACATTCAATTTTCTACATCAAGGTATTTTAGTCACGAGCCATGGTTGAAAGCAGTGATATATTCTGTATGTTGGTTTTTGAGGATAAGTTGGATGGTACCAACTACCAGTTATGGGCTTATATGATGCGACATGTATTGGTTGCAAAAGGAATATGGAACATTGTGCAGGGTGTTGAAAAACGTCCTATCACACCTCCAACTATTACAACTGCAAGTAGAGAAGCTGATGTAGAAGGTATCGAAGATGATGATATTCTACATATTCCTGTTCATGCTACGGTTTTTGTTGCACCTACTATAGAGAAAATTCCTTGGGATGGCAGAGATGCCCACGCATATGCATTGATAGCTTTGCCTGTGAAATGTGCCATTATTCCTCACATTCTCTCTTGCGGAATAGGCAAGGATGCTTGGGATACACTTACCACATTGTACCAAGCTAGGAATGAGGCTCGTGTTGCTTACCTCTGAAAATAGTTGGAGAGTGAGCACATGAATGAAGGTGATTCTATGGACAGAAGGTGATTCTATGGACAGTTTTCTAACAAAGCGCGTTCAACTTGCATAGCACCTTTACCACATTGTACCAAGCTAGGAATGAGGCTCGTGTTGCTTACCTCTAAAAATAGTTGGAGAGTGAGCACATGAATGAAGGTGATTCTATGGACAGAAGGTGATTCTATGGACAGTTTTCTAACAAAGCGCGTTCAAAGACTTGGAGGAACAATTGATTTCTATTGATGAGGTTATACCAGATAGCTCACTTGTGCAGATCCTTCTGAATGGTCTTCTTGATTCATATCAAAGTTTTGCTTCTACTCTTTGGTTGATGATGAATGGCAATTCAAATGCCTTGTCATTTGAGGAATTAGTCTCTATTCTGTTGCAGGAGGATCAGTCCAGACAGAATAGGTCCATTATGCGTGTTGTAGATCAAGCTTTCCTAGCTAGTCACAAGGGCAAAGGAAAATGGAGCTCTTCAACTCGTAAGCAGAAATCTGCTAGTTCTGCACAATCGAAGAGGGAAGAAAAAGATAAAAAGAAATCAGAAAAGCAAAAATTGTTTTGCAAGTATTGAAAAGGAAATGATCATATCATAAAGAACTGTCCAAAACTAGCTACTAAAGAGGCACATAAGAAAGAGGCTGGAATGGTTATTGCAGAGGCCTCTACACCGAAAAGAAAGTGTGCTAATCTTGTGCAGGAAGAAGAATAGGTGTTTACTATTGTTTGCAGTTTTGACCCATCTTCTCATGAGCAGTGCATGTCTGCAGTAGACTCAGATGTTTGGTACTTTGACAGTGGGGCGACCAAGCATATTACCTCCCAACATAGTTTCTTCTCTTCACGCGAGCCTACCCCTATAGGGAATATTGTTACAAGCACCAACAACTCCTCTTGTCTTGTTATGGGAGTGGGTAAGATCATTTTGACTAGTCCTGATGGTAGTTCTTTCACTTTGTCAAATGCTTTGTTTGTGCCAGGGATCAAGAAAAATCTGTTATCCATTTCAGCATTAGCCAAAATTGGCTTAGTTGTGAAATTTGTTGATCACAGATGTACAATTCATGATGTGTCAAATGGCGACATGATTATTGCTTCTGGCATTTTATGTCGCGGGTTTTATCAGCTCATAGACTATGAAAGATCTGTAAATGATTCAGCATGTGTAGTACATGATTCTCAGGCTATGTCAGATGCAAAGCTTCATGCTTTGGTCATCTGAATTTTCCTAGTTTGCTGCGCCTACAGAAATCTGAAATGGTGTCCTCTTTGCCCAAACTTGAGGCACCTGGAAAACATGTTTGTGAAGGCTATATTTTGGGCAAAATCCAGCGTTCCTCCTTTCCAGAAGATGGTTCAATTCAGGCTACTCAGAAATTGCAGCTTGTACATAGTGATGTTTGTGGTCCTATGCAGTAACCTTCCTTTGGAAATTATCTTTACTTTGTGACTTTCATCGATGATTTTTTGAGGCATGCATGGGTATATCCATTGAAAGCAAAGTCCGAAGTGTTCATGTGCTTCAAACAGTTTTTGGTTTTGGCTGAAAATCTATCAGCATGTAAAATGGACACCCTTCCATCTGATCTAGGGGGGGGATATATGTTTTCTGATTTTAATGAATTTTTGGCTAAACGTGGGATAAAACACCAGTGTACAATGCCATATACACCTCAATTAAATGGAGTTTCTAAACGAAAGAACATGTCACTCATGGAGATGACGAGGTGTATGGTCAAGACTCAGGCTTTACCACATTGTTTTTGGCTTGAGGTTGTCATGTGTGCAACATATGTACTTAACATGTGTCCCACTAAAGCACTATAGTCTATCACTCCATATGAGGCTTCGCATGATTGCAAGCCATCTATAGCTCATTTACATGTTTTTTATTGTTTGGCATATGCATTAGTACCTGGACAACATCACCGAAAATTGGATAAAGTAGTAAAATGTATTTTTTTTTGGTACAGTTCTGAAAGTAAAGGTTATTTTCTGTATCATCCATAGAGTAAACACATTCTGGTTAGTTGTGATGTTGTTTTTGTGGAAGATGCTATTCAACCATTGCTTTCATGTACTAAGGAGACATTTGTTAGCTCCAAAGACATGTATGATACATTGCTACCTCTTTTTATAGGTGGACAATCTAGTGCTAGCCCTAATGAGGAAACTTCTCAACCTTTGCAGGTTTCATGTGATGATGCAGATCATGCGATTTTTGATGCAGATTTACATGATGCACTTGTTGATGAGAGAGCGGATATTGAGTAGGCAAAAACTATGCCGAAATGGCTGGTGCAAACCTTGTGTGATAGCAAATTAGATGCACCTCTCTCATATCGTACTTGTTCAAGCTCTCATAGTGCCTCTTTTGCATCAAATTGGTATGCTATGGCTGCATCTATTCTCTGTGAGCGTATTTTGTTTGATGAAGCACAAAATTCAAAAAATTTGATGGCTTCTATGCAAACTAAATATGATGCTATAATGAAGAATGGTACTTGGTCTTTATGTGACTTGCCTCCTGGCAAGAAAGCCATTGGGACTAAGTGGGTATAGAAGCTAAAGTGTAACCTTAATGGTACAGTTTACAGGTATAAGGATAGGCTTGTTGCAAATGGTTATGTGCAGGAAAACGGCATTGATTTTGATGAGAACTTTGCACCTACTTGCCAAATGACTACTGTTCGTAGCATCCGTGCACTTGCAACTCATCATGGTTCGAATCTACATTATTTGGACATTAAAATAGCATTTTTGAATGGTGAATTGCATGATGAAGTGTATGTTTTTCAGCTCCGTGGCTTTGTGCAGAAAGGGCATGAAAACCAAGTGTGCAGGTTAAAGAAGGCATTATATGGCTTAAAGCAAGCACCACATGCTTGGTATGAAAAGATACATGCCTATCTGATTGCACATGGTTTTCAGAACAGTCCAATTGAAAGCACCTTATATGTTAAGCATGCTAATGATGTACTTCTGATCATTGTGGTTTATGTTGATAACATGCTACTCATTGGTCCTCATGAGAGGCATATTGTTGATTTTAAGGCTGATTTACATGCCTCCTTTGAGATGTTTGATTTGGGGAATTTGCATCACTATTTGGGCATTCAGTTTATGCATGTTGATGGTGGAATGGCTTTGTGTCAAACAAAATATATTGACACATTATTGTAGTGTTTGGCCTTGAAGATTGCAAGCCTATTGCCACTCCTATGGAGACAAGTTTATGATTGAGTCTTCCGGATGTTGGAGATGCATTTGATGTTATTCTCTATCAGCACGTTGTTGAATGCTTGATTTACTTATGCATTACTTGGCCATATATTTAGTTTGTTGTCTCACAGATGAGCAGGTTTATGCATTGTCCAGGTGTCAAGCATTGGCAGACGAATAAGTGCATCTTTCGCTACTTGAGTGGTACTCGGCTACTTGGGTTGTTTTATCCCAAGGGGGGATCACTACCACCAGATTTGCATGCTTTTTCTGACTCTAACTAGGCTAGTTGATATGACACTCATGTGTGTACTAGTGGATTTTGCTTCATGCTTGGTAGCTCATGTATATCTTGGTTGAGAAAGAAGCAGCCTACTGTGGCCACTTCTAGTTGTGAGGCTGAGTATAGGGCAGCTTTCACAACTACTGTTGAGTGTGTGTGGCTCAGACGCCTTATGGCTGATTTGGGTGTTGGTCAATCTTCTGCCACCACCATCTTCACTGACATTTAGAGCACATTGGCAGTTGCGAGGAACCCTGTGTTCCATGCTCGCACTAAGCACATTGAGGTGCATTACCATTATGTCAGGGAGAGGTTCTCTAGTGGGGAGATTAGCTTGGCATATGTGCCCACATAGGAGAACATTGCAGACATTTTCATGAAGGCTCTAGCTAGGGAGAAGTTTGAAGCTTTCCACAAAGCTTTGGGCTTACTTCCTTTTGTGGATTGATTCCACATAGCTTGGCACTTCCTTATACATGAGTGTCAGCTCCTTGTTCACCGCATCACTCCTAGGGGGGATTTGTTGATATATTTAGGTAGTGATGTGTGTGAACACATTAGGACCGTCGTAGCACTTTTTTCCCTCTTTAGGAGAATTTTTCCCCCGACTTGTATATATGCCTATTGCCCTAATGGGCTTTTTATCTTTGTACATTCTCTAGTAATACATTCAGTATTGCATGTTGTGCTGCAAGCTTCTTCTTCTTCCTTGTGTTGTTCGTGTGCTTCCACAGATGTCTAAATCCAACAAGTGCTTGCAAACACTTGATGCATTATTGAAAGTGTGTATAGTCTTGGAAGATAATATTTAAAGCTTCCACATGTACACACAATATCAAACTCTTCTACAAGTTATGGTTCATATCTACCCTCTATTGATGAGCTTGTGAATGTGGTAGAAAAGAAGTTGGGAACTCAATAGCCATCAGACAATTGACTACACCAAAAAGCACCTCCATGTGTGCAACCACTTAGAAGATGTTATCAATGTGTAGGAGACCATCCAACACAAAGTTTTACTTTTGAAAAAGCTCAACCAAATACAAATAGAAGTGAACCACAATATTGTGAATACTTCAAAAATTCACGAATCACACCATGATTGACTATCGTTACAATCAAAAATATGTGAGACAATTGTTGGAGTTCGAGGTCTACGTAAGCATGTGAACAACACAAGGAAGAAGAAGAATCTTGGAGCACAACACACAATACTAAATGTATTACCACTAGAATGTACAAAGATATATGACCCATTAGGGCAATGGGCGTATATACAAGGGGGAGAACCTCCTAAAGAGGGAAAAAAGTGCCCCGTAGATCCTAGTGTGTTCACACACATCACTACCTAAATATGTCAACAAATCCCCTTGGGAGTGATGTAGTGAAAAAGGAGTTCGCACTCATGTATAAGGAAATGCCAAGCTATGTGGAATCAATCCACAAAAGGAAGTAAACCCAAAGCTTTGTGGAAAGCTTCAAACTTCTCCCTAGATAGAACCTTCATGAAAAGGTCTGCAATGTTCTCTTGCGTGGGCACATATGCAAAGCTGATCTCTCTAGCAGAGAACCTCTCCCTGACATAATGATAATGCACCTCAATGTGCTTAGTGTGAGCATGGAACACAGGGTTCCTCGCAACTGGCAAATGCGCTCTGAATGTTAGTAAAGATAGTGGTGGCAGAAGAATGACCAACACCCAAATCAGCCATAAGGCATCTGAGCCACACACACTCAACAATTGCTTTGAACGTTACCCTATAATTAGCCTCACAATTGGAAGTGGCCACAATAGGTTGCTTCTTTCTCAACCAAGATATACATGAGCTACCAAGCATGAAGAAAAATCCACTAGTGAACACACGAGTGTCATAGCAACCAGCCCAGTGCGAGTTAGGAAAAGCATGTACATCTGGCACTAGTGATCCCCCCTTGGGATAAAACAATCCAAGTAGCTGGGTACCAATCAAGTAGGGAAAGATGCGCTTAACCACCTACCAATGCTTGACACCTGGGCAATGCATAAACCTGCTCATTTGTGGGATAGAAAACTGAATATCTGGTCAAGTAATGCATAAGCAAATCAAGCATGCAATAGTTTGCTGATAGAGAACAACATCAAATGCGTCTGCAGCATCATGAAGACTTAAACGTAAACGTGTCTTCATAGGAATGGCAATAGGTTTACAGTCTTCAAGGCCAAAACACTACAATAGTGTGTCAATATATTTTGTTTTGCACAAAGACATTTCATCGTCAACTTGCATGAACTGAATGCCAAAATAATGATGCAAATGCCCCAAATCAGACATCTCCAATGAGGCATGCAAATCAACCCTAAAATCAGCAATATGCTTCTCATAGGGACCAATGAGCAACATGCCATCAACATACACAACAATGATCAGAATCACATCATTAACATGCTTAACATATAAGGTGCTTTCAATTGGACTATTATCAAAACCTTGATGCTTGTGTCAAACCAAATAAAACCTTTTTCAACCTACACACCTCGTTTTCATGCCCTTTCTGCACAAAGCCATGAGACTGGAAAACATACACTTCTTCATGCAAGTCACCATTCAAAATGTTGTTTTAATGTCCAACTGATGTACATTTCAACCATGTTGAGCTTCAAGTGCACAAATGCTACAAATAGTAGTCATTTGGCAAGTAGGAGCAAAGGTCTCATCAAAATCAATGCCTCTTTCCTGTGCATAACCCTTTGCAACAAGCCAAGCCTTATACCTGTCAACTATTCCACCAGGCTTATGCTTCAGCTTGTATACCCATGTAGTGCCAATGGCCTTCTGGCCAAGAGGTGTCACATAAAGACCAGGTACCATTTTTCATGATAGCATCATATTTTGATTGCATAATAGCCATCCAATTTTTAGAATTTTCTACTTCATCAAAGGAAATAGGCTCATTCTCATCATAGAGACTAGAGGCAGCTATAACATAGTAATATAATGCAAAAGAGGCACTATGAGAGCTTGAACGAGTACATTGCATCTAATTTGTTGTCATGCAAAGTCTACACCAACCGTTTTGGCATAGTTTTTGCCTCCTCAATATTAGCTCTCTGATCAACAAGTGCATCAGAAATGGAATGATCTGCATCATCACATGAAACTCATAGAGGCTGAGAAGTTACCTCATTAGGAACAGCACTAGACTGTCCACCTGTAAAAAGAGGTAGCAAAGTATCATACATGTCTTTAAGGCTAACAAATGTCTCCTTCGTACATGAAAGTAAAGGATGAATAGAATCTTCCATAAAAACAACATCACGGCTAACCAAAATGCATTTATTCTGTGGATGATACAGACAATAGCTTTTTCTTTTAGTCGTGCACCCAAGAAAAATACATCTTATTGCTTTATCATCCCATTTCATGCGATGTTGTTTAGGCACTAATGCATATGCCAAACAGCCAAAAACATGCAGGTGAGCAACAGATGGCTTACAACCATGCCAAGCCTCATATTGAGTGACAGACTGCAATACTTTAGTGGGGCACTTGTTAAGTACATATGCTGCACACATGACAGCCTCAAGCAAGAAATTATGTGGTAACGTCTGACTCTTGATCATACAGCTCGCCATCTCCATGATTGAACTGTTCATTTGTTCAGAAACTCCATTCTATTGAGGTGTATACCGCATTGTACACTGATGTTTCATACCACATTCAGTGAGAAATGCATTAAAGTCAAAAGACATATATTCCCCCCTCGATCACAACCGAGGGTGCCCATTTCACATGCAGATAGATTTTCGACCAAAACTAGAAATTGTTTGAAGCACATAAAAACTTTGGACTTTGCTTTCAATGGGTATACCAATGCATGCCTGGAAAAATCATCAATGAAAGTCGTGAAGTAAAGATAATTTCCAAAAGAGGGTGTCTGCATAGGACCAGAGACATCACTATGAACAAGCTGTAATTTTTGAGTAGCTCAAACTAAACCATCTTTTGGAAAGGAGGAGTGTTGCATTTTGCCCAAAATACAACCTTCAAAGACATGTTTACCAAGTGCCTCAAGTTTGGGCAAAGAGGACACCATATCATATTTTTACAGGAATAGCAAACTAGCAAAATTCAGATGACCAAAGCATGCATGCCAAAGCTTTGCATCTGACATATCGTGAGAATCATGTATTGCACATGTTGAATCATTCACAAATTTTTCATAGTCTATGATCTTTTACATACCATGACATAAAATTCCAAAAGCAATAATCATGTCAGCATTTGATAGATCATGAATAATACATCTATCATCAACAAATTTCACAACCAAGCCAATTTTGGCTAATGCAGAAAGTGATAACAGATTTTTCTTGATCCCTGGCACAAATAAAGCATCTGAAAATGTAAAAGAACTACCATCAACCATAGTTAGAATGACCTTACCAACTATCATAACAGGATAAGAGGAGTTGTTGGTGCATGTGACAATTTTCCCTATAGGGCTAGGCTCAAGTGAAGTGAAGAAATTGTGCTATGAGGTTATATGTTTGGTTGCCCCACTATCAAAGTACCAAACATCTGAGTCTACTGCAGACATACATTGCCCATGAGAATATGGGTCAAAACTACAAACACTAGTAAATGCCCATTCTTCGTTCTACACTAGATTGGCAGACTCTATTTTTGGTGTAGAGGCCTCTACAACAACCATTCAAGCCTCTTTTTTCTTTGCATGTTTTGCATCCAGTTTTGGACAGTTCTTTATGACATGATCGTTTCTTCACAATACTTATAAAAGAACTTTAGCTTTTCTGATTCCTTCTCATCTTTGTCTTCCTTCTTCAAATATGCTGCATTTGCAGATTTTTGCTTAGTAGTAGATGAGCTCCATTTACCTTTGCCCTTCTGACTAGCCAGGAAAGCCAACATGCATGGACCTGTTCTACCTAGACTTGTTTTCTTACAATAGAACATAGACTAACTCTTCAAATGTCAAGGCATTTGGATTGCCTCTCATCATCAAAAAAAGAGTAGAAGGAAAAATCTAGTATGAATTGGGAAGACCATTCAAAACACTCTGCACAAATGAGCTGTTAGGCAAGACTTCATCATCAAAAATTAATTATTCCTTCAAATCTTTGATCTTTGTTAGAAAAATGTCCATAGAATCACCTTCATTCATGTGCTCAATCTCTAGTTGTTTTCGGAGGTAAGCAACACGAGCCTCATTCCTAGCCTGATACAATGTGGTAAGTTTATCCCAAGCATCCTTAGCTACTTTGCAAGAGTGAATGTGAGGAATAATGGCACGTTTGTCAGACAAGGTTATCAATGCATATGCTTGAGCATCTCTATCATCCCAATGAATTTTTCTCTCTAGTAGGTGCAATAGGAACCACAACACGAACACGAATCTGTAGAATATCACCATCTTCAATGCCATTTGCATAAGCTTCAGTACCTGTATTTGTAGGTGTAATAGGACGTTTTTCAACATCCTGCACAATATTCCACAATCCTTTTGTGACCAATACATGATGCATCATATAATCCCACAATGGGTGATTCGTACTATCCAACTTATCCTCAATAGCCAACATACTAAATACATCACTGCTTTTAGCCATGGCCACTGAGTAAAATATTCCAATGAAAAAAGATGAGTGTATCTGAAAATGTTGAACAAAACTACCTTGTCAAGTTCTACTAAACGTGTAGCAAACTTCGAGATGCTTATACTCGCAAATCAAAACTTGTATATATCTTTGGCACAAAAAGATGAAATAGCTTGCAGAAGTGCTACA
Organism: Ceratopteris richardii; assembly: GCA_020310875.1. Classification (NCBI taxonomy): domain Eukaryota; kingdom Viridiplantae; phylum Streptophyta; class Polypodiopsida; order Polypodiales; family Pteridaceae; genus Ceratopteris; species Ceratopteris richardii. The sequence goes on along the minus strand of CM035417.1, from coordinate 172,665,925 downwards.
ATACTGCATTTAGAGGCCGAAACGAGCTCAGATTGGGAGTTCCGCACCACAAAGCAAAGATGTTTTGGTCTCCTAATGACCCTAAGTATGCACAATAAATTTCATATGATTCTGAGACTGTGATCGGAGGAGTGTCGATGATGCCCTAGATGAAGCAGTGATGTGCTCTAATACTAATTGTTGGAGTTCGAGGTCTACGGAAGCATTTAAACAACACAAGGAAGAAGATGAAGCTTGGAATACAACACACAATACTGAATGTATTACCACTAGAAGTACAAAGATATATGACCCATTAGGCCAATAGTTCATTCATGGTTTTTCTTCTTTTCATGTATTCAAATTAATCAATTAGTAAATTCAATAGAAAAGGGGAACAGTGTATGGGTTAATGATAAGGTATTTTGTGGGGTTTTTTTATTTATTTTTTATTTTTTTCTCCCCCCTCCTCCCCCCCTCCCCTTCTTTTCCACTCTTTATTTATAGCTTCTTTCTAGTCTTTTGTTCTTTTATGTTTATTATTATTATTATTACTTTTATTATTATTTTAGCTATTTCTTTATATTTTTTATTATTTTTTTAATATATTTTTAAAATTTTTATTTTTATTTTCTGATTTTTAATATTTATTTATTTTTTATTCATATTTTTATTTATTTATTTATTTATTTATCTATATATTTATTGGTTTTAATTTTAATTTTTATAATTCTAATTCCTTTCTTCTTATTATTTGTTTGTTCTTTGTGCAAGACTTTATCATGGCTGAGTTTGCCCTTCACTTTCGGAAGTGATAAAAACTCAGTTTGTTGACTTTGTTCAAGATCTTGATTTAGAAAGACTCTTTATTAAAGTCTGCACCTACTATAGGGCACTGATGACGTGAGTAAGGATGTCATAGCTATTTGTCCAAGCTATGCATGATAAAGTTTAATTCTGATACTTCTTGTTTAGGACAGACATAGAAGTTGATGATGCATGTTTTGTTTCGTTTTGTTTTTGTTTAATTTGGTTATATATATATATATATATATATATAATTTTATTTATTTATTTACTTATTTATTTATTTATTTATTTATTTATTTATGGAATTATTATTTTTTTATTTATTTCCTTTTAATTTAATTTCTTTTTTTATATATTTATATTTTTTATTTTAATTTGTTTCTTTTTTAATCTATTATTATTTTTTATTATTTAACTTTTTATTTTTATTATTTTTTATTTTATTTTTATTATTTATTTATCTATTATTATTACTATTATTATTATTATTTTAATTTATTTTTGTTTGTGTGCGTGTGTGTTCATGTGAGTGTGTGTGCGTCTCTTTTTGTATTGGTTTTCTTTCTTGTTTTATTTTTCATGTCTTATATTGGTCTTAAGTCTCTTTCTTTTGTTTGTTATTTTTTCCAATGTGTATGTGTTTGTGTTCTCTATGTTGAGTTCGTAAGTTTGGATAACTCTGAGCTTATGAACGTATATATTAAAGTCACATAGCAGACATGCAAATCTTTTGATTTTCGTCCGAGTTCTTACCAGCTATTTGTGCTTATTGGAATTATCTCTTTAGGGTGTGCATACCCCGATAGCTAATCTCTTCATACTTTAATATTTGGGCGTGTGAGTTTGTGATTGTGAGAATATCCGTTTGTGTACGTGTGGTCATGGGTGTGTATGTGCATGTATGTATTTGAGTGTGTGCATGAATGTATGTGTGTGAGTTTATTTTTATTTTTTTATTTATTTATTTATTTATTTATTTATTTTTTTAAAGTTTTTGAATAATAATAATTTTATATATATTTATATGTATCTTTTAAAATTTTATTTTTTATAATTTATTTATTATAAATAATTATAATCATTAATATATATATATATATATATATATATATATATATATATATATATATATATATATATATATATATATATATATATATATATATATATATATATATATATATATATATATATATATATAGTTTTATATTATTATAATTTTTTATTTTAATTTGGTTTATTTTTTCTTAATTTGGGAATCTTTTTTTTTTGTTTATATCTTTTGTACTTTTTGGATTTTGTGTTTTCTATGAGTGTTGTGTTTATATGTATGTTGTTGTGAGGTATTTTATTATTTGATTATTTTGTTGTTAAGTCCTCTCTCCCTCTCTTTCCTTTTTTCCCCTTTTATTTGGTAGGTTTGCGTTTGTTTTTTGATTCACCAAAAAAAAAAGTGGGTCTTTTAGACCAAGGGTTCTTTGTGTAGTTTCATGAACAATTTCTTGTGGCAAAGGAAGTTAAGTAATGATTCTAGCAAAGGATCACGGGCACTTGACTGCACGTTTCGTCGATGATCTCTCAAGTGTAACAAGCAGCCTTATTTAAGGGCCCCACTGCTTGGCAGCAACCCTGCTACACAAATGGGGAGTGTGGTTAGCACTTTCTCTAACCTAGGATCTTTGGCCTACAGGCGGGCATTGATATGATTTTTTGACCTGACTATACACATTTCTCATGATACTTATTCAGCGACTTCGAGTTCCAATTTTGACCAGGTACGTGCTTCAACCTCTTCTTCAAATCTTGTTCCTTATCGTATTTATAGTAGTGGAAGAGAAAGGTTCAAATTCTTATCCAGATCTAATTTAAATTCTTTGCATTGGTTAGATAATGGTCATATTCATTGGTCTTCTTTTAAAACGGCCTTAGTTAATACTCATTACACTAATAATTCAATAAAAGCTCTTCTTCGTTTAAGGCGTTTAAGAAAAAAGCATTTGCATGAAGATAATCTATTAAGTCCAATTCATTGTTCACAAGTCATTTATATGATCTATAATATTTACGATAGTTCATTTATATGCATTTATTCGTTTTCAAGAGCATGTTAGAGAAGCTAGGAAAATTCATTCCAAAAGAATTTTAATTGAAAAAGTAAAAGCTCTTTATGCATTCATAGCAAAATACGGTTCTGAATCGTTTCGTTGTTTTCCTATTGAACACATAGAAGGTGATTTTAGAAACTCTAAAGAGTTTTACAAAGCAGCTTTGCGTAGGGAGTTATTTTGGATGCGAACTTTACATACCTTCTTTCCTCAAGGCTTCAATTTAGAAGGAAAATCTAGCCTTCGTAAGAGTAGATCTATCAATAAGAAAACTCCTATGTTATGGTGTAGATGCCCAAAACTTTCCTCAACCATCCAATCTTCTGGACATACAAAAATTTGGGTTCCACATCCTAATATTAATGTTTTTGTTTTTCCTCTCCCCATAGGTTCCTTAGTTCATGCTATAGGTTAGACTCTTCTAATGAGGATTTCCCATCATCATCTTCTAATGAACATTTGTTTAGCTCTTTGGATGATCAATCTCTTAAGTTTAGTGATTTTAAAAGAAGATTAATTTTCTTGGATAGAATTATGCAAGAGGGGTCTTTTTCTTTCAAAATCTTCAAAAAGTATAACAAAAGAGTCCTCTTTAAACTTCTATATATCTTGGAAAATTTTTCTCATAAGGATTTGAGTCTTAGAAAATCCCATAGTTTTCAACTTCAAATTCTCATATCCAAATTTCTAAAATCCTCTTGTGTTTCTCATAATCCTTTGATTTCAAGAAGAGTTTTACTAATTACTATCTTTACTTCTCCAGAAATGGATAAAGTTGGTTTGAACTCTATTTTGAAATCAAAAGAAGTGATAGAATCTCTTCCTCCTTATGTTAGAAAGCTTTGGGTCCATCCTTTAGTTACATACAAATATTTGAAAACTTTGGGTCAAAAAGCTTCCAATTACAATGACATTGGAAGAAATATGAAACAGCAAAATAGATCATCGATTTCTAGAAGATCTTGTTGCACTACAATATATGAGGGGCATACCGACGCTGCACGGTCACACTCGGCGTCGGTATGGGCATTGGAAAATGCCACTTAGAGATACCAACGGTCAAGTGACCGTCGGTATGACCGTTTTAAACGGATCGTCGGTGTGGCCCGCAGCCGTCGGTATATGCATCGGTATGTGCATTGGTATGAGCGTCAGTATGAGCGTCGGTATAAGCGTCAGTAATCTATACTGGAAGTTACCGATGCCTATACCAATGCCCATATCGACACGTATACCGAGGGCGAGTTTTAAACATACCGCGAACCCGAGAGCAAAACTTCACATTTTTGCACGTGTTTGAGTACTGGTTGTCTTCTGTCGAACTTGCACGTGCGAACCGAATTGCGACCTACATTGTCTTGTGCACACACACACACAGATCTCTCTCTCTACACACACACACACTCTCTCTCAGCTTATATCTCACATCTTGGTAAGTGTTGCGCGTACTATTAGCATTTGTGTTTCTCTATGCTTTAGGTTTTATAATGTCTCTTTTCTTTGATTTTGCAAAAGTTCTTTGGCATCGATTCTTTGGAATTGGACGATAGGCGACATACATTACGCTTTGACGACAACGATCCAAAAGAGTGACATACTTGTAAGTGATTGTTATATTCTCTATTGATAGAGAGAGAAGGAGAGAGAGAAAGAGAGAAAGATGAGAGAGAGAGAGAGAAAGAGAGAGAGAGAGAGAGAGAGAGAGAGAGAGAGAGAGAAAGAGAGAGAGAGAGAGAGAGAGAGAGAGAGAGGAGAGAGAGAGAGAGAGAGGGGAGAGAGAGAGAGAGAGAGAGAAAGAGAGAGAGAGAGAGAGAGAAAGTGAGAGATAAGGAATAATGAAAGATAGGAAGATAGAGATAGGAAAATAGAGCATACATACACACACACTTACACATTTACACATGCATACATACACACATATATGTACACACATGCATGCTTACATACACACACCTATACACACATGCATGCTTACATACACACACATATACATACATGCATGCATACACACACCTATACACACATGCATGATTACATACACACACATATACACACATGCATGCATACACACACATACAAATTTACACACATGCATACATACACACATATGCATACACACATACATACACACACATATATACACATATGCATACATACACATACACACACACATATACACACATACATACACACACACATATATACACACGTATACACACATGCATGCATACATACACACACATACACACATGCATGCATACACACATATATACATATACACACATGCATACATACACACATACATACACACACACATACACATATGTATACACACATACATAAACACATATACACACATGCATGCATGCATACACACACATACACATACACACACATGCATGCATACATACACACACATACACATACACACACATGTACACACATGCATACATACACACACATATATACACACATGCATACACACACACATATATACACACATATACACACATGCATGCATACATACACACACATATACACACATGCATGCATACACACATATACACATATACACACATGCATACATACACACATGCATACATACACACACATGCATACACACATACATACACACACACATATACACATATATATACACACATACATACACACATATACACACATGCATGCATACATACACATACATGCACATACACACACATACACATACACACACATGCATGCATACATACACACACATACACATACACACACATGTACACACATGCATACATACACACACACATGTACACATGCATACATACACACACATATATACACACATGCATACACACACATATATATACACACATATACACACACACATGCATGCATACATACACACACATATACACAGATGCATGCATACACACATATACACATATACACACATGCATACATACACATACATGAATACACACATACATACACACACATATACACATATGTATACACACATACATACACACATATACACATATGCATGCATACATACACACACATACACATACACACAGATGCATGCATACATACACACACATACACATACACACACATGTACACACATGCATACATACACACACATGTACACATGCATACATACACACACATATATTCATTGTTTCAGGAGCTAGCCATGGGTCGTCCTCCAACACGAACGGAGGAGTCTTACAGATATCGTCATGGGTTGATTGCACTATTGGAGGACTTGGAGGGACGCGGTGCGGTCGTTTCATGGGAGCATTTGTGATGAGGTAATTAATTTATAAACTTGGTTTTTACTTGTTGTTTGTAATTTTCATGTGAATTTATCTCATTCCATTAATGTTCTTTGTTGCAGGACTGTTGATATGGAACGTTCTTTGCATGTGTATGGCAGTGGAACACCAAAATTTTGTATTTGATTTTCATATGGCAATGCATTGCTTTGCCACATTTTGTAAAAGCATCATATATGACAGTGGTTTGCCACACTCTTGTACATGCTTCATTATTGAAATATATAACTTCTTTTGTACATGGTTCATGGTTCATTCTGATTATCTCTTTTGTGTCCAATAATACTCTGTTTCATGAAATCATACTTCGGTTGACATTAGAGTACATATCAGATGTACTCGGTTTTTTTTTGGGCAGAGTGTATTGTCTTTTGTTAAGCAACATCATGGTAATGTTGTTGTAGCAAAAGACAACACACTCTGCCCAAAAAAAAATTTGCAGGTATGGTCGTCGATATATGCGACGGTACTCCCAGTAATGTCATCGGAATAAGCGTCGATACACCCAACAGGCGACAATATACGCGACGGTATGCCCAGTAGAGCCATCGGTATAGGTGCCGGTATGGGCGCCGGTATTATTGACGCTTATACTGATGCTTATACCGACGCATATACTGACGCTTATACCGACGGTTTGGTACCGATGCGCATACTGACCTTTACACTGGTGTCGCGGCAAATAAAGATGCGTTCATTTTCCTCGGTAAAAACCTCAGTATACCATCGATATGTTGTAGTGTTGTTGCAATAATGGTTCCTTTTCCTCTTTCGTAAACAAGGATTTGGATCATATAGTTTCTACTGATTGTTCTATTCTTCCTACTAGTAGTTTGAAAGAACTTTTTTCTAGAGGAACAAGGTATAGACTTCATACCTCTAAGGATGCTTGCATCCTTAAAGATATAGAAAAGGGCATTGATAATTTCATTCTAAAATTTGAAGAATCTTTAGGTATTTGTGGAATTTTTACACATTGGAAATCAATAATAATGAAGAAAGCTGCTAGGTTGATACAACTTTAGGGAGGAATTCCCCTTCATTAGATAGCTTATCTGTAAGTGATTTGACTTCACTAAAAAATTTTCATAGAAACTTTGTGATTTCTTATGTGGATAAATATCCAAATAATTTTGTTTTTACTTGTAAAAAGTTTTATGTAGACTGTCTTATGAAAGAAACTCAGTCCTCTACATATCAATTTTGCAATGTTTCTTCTGGAGAAGTTATTTCAAGTCATCAAGATTTTTGTGAATCTTATGGTTTCAAATTATATCAAAATTTACCATTCTTATATATAGTTTGGAAATTCCATAAGAACCCCATCAAACCGAGATTTATAGCTCCATCTTGTAATACATCTCTCACGGATGTTTCCAAATGGTTACGCAATTGTTTTAAAGCCATTTTACCTACTATTCATGATATTTGGAAGGAATTACTCAAAGATGAAGATGTGCCAACTTCCTCTAGTTGGATCTTAGATAATTCTCTAGGTGTTGTTCATGTAATAAAGTCTCTCAACTCTTCAAGAACAATAGAAGAAAATTATGTTCCTTTGGGGCTTCAAACTTTTGACTTCACCACTTTGTATACAAAGTTAGATTTGAATGATTTAAAACATAGGATTTCTTATTTAGTTAGGAAAGTTTTCTCTTTTAAATTCACCAAAGATAGATGTAAGGCTTTTTTGGTAGAAAAATCTGCATTACATTTTGATTATTTATGGTTGAAATCGAAGTCTGTAGATATAGATAGTAAAAAGAAATGTTACACTAGAATAGTAGATGAAAACGACATTATTCTTTGGTTAGATTTTCTTTTAGAAAACTTGTATATTTCAATTGGTGATACTTTATTCAAATGTATTGGAATTCCTATGGGTACAAATTGTGCTGTCTTTCTTGCTAATTTTTATCTTTTTACTTATGAATTTGAATTTATGGAAAGGCTTGTTTTAGCTAATACTTGTCCTATCATTATACACAAACTTTCTAATATTAGATGCTTTGTAGATGATCTGTTTGTTCCTGATTTTAGTTCTTTTCAATATTTTATGTATTTACACAATGATGCTTTTGGTGGTGGTATTTATCCCAAAACTTTTTGTGAGCTGAATTGTACTTCACATGGTGATTCTTGTGCTTTTCTAGATCTAAAAATATTTCAGTCTCCTTTTGGTTTGGAAGTAGACATTTATGATGAAAGATTAGAACCAAAATTTGCTAGCATTAACATGATATGTATGCCTCATATTGATTCAAATATTTCTCATTTAGCAAAGTACAGCGTTATTTGCTCTCAATTGTTTAGATTTTCTCGTCTATGTTCAAGCTTGTCTTCATTTGTAATTCAGTGTTGTCAACTAATCTCTTTGCTTGTTCAAAAAGGGTATTCATTTAAGAAAGTTTCAAAGAAGGTAAGGACTTTCTTACTTCGTAACAAGTTCATTTATGGTTCTTCTATTTTCATGTATTCAAATTAATCATTAGTAAATTCAATAGAAAAGGGGAACAGTGTATGGGTTAATGATAAGGTATTTTGTGGGGTTTTTTATTTATTTTTTATTTTTTTCTCCCCCCTCCTCCCCCCTCCCCTTCTTTTTCACTCTTTATTTATAGCTTCTTTCTAGTCTTTTGTTCTTTTATGTTTATTATTATTATTATTACTTTTATTATTATTTTAGCTATTTCTTTATATTTTTTATTATTATTTTTAATATATTTTTTTAAATTTATTTTTACTCTTTAATTTTTAATATTTATTTATTTTCTATTCATATTTTATTTATTTCTTTATTTATTTATCTATATATTTATTAATTTTAATTTTAATTTTTATAATTCTAATTCCTTTCTTCTTATTATTTGTTTGTTCTTTGTGCAAGACTTTATCATGGCTGAGTTTGCCCTTCAGTTCCGGAAGTGATCGAAGCTCAGTTCGTTGACTTTGTTAGAGATCTTGATTTAGAAAGACTCTTTATAAAAGTCTGCACCTACGCTAGGGCACTGATGACATGAGTAGGGATGTCATAACTATTTGTCCAAGCTATGCATGATAAAGTTTAATTCTGAATACTTCTTGTTTAGGACAGACATAGAAGTTAACGATGCACGTTTTGTTTCGTTTTGTTTTTGTTTAATTCTCTTATATATATATATATATATATATATATATATATATATATATATATATATATATATATATATATATATATATATATATATATATATATATATATATATATATATATATATATATATATATATTTATTTATTTATTTATTTATTTATTTATTTTTATTTTTTTATTTATCTTCTTTTAATTTAATTTCTTTTTTATATATTTATATTTTTATTTTAATTTGTTTCTTTTTTAATTTATTATTATTATTTATTATTTAACTTTTTATTTTTATTATTTTTTATTTTATTTTTATTATTTATTTATTTATTTATTATTATTATTTTAATTTATTTTTGTTTGTGTGTGTGTGTTCATGTGAGTGTGTGTGCATCTCTTTTTGTATTGGTTTCTTTCTTGGTTGTATTTTTCATGTCTTATATTGGTCTTAAGTCTCTTTCTTTTGTTTGTTATTTTTTCCAATGTGTATGTATTTGTGTTCTCTATGCTGAGTTCGTAAGTTTGGATAACTCTGAACTTATGAAGGTATATATATATACAAACCGAGGGGGAAAAAATCCTCCTAAAGAGGGAAAAAAGTGCCCCAACAGTCTTAGTGTGTTCACACACATCACTACCTAAATATATCAACAAAAATCTTAGGCATTTAAACCAAGGTCATATCATTATGTGCTTTTTGGTCCACTAGGAGAATATAAATGTTGGAAATACTACCAGAAACCTAGGACACAAATGGGTCCGCAAGATCCTAATCTACAATAGCCTATGCTGGGACAACAATCCCCTCCACCCAAAACTCTTGTTCCTATGAAATACACTAACCTTAAAGAAAATAGAGAATGTTCCATCATTCCTATATTATTAGCAACACCTCCATATCTGCGTGAAATGTTTTTTATTATCTTGAAGGAGAGAGATATTCTTACAAGGAGCCACAAACATACTACTTCTCTTCTTATGATGCTCTATACTATGGCCAAGATTCTAATAGAAATTAAGGGCTGGAAGGAGGTTATTATAATGTGTGGTATACCATTATTGGACCTCCTATGAAGCAGAATAGAGATCCACTAGCTAGATGTCCTTGTTTCAAATGTAATGGAGACCATTTCATTCGAGATTGTCCTCATCTATCTACTTATCAACCTAGTACAAGAACTAAGTATGGAATTTGCAATGAGTGTTGGGAAGAGCATCTCTTTAGGAATTTCCCTAAAACTCCAAACAAATGGAGGAGCACTCATACGCTGACCATATGTCACTTTCGAAAGGCAAGAAATTATGAAATGATCTTAGGAAGAACTTTCATGTGACAAATCAAGGTGGTTAAAGATTAGGGATCTAATTTATTCTTTGGGTTAGGAGTTAGTTGAGTGGGGTATTGTGTTTGTGTGAGTAAGAGTTAGGAGGTCAGTGATGTCCCTCTATGCATACTCGGTTGTGCAATGTACTCAAGTGCATCTAAGTCTATGCATAGTGCTTTACATGGTGGGGTCAGGTGGTTTATCACAGAGCTTAACTCTCCAAACTTTATGCGTGAGATGGTTTCTTTTGGCTGCAATGATCTTCTCATGTTTCCTTGGATTTGGGACTTTTTGGGTACCCATTTCCAAGTAGTTCTAGGTGTGGTCGCATGTGTGGAGTGTTGGAATGCAGATGTGTGCCCTGAACTGTGTGATGTGAATGATTGTGAGTAGCATTTCAATCTCGTGAGCTTATGTGAGTGTATTTGAGCATGGAACCAGGTCTTGGGCACCCAGATTTGTTGTGCATTGAGATTTAGCCATCATTGACTGCTTCGGAACCCAAATAGAAATGTTCTATTTTGGGAGAATTCTAGAACACTCTTTCTGTGTAGTCCTTGCCCAAGCAGATGGTGTCGTGCATTTTTAGGGTACTATCATTCGAGCATGGGACTATTCTCTCAATGTGTATCCAGATTTTCTTCACATTTTGAGTCTTCTTGCTTTGCACCCTCCATTGCCTATAAATATAGACCGTCTGCTTCCTCTACTTTCGGTACTCCTTTGGTTGCTTTGTCTCAATCACTTTTGGAAAAGAAGGGAGTTCCATCAGATACTTGGCTTCTTTATTGAGAACATCATTCTTCTGCATCATAGAGTTTTGGACAAGAACAACATCTTCATCTTCATGTGTACTCTTGGAAGGACTAAGAGTTGGTGTCTTTCCTAGTTCCATGAGTGCTTTATTTTCTAACTCAATGGCAATGCGATTCTGATGTACCCAGACCTGAAGAAGTCCACTTCTTAGGTTCAAGTTGACTGCATGATCATAGATCCAATCTTGACCCAAGACAAGAGGCTCAGTGAAATCCTGATCTTGACACACTAGCACCTTGACTATCATTAGAACATCTTGAATGTAGAGGGGAAACTCCACCTCGCCCATGCAAGGGGTTTCCACACCTCCCAATCCTATAAGATATGCTTCCATAGGATTGATAAGTAATTTCAACTCTTGATAGTAAGAAAGTCTAACTGCACTAGTGGTCGCTTCTAAGTCAATCAAGGCTCTTATAGTCTTTGCACTATTTCCTTGTCCTAGATCTAAGGTCACAAAAGGACGTCGATCAATTATTCTATGGGAATGTACACCTGATGCTTCACACATAGCATGTGACATCTTAGAGCTTCATAATCGTCTGATCGAGGCTTATCTCTGCCCTATCTTCTCAATTTCATTCTTTGGATGCATTCTAGAGCTTCTACCTATGCTTCTTCTTGAATTCATTTTTCTTCTTCTTTACGTTTCTTTGCAGTATTGAGTTGGTTTAGCATTTCCTCTATGAGGGGTTCTTGATATAATTTGACTCTACATTCGTTGATGTAACTAGGTAGGATGTCGCCTTCTAGAATGGCTAATTGGACTACTCCACTTGTTGAGATTCTATTGATGATCATAGGTCCATACCCGTGCTTCTCTAGCTTTCTTGCATGTTGCTTCAAGGTGTACACTAGGACTAAATCTCCTGCTTTCAATCCCTTATCCTTCACGTGGGCATCAAAGTAAGCCTTTTGCCTTCTCTTGGCCGCATATATTCCTACAGCTGCTCTTAGTCTTGTTTCACCTAACACTTCAAGATCAAAGATTCTAGATGAAAGCTCATGGCCGGTCCATTGATGCTCTTGTTCTACTTTCAATGTGGGCTTCAAGAAATCTAATTGTAGCATTGCATTTTGCTCAAATACCTATTGATATATTTAGGTACTTATGTGTGTGAACACTATAGGATTGCCGAGGTAGTTTTTTCGCTCTTTGGGAGGTTTTTTCCCCCCAGCTTGTATATACACATATTTCCCTAATGGGCTACTTATCTTTGTACATTCTAGTGGTAATACATTCAGTATTGTGTGTTGTGCTCCAAGCTTCTTCTTCTTCCTTGTGTTGTTCACGTGCTTCTGCAAACCTCTAACTCAAACAATTGATATCAGAGCAGGTCATCGCTTCATCTAGGGTGTCATCAACACCTCTCCGGTTGTAGTCTCAAATTTGAGCTCGTTTCGGCCTCCAATCGCACTATCACAATGCTTGTGTAGGCTATTTCATATTTTTGTGCCAACGGTATATACCAGTTACGGTTCACCAATATAAGCGTCTCAAAGTCTGTTATAGGTTTAGCAACATTTGTATGGGCAATTCTGTTCAACTTTTTGAGATACAGTCATTTTTTTGCATCAAAGTATTTTAGTCACCGACCATGGCTGAACGGAGTGATGCATTCTGTATGTTGGCTATTGAGGATAAGTTGGATGGTACCAACTACCCGTTATGGGCTTATATGATGCGACATGTATTGGTCGCAAAAGGACTGTGGAACATTGTGTAGGGTGTTGAAAAATGTCCTATCACACCTACAGCTGTTACAACTACAAGTACTGAAGCTGATACAGAAGGTGTCGAAGATGATGATATTCTGCAGATTCATGTTCGTGCTACTCTTTCTATTGCACCTACTGTAACGCAAATTTGTTGGGATGACAGAGATGCTCAGGCACATGCATTGATAGCTTTTTCTATCAAATGTAACATTATTCCTCACATTCACTCTTGCAAAACAACTAAGGATTCTTGGGATACACTTACCACATTGTACCAGGCTAGGAATGAGGCTCGTGTTGCTTACCTCCAAAAATAGTTGGAGAGTGAGCACATGAATGAAGGTGATTCTATGGACAATTTTCTGACAAAGATCAAGGATTTGAAGGAACAGTTGATTTCTGCAGATGAAGTCCTTCCTGACAGTTCACTTGTGAAGATTGTTCTGAATGGTCTTCCCGAGTCATATCAGAGTTTTGCTTTTACTCTTCGTTTGATGATGAAAGGCAATCAAAATGCCTTAACATTTGAAGAGTTAGTTTCTATTTTGTTGCAAGAAGACAAGTTTAGGCAGAACAGGTCTATTATGCGTGTTGCAGACCAAGCCTTCCTAGCTAGTTAGAAGGGCAAAGGAAAATGGAGCTCTTCTACTAGTAAGCAGAAATCTGCAAATGCTGCACATTCGAAGAAGGAAGACAAAGATGAACCGGAATGTTTGTTGAAGAGGCCTCTACACCAAAGACAGAGTCTGCTAATCTTGTGTAGGAAGAAGAATGGGCGTTTACTATGTTTTGATGTTTTGACCCATCTTCTCATGAGCAATGCATGTCTGTAGTAGACTCAAATGTTTGGTACTTTGATAGTGGGGTGACCAAACATATTATCTCCCAGTGTAATTTCTTCTCTCCACGCGAGCCTACCCCTAGAGGGAAATTGTTGCATGCGCCAACAAATCCTCTTAACCAGTCATGGGAGTTGGTAAGATCATTTTGACTACTGGTGATGGTAGTTATTTCACTTTGTCAGATGCTTTATTTGTGCGAGGGATCAAGAAAAATCTGTTGTCAGTTTTTGCATTAGCCAAGATTGGCTTGGTTATGAAATTTGTTGATGACAGATGTATAGATCATGATCTCTCAAATGGGGATGTGATTATTGCCTCTGACATTTTATGTCATGGGCTGTATAAGCTCATAGACTATGAAAGATCTGTGAATGATTCGGCATGTGCAGTACATGATTCTCATGCTATGTCAGATGCAAAGCTTTCAAATGCATGCTTTGATCATCTAAATTTTGCTAGTTTGCTACACGTGTAGAAATTTGAAATGGTATCCTCTTTGCCCAAACTTGAGGCACCCAAAAAACATGTTTGTGAAGGCTCTATTTTGGGGAAAATGCAACATTCCTCCTTTCCAAAAGATGGTTCAGTTTGGGCTACTCAGAAATTGCAGCTTGTACATATTGATGTCTATTGTCCTATCCATTGAAAGCAAAGTCCGAAGTGTTTATGTGCTTCAAACAGTTTCTAGTTTTGGCTAAAAATATGTCAGCATGTAAAATGGGCACCCTCCATTCTGATAGAGGGGGGAAGATATGTCTTCTGACTTGAATGCATTTTTGGTTGAACGTGGGGTAAGACATCAGTGTACAGTGCCATATACACCTCAATAGAATGCAGTTGTTGAATGGAAGAACAAGTCACTCATGGAGATGGCGAGGTGTATGGTCAAGTGTCAGTCTTTACCACATAATTTCTAGCTTGAGGTTGTTATGTGTGCAGCACATGTACTTAACAGGTGTCCCACTAAAGCGTTGTAGTCTATCACTCCATATGAGGCTTGGCATGGTCGCAAGCCATCTGTTGCTCATCTGTGTGTTTTTGGTTGTCTGGCATATGCATTAGTTCCTGAACAACCTTGCAGGGAATTGGATGATAAAGCAGTAAAATTTATTTTTGTTGGGTACAGTTCTGAAAGTAAAGGCTATCATTAGTATCATCCATAGACTAAACGCATTCTGGTTAGCGGTGATGTTGTCTTTGTGGAAGATGCTATTCAACCATTGCTTTCATGTACTAAGGAGATATCTGTTAGCTCCAAAGACATGTATGATACTTTGCTACCTCTTTTTGCAGGTGGACAGTCTAGTGTTGGTCCTAATGAGATGAATTCTTAGCCTATGCAGGTTTCATGTGATGATGCAGATCATTCCATTTCCGATGGAGATTTACATGATGCACTTGTTGATGAGAGAGCAGATATTGAGCAAGCAAAAACTATGCCAAAATGGCTGGTGCAGACTTTGCATGACACAAAATTAGCTGCACCTCTGTCATATCGTACTCGATCAGGCTCTCATAGTGCCTCTTTTGTATCAAATTGCTATGCTATGGTTGCCTCTAGTCTCTGTGATGAGACTCAACCTATTTCATTTGATGAAGCATAAAATTTTGAACATTGGATGGCTGCAATGCAATCTGAATATGATGCTATCATGAAAAATGGTACATAGTCTTTATGTGACTTACCTCCTAGAAAGAAGGCCATCGG
Source organism: Ceratopteris richardii (assembly GCA_020310875.1). NCBI lineage: Eukaryota > Viridiplantae > Streptophyta > Polypodiopsida > Polypodiales > Pteridaceae > Ceratopteris > Ceratopteris richardii. Next base: position 172,650,160 of record CM035417.1, on the reverse strand, counting down.
CACTAAGTGGGTATACAAGTTGAAGTGTAAACCTGATGGAACAATTGACAGGTATAAGGCTAGGCTTGTTGCAAAGGGTTATGCATAGGAAAGAGGCATTGATTTTGATGAAACCTTTGCTCCTAATTGCCGAATGCCTACTGTTCGTAGCATCTGTGCACTTGCAGCTCATCATGGTTGGAATGTACATCTCTTGGACATTAAAACAACATTTCTGAATGGTGACTTGCATGAAGAAACGTATGTTTTTCAGCCCAGTGGCTTTGTGTAGAAAGGGCATGAAGACCAGGTGTGCAGGTTAAAGAAGGCATTATATGGTTTAAAGCAAGCACCACGTGCTTGGTATGAAAAGATACATGCCTATCTCATTGCACATGGTTTTGAGAACACTCCAACTGAAAGCACCTTATATGTTAATCATGTTAATGATGTTCTTCTGATCATTGTGGTGTATGTTGATCTGATCATTGTGGTGTATATTGACGACATGTTGCTCACTGGTCCTCATGACACACATATTGCTGATTTTAAGGCTGATTTGCATGCCTCATTTATGGATGCCTCTAGTCTCTGTGGTGAGACTAAGCCTATTTCATTTGATGAAGCACAAAATTCAAAAAATTTGATGGCTGCTATGCAATCTGAATATGATGCTATAATGAAGAATAGTACTTGGTCTTTATGTGACTTGCCTCCTGGCAAGAAGGCCATTGGCATTAAGTGGGGGTACAAGCTGAAGCGTAAGCCTGATGGAATAGTTGACAGGTATAAGGCCAGGCTTGTTGCAAAGGGTTATGCATAGGAAAGAGGCATTGATTTTGATGGGACATTTGCACCTACATGCCATATGACTACTGCTCATAGCATCTGTGCACTTGCAGCTCATCAGGGTTGGAATGTACATCAGTTGGACATTAAAACTGCATTTCTAAATGGTGACTTGCATGAAGAAGTGTATGTTTTTCAGCCCCATGGCTTTGTGCAGAAACGGCATGAAAACTAGGTGTGCAAGTTAAAGAAGGCATTATATGGTTTAAATCAAACAACATGTGCTTGGTATGAAAAGATACATGCCTATCTAATTGCACATGGTTTTGAGAACAGTCCAACTGAAAGCACTTTATATGTTAAGCATGCTAATGATGTGCTTCTGATCATTGATGTGTATGTTGATGACATGCTGCTCACTCGTCCTCATGAGAAGCATATTGCTGATTTCAAGGCTGATTTTCATGCCTTATTTGAGATGTCTAATTTGGGGCATTTGCATCATTATTTGGGCATTCAGTTTATGCAAGTTGATGGTAGAATGGATTTGTGTTAAATGAAATATATTGACACATTATTGCAGCATTTTGACCTTGAAGACTAGAAGCCTATTGCCACTCCTATGGAGATAGATTTATGATTGAGTCTTCATGATGTTGGAGATGCATTTGATGCTATTCTCTATCAACAAGCTCTTGGATGCTTGATTTACTTATGCATTACTTGGCCGAGATATTCAGTTTGCTATCTCATAGATGAGCAAGTTTATGCATTGCTTAGGTGTCAAGCATTGGCAGGCAGTTAAGTGCATATTTCACTACTTGAGTGGTACCTAACTACTTGAATTGTTTTATCTCAAGGGGGATTACTATCCCTAGATTTGCATGCTTTTTTTGACAGTGATTGGGCTGGTTGCTATGACACTCGTGTGTCCACTAGTGGCTTTCCCTTCATGCTTGGTAGCTCATGTATATCTTGGTTGAGCAGGAAGCAGCCTCTTATGGCCACTTTGAGTTGTGAGGCTGAGTATAAGGAAGCTTTCACAGCGACTGTTGAGTGTGTGGTACTCATATGCCTTATGGCTGATTTGGGTGTTGATGAGTCTTCTGCCATCACCATCTTCATTGACTGTCAGAGTGCATTGGTACTGGTGAGGAACCCTATGTTCCATGCTCACACTAAGCACATTGAGGTGCATTATCATTATGTTAGGGAGAGGTTCTCTGTTGGAGAGATCACCATGGCATATGTGCCCACGCAGGAGAACATTGCATACCTTTCCACAAAAGCTCTACCTAGGAGAAGTTTGAAGCTTTCCCCAAAGCTTTGGGCTTACTTCCTTTTGTGGAGTGATTTCCACATAGCTTGGCACTTCCTTATGCATGAGTGCCAACTCCTTGTTCACCGCATCACTCTGAGGGGGGGTTTGTTAATATATTTAGGTAGTGATGTGTGTGAACACACTAGGATCACCAAGGCACTTTTTTCCTTTTTTAGGAGCTGTTGTCCCCCAACTTGTATATATGTCTATTGCCCGAATGGGTTACTTATCTTTGTACATTTTGGTGGTAATACATTCAGTATTGTGTGTTGTGCTCCAAGCTTCTTCTTCTTCCTTGTGTTGTTTGGATGCTTCCATAGATGTCTAACTCCAACAATGCATGCTCTATCTCTTTGCAAGTTTATGAAAATATTGGAGCTCTCCTTGTGGGTTCAATGATGGGCCACTTGTGGATTGTGTTGGGATATTGTAGGAGGAGTATTTAGGAGATTATTTGTTTTACATAGCACATGATACAAACTCAGAAGAACCATCTACATATGAAGAAGCCAGAATTGAGGTATTCCAAGGAAGAAGAGATAGAAGCTCTACAAGAAAATCAGACTTGGAAATTGATTGCCAAGAAACCATCTATGAAGGTCATTGACTCAAGATGTATTTACAAGGTAAAGAAGAATTCTAATGGCTCAATTAATAGGTACAAAGCAAGGCTTGTAGCCAAAGGGTTTGCACAAACCCAAGGTATTGATTATGGAGAGACATTCTCACATGCGGCAAAAATGCCCACAATTAGAGTACTCATGAGTGTTGCATCTTCCAAGAATTGGAAGATATATCAAATGGATGTCAAAAATGATTTTCTAAATGGTTGGATTTCAGAAGAAGTATACATGGCTTAACCTCTTGGCTTTGAAGATCAATCATATCCAGAATATGTACGTAGGTTAACGAAAGCCTTGTATGGCTTGAAGCAAGCTCCTAAACCTTGGAATCATAGATTTGTCACTTACTTGTAGGATAACAATTTTATGGTAAGCAAGGTAGATCCCTCCCTCTTCATTAAGAGGAACCACTCAAAGGTCATATATCTTTGTGTATATGTGGATGACATAATCATTATAGGTAATGATGTAGATGGAATCAAGAGGATCAAAGTTCAGATGAAAGAAGAGTTCAAGATAAATGATCTTGGCCTTCTCACATATGTCCTAGGCTTGCAAGAGGTATAAGAAAGGTATTTTCCTAACTTAGAGAAAGTACATTGGAGATATGCTTACCAAGTTCAATATGGAAAATACAAAGGTTGGAGGTACACCCATGGAGGTAAATCTGAAGCTAAGTGCTCATGAATCTGAGTTAATTGAAGATGTTACTTGCTATCAAAGCTTAGTTGGAAGCTTGAATCATGCTACTCTAAAAAGAGTAGATATTTGATATAAAGTTAGTGTGCTAAGTCAATTCCTGCACACGCAAAGGGAACCTCACATGGAAGTAGCAAAGAGAATTCTGAAATATTTGAAGGCTACAATCATTGATGGATTATACTATCCATATACATCTAATATAGATGTGGAGCTCTTCTTTGATGCAGATTGGGCAGGTTCAAAAGATGATAGGAGAAGAAGCACCTCAAGTTATCTTACTTTTGCAGGTACCAAATTGATCTCATGGTCTTCAAAGAAGAAACCAACAGTTGCTCTTTCATCAACAAAAGCTGAATATAGAGGACTTACAAATACTACACAAGAAGCTATGTAAATTAATACCCTATATTCTGATTTACGGTTGAATACTTCTACTCCACATATATTTGGAGACAATATTAGTTCATTACATCTTGCTGCTAACCCTATCTATCATGTCAGGACCAAACATGTAGAAGTTAACTATCATTCTGTCAAAGAAAAGATCATGAATAAGGAGATAAAAACTCTCATATGTATCTATACATCAACAATGTGCAGATATGATGACAAAGGCATTGGATGGAAGCAAATTAAATAGGTTTAGATCAGTACACATCCTTTTATCTCCTCACAAGAAGGAACTACATGTGAACCTATGCTACTCATTTTTGGCATACTTACTTTGGATAAATGTAAAAGAAAGGAGAATAAGGAATCTTTCAAACTTAGGGAGCTAAACCCATGACTCATGTGGTAGGAAGAATAAATTCAAATCATCCCTAAAGTGTAGGATCACTTTTATGTGAGGGAAAATTCAAATTTAAAATGAGAACATGTGTATAAATACACACACTTTTAGTCTTAGGATAGTGGAGCTATTCTGAGAGGAATTGAGCTACTTCAATGAGCATACATTGATCTCATCTCAAGTATGAGTATTCCACTACCTTGTACCATATTTTCATTAGCATAGAAATTTGTATACATTTCTTCAAGTTCATCTCTGTTTACTGTTCTCTACGACATCTTCATCATTACAGTGATTTTGTAGAATTGATTTCTCTATGTATAATCTATTATTTGCTTTAGTTTAACTTGGGTTAGTTAAAGTAAAGTGCTTGCTACTTTCATATCAATTTTCATCACATTTGATTTAGAGGATCTTGAGATATGAATCATAGAATGTGACTGTGTGTGTACACCTTCTAGATCCTAAGATATCGAGTCTTGACTTGTTAGATTCATTTCTCAATGTACGGTGTGGCTAAAAATGGTGAAACAACTTGATTTAAATTGCTAAAAACTCCAATTAGATGTGTGCAAAAGCTCTCTACTCAATTTTTACCAGGTTGTGAGCTCTGAGAAAATTACTCAGCACTTGTAATCCCAAAATAGAAGGTTTCTTCACATTATGAATACATGCAAGTTATCTGTTTTGGTACAAACTTTTTGGAATGATGTTACAAAGCACTTACTGGTTCCAAATGCATTATTTTGAAGATAAAGGAGTCTATTAAGCAACCTTGGAGTTAACTTGGTAGGTGTAGGGTAGGTCTTGTGCAACACCAACTCATCTCTAGAACTATTCTTTCCATCTCCTCACATCTCTTCAACTTGCAATGGACTTGTGCATGCATTCGAAGGCTACAAATCATCAAAGACAACATCCCTAATTACCGTCAACTTTGACCTCAACTCTTGAGGTACATGTACATAGCATATACAACCAAAAATTCTAAATGTGAAATGCAAGGTTTTCTTCCATTCCATGTTTCCTTAGGGGTTAAATCATGTATACCTGATGTAGGATATCTATTCATGATGTATGTGGTTGTGTATGTATCCTCTCCCCAATAACAACGCGGCATATTCATTTTGTTGACCATACATAGTTCTACCTCTGTTATGTGTCCGTTCTTTCTCTCTGTTGTCCCATTTTTTGAGGGGTATAACTACATGTAAATTGTCTTTTGATGCCATTGACCTAAAAAATTTAGAAAATTCATGGGAGTACTCTCCCCCTCCATTGGATCTCAAAGTTTTGAAAAACTTGTCAGACTCCTTCTCCACATGTGCCTTGAATTGTTTGAAGTAGTGGAACATATTTGATTCGTTCCTAATGCAATATGACCATAATTCTCTTGAAAAGTCATCAATGAAGGTTACAAAATACATATTTCTAGAAAGGGATGCTTCTCTTGTTGGATCCCAAACATTCTTATGAATGAGGTCTAAAACATTCGCACTCACATATGTACTCTTCTTAAAGGGTAGCCTTGACTGTTTTCCTTTTTGGCAAGCTACAAAAATTTCATGCAACATTTTAGATGTAAAATTTGATAGGCCCCTTACCAAGCTCCTCCTTCGCATGTCCTTGAGCTTTTGTAAGTTTATGTGACCTATTCGTTTATGCCATATGTCCAACTCCATTATCCTCTTGTCTCCATATGTGACGTACATTGAATGGTGTGGTTGATTTATGCCCATTGTGAACAATATTCCTTGCTTCTTTCCTTTTGCTATGAGCTTGAAACCTGCCCTTGGATCCTCAACAAAACATCCTCTTTCATTGAACCTAACTTTGCTATCCTTTTTCTAACATTTGGCCTACCAAAATCAACTTTTTGGTAATAGTAGGGAATGTAATACCTCTAATAAGCACTTTGCCCTTTGATTTCCTTCCAAATTGATATCTTCCATGTTTTGAATGGTATGATCTGAGTTTTCACCTATTTCCACATGTCCTTGATGCTTTGGCACTTGTAAATTACTAAAAAGATCTTTTCAACATGACATATGATTGCTACTCTGTTGTCTACATACCATACATCTTCATTAGCTTGAGTTTTATCTTCACAATACCTCATGGCAAGTAAATATTCATTCCCTTGGTTAGATGATGTGTTTGCATAGTTATTTTTCCCTCTATAATTTTTGTTGTTGCTTTGATTCCCTAGTCTTTGAGCTCTATGATAACATTCATTTGCAAAATGTCCCAACTTACCACATACAAAGCATCCATTTGGAGTGGGTTATCCTCTTGCACCAATTCTTCTGCCTCTTCCTCTATTTTTTTCTCTTCCACCTCTTTGACTTGCATTTTCTTCTTGTCCTTGACCTCCTTGGTTTCTTTGATATCTTCCTCTTCCTCTTGTAGCACCTTGATTGTGTCTTCCTCTTCCTCTACCTGCATACAACAATTATCCTTGCCTATCCTTGGCATTATGACCAGTAAGGTTGATCTCCTCTATCACCATGAGAGTGATTAATTGATCAAAATCAGAAAGAGAGTCTTTTACATACACTGATGTTGTGAGGGCCCCACATTTCTCATCATCCCTAAGTCCATTTAGGGTGTGGGCTACAAGATCATCATCATTTAGGGCACAAAATGATTGAACCTAGTGCATCTCCAAGCTCTTTAACCTTTAATATATAATAATTAATACCTTGAGAAAGGCCTTTATTGAGATTATTTAGCTCATTCTTGAGCTGAATTTTCCTAGATTTTGTGGGGGTTGAGTACAATATCTCCAAGCACTCCCACACCTTCTTTGATGTATCCAAATCCTAAATATGTTGTATCACGGAGTTCCTAATATGTTGAGATAAAATAAAAATGACTCTTTTGTCCCTTTCATCCTACTCCATTACTACTCTTCTCTGTCATTTTTAGATTTACCTCATCTATATAGGGTTTTGGCTCTCCACCACTCACAAGTCTCCACAAACCTTTCCCCATCAAAAAATTGCTTATTTTAAATAAGCATGGTTGGTAGTTTCCCTTTTTGAGCTTCTCAACCTGAGCACTGATATCATCCATGATGCCTTATACCTTTTTTAAACCTCCCTCTTGATGCAATGAAGTTGAAAAAGATGTCTTTTACCTCAAAAAATAGAGCTACTCCTCTTGATGGTTTCATCTTTGATTTGATGACTTGTTTAGGCTCCCCCTTGTTGTTGATGTGCCCGTTCTTTGCTTCTTCTTTTAAACCTTTGATGAGCTCTTTAATTCACTTTAGGAGCTCCTTCTTCTCTCTTTGATACTCCATTTATAGTTCTAATACCATTGTTGGAGGATAAACACTCCTATGTGCACAATAAAAGCAAATGAACCCTCTTAGGATCCTGAATTTTTTCAAACATAGAATCTGTGTTTTCTTCATTTCTTTGAGTACATGAAGAGAATGAAAATGAAAATTTTCATAATGAAACTTGATTTAGCGATCTTTCCAATGAGACAAAAATCAATTCCATTTGGACATTGGATGATGCCTAAACCAGATGCAACAAAATAGATAACTTGATCTCTTCACAAAGTATAAGTTAACTACACAAACACTATTCTAGACATTTCTCAGAACTTGTGTAGGCACTGATACCAAGACATAATACTCAAATAAAATTTTATAAGCTTTCAAAAAAGACAAAAATCACTAGAAATGGATTAAAAATGAAGGAGAAACAACATCTACAAGATTAGGGGGTATGGGACAATCATCTAGAAAGATAGAGTATGTAAAAGTGAAATCTCTGCAAAATATGTAGAGAATAGCTAGTAGGAGGTGTGCTTAAGCAAGGTGGCAGCTTGGGAACATATTTCAATTACTCTAAGTTATATTATAACTCATTAGTGGTTTTAAAAATCACATAATAACCTCTTTAACCAATCAAAAGCATATACATGTAAAAAAGTGAGTTCCAATCACATCAAGAGGTGACCTATTTCTTCTCTAATCAAAATCTTTCCATTATTGACATGATTTGATGCCTCCAACTCATGGAAATCATCCTCCCTTGATTGTGGATGATGTGGAAGCTAGAGCTTGGGGCATGTTCCCACACTCTTGAGCTTGAAATGCAACTTAACTTCCAACAAAGTATACCTCACATGAATTCAACCTTTTCTGTTAGTCTAGAGGAATACGTAGAGAGTTTACATCTGACTTTAATGCATTTCTGGCTGAATGTGGGATAAAACATCAGTGTACAGTTCTGTATACAGCTCAACAGAATGGAGTTGCTAAAAACAAGAAAAAGTCACTCATGGAGATGGCGAGGTGTATGGTCAAGAGTCAGGCTTTACCACATAGTTTCTAGCTTTATGTGCAACATATGTACTTAATCGATGTCCCACTAAAGCACTACAATCTATCACTCCATATGAGGCTTGGCATGGTCGCAAGCCATCGGTTCCTCATCTGGTCATTAGTGCCTAAACAACATCGCATGAAATTGGATGATGAAGAAGTAAAATGTATTTTTGTTGGGTACAGTTCTAAAAGAAAAGGCTATCGCTTGTATCACCCACAGACTAAATGCATTTTGATTAGCTGTGATGTTTTGGTGGAAGATGTTATTCAGCCTTTACTTTCATGTACGAAGGAGACATATGTTAGCTCCAAAGACATGTATGATACTTTGTTGCCTCTTTTTACAAGTGGAGAGTCTAGTGCTTATCCTAATGAGGCAATTTCTTAGCTATTGCAGGCTCCATGTGATGATTAAGATCATTCTATTTTTTATGCAGATTTACATGATGCACTTGTTGATGACAGAGCTGATATTGAGGAGGCAAAAAACTATGTCAAAATGGTTGGTGGTGACTTTGCATGACAGCAAATTAGATGCACCTCTATCATATGACACTCGTTCATGCTCTCATAGTGCCTCTTTTGCGTTAGATTTCTATGCTATGGCTGCATCTAGCCTCTATGATGAGATTGAATCTGTTTCATCTGATGAAGCACAAAATTTTGAACAATGGATGGGTGCAATGCAATCTGAATATGATGCTATCATGAAAAATGGTACGTGGTCTTTATGTGACTTGCCTCCTAGCTAGAAGGCCATTGGCAATAAGTGGGTATAGAAGTTGAAGCATAAACCTGATGGAACAGTTGACAAGTATAAGGCTAGGCTTGTTGCAAAGGGTTATGCTTAAAAAACAGGCATTGATTTTGATGAGACCTTGCTCCTACTTGTCGAATCACTACTGTTCGTAGCATATGTGCACTTGCAGCTCATCATGGTTGAAATGTACATTAGTTTGACATTAAAACAACATTTCTAAATGGTGACTTGCATGAAGAAGTGTATATTTTTCAGCCCCATGGCTTTGTGCACGTTAAAGAAGGCATTATATGGTTTAAAGCAAGCACCACATGCTTGGTATGAAAAGATACATGCCTATCTAATTGCACATGGTTTTGAGAATAGACCAACTGAATGCACCTTATATATTAAGCGTGCTCATGATGTGCTTCTCATCATTGTTGTGTACGTTGATGACATGTTGCTCACTGGCCCTCATGAGAAGCATATTGCTAACTTTAAGGCTGATTTGCATGCCTCATTTGAGATGTCTAATTTGGGGCATTTGCATCGTTATTTGGGCATTCAGTTTATGCAAGTTGATGGTGGAATGGTTTTGTGTCAAACAAAATATATTGACACATTATTGTAGTGTTTTGGCCTTGAAGATTGTAAGCCTATTGCCACTCTTATGGAGACAGGTTTATGATTGAGTCTTCATGATGTTGGAGATGCATTTGATGTTATCCTCCATCAACAGGCTTTTGGATGCTTGATTTACTTATGCATTACTTGGCAAGATATTCAGTTTGCTATCTCATAGATGAGCAGGTTTATGCATTGCCTAAGTGTCCAGCATTGGTCGGCGGTTAAGCGCATCTCTCACTACTTGAGTGGTACCCAGCTACTTGGATTGTTTTATCCCAAGGGGGGACCACTACTACCAGATTTGTATGCTTTTTCTGATACTTATTGGGCTGGTTGCTATGACACTTGTGTGTCCACAAGTGGCTTTTGCTTCATGCTTAGTAGTTCATGTATATCTTGGTTGAGCAAGAAGTAGCCTATTGTGGCCACTTCCAGTTGGGAGGTTGAGTATAGGGCAGCTTTCACAACAATTGTTGAGTGTGTGTGGCTCAGATGCATTATGGTTGATTTGGGTGTTTGTTAGTCTTCTACCACCACCATCTTCACTAACAATCAGAGCGCATTGGCAGTTGCAAGGAACCTTGTGTTCCATGCTTGTACTAAGCACATTGAGGTGCATTATCATTATGTCAAGGAGAAGTTCTCTGATGGAGAGATCAGCTTGGCATATGTGCCCATGCAGGAGAACATTGCAGACCTTTTCACAAAAGCTCTACCTAGGGAGAAGTTTGAATCTTTCTGCAAAGCTTTGGGTTTACTTCCTTTTGTGGATTGATTCCACGCAGCTTGGAACTTCGTTATACATGAGTGCTAGCTTCTTGTTCACCATATCACTCCCAAGTGGGATTTGTTGATATATTTAAATAGTGATGTGTGTGAACACTCTAGGATCGTCGGGGGGCTTTTTTCCCTATTTACGAGGTTTTTTCTCCCGGCTTATATATACGCCTATTGCCCTAACGAGCTACTTATCTTTGTACATTCTAGTGGTAATACATTGAGTATTGTGTCTTGCGCTCCAAGCTTCTTCTTCTTCCTTGTGTTTTTCGCATGATTTTGCAAACGTCTAACTCCACCAATTATTGACTTTCGGGCTGATTTGCATGCCTTTTTTGAGACATCAAATTTGGGGCATTTGCATTGTTATTTGGGCATTACATTTATGCAAGTCAATGGTGGAATAAATTTGTGTTAAACAAAATATATTGACACATTATTGTAGTGTTTACGATTGAGTCTCCATGGCATTGGAGATGCATTTGATGTTGTTCTCTATCAGCAAATTGTTGGATGCTTGATTTTCTTATGTATAACTTGGCTTGATATTCAATTTGTTGTATCTCGGATGAGCAGGTTTATGCATTGATAGACGGTTAAGCACATCTTTTGCTACTTGAGTGGCACCCAACTACTTAGATTGTTTTATCCCAAGGGGGGATCACTACCACTATATTAACATGCTTTTTCTGACTCTGATTGGGCTAGTTGCTATGATGCTCATGTGTCCACTAGTGGTTTTTGCTTCACATTTGGTAGCTCATGCATATCTTGGTTGAGCAAGAAGGAGCGCATTGTGGCCACGTCTAGTTGTGAGGCTGAGTATAGGGAAACTTTCATAGTGATTGTTGAAAGCGTGTGGCTCAGATGTCTTTTGGCTGATTTGGGTGTTGGTCAGTCTTCTACCACCACCATCTTCATTGACAATGAGAACGTATTAGCACTTACGAGGAACCCTGTGTTCCATGCTCGCACAAAGCACATCGAGCTGAATTCTTATTATGTCAAGGATGTTGGTGCAAATGCCAAGCCTTCACACTTATTGAAGAAACTATGTACAAACTTTTGAAAGACCACATGAACAATTGCTTATGATTTTTTACCTTTAACTTTTATAAAAGTCTTTTGACTTGGAGGAATCTTGTAATGCCACTAAAGTCATGAAGTTAGGAGAACAATAAGCTAAGAGTTCTCATGAGACAATATCTCCACATTTAGAGGAAGAAATTTTAGGTGGAAGATCATTTGAATTTCAAATTCAAACTTGAAGAATTTCTCTATAAAAGAGACTTGTAATCTTACGGCCAATACAACCCCATTATTGAGCATATTGTAGATCATTTGTTGATGTTGAGAGGCTTACATTATAGCCTACTCTTATCACCATCATTGGGCATCATATTCATGCCAATGATCATGTACAACATTGTTATATAATACACTATATCATTGATCATGTTCATCTCCTTCTCTGCCATGACTACTCAAAACACTGTACGTGTGATGACCATATCTCAGTGAGTGGTAATCTATTTTTGATGATCTATAGCTTGCTGGAACAGACTCAAAGTCTACTACAAGATATCAAAATTTGAAGCAATTTGATTCAGCCAATTCGGAGAAATCTGCATCGAAGTTGTCATTGGTCATTCTTTGCACATTTCCTAAAAAATGGGGGGTAAGGCTTCAATTTCTAAATTGATTGCTCCGTGTGTGGTTTATCATTTTAAGTGATTTCACTTGGAATCATTAGCTCTCTAAGCTACTGTGATTCACCCAAAAGAAATTTTCCTAATTGCTATTGTAATGTGAGTATTGATCAAAAGAGCCAGTAGGTATCAAGACCAAAATAGCAAGTTCTTGGTCACAAGCTAGTTGCAACATTATCTGTTTTGATTCAATTGTTTGAAGCATCATATCCAAGGTACATAGGTACTTTATTTGTGTCATTTTCAAGCTAAGAGGACCTTCAATACAACTCTGAAGTAATATAGGGTAGGTACTAGGCAGGGTTTGGCAGTACCAACTCATTTCTTGAGGTATTCATCCATCTTTCCCAACAGTGGTATCAGAGAAAATTGAGGTAAAATGGGAGATCGTTTCCCTTGTTTTATTGATAAATTGGACAGGAAAAATACCAAGCATGGTCCTTGAGGATGAAGACATAGTTACAAGGAAGGAGTCTCTATGGATACATATCAAGAGATGAGGAGATGCCCATTTTTAGAAGCAATAGACAACCTACAAGAGAGGAGCTTAAAAGACTCAACTCATGGTGTGCCAAAGATGCATTAGCAAGGTCATATTTACTTAACTCTATCTCTGACTTCCTTCCTCCACACATTAGGAATTGTAAAACATCCCAAGAGACTTGGGATATATTATCTTCATACTTTTCTTCTAATACAAGAGCACGAAAGAATCAATTGTGGATTGAGTTTACCACTCACGGGAAGCACCCCAAGCAAAGTGTTTTAGAGTATGTGACCAACGCCAAAGATGTAGTTGAACAATTGGCAAGCATAGGAGAAGAGATTGAAGAGGAGCAAATAGTGAGACAAGTAATCAATGGCATCAAGGCAAATGACAAATAGGAAGCCTTCACAACTACCATGGACTTATACATGGACATGCAGATTCCATATCTTACCACACTCATGGGGCAACTCTTTGCCCATGAAGCCAAGCTCAAAAAAAATGGAGAACCATCAAGAGGTAATAACTCTTCTGCCCTATACACAGGTAAAGGCAAGACTAAAGAGAAAGGGAAAAGCAAAAAGATTGAAGATGAAGGAACTACTTCTCTAGTTAATTATGCAAGGAGAGGTAGGAACTCAAGAGGAAGGGGCCAAGGAGGTAAGCAAGGTAGGGGGAGACCTTTCAACTCTTCCCCATGCAACATATGTGGATTATCTAATCACATGATAGATGAGTGCTACAGGAACTACAAGAATCAGAGAGGAAGAGGATATCAAAGAGGTGGCTACTCACAATCAAGAGGAAGAGTCAATCATACTCAAGATTACAACAACAACTATAACAATAACTACTACAACAACTACCAAGGAGGTTACAAATCAAGGAAAGACTTCAACAATTACATAGAGGATCAAGAGGATTCCCTTCTTATTATGAACATGACTTCAAAGCAAGGTATGAATGATGAACATCTCGAGGAGATCATTTCTGATTTCTACAGGCATAGCAAACTAGCAAAGTTAAGATGACCAAAGTGTGCATGCCAAAGCTTTGCATTTGACATAGCCTGAGAATCATGAACTGCACCTGTTGAATCATTCACAAATCTTTCATAGACTATGAGCTTATACAACCTACGACATAAAATGCAAGAAGTAATAATCACGTCGCCATTTGATAGATCATGAACTGTACATCTATCATCAACAAATTTCACAACCAATCCAATCTTGGCTAAAGTTGAAATTAATAACAGATTCTTCTTGATCCCTAGCATAAATAAAGCATCTAACAAAGTGAAAGAACTACCATCAGCAGTAGTCAGAATGATCTTACCAAATGCCATGACACGATAAGAGAAGTTGTTGGTGCATGTGATAGTATTCCCTGTAGGGATAGGCTCAAGTGAAGTGAAGAAACTATATTGTGAGGTAATATGTTTGGTTGCCCCACTATCAACCATCTGACTCTACTGCAGACATACACTGCTCATGAGAAGACATACACTGCAAAATGGCCTCTTTCTTCTTTGCCTCTTTAGCAGCCATTTTTTGAGAGATCTTAATGACATGATCATTTTCTTTACAGTATTTGCAAAACAATTTTTGCTTTTCTGATTTTTTTTCATCTTTGTCTTCTTTCTTCGAATGTGTAGCATTTGCAAATTTTGGCTTACTAGTAGAAGAGCTCCATTTTGCTTTGCCCTTCCGACTAGCCAGGAAATCTTGATCTTCAACACGCATAATGGACCTGTTCTACCTAGACTGATCTTCTTGTAACATAACAGAAACTAACTCTTCAAATGACATGGCATTTGGATTTTCTTTCATCATCAAACAAAGAGTAGAAGAAAAACTCTCATATGAGTCAGGAAGACCATTCAGAACGGTCTACACAAGTGAGCTACCTAGCATAACTTCATCAACAGAAATCAACTATTCATTCAAAATCCTTGATCTTTGTCAAAAAATTGTCCATAGAATCACCTTCATTCATATGCTCACTCTCCAAATTTTTTTGGAGATAAGCAACACGAGCCTCATTCCTAGCTTGGTACAATGTGGTAAGTGTATCCCAAGCATCCTTAGCTGTCCTACAAGAGCGCATGTGAGGAATAATGGCACGTTTGATAGACAATGCTATCAATGCATGTGCCTAAGCATCTCTTCCATCCCAATGGATTTGCTCTAAGTAGGTGCAGCCGAAACCGCAATACGAACAAGAATCTGTAGAATATCACCATCTTTGACAGTGACCATCTCCATAAACTCCAATACCTCTATTTGTAGTACCTGTATTTGTAGTACCTGTATTCGTAGGTGTAATAGGACGTCTTTCAACACCTTGCACAATATTCCATAGTCCTTTTGCGACCAATACATGATGCATCATATAAGCCCACAACGGGTAATTCGTACCATCCAACCTATCCTCAACAGCAAACATATGAAACACATCACTCCTTTTAGCCATGGCCACTAAGTAAAATATCCTGTTGCAGAAAAATGATTGTATCTGAAAAAGTTGAACAGAACTACCCTGACGAGTTCTACTAAATCTATAGCGGATTTCAAGACCTATATATACATTTGGCACAAAAAGACAAAATAGCATGCATAAGCGCATAGTGCATTCGGAGGCCGAAATGAGCTGAGATCGCGATTTCAGCACCACACAACAAAGCTAGTTTGATGTATTAAACACCCTAAGTATGCTCACTAAATTTCATGTGATTCTAAGATTGCAACCGGAGAGGTGTAGACGACGCCCTAGATGAAGCGGCGACCTACTCTGATACCAGTTGTTAAAGTTAGACGTCTGCGAAAGCACGCGATATCGTAGAGGGGTGTGAAGGGAGGCTGACGTTCATCTAAAATATTTACGCTAACCTAACCATGTGACTGCACGCAGGGTGCTTCTAAGTATGCTTTGGGTCATGGATTGAATTTTCAGCTTATGAATGATAAAAGCTATAGTTTTTTAATCTACTTGATTGTAATTTAAGAACTAGATTCTTAGGACTATGAGCCGTGAGGAAGTGCGGTTCTATATCTGGCTACAGCTTCTAAATAAGGCGGCAAAACTAATTCTTCACTTGTAATTTTATCTTTAACTATATCAATTACTTCAGTTTCAATTTGATTTGAATTAGTTTTTCTTATTAAATTAGGTGGAAATAGTCTTCTTTGTTATCACGTTCACGTAAGACTATAGATATTAAGGTTAAAATCCTGGAAATATAACGATCGTGTTCTAATGTATGTAAAATTTCCTTAACTATTTTGTCTTTAATTATTTCTTTTTCTTTATTTACGTTACTAATGGTGCTATCAATAGAAGATGGAAGAAGTGTTCCTATAACAAATTTATCTAATTCTTTACTATTAACATCATAACTACTTGTCGACACTAAATCCTTAGATATATGAAATCAAAATGTAAAGAACTTAATTGAATTGCAGAGTAAAAGTATAAAGAATTTCAGGATTAATTTTTAAGCCTATACAAAACCTTATGATAAGTTCTAATACAATTTCTTGTGAATAATCATATACACAATAATATTTCTAAATGATCATAAGTTGCTTCAATCTTCAAATGTTGCAATCTTGTAAATTCGTAATCTCGTAAACTCGTTATCTGCTTTGCAATGATCTGCAAGAGGACATTATTCAAAATAAGTATGCTTTTAGTAAATATAAAACACTCATTTAATAATTTAGCATTCAATACATAACATAATTTTAAATGTTAACACATGCATACAAAACTTCTAACTTCTTAACTTTCATGCATATGTAAACATCTACTTTATATGTAAACATACATTATACAACACTTCAATATCTCTCATGCATTCATGCATATCAACATGTATTTTTTTAATGTGTATACACTAACTCATATTTAACATGCATAATATATATATATGCATTAACATGCATTAGCATATACAAGCATTTCACTTCGCAACTCATGTATTCATTCATGCATGCATACACATGCATATAATGATTCCTAAATTCATGCATACATATGTACACTACACATGCATACATGTTCACTTACATGCATATATGAATACTAATCATTCATGCATACATGCATACTAACATACATGCACATGCACATATGATAACTCTATATCATTCATGTAAATGCATATATTTAAGTTCATATGCATAAATTAACTTCCTTACTTACATGCACATGCATTTGTGCATCACATGCATACACACTCTCATACATATGCATCTATGCACTCATACACACACATATATATTCATATATATGCATCCCCTCTCTCTCTCTTTCTCTCTCTCTTTTTGCAACAAAAAACATTTGTCGGATCCATAAACACTTGAAATCAACTACATGAATAGTGCTATCACAAGTCAATTTCCGTGATTCTGCTTTCTTTGGAAGTGTGCTGAGAATGTTAAGTAGAAACCCAGAAAGTTCTTGGAACGTTGCTCTATACCTCAGGTGCACAAATTACTCTCGATATAACAGTTCAACTGCAACAAATCATCTTCAATCCCTCAATACTTCTCCGTAACGGATCAATACAAGCTCTACTTTATATTTGCGCTCTCTCTCTCTCTGTGTATCCTCTCTCTCTCTCTGCGTAACAAAGGTTGCAAGCGCTCACAAAAGATAGAGAGAACAATTGACAAATAACTAGTGTTCTTGAAAGAAACGATGCAGAAGGCGCTTCTCTCTCTCTCTCTCTCTCTCTCTCTCTCTCTCTCTCTCTCTCTCTCTCTCTCTCTCTCTCTCTCTCTCTCTCTCTCTCTCTCTCTCTCTCTCTCTCTCTCTCTCTCTCTCTCTCTCTCTCTCTCTCTCTCTCTCTCTCTCTCTCTCTCTCTCTCTCTCTCTCTCTCTCTCTCTCTCTCTCTCTCTCTCTCTCTACGTACCTGCAAAAGGACATTAGGTCCGATTAGAAAAAAAATATAATATATATAGAAGCTAAAAAAAAATACGTGGGCATGTTAACTTAATGTTAGAGTTATTTATTGGTTAATTTAACTAGTTAAGTATTTCATGCACACTAACATTAACTAGCACACATTTAGAGTTTAAACTAAAAGTAACTTAGACTTCAAATTGCCTACGTATATAATTCCTCCCTTTTGTTTTCGTTAGATTTGGTATTCAATAAATAATTTAGATTAAAATATTTATACAAACTAATATTTATTATATTAATTCCTTTAGTTTATTAATTAAATTTTTTATTACCTTAAATATAATAATAAGATACTTAAATTATCATATAACATATCATATAATGATACTAATAGTTATAAGTTTTTAACATTACCAAGGTTGTCGTAGAGGGGTGTGAAGGGAAGCAGACGTTCATCTAAAAGATTCACGCTAACCTAACCATGTGATTGCACGCAGGGTGCTTCTAAGTATGCTTTGGGTCTTGGTGTTAGTATATGATCAATGTCTACCCCTCATGATTGTATGCACATTTTGTAAGGCCCCCTTTATGAGGAGAAGCCAAGCGTGCATTACCCAATTGATGGGAATCCCAACTTGAATGTTGGATGAACGTCATATTGGACCATGTAAGATATTATAAGGAAAGGGAGTTACCAGGGTCCCCAATTGTGGGGTCCGGGGCAGCGGTGAGCAGCCCCGGCTGGGGGGTCCAAGGGGGCCAGCGGGCCCCCTGGCTGGGGGGTCCCAGGGGGCCAGCGGGCCCCCTGGTGGGGGTCCGGGGGCAGTGCCCCCGGCGCGACGGTAAAGGGAATATTCCATGGAATATTCCCTGTCGGAGTCAGAAATCATTTATATTTGTTAGGTCGGTTCAACCAGTCAAAGACGTGTATGGCAATTACGCGGGCGGTGGCCGCCCATGCTCTACCGCCCATGTATTGCCGTCCATGGCAGGCCACCCATGATCCTATATATACATGACTTCTGCACTACCTAAGACATGGAGTTGAGCCAGCATACCTCTACCTTGTATCTCCCTATCTAGAGTTGTCTAGATCACCATTTAAGCTCTACCTTGAGAGCGCACGGGTGGACAACGCCATCATCTTTGTACTTGCTGCTAGTAGAAAATTGTTGAGATTCTCCTATATCTGCTATCTTCTCTGCTATTGCTCCTGTGTTATATTGCGTAACTATTGTCTTACACTTGGATTGAATTTTCAGTTTATGAGTGATAAAAGCTAAAGGTTTCTAATCTTTTTATGTCTAAATTAAGAACTAAGATTCTTAAGTCTACGGCCCATAAGGAAGTACGTTTCTATATCTAGTTATAGCTTCTAAATGAGAAGACAAAACTAATTTCTCACTAGTTATTTTATCTTTAACTATATCAACTACTTCAGCTTCAATTTGATTTGAATTAGTTTTTCTTATTAAATTAGGTAAAAATAGATCTTCTTTGTTATCAAGTTCAGGTAAGACTATAGATATTAAAGGTAAAACCCTGGAAATATAACGATCGTGTTCTAATGTATGTAAAGTTTTCTCAACTATTTTATCTTTAATTATTTCTTTTTCTTTATTTACGTTACTAATCGTGTTATCAATAGAAGACGGAAGAATTGTTCCTATAATAAAGTTATCTAATTCTTTACTATTAGTTTCAGAACTTCTTGTAGACACTAAATCCTTAGACATATGAAATGAAAATATAAAGAACTTAGTTGAATTGCAGAGTAAAAGTATGAAAAACTTCAAGATTAATTTTTAAGCCTATACAAAACTTTATGAAGAGTGCTAATACAATTTATCATGAATACTCTTATACAAATTATATATTTCTAAATGATCATAAATTGCTTCAATCTTCAAATGTCGCAATCTTGTAAACTCGTAATCTCCTTCGCAATGATTTGCAAGAGAACATTAGCCAAAATAAGTATGCTTTTAGTAAATATAAAACACTCATTTAATAATTTAGCATTCAATACATAACATAATTTTAAACCTATGTTAACACATGCATACAAAACTTCTAACTTCTTAACTTTCATGCATATGTAAACATCTACTTTATATGCAAACATACATTATACAACACTTCAATATCTCTCATGCATTCATGCATATCAACATGTATACAACCTTATTTTTTAATGTGTATACACTAACTCATATTTAACATGCATAATATATATGCATTAACATGCATTTCACTTCACAACTCATGTATTCATTCATGCATGCATACACATGCATATAATCATTCCTAAATTCATGCATACATATGTACACTACACATGCATACATGTTCACTTACATGCATATATGAATACTAATAATTCATGCATACATGCATACTAACATACATGCACATGCACATATGATAACTCTATATCAATCATCTAAATGCATATATTTAAGTTGATATGCATAAATTAACTTCCTAACTTACATGCACATGCATTTGTGCATCCCATGCATACACACTCTCATACATATGCATCTATGCACCCATACACACACATATATATTCATGTATATGCATCCTCTCTCTCTCTCTCTTTCTCTCTCTCTTTTTGTAACAAAAAACATTTGTCAAATCCATAAACACTTGAAATCAATTACATGAATAGTGCTATCACAAGTCAATTTCTGTGATTCTGCTTTCTTTGGAAGTGTGTTGAGAATGTTAAGTAGAAACCCAGAAAGTTCTTGGAACGTTGCTCTATACCTCAAGTGCACAAATTACTCTCGATATAACAGTTCAACCGCAACAAATCCTCTTCAATCCCCCAACACTTCTCCGTAACGGATCAATACAAGCTCTACTTTATATTTGCGCTCTCTCTGTGTATGTACAAGTGATGTGTATGCACACGTCTGCGAGTAACAGTGATAAATAGCTCTGCTGTATAATTCGAGCCTACAATTCTTGCCACTTAAAATATCAACTTCCAACATCATATGAAAAATAAGTGCTTCCAAAAGTACATAACTATGAGCCTGCCTACGGAGTTGCACTCTAATCTCAAGCAATACAAGTCCTGCGCTAGAGCCACACTCCCAACATGCAGTAATGATACAAAAGTAAAAGTCTTGTTGAATGTATTCATGATACATGTATTACGTGATTACAACTCATGAATATTCATATAGATACATAGTCTTGAACTGAGATAAGTGTATTAATACGTACATGCGCGTAACTCATAAGAGAGAATACAAAACCACATACATAAATGCTCAAAATACAACCGCACGCATGCATACGTGTACCCTAGTTCTTCAATCATATATGCAATCCATCAAAATTTATGTGCTCACGTGTGGATAAATGTGTATCGTACTTTTGAGAGAAAGCTTGCACAAAAACACACAAAAACGCACAGGCAGAACCGCACGCACACATGACATCTAGATTCTACGGGCATTCTTCGATCAAAAACACGAAGCATTAGAAATTTCCATACATAGTGAGAAATACTTGTGTAGCGAATAAAATTACTTTTTTGTACAAGAAAGATCACAGATAATAAGAAAGCACGGCCAATCTCTCTCTCTCTCTGTTCTTGCACCAAAACCATGCAAACTCGTGCCATTTTTTTTAATGTGGAGATCCAATCAAGAGCATAATTGACTAAACGGATTCGACTCAAAGCATTCTACATTCGTTCTTTTAAGTAGCGCCATGTAATATGGCTCGGGTGAGATCATTATGAAGCTGCCTGCTACGATCGCATATACTGCACAAGTCAAAATATTGATTCCACTGTAATCATACCACATTTCATTGTTGTTGAAAGAGTTGACTGCAATTTGCACAAAACTAGGACATCTATGAAATTAATCATACCACATTTCATTGTTGCTGAAAGAGTTGACTGCAATCTGCACAAAACTAGGACATCTATGAAATTTTACGGACATTAGGCCCAATTAGAAAAAAAAATCTCATATATATAGAAGCTAAAAAAAATACGTGGGCATGTTAACTTAATGTTATAGTTAGTTATTAGTTAGTTTAACTAGTTAAGTATTTCATGCATACTAACATTAACTAACACACATTTAGAGTTTAAACTAAAACTAACTTAGACTTCAAATTGTTATAGTTAGTTATTAGTTAGTTATTAGTTAGTTTAAGTATTTCATGCATACTAACATTAACTAACACACATTTAGAGTTTAAACTAAAACTAAACTTAGACTTCAAATTGCCTACGTATATAATTCCTCCCTTTTGTTTTTGTTAGATTTGATATTTAAAATATTTATACAAACTAATATTTATTATATTAATTCCTTTAGTTTATTAATTAAAT
This sequence comes from Ceratopteris richardii, assembly GCA_020310875.1. Classification (NCBI taxonomy): domain Eukaryota; kingdom Viridiplantae; phylum Streptophyta; class Polypodiopsida; order Polypodiales; family Pteridaceae; genus Ceratopteris; species Ceratopteris richardii. The sequence goes on along the minus strand of CM035417.1, from coordinate 172,627,994 downwards.
TTTTTATTACCTTAAATATAATAATAAGATACTTAAATTATCATATAACATATCATGTAATGATACTAATATATATAAGTTTTTAACATTTGTTTCTATAAAAGTTAAAATACTCCATACCATGGTTTCATATATATAGATAATTACATTCACATGCCCTTACACATAAATTTACATGGGTAGATACTTATGGTTAATATACATGCATTTTAAATGAAAATGCACTTTTATAAATATTATGGTTCTAATCATATGGTACCAAATATTAAACCTCATAGACCAACATAGGCACACTTACAACATATTATCTCACATACACATATTTGTTCATTTAATGGAAAGCTAAACAATTCATGGGCTTAGATGTACTCATATATTTTTACGGAACTTCATAATTATACCCTTACTTAGGTAGGTGATAACTCATAAATACTTAAACCTAGGTGCACACACCATTACGAGAATAATAGATATAATGGAGAAAAGAAATTCAATTTGACAAATATCTTGATACAAGTATTCATTTTGATCTCACAAGCAATGGAACTTTTCATGGGACCATAATAAGTGGATACTGAAGTTCCAAAAATGTTTGAACATAACTGAAGAGAAAATATCAATTGACATGACTAATTATTCATTTAGGATTATGGAACCAAAACAAAGAGGGTGCCTAGATGCAAGCAGGACAAAGAGCATCCAGCACACCTTTCCTCCTCTTGACCTTCAAGTGGCATAGTGTAGAAAGAATTGAGTTACTTTACTTCTAATAACAAGATTTCTTTGCCATGGAAACGAGTGATTTGGCAGAATATGACATGATCTCTGAAACTCTGAAGTGCGATTGGAGATCTAAACTACAATTTCTCTGAAAACATATGACAGATCTATTCATAACCACCCTTGGAGCTGGAATTGTAGTATTCTAAACAGTACAACAAAGAAAACATGATTAGCAGCATGAATAAGAAATCTAAGAGAAAAATAGAAGAAAAAACATACATTTTTAACTTTCTTCTTCAAACTACATGAATGGAAACATGCATTAATTTAACTTAATTAACTGAAAAAAAACAAACAAAGCTATCCCAAAGTAATTTGAATGTACCAATGCTAATATTTTCCCATTGTAGTGCAGCGTATACATATTATACACGAGTATGCAGCAAGGCTAAAAGCAATTCAAACAAATCCATAAAGCAATGTCATATTATTACAATATATTATCAAGGTACTTATTGATGTTTTAAAAATCTTTCACAACGTGAAGCACATCATCCAGCAAGCTCAGGATAAGAAAAAGACTGGTGCTATGAATTTGAGTTAGTGCAACGAAAGACACAACAATTTCACCACTAAATAGATGTTTGATACTTGTGATGTTTCCAGAGCTAACAAATTAAATGTTTAGTGCCACAACCCATGTTTACAAACAACAAGTGACCTCAAAAAGGTGATTTACGTGATTGAACGTGTCAAGCATAATGACAAAGGAATGGTTGTCCTCTTAAAGAGTTGAAATCCACTTGGTGATATACCCACACACAAAGCCAGGCATGATCATGAAGGGGTATCACCGCTACATGTTCCATACAGTTGATGTTTGAATTTTTCTATCATTACCGTCACTGAAGTCATATTGTCCATTCTGATTGAGATGAGAAGCTTGAAGCAGCAAACTGGAGAAAATCATAGAGCTAACAAAAATGCACCTTATCTCTCAAGTTAAGAAGTGGTCGTGATGGATATTCATAAACACATGCACATCCCTAGGCAGACCTATACGAACCTTGCATTCACGCGATCTGAGGGAAGCAATAGGTTAGCAATTAGTGCATATAGAAAAGATGTTGTCAACACCATCATATACAAAATATGAATAAGGAAGCTTAAGAGAGATGACAATACACATTTATTTAAAGCTTCTTTTCTCCAATACATTCGATTTTTGAAATTAATACAATTCTGTTGCAAGTACTTCTCGACTTTAGTTTAGTAGTACATTAAGCATACCGGACCTGTATGAGAAGAAAAACAAACATGAACTCTTGAGGTGGTTGTGGGTTGGTTGGGAGGGGGGGGGGGAGGTGTGTGAGTAGAGGCTACAAATCTGAGGTCTTCAAGCCTATGCATGCTTGAAAAGTTTCATGCTCGGCCAATGTAGATAAAGTACTATAATGACTACTAGGCCAATCAATGGAATCAATAAGTAATAACACCTAAAATAAAATAGATTCTCTCTCTCTCTCTCTCTCTCTCTCTCTCTCTCTCTCTCTCTCTCTCTCTCTCTCTCTCTCTCTCTCTCTCTCTCTCTCTCTCTCTCTCTCTCTCTCTCTCTCTCTCTCCAGCAGCAGATGGAGATACACCTGCCCCCCCCCCCCTCAGACTTATATTACAGATTTTTTCAGACCCACATACACTCGAGGGCCCAGCTCGATGAGGGGTGTCACATTACACAGAGCAGAGGAGCTTAGACGACAGCGTCGACGACCAAGACCCCTTGTCCGGAGAGCTCGTCCACATCAGAGAGAGATTCAGGCGATTCACGCACGCCATGACATGGAGATACAGAGACGTCAGCAGCGCACCCCTATCGATTTGGACGCCCAGAGCATTTTGAGGATTGCCATGATGCCTTACCCACCGATGCATTATATCCTACACCCACTCCAGGCATTTAGGGGGTTGTGATACCATCGAGCCTCCCCTCCCTATGCATATCATATTTGTATCTCACCCATTGAGCATATAGAGTGCATACCCATAGCACCCCACACCCTTGATGCCAGCTACTATCCCTCCTTTTATACCCGTTTGCAGTACTCACACTTTATTTTCGTTTTGGATCATAGTGGATTGGATCATACTGATGTATATGTTTTGTATCATAGGCCGATTTTGGCCTCTAATAGACGTTAAAAAATCTCTCTCTCTCTCTCTCTCTCTCTCTCTCTCTCTCTCTCTCTCTCTCTCTCTCTCTCTCTCTCTCTCTCTCTCTCTCTCTCTCTCTCTCTCTCTCTCTCTCTCTCTCTCTCTCTCTCTCTCTCTCTCTCTCTCTCTCTCTCTCTCTCTCTCTCTCTCTTGTACATGGTTTTGTCTCATAGGCCAAGTTTGGCCTCCAGAAGACGTTAATATGACTCTCTCTCTCTCTCTCTCTCTCTCTCTCTCTCTCTCTCTCTCTCTCTCTCTCTCTCTCTCTCTCTCTCTCTCTCTCTCTCTCTCTCTCTCTCTCTCTCTCTCTCTCTCTCTCTCTCTCTCTCTCTCTCTCTCTCTCTCTCTCTCTCTCTCTCTCTCTCTCTCTCTCTCTCTCTCTCTCTCTCTCTCTCTCTCTCTCTCTCTCTCTCTCTCTCTCTCTCTCTCTCTCTCTCTCTCTCTCTCTCTCTCTCTCTCTCTCTCTCTCTCTCTCTCTCTCTCTCTCTCTCTCTCTCTCTCTCTCTCTCCCCCCCTCCCCCCCTCCCACCTGCCCTCCCTCCCCCCCCTCCACTCCCCTCCTCCCTCCCTCCCTCCTTCCCAACACACCTTTCCTCATCTTGACCTTACAATGTCATAGTGTAGAAGGAATTGAGGTACTTTACTTCTAATAACAAGATTTCTTTGCCATGGAAAGGAGTGATTTGAGAGAATATGACATGCTCTCTAAAAACTCTAGACTGTGATTGGAGATCTAAACTAGAATTTCTCTGAAAACATATGACAGATCTATTCATAGCCATCCTTGGAGGTCGAATTGTAGCATTCTAAACAGTACAAGAAAACATGATTTGCAGCATGGATAAGGAATCTTAAGAGAAAAAAAGAAGAAAAACCATACATTTTTAACTTTCTTCTTCAAACTAGATGAATGGAAACATGCATTAATTTAACTTAATTAACTTAAAAAACAAATAAAGTTATCCCAAAGTAATTTGAATGTACCAATGCTAATACTTTCCCATTGCAGTGCAGCCTATACATATTATACACGAGTACGCAACAAGGCCAAAAGCAATTCAAACAAATCCATAAAGCAGTGTCATATTATTACAATATATTATCAAGGTACTTATTGATGTTTTAAAAATCTTTCACAAGGTGAAGCACATCATCAAGCAAGCTCAAGATAAGAAAAATACTATAGCGCTATGAATTTGAGTTAGCGCAACGAAAGACGCAACAATTTCACCACTAAATAGATGTTTGATACTTGTGATGTTTCTACAGCTTACAAATTAAATGCTTAGTGCCACAACCCAAACAGCAAGTGACCTCAAAAAGGTGATTTACGTGATTGAATGTGTCAAGCATAATGACAAAGGAATGGCTATCCTCTTAAAGAATTGAAATCCACTTGGTGATATACCCACACACAAAGCCACGCATGATCATGAAGGGGAAACACCGCTACATGTTCCATACAATTGATGTTTGAAACACCGCTACATGTTCCATACAATTGATGTTTCTATTATTATCATCACTGAAGTCACATTGTCCATTCAGATTGAGACGCTTGAAGCAGCAAACTGGAGAAAATCATAGAGGAAACAAGAATGCACCTTATCTCTCAAGTGAAGAAGTGGTCGTGATGGATATTCATAAACACATGCACATCCCTAGGCAGACCTATACGAACCTTGCATTCAGGCGATCTGAGGGAAGCAATAGGTTAGCAATTGGTGCATATAGAAAAAATGTTGTCAACACCATCATATACAAAATATGAATAAGGGAGTTCAAGAGAGATGACAATACACATTTATCTGAAGCTTCTTTTCTTCAATACATTCGATTTTTGAAATTAATACAATTCTGTTGCAAGTACTTCTCGACTTTAGTTTAATAGTACATTAAGCATACCGGACCTGTATGAGAAGAAAAACAAACATGAACACTTGGGGTGGTTGTGGGTTGGTTGGGGTGGGGGGAGGAGGTGTGTGAGTAGAGGCCACAAATCTGAGGTCTTCAAGTCTATGCATGCTTGAAAAGTTTCATGCTCAGCCAGTGTAGATAAACTACTATAATGACTACTGGGCCAGTCAATGGAATCAATAAGCAATAAGTCAATGGAATCAATAAGCAATAATACCTGAAATAAAATAGATTCTCTCTCTCTCTCTCTCTCTCTCTCTCTCTCTCTCTCTCTCTCTCTCTCTCTCTCTCTCTCTCTCTCTCTCTCTCTCTCTCTCTCTCTCTCTCTCTCTCTCTCTCTCTCTCTCTCTCTCTCTCTCTCTCTCTCTCTCTCTCTCTCTCTCTCTCTCTCTCTCTCTCTCTCTCTCTCTCTCTCTCTCTCTCTCTCTCTCTCTCTCTCTCTCTCTCTCTCTCTCTCTCTCTCTCTCTCTCCCCCCCCCCCAAACCTCCCCCCCTTCCCGTCCGCCTGCCCTCCCTCACTCCCTCCCCCCCCCTCCCAGCACACCATTCCTCCTCTTGACTTTAAAATGGCATAGTGTACAAAGAATTGAGTTACTTTACTTCTAATAACAAGATTTCTTTGCCATGGAAACGTGTGATTTGACAAAATATGGCATGCTCTCTGAAACTCTAGAGTGCAATTGGAGATCTAAACTACAATTTCTCTGAAAACATATGACAGATCTATTCATAGCCATCCTTGGAGGTCGAATTGTAGCATTCTAAATAGTACAACAAAGAAAACATTATTAACAGCATGAATAAGAAGTCTAAGAGAAAAATAGAAGAAAAAACAGAATAAGAAGTCTAAGAGAAAAATAGAAGAAAAAACATACATTTTTTACTTTCTTCTTCAAACTAGATGAATGCAAACATGCATTAATTTAACTTAATTGACGAAAAAAACAAACAAAGCTATCCTAAAGTAATTTGAATGTATCAATGCTAATATTTTCCCATTGCAGTGCAACCTATACATATTATACACGAGTATAATATAGCAGTGTCAAACAAATCCATATAGCAGTGTCATATTATTACAATACATTACCAAGGTACTTATTGATGATTTAAAAATCTTTCACAAGGTGAAGCACATCATCCAACAAGCTCAGCATAAGAAAAAGACTATGGCACTATGAATTTGAGTTAGTGCAACGAAAGACACAACAATTTCACCAGTAAATAGATGTTTGATGCTTGTGATGTTCTCAGAGCTAACAAATTAAATGCTTAGTGCCACAACCCATGTTTACAAACAGCAAGCGACCTCAAAAAGGTGATTTACGTGATTGAATGTGTCAAGCATAATGACAACGGAATGATTGTCCTCTTAAAGAGTTGAAATCCACTTGGTGATATACCCAAACACAAAGCCAAGCATGATCATCAAGGGGTATCACTGCTACATGTTCCATACAGTTGATGTTTGAATTTCTTTATGATTACCATCACTGAAGTCATATTGTGCATTCAGATTGAGATGAGAAGCTTGAAGCAGCAAACTAGAGAAAATCATAGAGGAAATAAGAATGCGCCTTATATCTCAAGTTAAGAAGTGGTCGTGATGGATATTCATAAACACATGCACATCCCTAGGGAGACCTATATGAACATTGCATTCAGGCGATCTTAGGGATGCATTCAGGCGATCAGAGGGAAGCAATAGGTTAGGAATTAGTTCATATAGAAAAGATGTTGTCAACATCATCATATACAAAATATGAATAAGGGAGCTCAAGAGAGATGACAATACACCTTTATCTGAAGCTTCTTTTCTCCAATACATTCGATTTCTGAAATTAATACAATTTTGTTGCAAGTACTTCTCAACTTTAGTTTAGTAGTACATTAAGCATACCGGACCTATATGACAAGAAAAACAAACATGAACTCTTGGGGTGGTTGTGGGTTGGTTCGGAGGGGGGGGGTATGTGAGTAGAGGCCACAAATGTGAGGCCTTCAAGTCTATGCATGCTTGAAAAGTTTCATGCTCAACCAGTGTAGATAAACTACTATAATGACTACTGGGCTAGTCAATGGAATCAATAAGCAATAATACCTGAAATAAAATAGACTCTCTCTCTCTCTCTCTCTCTCTCTCTCTCTCTCTCTCTCTCTCTCTCTCTCTCTCTCTCTCTCTCTCTCTCTCTCTCTCTCTCTCTCTCTCTCTCTCTCTCTCTCTCTCTCTCTCTCTCTCTCTCTCTCACCCCCCCAACCTTTCCCTCACTTCCCGCCCGCCCGCCTGCTTGCCCTCCCTCCCTCCCCCCCGCCCCCTGTTAGGGATAAAGGCCCCAAGGACTCTCCTTTTGTATATTTTGACCCTTCCATGTGAAAGCTCTCTTCGAGAGCTTTCCAAACATATTTTTGTTGTATTTTTTGAACCCCAAATTGGGGAGTTATAGGCATTTACATTATTTTTATGACTTTTGGTCATTGGCCATGTGTGAACATGCCCAAATGACCTAAAAGTCACTTATCAATAAGACTTGGTCCCAAATCTCTCATAAGTTGATTGGGACTTCTTCAACTTCAGCTTCTCCATCTTCTCCTTCAAATTTTTGCGCAGGTTTCTCTCTACTTTCTCTCTCCTCACGCAGCAGCCCACTCCCTTGGTGTTTGGAGCAACCGAGCACACCACAACGTAGCTCTCCGCGGCCTCTTTCAACTGGGATCATAGCTTTGAGCTGTTCCATCGCGACAAAGTTGCTCGAAGTGCTTTTCTACTTCAGCCTATTTAAGCTGAAGGTGTTTTCTTGCATTTGGGAGAATTTCATCGCGAAAAACCTTCTTTTTTCGCGATAAAAGTGTTGTTTTTGGAGGATTACTTCAGCCCGGAGCAAAGCTGAAGCAAATTTTGTGCTTTTTAGAGAGTTTCATCACGAAGAATCTCTTCTATTCTTCCTTTTGTATCCCCACCGGTCATTTTCAACATCCACATTGCTGATTTTCTCATCAACAGGTCTTTTGTGGCAGAAATTCTCTCTCATTTCAAGTGGGAGGACATGTACAAATATTGAGGAAGTGCATACTTGTTGGAAACTTACAGCAGGTCATTTCTCTGATTTTACAGGTCATATTGCTGCAAAAATTGGGGCTTTTGTGAAAACAAGCACCCATTGCCTTGGCTTTACATCTATGTATGCCGTTTGTGGTTGAAAAACAACAAATTTGTTGTTTTTGATGCAATTACAGCTTGTTGGAATTTTTTAAAATTTTCTCCAGAAAATTTCAAAAATTGATTTTTGCAAGTTTTGAACAGTTTTTGGGCTTAATTTCTCAGCTATAGTCTCGTAAGGTAATTGCGCACAGGACAACAGGTGAATTTTACCTTTTTTGGTGAAATTTTGAAGCTCTTAGTGTGCAAACATGGCCTCTATAACCTCTGATGTCAAAAGCTTGTTTGAGATCAAGAGTTTTGAAGGTAATGGTTTCGATTTGTGGAAAGAGAGAATGTTGGGCATCCTCTTTCTTAAAGATTGTGAAGGGGCTCTTGAGGAAGTCAAGCCTCAAGATATGACAGATGCAGCATGGATGAACCTAAACAAGAAGGCCATCACTTACATCAAGATGGCTGTATTAGATGAAATCTTAGTGGATTTGAAAGGCCTTACGACTGCTTTTGAGGTATGGGAGAAGCTGAAAGCCACTTATGAAAATACCACGCCTGTAAATCAAGTGCATCTTATGCATAAGCTAGTGTGTATGAAGCTTGATGAGTCAAAAAGTGCGGCTGAGCACTTATCTTCGTTTACAGGTACTCTTTCACAATTGCAGGACTCTGGATTACCTCCATTTGATGATAAGCTTAAGGCCATCTTCTTGTTGATGACCTTACCTGATTCATGGGAAACATTGGTTGTTTCACTTTCGAATAGCCCCAGTCTTACCTTTGATGGTGTAAGGGGTTCTATTTTGAATGAGGAAATCAGGAGGAAAGCTAGTGGAGAGGGCAGTGGTTCAGCCAATGTGGCTAGAGGAAGAACAGAAAAGAAAAGTGGAAATGTACAGAGGAACAGGAGCAAAAGCAAAGGCAAGGCTGAAGTGACTTGTTATCAATGTGGTAGGAAAGGTCACAAGAAGCCTGATTGCACATTCTATAAAGCTGAACTAGAAAGAAAGAAGAACACAGGTGACAGGAAGAAAAAGGACACCAAGAATGAAGCACATGATACCTCAAAGGACAAAGACAAAGAGAAGGCCAATGTGGCCTCTAGTGTCATCATTGAGGAGCTATCAGATGCAGAAGATATACTTTTTGCTACTATGGCAGCAGAGCATGCCGAAGTTATTGATGCTTCTATTAATATTCATGCACAAGATATGCAGATCACAAAGAGGGATTTGATTGATGCCTTGCTTACTGTGAATGATGCTTTGTCACAAACATGGATTGTAGATTCAGGTGCATCGTTTCATGTAACTCCTATTAAGGAGTGTTTCACTACCTTTCATGCAGGAAGCCATGGACATGTATATCTTGGAAATAACCATGCTTGTTCTATTGAAGGTATTGGCACAGTGCATCTCACAGTGGATGGTACCAATGAGCTGGTTTTGCATGATGTAAGGTATGTACCAAGCATCAAGAAAAGCTTATTGTTTGTTGGGCAAATGGATATGCATGGATATAGTACCCTCTTTGAGAAGGGGTCATGGAAGCTTATCAAAGGCTCTAGGCTGATTGTTAAAGGTACAAAGAAAGGGACTCTTTATTGCTTGCATGGTAAAGCCTTGCTGGGCAAGTTTATTGCTTTGGCTGAAATCCATTCACATATGGAATTATGGCATAAAAGGCTTGGTCACATGAGCCAAAAAGGCCTTGATAAACTATGTAATTTGGACAAGTTTGATGCTAAAGGCTCAAAACTTGATTTTTGTAATGAATGCCAATATGGTAAGCAAGTAAAGAATTCCTACTAATCTGGTGTCTCTCGTAACTCTAATGTGCTTGATCTTATTCATTATGATGTTTGTAGCATGCCCACAAAATCTATGGGGGTGCTCTTTACTTTGTTTCTTTTGTTGATGATTACTCTAGGAAGCTTTGGGTATATTTGTTAAAATCTAAAGATGAAGCCTTTGCTGCATTTAAAAAATTTCATGCATTTGTGACCACTCAAACAGGTAGAAAACTGAAATGCTTACGTACAGATAATAGGGGTGAGTTTACAAGTGCTGAATTCAATAGATTTTGTGAAAATCTTGGTATTAAGAGGGAGCTAACAGTCCCATACAGCCCCTCTTCCAACGGTGTGGCTGA
>CM035417.1:172607844-172610344 GCA_020310875.1 Ceratopteris richardii | reverse complement strand
ACTATGGCAGAAGAGCATGCTGAAATTTTTGATGCTTCTATTAATATTCATGCACAAGACATGCAAATCACAAAGAGGGATTTGATTGATGCCTTGCTTACTGTGAATGATGCTTTGTCACAAACATGGATTGTAGATTCAGGTGCATCGTTTCATGTAACTCCTATTAAGGAGTGTTTCACTACCTTTCATGCAGGAAGCCATGGACATGTATATCTTGGAAATAACCATGCTTGTTCTATTGAAGGTATTGGCACAGTGCATCTCACAGTGGATGGTACCAATGAGCTGGTTTTGCATGATGTAAGGTATGTACCAAGCATCAAGAAAAGCTTATTGTCTGTTGGGCAAATGGATATGCATGGATATAGTACCCTCTTTGAGAAGGGGTCATGGAAGCTTATCAAAGGCTCTAGGCTGATTGTTAAAGGTACAAAGAAAGGGACTCTTTATTGCTTGCATGGTAAAGCATTGTTGGGCAAGTTTATTGCTTTGGCTGAAATCCATTCACATATGGAATTATGGCATAAAAGGCTTGGCCACATGAGCCAAAAAGGTCTTGATAAACTATGTAATTTGGACAAGTTTGATGCTAAAGGCTCAAAACTTGATTTTTGTAATGAATGCCAATATGGTAAGCAAGTAAAGAATTCCTACTACTCTGGTGTCTCTCGTAAGTCTAATGTGCTTGATCTTGTTCATTCTGATGTTTGTAGCATGCCCATAAAATCTATGGGGGGTGCTCTTTACTTTGTTTCTTTTGTTGATGATTACTCTAGGAAGCTTTGGGTATATTTGTTAAAATCTAAAGATGAAGCCTTTGCTGCATTTAAGAAATTTCATGCATTTGTGACCACTCAAACAGGTAGAAAGCTGAAATGCTTACGTACAGATAATGGGGGTGAGTTTACAAGTGCTGAATTCAATAGATTTTGTGAAAATCTTGGTATTAAGAGGGAGCCAACAGTCCCATACAGCCCCTCTTCCAACGGTGTGGCTGAAAGGTATAATAGGACTTTATGTGAGAGGGTGAGATGCATGCTGTCCACAGCTAATCTCCCTCATGGATTTTGGGGAGAGGCTTTGAAAACTGCAGTTCATGTTTGCAATCGATCCCCTCATATGTCCTTAAAAGGTGGCATTCCAGAAGAGGTTTGGTCTGGCAAACCAGCTTCATATGACCACCTACGCATCTTTGGTTGCGATGCTTTTGTGCATATAAGGCCTGAGTTGAGAAGCAAGTTAGATGCAAAGTCCATGAAAGGAATCTTCATGGGTTATGGAGATGAAGGTGAAATGGGCTACAGGATTTGGCTACCTCAACTCAAGAAGGTAATACGCAGCCGAGATGTTGTATTTAATGAGGCAAGGCTGCTCAAAAACAATTGTGCCTCTAAAGATGACCATAAAAGAGTCAAATTTCAGCATGTACAGCCACCAGTTAAATCTGATATGGACCCTCGGGATGCACCACATATGGCTGGAAATGACAATGAGCCCGTGGTTATTGAGCCAGATGATGCTGGACAGCAAAATGATGCTCCTGAAGGGCATATGCAGCCACCTATTCATGCTGAAAACAGGGCTGGAAATGATGTACAGCAGCCTGTTAACAATGAAGAAGTTAATGTACCTCCTGATGTAGATCCATTGCCTGGTAATGTTGATCATTGGGTAAGAAGATCTATACGTCCTAGGAGGCGAGTGAATAGATATGATCCCTCTATACATTATATTATGTTATCAGATGAGGGTGAGCCTCTTACTTATAAAGAGGCAAAGCTATGTGAGCACAAGAAGAAGTGGACTTAGCCATGCAGGAAGAGATAAAGGCCTTGCATGCAAATGATACTTGGGATTTGGTTGAGTTACCCAAAGGAAGGAAAGCCATTCCAAACAAGTGGGTGTACAAAATCAAAACTGTTGATGGCAAACCCAAGTATAAGGCAAGGCTGGTTGCTAAGGGATATGCCCAAAAAGAGGGCATTGATTTCCAAGAAGTGTTCTCCCCAGTGGTGAAAATGACCACTTTACGTGTGTTGTTTGCTCTTACAAATGGATGTTAAAACAGCCTTTTTGCATGGTGATTTAGATGAAGAGCTGTACATGAAACAGCCAGAAGGATATGCCATTCCTGGAAAAGAGCACCTGGTATGCAAACTGAAAAGGAGCTTGTATGGGCTGAAACAGGCCCCCAGACAATGGTATAAGAAGTTTGATGCATTTATGCTCAAACATGGGTTTAAAAGAAGCCATGCAGATCATTGTTTGTACACGAAAAAGGATGAAGATGGCAGCCCAATTATTCTTGTACTGTATGTAGATGATATGCTGCTGGCTGGGAAGAAAAAGAGCACTCTGAATGCTCTAAAACAGCAGCTGAACTCTGCATTCTCAATGAAAGACCTTGGGGAAGCTGAGCATATTCTTGGTATGCGTATAAAAAGGGATAGACAGCAGCATACTTTGCAGGTATCCAAAGAAAAGTACATTGAAAAAG
>CM035417.1:172597844-172600344 GCA_020310875.1 Ceratopteris richardii | reverse complement strand
TAGAGCAAAAGCTAAAGATAATCGAATCAATCACTTCTATTGATAACTCAATCAATTCAGATTTATGCTTCAACTAAAGGTGGATTTCTCAAATGTTACAAATGCTTTATTCCTCCCAAGAAGATTCAATCAAATCTACCTATCTATATGCGGTAATATCATTATCAAGTGCCATAGATCCAAACTCATTATCTTCATTTCATTCTCAAAATCACAATCACTCAAAATTCAATCACATCATGATCCCATGTCTCTATCCATTATAGTTAAACAAGTATCTCTTGAGGAAAGGACAATCCAATTCATCTCTTTCTTTCTCTCTAAGTGTTCCACTTAAGGAGGGATTCTTAGATAAGTGTAACTCTAGGTACATTTCATTTGATTTATTCTTTTACTACTTCACGAAAAAGAAAATACACGACAAACACCTTTTTTGTTGTCCTGTTTCTCTTCCTTAACTTTTTTATCATCCATAAAAAGATGATCGATCAATAATGATTACGGATCACAGTTGTGTTGTCAACACTTTTGCTCTTTGTATTGTTCTTGTTTAAGCTTGTGTCTTTCTATACATACATGACGATTTTGATAATACTAAGTTATCATATTTGATGACCTACACAATTGGCATTTCTCGTGCACATTCACATGCATCACTATCATGTACATATCCAAATTTCGTGAAATTTCATGGGTGCATATTGTTTACCATATCAAATCTAAGAACGTCCTCAAAACTACAAAATATTAGGGGGGTGGGGGGAGAAAATCTAAGAATTTCAGCTTGTTAGAATAATAGCATCATGATAAAAATAGTATCAAAAGCTTCAGCTATTGCTCCAACAATTTACCTAGAGAAGGATGGTAACCGCAAATATAATATATGGGGAAGTTCTTTGATCAAGATTCCCAACTTTTTTCTTCAACATGCTCTGCACTTCTTTGACTTTTCTTTATAAAGTTACAATAAAGATCCATATGAAAAGAATATGGAAAGCATTGGCCTTCTAGAACCTAAAATGAAGCAATATATCTAGCAAAAGTGTTCTCCCCCATAAAGGACAATCATAGAAGTTCTTTACGATACAAAAAGCTCAAACATATAAGAGAGGACCCAATTTGCTGAAGGGGCACAAACAATTTGGTTCACCTGTCTAAAAACTCTGCTCCTATGGTTTCTAACACCACCATGAATCTTTCACCGCTCATGATGAAACACATAATTATGATAAGGTGAATCTATTTTTAAAAGTGACTTTAACTGCCGATGGTGATATGATCATCATAAATTACTGAAGCAACATACAACATCTATCCTAAAAATTCTACACAAGCAATCACACTATGGACCTTCTATTGCTCATGAAGTGAATCAAAATTGTGATATGAACAGTCAAACAAAATCATGATATCTTTAATATATCAACGTGTACTACGAATATTACAGCTGATTGAAGCCAACATAACAGATTTATTCTAAATATAGCTATGCAAGCAGTCATCAAAAGTAAAATTCATCTTGTAGGTGTAGTTCGATAACTTTCTCCCGAAGAAAACGCATATTTATATATCTGCATGCACCCATGCGTGCGACCAAGAAGTGCAAACTCAAACAAACACGCAGACGGCCAAATGGACTCACCAATCGTTCTCTATGCTAGCGAGGATAGGAAGGCCCGAAGGAGGTAGCAACTTTGACAAGATTGCTGCGTAAAGAAATGCAAGGAACGAAAAGACGCCAGCTGATATCAATATAGAGCCCCACAAAAACAAATGAAGCGATGAGCGGGATCTCTGCGAAAGTGATGGAGGCCTAAACAAACCAGCTAGGTCGGGTCTTGATTCCATTGCTTTTTCAAGCTCCTCGTAATGGTAAGAATACCTCCTCGACTGTTCCGACTCTCATGAATGACTCTTCTCCATTCGTGAAAACTACTGCAGCACTGCTTCCTGAACAACCATCGCGTGAATTCCAACGCTAAAAACTTATCGTGCACTTTTTTTTTACGACATGGAAAATATGTACGAGAAGAAATTTTGTACAAGAGCTATAAGGAGAGACTAGGGAAATGTATAAATCTTGTATAAGATTTATAAGGGAGAGACGGAGGATTTTTTTTTTGAGTGAGAATGCGAGTTTGTATTCATTTTAGAGCTTCCCTGATATAATGAAAAATGTTTCAATAAAGGCATGGTTCTACAATTTGTTGATTTATTTTGTATAAAAAGTGTTACGAAATTCTCTAAGAATAGCACTATGAGGGTTTTTTTAAGTCGGTCATGTTCTTATGTACCTAGAATTGTTGCAATATGTATCCTTTTGAAGCATACAGATATTTTTGCACTCTCTCACCAAGAAAGGAAAAAGAAGGCTTAATTTCCATATTTTGCAATGTGGAGGATCCAACTCTAGCATTTCGACGGTTTCTTTGGTCAAATCTTTCTCTAAATTATAAAAGCAGAAGAAAGATGTTTTTTTCTTGACCATTGGGTGCCATAA
>CM035417.1:172577844-172595344 GCA_020310875.1 Ceratopteris richardii | reverse complement strand
CACATAAACACACATATAATATGAATGAATTATATAATTAAAGTAATAAATCACATGTTAAATATAAATAGTAATAAAAATCATTAGAACAAGTTTTTTCATTAATTAGTACCATAGACGCAGTTCAAAACATAACTAGAATGAAAAAATCTATAGAAATAAAAAATATGTATATCAATGTAAAATATATATCCAATGTAATATATCAGTCATCTTGATCATGCTCATCCACATCATCATGATCATCCTCATCATCATGATCATCCTCATCATCATGATCATCCGCATTATTTGATGTATCTATAGTGTCATCATGGGTAGAGGTGTGGGCACTCTATGACAATTGAGATCGTCTCGCTTGTGTTTGTCTCTCCACCTCATCCATATCTGCCTCTCCTTAATAATCGTATATTGCATATAACAATCATATATAAATAAAACATATAAAACATCAATAAAAATAAAATAATTATATAAAATTTGATAATACTCACAAGAGCATTCGGATGATCTTGCATGTACTCACTCAGACGTGGATATCCACAATGTGTAGCAAAATCCATTTCCTTTTTCTATCGAGCATAATCATTTTGTTGCATTGAAACAAATAATAAAGATTAATCATTAGTGTTTTAACAAAAATAAAAAATATAGTTTCAATAATACATATACTTACAAATGTAGCTATAAAACCATGATGGCCCATTTGGCTTAAGTGTGATGTATGAATTGACTCAACTCTCTTCTTTGCAAAAACTTGTGCTTATTTAATGAAACAAAAATACATAGATTAAACATAAAACACTTATACAACATATGAGAATTATAAGTTAAAGTAATATAAACTATTAATTTGTATACTTTCTGTTGTTCCTAAAGATGTAGCTATCTGTGAAAAACTGGCACGTCTCAGGTGGTATGTAAGGTCTTTTCTTTTTTTTTCTACCATACAATATCTCCTATTATTTTAATCTCAAACAAAAAAAGGGACTATAATATAAAAAAACTTTAAATTTATAAAGATGCATGCATAGACACAAATACATACACTTACACTTATACATACTTACACATACATAGTTACACATACATACACATACCCACATATATACATACACACACATATATACTAAATACATACCCACACACATGCATATACACACACACATACGTGCACATACATACATACATACACTTACTCATACATACATACACACATATACACAGACACATATGCATACACATACACATACATACATATCCACACATACCCACACATACACATACACACACATACATGCATATACATACACATATACATACACTTACACATACATACATACACACACATACACATACCCACACATATACATATACACACACATACTAAATACATGAACACATACACATACACACAAATACACATACACATATACATACACTTACACATACATACATACATACATACATACATACATACACACACATACACATACCCGCACACACACATACATGTATACCCAATTGCATACATTTACAAATATGCATACACTTACACATACATACATGCACACACATACACATACCCACACACATACATACTAAATACATGCACACATACACATACACACAAATACACATACACACAAATACACATACATATATATTGCACTTACACATACATACAAACACACACATACACATACCCACACACACATACACATACCCACACACACATACATGCATACACATACACTTACACATACATACATACATACACACATATACACATATACATACACTTACACATATGTATATACCCACACATACACACACATACATGCATACACATACACTTACACATACATGACATACATACATACACACACATACACATACCCACACATATACATACACACACATACATACTAAATACATGCATACATACACATACACACAAATACACATACTCCTAGACACATGCATACACACACATACATAATACACAAACATACGCATGCATATATATACACACATACATACACTTACGCATACTACGTGCATACAGACACATACATAATAGATACATACACATTTAGAAACATGCATTCATATACACACATACACATACCCACACATATAGATACACACACATACATAATAAATACATGGACACATATACATACACACACATACACCCACATATACATACATACATACATACACATATCATATAGTTCTAGTTTTGTATGTGTATTTATATATTAGAATGTATATTTGTGTATATGTGAATATGTGTGTATGTGTAAATGTGTACATGTGAATGTGTATGTATGTAAATAATCAGATTATTAATATCTAGTACCTTTATTTGCTACACAATCAGATTCTAATCAATCAGAGGGAACTTCACCACTGTCTCCTAATCGTGCAAGGCCTACTTATTTTAAGTATATCAAACTTTTAATTCTAATATTTGATAGATACATACATGAATGATATATGTTTTTTTATTGTTATATTATAATTAGATTCTAATCAATCAGAGGGTACTCCACCACCTCCTACCCATGCAATGACTTCACATGTGTCCTCCGATAGGAATTATGATGATTTTTACTATCAAGAGCATATTATATGTTCATATAATTTTTGCTATGGCACGTATCGAAGACCACGATACATGAGGCAGAGTATGGTAGTTTTGAGCATGCACCACCACCTAATCAATGTCATAATGCTTGGGTATGTATTGATTCTATAAATTGATGTCATTATTTTATTTAAAAATCATATACAAAATCAAATTATACTTAATATACAAGAATATATGCTCGATGATGATGATGATGATTATCCTACTAATACTGCTAATATACCTCCTACATGTCATGGACTTGCCGTTCATCAATACAAACAAAGGTTTCTTGGAATCCTCTACCTCTTGGTTTACAGATTGAAACGTTTGAAGATTATCCATTGCAAACTCGTGATCGTCCTCTAGTACAAACATATGATAGAAGAAGATATGGAGGATGGAATAGAGGACCACATCCTTTAGATAGAGAGGTTTTTAGCTTTTGGGGTGATCGCTATATGATTGATCCCTCCACTATTACTGGTGTTGGTCATGGTCTTTTTATTGTAGAGGATTTGTATGTGCCTCCGAACTCTGAAGTCACTCTTATGTCATTTTGTGGTCCTATATATGGATGGGGAGATTGGCATCGACTTACACGTTCTATTAAAAGCATGAGTACTTATGGATTATGTCTGAATGCATTTCTCTTGCTAGTAGTAGGATTACACATGCAAAAAATGAAACACTATATATTGATGGAAGACTTTACATGCATGGAAATATAGCAGGTTTAATAAATAGTAGTCAAGGATATAATAGTTCAATGACTAATTACACATTTGAGGAGCATGAAAATAGTCATGAATCACCATACATGAGTAGAGATGTAGCAACATACATAGTTGTCAATGCTATTACTTCATTACATGATGATGATGAATTATTAGTGAATTACAGATGACATAAACCTCCAAGAGCACCACTTTTTTTTTTTGCGAGTATAGTGAATTGGAAGCGCACTCACACACCCGACCTCGTAAGGTAGAGGCACCCATCTTTGAGGAACTCAGAGATATGTCTATCCAAGACTTGAACTCAGTTCTTCCTCCTAGAGACTGAAGATGTCAAACCACTAGGCTATGCGGGCTTGGATAAGAGCACCTTTTAGCTAGAGAGCAATGAAAACTTTCTATCCACCTATCCTGTGTTGCATTGAAAACTCTAATTGAGTGAAACTCTTTTCAAATTAACTTACATATTTAAATTATGTTTAAAGTTTACTTTTCATTCATTTATTGAATACTAATGATTTTTATCCATATGTGTAGATTCCAATGTATGATATTGATGATCTTCCACCACACCATTCAAAGTTGCCCATGAGACCTCATTTATCAGAAGCTTCCATGAGAAGGCTACACAAAAGTGATCCTATCCAATATGCAAGATTGGAAGGCCTATATTCAAAAGAAGATAAAGTACAAGATTTTTGTGATAATGATGAAGATGATGGCGTGGCAAATTTTATTGAGGATTGGTATCAAAATGACAATGAAAGCATTGATATTTATAAGAATGAGAAATATCTTCAAGAAGAATGTATAAAGCATATATATGAAGGAAGTCACTTGACACGATTAAGTGCAAGCTTACTTATTCTCAATCTTCAAAATAGTTTTGGATGGAGTAATGTATCTTTTTCGGCACTCTTAAGGTATAAATTTTAAATTTCTATATATACACACATACACATACACATATAAAAGTATACATACACATATACATGAATGCATACACACGTTAAAACATACACACACATACACATATACACACATGTTATGAAAGTAAGGCCAAAGTGCATCGAATGAATAATTTCTATCCGCCCACCTTTAGAATCTTCCAAATAGAGTTGCTTCTCCCATTTTCCAGTCAACCTAATATCTGCACTGCACTCCCATTTGATTCTAAAGGATGAGCAAACAAAAAGTGTTCATTTGATATGCATACGCATGTGCATACACATACACATACATATACACATACACATACACATACACATACACATAAGCATAGACATACACATACATATATGCATACATATACATATATACATGCATATTTATTTATTTTCATTCATATCACTTTTTTCATGAACTTACAGGTTACTATTTGAAAATTTTTTACCAAGCAAGAATATTCTTCCTACATCACATGATGAAATGAAAAAGATAATCAACAATCTTGGTATAGATTATCAGTGTATACATGCATGTCCTAATGATTGTCTTTTATATAGAGGTGAATATGAAAACTCTTTGACATATCCAAAATGTCAATCTCCTGTATATAAGGACAAAGAGGGTATAATCCCAAAAAAGGTATTAAGAGATTTTCCATTGGCTTCACGAATTAAACATATGTTTCAAATCCCTGAAATATCAAACCTTTTGACATGGGGATTTGATCCTAAAAGTACTGATGAAGTAATGAGAATTCCAGAAGATAGTGTATCTTTTGAACATATTGATTCTTGATGGCCTGATTTTGCACAAGAATCACAGAATCTAAAGTTATGAGTTGCATTAGATGGGGTTAATCAATTTTGTATGAAATCTAATAAATGATCAACATGACCAATGGTAGTCATCAAGTACAATCTCTTGCCATACCTTAACATTAAAAAGGAACATTTAATGCTTTCACTTTTAATCCCAAGAAAAAGACAAGTTAATGACATGAATATATATCTTGCTCCTCTCATTGATGATCTCTAAGAGTTATGGAGAGGTATTAATGTCATTAATGTATCAAAAATCATTAATCAGAGACACATTATGGTTTGTGGAATCGTGGTTTGGACTATAGACGATTTTCCAATATACGGTGTTTGTTCAAGTAATGATGAATTTTTTTTATTTAATATGTATACAATTGTATGTGAGTTAATCTAATTATATTTTCATGGTTTTCATGATGCAAGAATATCTACTAAGTGATATAAGGCTTATACTTGTTATAGTGATTAGTTGAGATGAGTTTATAGTAAGAATCTCAATAAAATTATTTATCTTCGACATCGACGGTTCTTGCTTGACGATCATCCACTAAGATCCAAAAGAGAAGCGATACATTTTAATGGAAAGATTGAAACAAATTAGTGTCCAAAACCAATGACACCTATGGATTGGTATCAAAGATGGACAGACGGGCCTCTTATATACACACAATATGAAATATTTAGTGATGATGAAGATGAATGAGAATGTGAAGATTAGAGGTAAAGAAAAAATGGTACTAGCAGACAATATGTCGATATGGTATTCTTTGGAGTATTGGAAAGAGTTAAAGATATGTCATTTTCTTGATCCTATGCATATATTCAAGAACATTGGTTATTCATTATAACAACATTTTCTTGGATTAAAAGACGCAATAGCATCAAGAAATGATTTAAAGGATCAAAACTCAAAACGAAAGTGATGGCCGATTTTTGATAGAAATCGATAGGAAACAACTTATGCACCTGCTCCTTGGATACTTACGAAAAAAGAGATGCAAACTACCAACAATAGGATTCAATCAATTTGAACACCTACATGATATGAAGCATCTTTACAAAACATGTTTACTCTGGATGATAGGAGCTTATCTGGGTTAAATACACATGATTGGCATAACTTTTTGAAGCACATTCTACCTTTGGTTATCGATGGATGTACAATGAAAGGAGTATGGGACGTGATCTACCGTTTTAGAATGCTTATAAGGTAATTATCATACTTTTATATTTAATATTTAAGACTATTTGATATCTCTTATTTATGAAATAATTTCTTTATAATTTAATGGTTGTTAATAATAGATAGATTACATCAAAAGAGATTGACAAAGACTTGATCCCACAAGAGAAATATGAATGTAGAGAGCTACTAGGTTTGATGGAGAAAGAGCTTCCAATGTCATTTTTTGATATTTGGGTTCATTTATTAGTCCATCTTGTGAATGAAATAGAGATTGTAGGTGTTATAAACATTCAATGGATGCTTCAGATCGAGTGATTCATGGGAATATTAAAACGTTATGCGTGATAAAAAGCAAAACCAGAAGGATCTATGTGAAAGGGATGGATGCCTGTGGAATGCATGTAATATGTTAGTGAATACCTTGAAAGAGCTCATGATGAAGCTCCATGTACATGGACCAATGGGTATTCTTCAAAAATAATAGATGAGGTATTAATAGGTAAGGGAGTTCCACTTTAATTTACATTGCAAGAAAAAATTGATGTTTTCTACTTTTATAGCATGTAATAGTGAATGCATGCAAGCATTCGTTGGCGAGTATAAGCAGGAATGTCAAAATCTCTAAAATAAAAGACAAATAAAAACAAATGATATAGATGTAATCTCGATATTGATGAGAATACAAATATATCTTCTTTCATGGATTGGCTATATAATCATATGCAACGAGCCAATGCAAATAATGAACGAATCTTAGATGAGCTAAGAGAGTCAATGATAGGTTGTGAAAGAAAGGTAATTTTATTTTAATAGTATTTTATTTTTTCACATATATGTATATTAATTTCTCTTTAATAACTTAATTTTTATTGTTTTCTCAAATGTTCACTAATATCTGAGCTTTTGGACAATATATTAGAATCAAAATGATTGATTCCATAAGATAAAAGATTCTAGCATTGTTGCTTCTTTCAAGCAAAAAGATACAAACCTTATAGATAGCGAGCTTGGTTACGTAGGAACTGTTGTTGGATCTATGAAATATCATTTCATATGTTCAAACAGGTAAAAAAAAGTTTTTATTTTTTATGATATAATTTATTATTTTTTTGAGCACATAATAATGAATTTTTATTTTTTTTATTTTGATAAGTTATTTTGAAGATTGATTGGTTTCGAGTTGAGTATAAAGGTAGTAATTAGACATTGAGAAGGGAATTATCTGGGTATCGGGTACTGATTCTTCAAAAATAATGTGATTCACTAGAGAACCATATATTCTTCCTTGGCATATTGAACAAGCATTTTTTATAAAGACCCTGATGCTCATCCTTGGTGGCAAGTCATTCATGTTCAACCTAGAAGTCGGTCATTGTTTAAATAGTTTATTGTTATAAAGATCGAAGAAAGTCATATTGATGATTCATCATCAGATATTGATATATTGGCATCTCAAAAAGAAATTAGAATTGTATATGACAATGACGATTGTCTAGTTACTGAAGGTGGTAATAACCGATGTGCTCATTCTACTCATGATGAAAAGGAATTACCAGAAATCGATATTAGTCCATCAATAAATGATGTCACTTATGAGAAGACAAATTTAATAATAGATGAAATAGTAGAATCAATAAGAATAATGCAGATGAGACTATATTGATGTCTTACCAAAATGATGGCAATCATGAAAATACATGAGTAGATTAGATAGTAGATCCTACTCTAGTTATCGATCGTTTACTTGAATCATTTGAATGGGATAATAGGTTCTCCTTTATTCAAATAAAATATAGGTGAATCCCCCTACAGAGATGAAAACATGTTCTTTTAAGTTAGAACATGAAGCTTGGGAGTATGCCTAAAGTTTTGTATATAGCTTTATTGCAAGGACAAAATTTCTCTCATGTATGTATGCATCAAGAATATTAAATCTCAATTATTGACCTTCTTAAAAAAAAAAAAACGAAATTGCAATAGTCAAGATTCAATTATTGGCTTTCCATCATGCTACATGCCGATGTTAGTGTGTGACTATGCGCGCACGTGTGGTGCATGCACCCACGACCACGTGCATGAAAAAGAGGGAGAGAGAGAGAGAGAGAGAGAGAGAGAGAGAGAGAGAGAGAGAGAGAGAGAGAGAGAGAGAGAGAGAGAGAGAGAGAGAGAGAGAGAGAGAGAGAGAGAGAGAGAGAGAGAGAGAGAGAGAGAGAGAGATACTTGAATAACAAAAATTTGATCTTACAATTTGCAACTCAAACATTTGCAATACCTTAACAAAAACATTTGCAATACGCTAACCTCCATCCAAGCCAATAAAGATGCTTAAAAGACTACTTTATCGAAACATTGACGCAACCATGGAACTAAAACATTGAGGGATAATTGATTATCTACTTTATTTAAGAATTTTCTGTTTGGACACATCCTCACAAAAAGTTATGGATAATTAGTTATCTATAATTTTGGAACTCTCCGCTCAAATTCGAATTCTATATGCAAGTTTGTTGTCTCTTCTTGACGTCTACTTTATTTCTCTAAAGCTTCAAGTGTTTTTTTTTTTTTTCCAATTTGCTGAAGGTTAAGCTTATCTTTTTCCCTATTGGGAAGATCTCATGGCCACATTGAGAGAAGAAAATCTCCTAAAAATGGAGAACAGATCCATTCTAATTTTAAATAGCACTTCTTTTGCAAGTTTTTGTCGGAGCACATTTACAACTTTTCCAACTACAAAACGTGCAAAATAAAGTGGTAAACTTTTTATGTGACTTCCACTTGACTCTAACACTCCCCCACTTATTTCTTTTTGTCCTTCACAAGAGTTTTTGTGTCACTCAATATATTGTATGCCAATTCATAGCTCCATAGCTCTAACTCATTGTCAGTGTGAGTACCGTACGATGTTTGAAGGTCATCCTCACATTGTTTGACACACATCAATGTGTAAGTGATATCTCTGTGATATTTGCATCGATTCATTTCTATTTTGCGAGTGGTTATCTATTCAAAAAGATGTTTCTTAGCAAACATTGCTCCTTTGTTCAAATATGGACATGTAATGTACACACATTAATAATGTGTCCAACAATGTGGAAATCTAACTTTGCCTCTACATCGAACTTGGTGATTATTCACTACAAGAAATAGGGGGCATAACGACACCACTGAATTGAAAAAAAAATGAGAATCGTTGCTTACGCGACACTAGCGTCGCATAAGCGACGGTGTTGTTTTTGGATTTTGTTTTTTTTTTATGAGGATGATCAGGATGATCATGATGTTGCTGATGATGATGATCATCATGATGATGATGATTAGGATTCTAGTTGATTATGACATTGGATTATATGTATTTACATTGATATATATATATATATATATATATATATATATATATATATATATATATATATATATATATATATATATATATATATAATCTATATATTTTTCATTTCAGTTATGTTTTGAATTGTGTGTATGGTATTAAGTAATAGAGTTTTGTACTATTGATTGTTATTATTGTTTATATTAAGCATGTGTTTTAATACTTTAATTATATATTTCATTCATAAGTGTGTACGTAAGTGTATATGTATGTATGTGCATGTGTATGTGTGTGTATATGTACGTAAATGTATATGTATGTGTGTGTATATGTATGTATGTGCATGTGTATGTGTGTGTATATGTATGTATGTATGTGCATGTATAAGTGTATATGTGTGTGTGAGTATGTGCATGTGCATGTGTCTGTGTATGTATATGTATGTGCATGTATATGTGTAACTCTATGTGTATGTGTGTATGTGCATGTATATGTGTATATGTATGTATGTGCATGTGTGTGTGCATGTGTATATGTGTGTGAACATATGTGCATATATATGTGTATATATGTGTATAATGTATGTATATGCATGTGTATATGTATGAAACATGCATGTGTATGTGGATGCATTTCCATTTGCATCCATGTGGATGTGCATATACATGTATTTACGTATATGTTAATGTGTGTATGTGTATATATATATATATATATATATATATATATGCAATAATGCATGCATGTAAGTCTTTTTATGTGGTTGTAGAAATGTTTGTGCATATGCATGTGTATGTGTGTGTATGTCTAAGTGTATGTGCACATGTATATGTGTGTATATATGTGTGTGCATGTGCATGTGTATATGTGTGAAAGTGCATCTTCATCATGTATAAGTGTATAAGTGCATATCAATAAGTGTGAGTATGCTATCTAATGAAAATAACACAAATCAAATGATATACAAAGAATAGAAATTGTACTTACAATAGTTAACCATACTTTTTGTTTGGTTAGCTTCTTGAATAACCTGCAATAAAGAGAAAAAGAAGAGAGAGAGAGAGAAAGAGAGAGAATTCAAAGAGAGAAAGATGTAGAAAGAGAGAAACAAAGATAGAGAGAGACAATAAGAGAGAGCTTAAGCAAAACAACAATTCTGCATATATTTGTTTCAACTCGTAAGCGCAGCGCAATTGCGAATGTTGGAGAGCTCTTCGATCAGATGCGTGAAAATGCCGATCGAAGAGTCTCTAATGTTTTAATTTTTTTCGTCAACAGACTGTCATGTAAGCGATGGTAACGCATCATAAGAACAACTGGAATTGGCGTCGCATAAGCAACATTATTTAGCGTCACTTATGCGACACTTTTTAGCCTCGCTTATGCGACACTTTTTAGCGTCGCTTATCAACGCAAAAGCATCGCTTTTTAAAACCGTCACCTTAGCGACGCTCTATGCAAGCATCGCACACCCCGTCGCACAGTACGTCGAAAAAACATCGTTTTATTCGTTGTTTAATTGACGATTCGTGCGCGACGCTCATTGCGACACATTTTGAAATTTTATAGCGACTTGTGTCGCCTTAACCGTCGCTATGCGCCCGTATTCCTTGTAATGATTTAATATCAATGATAAACCTTAAAAATTCATTCTTTTTATGGTCATAAGGCTAGTTAGCCAATCAAAATCTCATGATTTCTCAGTTACAAACACTAAGAACATAAATGCTTTTCATTTTTCATCTTCTCCGAGACTAGACTATTGAGAGCATACATTACTAGATTATCATCCTCTAGGAAACATTCAATTGGATCTCACACATTAGTTATGAGTATGGATGAACTCTCAATTTTCTGTACTTTTTTCCTTTGGAATTTTCATACCTAATTACTTATAGAATAAGATCTCATTGAGCTCTTTTGTATATCCTTTGCAATCTCTATTTTTTGTGTGTGCCTATAGTAGGACTTGGAACATGTTGAAAAGAATAAGGATAGATAGACAAACAGATAGATGGAATCTCTCTCTCCCTCCGATCCCTCCCTCCCTCTCTCTCTCTCTCCATTGGTTGAACACTCAATCTTAATAAATTGATGTGGATATACAAGGCATGTACTTGATAAGAGTAGGCCCTAAGTTTGAAAATGAAAGTTTTAAAAAAGAAACAAACAAAGTGAACCAACTACAACCCTACAAAAAAAGATACGTCTATTTGTAGGTAGATTACTTTATATGTGTGAAGATAAGATAGGAGCTACTTTCTTAAGGTAAGGACTTGCTTCTTTGTAATAAACCCATATAGTGATAAAATTCAACCCCTAGAGATTCCACATACACAATTAAACGCTTTGTTCATAAAGCTAACCTATTCAAAACAAGATCTCAAAAATCTTCTACAATTTTTCTTCAAAGAAGAAATTCGGTTTGGTTGACATACCTAGTATGCTAAAAGTCATAAACATCTCTCTTGACATATGAATAGATTCCTCCATGTATGCGTGTTCTAATTAATGAAAGGATCCTAACTTTGACCTCTCAGGTCAACAAAATGGAGGCCTTACAAGATTCAACATTCACATCTGGAATGTGAAGTTCCCAAAAGTCGACAATAGAGATGCCTCCAATAACACTTTTTCTTTGGAGAACTATGACTGCTTTCAAATGTATTTCCTCTCAAACGCTTCCAAATACATGTACTCTTTAGTATAATCACTATCGCACCATTCACTTTAAAGCTAACATTCTTTAGCTTACTAAAATCAAATTTCATGTTTTTAATGTAGAAACCTTTCGGTTTCCTTCAAAAACCTGTTTTCCTATGAATTCTATAATTAAAGAACCTTTTCCCAAAAGACACCGATTCCAACATCTTTTACTATTGATTAAGATAAACAAAAATGAACCTTCTATGAGCAACCATTTCGGAGACATCATACTTTTACATGACTTGCATGATCGTTCCCTATTCTAGAGCTGGATGGATGAGTTTAGCAACAACGTCCCTTCAGCTCAAGCTTCCTATCTAAACACCAAAACCTGAGGATGAAGGAGATTTAGTGCCTAATCAACTATCTTCGCAACACTCCTAGATCAAAAGCTCAGCTTACACATGCAGCAATCAACCATTTAGACATTTACGAATTTCCTTGGAATCCCATCATTTTCAATGATGAATACAGCCAAGCTAGATCACATGACACATTGCAATGTTTCAAGTTCATTAGCAAAAAAATAATTGCCAATATGATGTTCATTTCAAATGTGAATAAGTGTTCATTTCAAGTTCATTATCCTACTAGTTGCTAAGCATCCAACCTTTGCTTTGGGGGACTTGTGTCCCATGGGTGCTTTGCCCACCTTTCATTGTGCTTTCAAAATAATTCAAGCTCAGGAAGAGTAGATCTCAATTATCGACCTTCTTTATTTTTTTTAACGCTATTGCAATAGTGAAGATTCAAGTATTGGCTTTCCATCATCCTACATGGATGCACACACACATCCCTGTGTGTTTGTACCTGTGTCAGTGTGTGTCTGTGCATGCACGTGCACTTGCACACACGTGTGGTGCACGCACCCACGAGCACGGGCATGAAAGAGAGAGA
The DNA here is from genome assembly GCA_020310875.1 of Ceratopteris richardii. Classification (NCBI taxonomy): domain Eukaryota; kingdom Viridiplantae; phylum Streptophyta; class Polypodiopsida; order Polypodiales; family Pteridaceae; genus Ceratopteris; species Ceratopteris richardii. The sequence continues at coordinate 172,582,089 of CM035417.1, read as the reverse complement.
GAGACAGAGACAGAGAGACAGAGACAGAGAGACAGAGAGAGAGAGAGAAAGAGAGAGTTAAATAATACTTACATAGCAGAAATTTGATCTTACAGTTTAAAATCCATTTTCCAATGGTCTCGGCATACTGCCTTAACGTGCAGCATCTTGTCCCACTATAGAATATAAAATGTGCTTTGTTTACAAGGAGATCGAGTGATGCTGATAATGGGCTTTTTTTTCAGATGTCCATCTGAGAGAGGAAGCGCCCTGCAGACACAGTTGTTTCAGCTCTTTCATCTCCTTCATATGGAAAATTGCAATGTGACCTTGTAACCTTTGGATTTTCTAGCACTTCTAATGATTTTCCGTGAAAGATGAAATGCTTTGCAGAAGCAACGTACGTATGTCTGTATGTTCCAAGCTCTTCCATCCATTCGCATACCCAATCTCGAGCTCACTGAAATACTATCTCATCACATTGCTATGCAAGCGATACAGATCATATGATTAAATCATAGGGGTATTCACAATTTGTTATAATGTAGAATCTCTGCTCTTGCTGCGTCGCCCAGAATCCCTTGAAAACAACTCAAACATTTGCAATACCTTAACCTCTATCCAAGCCAATAAAGACGCTTAAAAGACGAAGGTGACGCAACCATGAAACTGAAACATTGAGGGTTCCTTCAAATAAAAACAACGAAACTATGCATTTCTTCCAAGTCTATCTAAGTAGCTACTTCAGGTCCGTGTGCCATCTCACTGCGCTGAGTAGCTTGCATTTGAGCTAGGCCTGAAAAACGACTCTTTCTTTATTAGCTTTGTCATATTGTATTCAGATCTGTTGAAGAATACAAACCCACCAGATAAAACAGCGTTCACCGCTGGATTGGGGATGTGTAGGCCAACAATGCGTTGATTATCTGAAGATGTCTCCAGCCACACGACTCGTAGCCTTCTATGACTAAGGCGTACCTGGAAAGTAATAAAAATTTTATTGAATTCAACTGTCCATATTAAAGGCACTACTGATCAGCAACCAAAAATGAGAACCAGGTACCTGTTTGGAAAGAGCTTTTTCAACCGTACCCCATACTGGAAGGATAAGCCCACCAAGAATAAACATCTCTTGGACTCTCCTACCAACTGTGCATGATGATCCAACTTTGCATTTCGGCCCATGCATACACTGATATATCAAATATACAGTAAACAAATCCAATTAAAGGGATAGGATGAACAACCGAGAGAACATGATCGTATTAGTGCGATTGACACTCTAAGAACACAATCTAGATGGCACATCACAGCATGAAACAGTTCAGTATTTATGTTATGATGTTCATTCTAGACGTTATTGGTTGAAACCTTTTTGCCTTCATCTCATGAACCTGTTTACTAAGTGTATTGCATTGGCCTTGGCTATTGGATCTTCTATTACTCCATTATAACCCTACTCTCATTCGACCATCATCATAATAATCAGGAAGGCCACTGTTTAAAACACACTCTCGTCCAGAAATCTGAGTAACATTCCTTCCTACGTCTATGCCAGTTGCCTCTCTCAATCAATCACAGTGAGTCACAAATATGAAGCTTCTACTACGAACAGAAGCATCCACAGTACATTGGTAAGGATATTTTTAGATCATCCAATGTAACTCACTGGTTATCTGCCACCATTTGAATGATGAAACAATCATGGCGAATCACAAAAATGAAGCTCCTAATACGAGCATAAGCATCCCAAGGCACAATAATAATCTTAAATATATTTACATGGATATTTTTCGATCACCCTGTAGCCGAAGTGCAATTTCCACAATTGATCTATACTAAAAATCCAATGGTAGAAAACTAGAAGCCATAGCAGAATTGGTGCTCTTCGTTCACAGCCATTGGTCTTGCTTGATCCATCATCCAACCACATATCAAACGGCATATACTGTATGAACCCTTCTACAAGAAAGTAGGGCGCTTTTGATTTTAGCCCTCAATTTTAGTTGATCCTTACATAGGATCAATACCAAAACCAATGGGCCACAAAAACAGTCCCTAACAATCAGTGCTTAACTCTTGATCTCATGTGACTTCAAAGTCAAAAACCTACAAACACCCAGCACTTTCACTTGGTTTTTAGTAATGGGGAAACTGATGGTGTTCCACCAAGTGGGGCATTCAACACTTCTAACAGCCCCCTCAATGTTCACCTGCAACTGAACCAGCTTTTCAGCCCAATCTCGAGGTTATGATCATGAGAACAAATAAAGCTTTGGTGAAGATGTATGCAACATTCCAATCTACTCCCCAATAGACCAACTTAATAATTCCATCTTTCATTAACTCAAATGCATAGTGATATTGGATCTTGAAAGGCTGTGTATGTGCATGAAAGTTTACTATCTCCACCTAGCTTGATTGTTACACTTCTAACTTCACAAGTCCTTTATGTGCAGCCCTACATCAAAAAAATCCTCCTCAGCCAAACTATCCTCACAAGCATAAAGCCCTTGTTATCATAGATAACACCACTTTACTGTACTTGCTAATCCCAGATGCCTCTAATCCAAGAGAAAAGCGATACAAAAATTTCAACTTTTTGGAATCTCTCTCCAGCCCAACATGAATCACAATAGCCCACAAATAAACTGCTGTTAGGCCATACTTGAAGTGTCCTTAAGTAACCTAAGCATTTATATTCCCACATAAATTCTCGATCGCCCTATGAACAGTAATTTCAGACACTACCAAACCTCAATCCCCAACAAGGTGGTACGGAACGTTTGGTACGGCACGTATGGTATGTGTACGGAACGTGGTGTCATACCAAACGTCGGGATATGGAAGGGTATGGAACGTTACCTTATTAATTAATTAATTAATTATATCTATCTATCTATATATATATATATATATATATATATATATATATATATATATATATATATATATATATATATATATATATATATATATATATATATATATATATATACACATACATATGTTGAGCTGAGGAGATGTGCTCAGGTGATGCAGCAGCTGTGGTAATACCCCCCTTGGCTGAGTAGAAGGGCTGGAGGTGCAAGGAGCAGCCCACGCAGCAGATAGACAGAGATGGAGAGAGAGAAATTCGAATTTGGAGAGAGGCAGCTTGTTTGGGGGCTTCACTAAAGAAACAAGTGAGCCCTAAGTTTATTTGAGTTCACTTTTATAGGAACTGGCCAAGTTCACATTGAACTTGGCCAAAAGAATAAATAATGAGTACATTAAGCTTTATAAAAGGCCTATACAAATGTGTACAAATAAGGGGGTCATTTAGGACCTTTACCCCGACAACCTCCCACTTAAAGGCATAAATGACGCCTTTAAGCTACATGACTCCCACCATCTGTATACATAGCTCATGTTGTGCTTTAGACAAGCACTTAGTGAGAACATCTGCAGGATTCTGTGATGTATGAACCTTAACAAGTGTGATAAGGCTATCCTCAAGCACTTCTTGAATGAAGTGATATCGCACATCAATATGCTTAGTGCGTGCATGAAACATGGCATTCTTTGCCAAACATATGGCATTCTGGCTATCATAGCCAAGCATAGGTGCCTTGTTTGACAAGCCAAACTCACTGCATAATCGTGCCAGCCATATGGCTTCCTTGGAAGCCTCAGTGGCTGAAATGTATTCAGCCTCTGTAGTGGACAAAGCAACAATCTTTTGCAGCCTTGAGCACCATGAAACAGCACCTCCTGCAAGAGTGAATATGTATCCACTTGTGGATTTACGTGTATCCACATCACCAGCCATGTCAGAGTCACAAAAGCCTTTCAGCTCCAATGGGTCTTTGCCATAGCAAATGCATTTATTTTTGGTCCCCTTTAAGTACCTCAAAATGGACTTTATTGCTTTCCAATGAGCTTTGCCTGGATTGGCCATAAACCGGCTCACAACTCCCACTGAATGGGCAATGTCCGGCCTAGTTGCAACCATAGCATACATAAGTGAGCCACAAGCTGAAGCATAAGGCACATTTTGCTTGTCATTGATTGCTTCTTGTGTTTTGGGACAATCTTCCTTGGAAACTTTAACATATGGCTGCAATGGCACTCCAAGAGGCTTTGCATCAGCCATGTTAAATCTGTCCAGCACCTTTTCAATGTATTTTTCCTGCGACAAATACAATATGTGCTGGTCCCTTTGTCTTCTAATCCTCACTCCAAGGACATGCTCTGCTGCCCCAAGGTCTTTCATTGAGAAAGTAG
>CM035417.1:172555344-172570344 GCA_020310875.1 Ceratopteris richardii | reverse complement strand
TTTAAGACACATCTGTGTCATGACATCTGGTACGTTTTTGAACCTGAAACCCCAATGCCGAATTGTCGATATCATATACCCTACGGTAGGTTGACCTTTAAGTGGTGCTAAGTAGACATAGTTGAGCCACTTCTCGCAGCCTTTGGTTGTCAGCACCATCTTTGTGTATTCCGGCCATGACCGTCTTCGGAAAACAGGACAGTAGCAGGGATTGTACTTGATATACAGGGGCATGTTATTCCATGTGCGATTCATTTCCGGGTAGGTTTAAAGCAGCCGAATTCTCCAAGTTGGTTGGCGAATATTTCCATGCTTGGCACTTTCTGGGATATCGTCTGGTGCAAACTGTGTGGCAGAGGTTGGTTCCCGTGAGGTGTGGTGCTTGATTTCAGCATTATAGTCCGCCATTAAGACACAAAAAGGAACATACAAGTCGTCGGAGGTGCCGATCCACCTGTGATGAGAGAGGTTCCTAAAATAGTCCGATTTTATGACCACCTCTTCTAAGCGTGACATCGATGCTATCTGGACTGCCACCCTATCATCATGAGTTGTGGCCACTTTTTCCAATTTCTGCATCCATTCCGGAGCCTCTATTTCAAGGGTGTCCATGCCCTCATCTGTTTGCTTGCCTCCAGGTGCTTGCATCGGAATGTACGGGTCCTCAAAGGTTTCCTCTACTTCGATTGGTACTAGGTCTTCAGGTTCTGGTTCTACCAAGGGGGAGGGTTGGCGTTCATACACAAGCACTTTCTTTTGTAATTCTTCGAGTTGTGCTTTGAGCGCTGCTACTTCGTCAGTTGTGTCAGCTGTGGTTGGGACTTCTTTGGGTGGTGCTGGTTGAGCCGCCAATTGCCTTCGTAGTTCGTCTCTTTCTTTTTCTAAGGCTGCATGGGCTTCGAGGAGATCAGCATGGGTTTCCAATATGATTTGCATATTGTCCGAGGGAATGGCCTTAAATCTCTCCGGGTCAATTTCTTGTGGGGAACCGTCCATGGCTAATTCCAAGTTCTCTTCGTTTTGTGTCTGAAGCCGTCTATTTTCTTCTAGGGCTGCAGACATATGCTTCCGTAATAGAGCCATGTTGCGGCAGAGCTTGAGGTTCTCTGTGATTTGGGAGTGTAGCAGATCATCCATTTGTTGTCTTTCTTCGGCATCTGGCTGCGGTGGATTTGCCACTAATTGCTCACGTTGTTCTTGCAATGCACTAAACTGCTGTTGTAATTGTTTCTTCTCTTGCTCTAAGTCAATGAATCTTCCTTGTAATGCTTCATGACTCCTGAATAAACTTGTATGCTGAGCATCGAGGTGCTGATAGTGTTGTTGTAACTGAGACATGCACTGATACATGTTATTAAATACATTATTAATGGGGGTGTATGCAGGAAGGGTGTTAAGTGCAGAGGGAAAGGGAGAGGGAAAGGGAAGTGTGAATGCGGCACTGGAAAATGGTGAAGGGGGTGGTGGGGGAATGGGGGATTGTGGCAGTATGGGGGGAGGGAGCGGTGCAGTGGAGGGTGATATGTCCATCAAATCCACGGTGGACGCAGTAGTGGGGTTGATTGTGAATAGTGGAATTGTGGGTGCAGTGATTGTGGTGAATGTGTATAGTGGTGTGTGCAGTTGTGAATGTGAACTGCCCGAAAGTGTGAGTGGGGGAATGGGGATGTCAGTAGCTGCCGTTAGGGTTACAGTGTTAGAGGAGGTGTATACACGGGAGGTGTTGAGAGGGTGTGTGGGTTGATTGGCGGTTTGTGCTTCAGTCATGGCGGTGGGCTCGGAGGCGGTAACGGTGGTTGTTACATTGGTAATGGGAGGTGAATGTGGTGGAGAGGGAGGTGGGGGTGGCGAGGGGGGTGATGGGGTGCACTGGACACATGGGTCGCTTCAGTATCGTGCACAGCGTGTGCTGTGCCCATGGTCGTGGCTGTTGCTTGTGTTTCTGATACTAAGACATTCATCTGTTTCCCTGCCCGTGGGGGACGCCTTCCGTATCTTCTTTCCGTTCTGCGTGCTTGTGCTAGGGCAGTGTGCACTGTCTCAGGTACTCCTAAAGCATCAGAGATCATATCCAGGGTGGCACGATATTGTTCGTCAACTCCTTCCTCAAGGATTTGGTGCATGATAGCCTTTCTTGCTGCAAGGGATAACTTATGTTGTTGTTGGACTTTGTTGATGGTATCGTAAAGCTTTTTCAACTCCTTTGTATAAGCCGGGGCTCCCTCTAGCTCCTGTATAACTTCTTGCTCATAGTCATGCGCCCCCTCATCAGAAAATCCTTCCTGTTCATCCTCTTGTTCTTCTTCTGCTTCATCCTCCACTTCCACCACTTCTGGTTGTCCTGGCTGGGGTTGTTTTGTAGCCGTTTGTTGCCCACTACCCTGCTTTGCCTCGACTTCCGCATTAACAGCTTCAATGATTCTGGCAACTTCTTCATCCGTTAGATCTTCCAAAGTGAATCCGTGGGGAAATTCCAGATCAGTAGGTACTGGTGGAAACACAAGGTTAGGGCCATCTGTGCTGTGCCTGGGTAACCTGATAGTAAATGGTTGCACTCGTCTGGGAAGCCTTGGAGTTGTTTCGGGTGTTAGGGTTGCACCACGGGCTTGTGCACAAGGCATCTGGACGGTGCCTCTCATCTTCTTTGAGGGAGGCCCTACGGCTGACAGTCTGCGTTGAAACTCTTGTGCTCTGGTCCAAATGAGAGCCCTTTGCACCGGTACATCATATGCGAGAAATCTATACACAATTCTAGTAAGTGCACAGCATCCATACAGTACCGATTTTTGTTTCTTATACCATCTTTGATGAGCCAAATGGATCTGGTCGATAATCCGGTGGGGCATATTGATTGTCAAATCAAAGGCGTCTGCTAAGTAGAGGCTAAACCAGATCTTTTTGGGAGGCATTGTGAACCTTTCCTGCGCGGGGAATGCGAAATGTTGCATGACCATGCGTAAGTGAATGGCGATCGTAGGTGTCATTGCAACCATGTCCTTTAATTTTGTCAAATTTCTGTTCTTCATATTGTCTGGAACCATAGTCTCTTTCTCCGTAGGAATGTGCATACCTTTCATGTCTAAAGCTTCCCTTACCAAGTTGATAGTTAATCTGAAGCGCTTGAGCTCATTGCCCCTTGTGAGAGATGGGAGGACAAAGGAGCTGTATCCCTTTTTGTCTTTGCTCGGAGTAAGGGTGCTAATAAGATACGAGCACCTTAGAAAATCCGGCTTTGGCAGTTGGAATTTGAAATACTCGTAGAGTCCTGCCTTCTTCCATATTGGTTTCAACCCTTCATTATTTTGCAATCTCTCAAATTCCCTGGTAAAAAAGTGATACCTGCCCCAGCGCCCATTGAATTCTACCTCTTCCTCCCACATATAAGTGCCTTCACCTAGGGGTCCTGCCACATCACTGAACCAATGAGAGTTTTTGCTAACTGGCATTGTGTGCCCCTGTGGAGGATTCTGAACCGGTATGGCATGTAATGCCCTCAATGCCGCTGGTCGTTCCTTTAATTCCTCCTCAACCGGAAGGCTTTCAATGTCAACAACTTGGGGGCTGGTGCCTGCCTGGGAGCTAGTTCCTACCGTATCTGCCATGTTACTTCTTGCTTCCTGTCTCTGTGAGAATATAGAAACATGTGTTAACATTGTACAGGACAAGAGAGAACCATTGTTGTTCCCATTACAACATTAACATGAGGGTCGGGAGAGGTCAATGGGTTAGTAAGTGCTCGGTGCGAGTGTGTGTGTGGTTAGGGGTTCGGTAGACCTAAGAGCTAAGTGGAATGATGTGGTGTAATAGTGATGTGGTTAGTAGGTTGTCATGGATTTACAAATGGGGTCCGGGGGTTTGTTACAAGTCTTAGGCTGCCAAATGTAGTGGATGGGTTTTGCTCTTGGTTTCGTAGAGACTCTCGAGAGCTTTATAGGTGTGTCGGCTTGAAAATGAGGCCTCTTAGGGGCCCATTTACAAGTGATTATGTTCGTGCTCATGGGCCTTGGTGTGTTCCTGAGTGTTGAAAACGAGTGGATGCCGGCGGTGCGAGTGAATGGATCACGCTGTATAGGGTGTGGCCTTGGTGTAGCTATTTGAGCCCGCAAACAAGCCTTAGGCACCCAAATTTTTCTTGATTGTGGGCTAGCCTTCATCGACTTCTTGGGCACCCAAATAGACTTCACGTTAGCAGAAGAACTTCTGAAAGAATTCTTATTGGTGTCGTGTTGTTGGTTACTAATAAGAGGCTTTGCCCGTGTGGTTGGCTTGAGTGCAACCGGGTCATAGTACCCAGAAACGCCGTTTCTGGGCCCCCGAAACGGAACGGCCGTTTCTGGGAAACGGCCCGGCCCGGAAACGGCGTTTCTGGATTTTTTTTTTTTTTTTTTTTTTTTTTTTTTTTTTTTTTTTTTAAGAATGGTTCATTCAAAGCCTTATTCAAAGTGTTCTTAAAGGCTCCAGCTATAGATAGAGAGAGAGAGAGGAGTCCCACTATCTTCAAGCCCATGATGGTCTACCTTCAAGTTAGAACTTGGCATTAGATAACTACTAACTTGGAAGTTGTTGCCCATGATATACATTATGTGTGTAGTAAGCATCTAATATGTGTGTGTCATATGTATACACATTATGTGTGTGTATGTACTATATATGTAATATGTATGGTGTGTGACATGTGCAGTATGTACTATGTATTTATAGTATGTGTGTGCAATAGTGTATGTATTGTGTGTAGTATGTACTATGTATGTACATTATGTGTGTAGTATGTATGTAATATATGTGTGTACTATGTATGTACATTATGTGTGTGTATGTATGTATTGTGTAAAGTATGTGTGCATATTATGTGTAGTATCATGTATGTAATATGTGTGTGACGTGTGTATGAATGTTGAATGCATGTATGTACTATCCATGAGTGTGTACACTAAGCACAATGTGTGTGTGTCTCTCTCTCTCTCTCTATCTATCTATCTATCTATCTATCTATCTATCTATCTATATATATATATATATATATATATATATATATATATATATATATATATATATATATATATATATATATATATATATATATATATATATATATATATATATATATATATATATATATATATATATATATATATATATATATACACGTTTCCCCGTTTCCCGTTTCTTGCCGTTTCCAAATTTTTGGAAACTCCGAAACTCCGTTTCCGACCGGTCCGAACCGACCGTTTCCAACCGTGCTGGGCACTATGAACCGGGTGTTCGTCTTTCCGCACCCACACTTGTTTCACTAGCCGAGACATTTTGCTACGCAGGTGCTCTTGATCTCCGACATAGGTAGTACCCTGCTTCTTCTGCCGTTGATCCACCTTTGGTTGCTGCTTCCCTCTGGCCTTTGGAAAAGAAGGGAGTTCCGTCGCATCCCTGACTCCATCTTTACGAACATCATTCCTCTGCAACACATAGTTTTGGACAAGAACAGCATGGTCATCTTCATGTGTACTCCTGGAAGGACCAGGAGTGTGTGCCTTCCCTAGTTCCTTGAGTGCTCCATTATCTAACTCTACTGTAATTCGACCATGATTGACCCATACCTGGAGAAGTCCATTTCTTAGGTTTAGGTTGACTGCATGATCATAGATCCAGTCCTGACCCAAGACAAGAGGCTCCGTGAGGTCTTCGTCTTGGCACACTAGTACCTTAACTATCATTAACATGTCCTGAATGTAGAGGGGAAGCTCCACCTCGCCCATGCAAGGGGTTTCCACACCTCCTAATCCTATGATATAAGCTTCTATAGGATTGACCTTTAATTTCAATTCTTGACAGTAAGAGAGTCTCACCGCACTAGTGGCTGCACCTGAGTCAATCAATGCTCGCACGGACTGTAGACTAGTTCCTTGTCCTACCTCTATGGTCACAAAAGGTCGTCGATCAATTATTCTATGGGGACTCGTTCCTGCGACTTCACACATTGCCATATGATATCCTTGATCTGCATAGTCATTTGTTCTAGGCTGATCTCTACCTTGTCTCCGCAACTTCATCCTTCTGATGCGTTCTAAAGCTTCTGCTTGAGCTTCTTCTCGAATCCGCTTTTCTTCTTCCTTGCGTTTCTTGGCGATATTGAGTCGACTTAGCATTTCCTCTGTGAGAGGTTCCTGATATAACTTGACTCTGCATCCGCTTATATAGCTTGGGAGAACATCACCATCCAATGTGGCTAGTTGCACTGCTCCACTTGTGGAGATCCTATTTATGATCATAGGTCCATAGCCACGTTTCTCTAATTTTCTCGCATGTTGTTTCAAAGTGTATACTAGTACTAGGTCGCCTGCCTTCAAACCTTTATCCTTAACGTGGGCATCAAAATATGCCTTCTGTCGTTTCTTAGCTGCATAAATTCCTGCAGCTGCCCTTAGTCTTGTTTCTCCTAATCGTTCAAGGTCAAAAAGTCTAGAGGAGAGTTCATGACCCGTCCATTCGTGCTCTTGTGCTACTTTTAATGTAGGTATTAAGAAGTCCAAAGGTAGAACGGCATTTTGGCCAAACACCATCCGAAAGGGGGTGGCTTGGAGTACCGTTTTGTAGGCGACTCGGTATGCCCAAACAGCATGGTGTAGCTGTTTGTCCCAATCAGAGCGTTTATTATTCACGAGCTTGGTCAACACATTGCACAGAATCTTGTTTGTGCTTTCGGCTTGCCCATTAGCTTGTGGGTGGTAGGGTGCAGACTTCTTATGAACTACCAAGAATTCTTGGAGCAGATTTTCAATTACTTCATTCAAGAAGTGAGTGCCTGTATCACTTACTAACTCTATAGGTAGCCCGTATCTTGTGAACACATTCTCAAATAAAAACTTAGCTGTTGTTTGAGCATCGTTCTTAGTTGTGGCTTTTACCTCTACCCACTTTGTTAGATAGTCTGTCGCAACAATGATATATTCTGCATGGGAACCCTTAGCTGGGGGATTAATAGGACCTACGAAGTCTATTCCCCACTTAGAGAATGCACGTCCACCCATCATAGATTTCAGTGGCATCTCATCTTTACGTATAGGATATTGAGTTCTCTGACAGACATCACAGCGTTTCACATAGGTATGTGCGTCCATGTGAAGGGTCGGCAACCAAAAGCCCGCAAATAGTATTGCCTTGATCACCCGATCTGGACCAAAATGTCCTCCTGCTACACCTTGGTATGCAGTGTCTAAGATCTTGAGATACTCACTTTCATGGACACATAGTCTCAAGTAACCATCTTTACCACGTTTGTATAGATTATCGCCAATGAGAGAGTAATCCTGGGCTTCTTGTTCTAAACTCCTTTTCCTAGCAAGCGTCATGTCTTGAGGGAATATTTTCGTCCTCAGGAAGGATACTAGTGGGTCACTCCAATCTGGCACTAGGGACACTTGATAAAGAGTGGCATGTTCCACCGGTGGTTTAGTGCAACAGATTGGGCATTCCTTGCACAACTTTTGGACATCCGCTTCCATAGTTGGCCAATGTACTCCTAGTCTCCTTAGTGTTTGTAGGGTTCGTTGCTTTGAATAGTGTTGCTCTAATGCACCTACATGTGCTAATTGCAACCATTTAGCGTACTCATCCTCTTCCACACAACAGGCCAAGATCCCTTGCTTTGTGTGCTTGTACATACTTCCAGCCATGATGTGATACTTTTGGGCTTTTACTACCTCCCTATCCTGCGTGTTTATTACTGGGTGACTCGGCCCGTATGTCAATACTGGCACTAGTGGCTTAGCCCACTGTGGAACCACTTCCAAATTAAACAAGTAAGCATCAGGAAGGTCATCTTACACTCCTTGTGGGGCTTCTCGAGATGTGAGCCTAGAAAGATGATCAGCTCTCAAATGAGTCCTCCCTTTTCTTACCACAACCTCGAAATCATATTCCATTAGTAAGAGAAACCATCTTACTAACCTTCCTGTATTGCATGGCTTGTTCACTAGATATAACAATGCTTGGTGGTCAGTAAAAAATTTAAACTTATTTGCAAGCAAATAGTGTCTAAATTTCTTGACTGCATATACCATGCCTAATCCCTCTCTCTCTGTAGTGGTATAATTTCGTTCAGCTGCATTCAATTGTCTACTAGCATAGGCAATTGGAAGATCCATATTACCTTCACCAGTAGGTTGAGCAAGCACACACCCGATGGCATAATTGGATGCATCCACATGAACATGGAAAGGCTTGTTCCAATCTGGTGTGGTCAAGATTGGTGCTGAACATAATCTTCGTTTAAGCTCCTGGAAGGAATTCACACATTCATCCGTCCACTCAAAGTTAGTCAGAAGTCCGTACATGGGCTTTGCAATGACAGCATACATGTGAATGAACCGGCGGTAGTAACCACAATGCCCCATGAAAGCTTGTACTTCCTTGACATTCCTTGGCCTAGGTAGCTCTGCTATGGCTCTCACCTTCTCTTCCTCAGTGGATATGCCATTCTTTGACACTATGTGTCCTAGAATCTTGCCTTGCCTGACCATGAAAACACATTTTTCTGGGTTTAGGCAGACTTGATATTCTCTACATTTGTCAAAGATTTGTCTGAGTTCGGGAATATGATTTTGCCTAATGTTGGAATGAGCACAAAGATCATCAACATAGACTTCTAAATTCTTCCTTAGGAACTCCTTAAATACATGGCACATCAGCCTCTGGAAGGTTGCTGGGGCATTGGTAAGCCTAAATGGCATTACCCGAAAGGCAAATATACCCCACTCTGTGGCAAAAGCCGTCTTATGCTGATCTTCTGGAGCTATGGCTACTTGATTGTAGCCAGAGAATCCATCCAGGAAGCTGTACACTTCCTTGCCTGCTACTCTTTCTAAGAGATGTTCTGTGATGGGAAGCGGATAGTTATCTCGGATTGTGGCTGCATTGACCTTCTTCAAGTTAATGCATACACGCAGCTTTCCATTTTTCTTGGGCACCACTACAATGGGGGATACCCACTCAGTGTGCTCAATTTCATAGATAAATCCAGCTTCAACCAGTCTATCTATCTCCTCTTTGATCTTAGCAGCGTAATTATCGTTATATGTATAGGGCTTTTGCTTAGAGGGTTTAGCATCTGAGGTCATGGGGATGGTGTGTGAGCATATGTCGGGGTCAACACCTTTCAAATCCTTGTAACTCCAAGCGAATACATCTCTGTATTCTCTTAGCAAGGCTATTAATGCATGCTCCTCTTCCTTTGTTAGGTCATGGCCTATGTATGTGCATCTCTTCTCTCCTTCTTCTAGGGCCACTACTATTTTCTTGGTGGTTTCTTTGTTATCATAGGCCTCTCCGGATTGTGCCTCTCGTTTAGGCATTCTTATCATGACTCTCCTGTCGTCTATCTCATACTTCTTAAAATTTTCTGGGACCTCAAACAAAGATTCTTCCTCTTCTGGTGAGACTTCTCTCTTCTTTCGTTTCTTTTCTTCTTCCTTCGGGGTCACATGTGTGGCTAATCTTACATCATTTGTAAGCTCTCCATGCCTCTGGGGTTGAAATTCTACTTCATGGAAGTATTCTTCATCTGATGCAAAAGGTGGGTCCATAATGATTGACTCTAGATCGGAGTCACTTGCATCCTCAAATGCATCCGAGATAGGTTCGCATTCTTCCAGAACTGCCTCTCCCATGATTGGCTCTATGGAGAAGATTGAAATGTCATAGCCATCCTCATCACAGTGAGGTGTCCATTGTTCCTCATTGATGGCTACATCCATTGTTGCTAGGATTTCTGCCCAACCGTGGGGTTCAAATTCTTCATCAGGAAAGATTACAGGTGCATAGTCTGGGTCTTGAATTGATCTATGGTTTTCTTTTGCACCTACTTCTCTGGCTTCCTCTCTCTTCTCTTCTTCTACTGCTACCTTACACATCCATAAGTGGGTGTCTTCATGCATCCACGAGGATCCTGACCCTATGGAATGCACCGATTCTGTATCATCTTTGGCTCTATGGATGGGATTCCATTGGATGGGAGGTACATCTCTATGAGAGTAATCCTTGAGATTCACTTTGGTCGTAACACCCAAGTGTTGCAGGTACAAAGAATTGGTTCCCCAATCATGTACCACTTGCAACTGTCGCATAAAAGGTCGTCCCAAGATCATTTCATAGGCATGGTTCTTGCTGAAGTCACATATGGCAAAGGTATGCTCAAACTCGACACCACATGTGGTGAGAGTTATTCCTTCTAGCAATCCTAAGGGTCTCTCTATGTGACCATCGGCCATTTGCAATTTCATCCTTGTGGGCCTGAGTGCTGGCTTGCCCCAACGCTTCCATAGGGAAGTGGTGGCAATTGCAACTCCTGCACCTGAGTCCAAAATTGCCTTGGTGGTGTACTCCTGGTAGTTAATGGGGAGATAGGTGTTCCCTTCTTCACCTTCACACATATCTCCTATCTTATCCAAGGGTATCTCTGGCACCGTTCTATGTGACCCTTCCTGGGAACGAGGTTTTGCTATCTCGGGCACTTGATTGGCTACATGTTTCCATAATTCAGGTCTAACCTTGAGTAGCTCTTCTCACTTGAGATTGCACTGCACTTTAGTGTTTTTCACTACCTCTGTGTTCCTAGGTAAGACTGAGTCCTCATTTCGTACCATGACCGTGGGTGCTCTCATACAAGTAGACTTAGTTTCCCATGAGCCTGTGAAGTGGGGTAACTCTTGTAGAGAGTTAGACTCAAAGTCTAGTCTTTCCTGAGAGTGGGTGCTCTCCTGCTCCTCATAAATGGATGGGATGTCTGGTGGGAATTGATCGTGTGCATCATCCACAAGTTCAATAGGAGGAGGGACTTCACTCTCTTTAGCCCATTTGTCTTCTTGAATCTCTCGTAGGAATTCTGGTGTGAATCGATTCATAGAAGAAGATGTGTCTGGCTCCGTAGAGTTAGGCACATAGGCTTCAGGCACATAGGCTTTCTGGGCAGGAAGACTTGCTCTTCCACTTGCCTTGTCCTTTAGTTGAGAGGTGGGTTCCTTTTCTGATTGTGCAATCAGCTTCTCTATTCTCTCTAACAGTCCATCAAAGTGCAACTGTGTCTTCGCTGAACTAGAGATGTTAAAGAGGCGACTGGCTTCAAACATGGTCTGAGCCAATTCCACCATCTTAGCACAAATTTTGGTTCGTTCTAACTCTAATTCTGCTCTAGG
The DNA here is from genome assembly GCA_020310875.1 of Ceratopteris richardii. NCBI lineage: Eukaryota > Viridiplantae > Streptophyta > Polypodiopsida > Polypodiales > Pteridaceae > Ceratopteris > Ceratopteris richardii. Next base: position 172,559,158 of record CM035417.1, on the reverse strand, counting down.
GTAACACTTTTCATGATCAGTTACGTTTGGCCCTTCTTGGATTCTGGCCTGATATGCTTTAAGCATCATATTAAGGTCCTCGGGAGTGGGATCTGCTAGGACTGATCCTACTCTTGGGGGTGGTGGGTTTAGGTGAGGCGGGTTGGATGGTGGTGGGTCGGATGGAGATGGTATGGAGGATGGCGGAGGAGGTGATATGGATTGAGGCGGAGTTGACCTGTGAGAGTTCGGTTGAGAGGTGAGCTCCACAACTTTGGCTTTTGTTTCTCTTATGCTTTCTTCTAATTCGTTCATTTTCTTTGTCCATTGTCTTTTCATTCTTTCACGGCTATCTCTCCATGCTCTAGTCCTTTTCTTGGTTATGCTCTCCGTTTCACTAGCTTCTAGGCTCTTTTCCTGGTCTACAGCTTGGTTTTGCTGCAATGCTTGAGCTCTAGTGACAACCTGTACTGGTGCGGTGGAAGTCACGCTCCCTGTGGAGTCTACCACTAACCCAACAACGTTGATAGGAGTGATTTTTTGCATATTATTGGGGTTCTTTGGGCAATCTCGTAAGAGATGCTCCTTTCCACATTTTTGGCAAAAGCCTTGGATCATCACTGACTGGGATTGTGTAGGTGGAGGGAAGGGACAATCACGAATGAGGTGATCTCCCTGACATCTGTAGCATGGTCCTCTAGGGAATGGGGGTCTTACTTGTTTAGGTTGGGGTTTGCATACATGACGTTTGTGTAATCTGATTCCCAACTAGGTTCATTTGGCTCTTCACTATAGTAAGACTCACCATGTTCAGGAGACTGCATATAGTAAGCCTGGGGACTATCAACATGTGTAGAATCGAAGCTATGGTCACTGGGATCACTTTCTGAAAGCAATGGCGTTACGGGGACTATAGCTCTGTTCAGGTTTTCTTCTGCAGCTGCATACTTTACAGGGATCAAGCTGGATGGAGCTGGAGGTTGTTGGGCTAACACAGGCTGAGGCCTTTGCTGGGCTTGGTATTGTGTTTGGTAGGTTTGTTGAGGCCTAGCATACTGTTGTGGTGGGTACTGGTTCTGATATCTGCCTTGTTGAGGGTATGGTTGAGGGTAGGTTTGCCTAACAGCTTGTTTGTTGTATGGGCAGTCTTGTGCTGTGTGATTTGTGTATCTTCGTTCTATGGTGCAGTACTGGCTACTAGGATTTACTTGGGGTTGGGCCATAATGGGACATACATTCGCCATGTGGTCGCCACCACAAGTGTAGCATCTCTTCACATGGGCAAACCTTGGGATCTGTTTACTAGTGACACCTAATTTCTGAGCTACTTTCTCCGCGAGTTCCTCAATTGATGTGGATTGCGTGGAAGAGAGGTTAGAGGCACTATCCGAATCTTTGTATATCTTGGAAAGCTCTAACTCCTCCCCTAGGTTATCCTCAATGTCAATGCACATGCGTACACAATCTTCTATTGTCCTAGGGTCCTTCAAGTACACATACGATCTCAATTTGGTACTTAGCAATCCATCCAAGAATAAAGCCACTTGCTTAGCTGGTGTGGGTAGCTCCGAAACAGGGCATCTTTCTAAGTATTGCCTAAATCTTCTTCCTGCAAGTCTCACGGTTTCTTGCGGGGTCTGCTTGAAGCTGTGGATCAGTGAGGAGGTATTATGTCTTATGCCACTCTTAGAGAATTCAATAATGAAAGCCTCTAGGAGTTGGTCTATGCTCCTGAACTGTCTCTCGTTTAGTGGCTGAAACCATGTCAGTGCAGTGTTCCTAAGGGTCAGACCAAAGGCATTGTACTGCGTGAATAGATCCTCCACTTGTTCAGCTCTCAAGACTTGTCTAAACTCAGCCACATGATCGTATGGATCTCCAGTGCCATCGAAGTAGTTCTTCATGGACTTAACTAGCTGCGTTCATCTCAAAGTCCTGGTGTGTTCTCTAGGTCGTGGTAGAGGGAACTCATCTGCGTTTCTTTGATTCCATTGAGCTCTAAGTACCTCAGGCTCTACTCTATTTGTTTCTGTCCTCGTTCTCTCTCTGCCCCCTGAGTTGGCAAAGCTCACTTCTGGCCTATCTCTACTTCTGTCTCTTTGAGTTCCATGAGCTTGGGATGTTCCCGCTCCAAGGTGACCGTAGGACACATTTGATCTTGGTTGGGGGAAAATAATTTCACCTTTCCAAGTGTAAGCATGCCTATCATTCTCTGTCACCACGAAGATCCTCTCTGAGGCGTGATCTAAGTAGGTCACTCTGCCTGGGCTATCAGGATCCTTAAACTCATAGATCATGATTGTTCCAATATCAAATGGCCGATCAGATTTATACCTCCAAAAGGCTTCGTCAGTTTCTCGGTTCAGAAGCAGATCTAGATCTATGCTCTTGTTGTCTTGGGGAATCCACTCAGGAGTGAGAATTCTCGTAAGAACAGATTTCCCTCGAGGAGACCTGGGTTCTGCATCCATGTTTCCTTGCTCCAGGTCACCTAAGTCTGCTTCGGGGATCACATTCCCAAATTCGTCTGTCCTATCTGGGTGACTGGTGACTACGTATATGGTTCCTTCTTTGTCCGAGTATGCTCCATTTTCAAACTTGACATCTGGGTGCTCTAATCCAATGGATTGATCAGGATTCCTAATCTGTACCACAGATCTTCCTAGACCGTCCTCATAGATGCTAGCACCTAATCGGTTGGTCCTAAGGTATTCCAACTGTGTTTTGTAAGGGCCTTCTACCCTGTGCAAGTATGGCACTCCTGTACTGCCTGTAGGTCTCTCCATACCTTGAGACATCTCGGATTCACTAGTCTCAGAACTTGGGTAGTATGAGTGGTGGCTCAACTGCTGGGCCCACGACCTAGCAATGTGGTTGACACTAGCCTCTGAAGACCTAAGGCTCTGTCTATCCCTTACTAGATGTCGCCCTGATCTAAGGTTCATATGCCTAGCTAAGTAGCCCGATTTTTGCCCAGAGTACAACCTCGTTGCCGATCAATTGGTCTCAGTCACTTGATTCGTTTTTAGTGAGTTATTATGTTTATGATCTTGTCTGATATGGCGTTGTCAGGAATACTTGAGTATTTTCCGTACTTTCAGTCGATCGTTCCACGTTAAACTCTTTCCCTTTAGGATTCTCAATCGTACAAAGATGATGTAGTTATCTTTGACTTGAGTATTTAAGTAGTCTTCAACTTGATAGATGCCTATCGCCGCCCTGGCTTACTCCTATCACTAGTCGTTCTTAGCCTAAGCTAGGAATTGACCAAGGGAGTTGAGAATTTCCAACCTTTTGCTTTCCTTCTTGGTTGCCCTTGAGTGCCCAGGAAGCGTGTTCCCAAGCTTGCACTTACTCATGCTTAGAGTGCCTTCTGATGCTCTCAATAAATCTGTAAGAATTCCAAGATTAACTTTAAGATTTAAATTCCAAAGACAGAACCAATGATTTTCATTCATGTAGCACAAACACTAACTTGCATAGTGACTTTTAGGAAAACAATTCTAAAGACCCCTGACTTTGATCCCCCTGGGTATGGTCAACTTCAAAATACCCTATCTGAAAATCAACGCATTATCTTTATAAAAAACAGTTGAGGGCGTGTAGTATATGCCCCGAGCTTCCCAACGAGCCCTAGAGCTCAAAAATTGGATTTCGAATGAAAAAGTTATGACTGTTCAGGGTTTAGGGGGTTAAAACAGGATTCAATCTGGCCGACAGATCCTAGGATTTTCTCCCAAATCATAAGTGTAGGAACCTCCACAAATGCTAATAGATTGACTATTTTGCCCCAAAATTATCCCAATTTTGAGAAAAAGCAAACCCTAATTTTTTG
>CM035417.1:172542844-172550344 GCA_020310875.1 Ceratopteris richardii | reverse complement strand
AATATGCTTACAAAATACTCAAACAACCTGCAATATATGAAATGAAAAGTGTACAAAACAACCATATTTTATTATGCTGAAACTGGATACTTCAGCATATTCTCAGAAATTCAGCAACAATACACATCATTCATGCATAAAATTTGTGGGTGCATTTTACCCAAGCCTACATGCTTGATATGCTTGATATTATGATCATTTGTAAGTCACATGTGTAGTCATGTGAACACCTCTTGTAAAAGAGTACATTTTATCTCTTGTAATTGAAAAAAGAAACAAGGAAAAGGATGGCTTACCTAATCCATGATGTAAAAGCAAAGTCGTGGCTCTAACTACCTAAAACCACGAATTTTTGAGCTGAGTGAATATCTCCTAACTTTGAGGATCACTTTTAGGTGGAGCCATTTGAATTCGAATTCAAAATTCCCTCCAAGAATAGCTATAAAAAGAACAAGAAGTAAGAGGCGATTAGCAAGCCTTGTACGTGACCACTTCATGTCATTTTGTAGAGATTGAAGAGCTTACTCCATAGCTCTATCATTCTACTCCCATTGTGCAAATATTCATTGCCAATGTGGTTGTAATCATATGTGAATCTATACATTTATCATTATCTACTTCTCTGTTTTGTTCTCTGCTATACTCACTCTGAGCAGTAACTTCAGAAGGTCATATCTCGAGTTCTACTCAACATTTTTCAGTGTTTTAACATGCGTTGGATAGCTCGTACTGTCTAGTTTCTGCATACAAAGTTTCAATGTCATTGGATTTATAATTTGGGAGATATCTGCATTTTACTGCTCACTGGTCTATCTCTGCAGAGCCCCGAGAATGGTGGGCATGTTCCAGAAATTGATGAATCTTGTTCTCAGTGCTTAGTCCATCATTTGAAGTGTTTTAACTTGGATTGGGAAGCTTGCTAAGTCTATTTGCTATGCCCAAAAGGAATTTATCTAATTCCTACCAGGTTGAGAGCACTGTTCACTTTTTCCAGCAGGTGTATGTCCAAAAATAGCAAATTTTGGGAGCTAGTCATTTCGCAACTAGTCTGTCTTGAGTGAAACTTTTGGGATACATGTTCCAAAGTACTTGGCTGATATTTCGGTGGATTTAGGAAGCTCAAAGGGTCTACTAATCAACTCTGAAATCTCAGTTGGCTGGTGTGAAACTGGTTGTAGCAGCACCTACTCATCTTTGGATTGCATCCACCATCTCTCTTCACAAAATTCCGTAGTAACCGACATGAGATGACACAAGATGGTACAAACTGAATATTTAAGCTCAACTCTGAAATCATAGAACACTAGGTCACATATACCTTTCCTCATTACAAAGGCACAAAATTGACTGACAGAAATTACAGAAAATGCCTGTCAAATTCAGACCTAATGACTGAGAAGTACTGACATTAGCAGTTGTAGAAATCCCATTATTTTCAAACAAATCCTGTGATTGGAAATTTGGGCCATATATTCTCGATAGAAAATATCCTGTTCGATAAACAGTAAATAAATCCATTAAAAGGCCCAATCTTTTAGCTTGAGTGCTAATGTTTAAGGATTGGCGTGCTGGGAATTTTAAGCTAGAAATTTTTGCAGCTGTACAAACTTAAATGCATATATGGAAGAGGATCGTTTTTCATAGATCTTCATTTCACTTTTAAAAAATTCTACAATGCATCTGTTGAACAATTTAATAACAAATCTTGTAGTATGCGATTTTTGTCCCAAAAGAACCATCATTGCATTCTTCCCATTGACAAAGAATCCCTCAATGCACTAATAGGAATAAGATAGCATAAACTATGATTCTTATGGGTAGCTAACAAATCTTGTAGTACATACTTTTTGTCCCAAAAGAATCATCAATAGATTTCTTCCAGTGAGAAAGAATCCCTCGATGCACTAATGGAAAAATAAGATGGTGTAAAGTACGATCAGCCAGAGAAATGGCTTTCCTGTTTAGAAAAAAGAGAAAAAGAGAAAAGGGGGGGGGGGGGGGGGGTGTGTGTCTAACTAACTCCCTCCCTCTCCCCCTCCCTCCCACCCTGTTTCTAAAAAAGAGAAGGGGGGGGGGGGTGTGTGTGTCTAACTAACTCCCTCCCTCTCCCCCTCCCTCCCACCCTGTTTTGAAAAAAGAAAGGGGGGGGGGGGGGTGTGTGTGTGTGTGTGTGTCTAACTAACTCCCTCCCTCTACCCCTCCCTCCCACCCTGTTTCAAAAAAAGAAGGGGGGGGGGGGGGAAGGAGAGGGAGGGAGTTAGTTAGTTCCCCCTCCCCTCCCCTCCCCTCCTCCCTCCCTTTTCATTAATGTTTACTGCTTCTCTCTGGCCTTCGGCATGGCACTTAAAAGGAAAAAGGGGAAAAGAGGGGGGCCCGGGGGGGCGGGGGGGGGGGGGGGGGGGGGGGGGGGGTTTCCTCCACTGATATGCCCACTTGCACTCCTAGTGTGCAACCCCACCCATCAACTCTGTGGTTTCTACTGAAATTCTCTTGCTAATTGCAGTAGAGACAGTCTACCAGTCCATGGAGTCGAGTTCGACTGATGAGTGAGGTGTTCAGCTTGCCGCTAGAGACCAGAATTCATGCTGATCACCCTTATAATCATGAAATGCTACAAGTTAGATTGCAAAAGCCACTCACTTAGGATTAAAGGTAACTGATTGCATGGCACCCCTAAGTGCTGGACCTCTGTTTTTAGTTTCTCGTGCTTCAAACCATGACTTTTCCCAAACCTCCTAAATTGACCTTGATCATCCACAATACAGGAATATACAGTCAGAGAGGAAGATTACAAACTTAAAAGATTTATTTTCTCCTGCCAGCATAGCATGCTAGTTCATGCCATAGACTAAAGCTGTCTGGGTATGATCCATACAATTCATACAATAGGATAGAATATGGTACTACATACATACCTTAAGATTCCGGGCTTCCCATATGGTATTCATATGTTCATCAGTTACAATAACAATGTATACATATACATGCGAATTGCAAAATCATTTAGCTTTTTGGTACGAATACATTCGAGAATGACATATGTACAATATGAAAGACATGTAGGAATGTATACATACTGGAACGAACAGCAACTATGGATCTTGATGCTTATTTCTGACTTGTTGTATTACCACATTTGATCTTCTTTGCACTATATGGGCTGTAGAACACCGTGGTTTGAAACATTTGGTACATCGAGGTTTGGAATGTTATAGAACATTATCATATTGTTGTGGAAAATGAACTTGAAATCTCTTATGTGTCCTTGACCCAGTGTGGTTAGCAACGGGATGGCAACGTCGTAGGCAACGCGTTAGCAACGTGATGAAGTTGCGAACCTAAAGTTGCGATAAAGTTGCCTATAATTCAATTTTTTTAATCAATTTTTTATTATTTTTTTAGATTTTCAATACCCTAACTGTATAAATCCTCTTATAAATGCTTTAATATATGCAAAAACACACATAAGCATTATATATCAGCGTTTAAACATTTCATATATAGATCATTTGACGTCGACACCTGACCTACATTTCAACTTAGAAATTTGATCACAATGTGAATGCACATTAACTTTTAATATAGATCACATTTCAAACTTCATAGGAATACTCAATAAATTCACAAATCACCCTTGAAACTTAAATACTCAAGTGACAAGAATGGAGATGGAACTTGGAAGTGAGCAATGAGCACATGCGGCATGCCACAAAATACAATAATCAATTATAATGCAAAATCTAGGTACATGAGTCATCTCAAAGAGTCAAAATAAAAGTCAAGAGTCAAGACAATCATACTATCATCTAAATGTCTGATGTCATAAATACATATCCAATGTCCATAACCACTGATGACTGATCAATGACTCATCAGTCATGAGTCATGACTCATGTGACATGTCCAAATAAATATACAAATATAAGTCAGTCCAAGAGTCAATCATCAGAATCTGACTCAGTATCTGATGAAAACTCATCCTCATCAGGCTCATCCTCATCCTCATCCTCATCCTCTCTACCATGTGGAGCGGAACTAGTAGAGGCCCCTGCAAATGCTACGGCTCGTGATCGAGTACGTCTCTGGGAGCGAGTATGATGCTGTGGCTCGGTCAACTCCTGATATAACATGCTGTAAAGGTCCAACTCCTCTGAAGGTATAGTAGGCATCTCATGGACCTTCTCTATGTCAATGTGGTCAATGTTGACCTGTCGCACATCTGCTGTATGACCTCCGCTCTCCAAAAGGCGCAAGTTGCAATGGCAATATACTAGCCGCTCCAACTGTGCAGTAGATAAGCGATTCCTCTTCTTTGTGTGGAAGAGGGCCCAAGTGCTCCAATTTCTTTCACATGGACTAGCGCTACAGTCCTGTGAAAGAATGCGGATGGCAACTGATCTCTGCATGTTCCATAAAAAGTATGCATTATTTGCTTGAATTATGAGTTCAAAATTATGAATTAAAATTTAAATGAAACTTAGAAGTTTGTACTTACTACTTACCAACTCAGGTGCAGATAGGCCATATTTCTCCCACCAAGACACAGGTGACAACTGACTAGACCGGAGCATGGCGGTATCTTTCCCAAAACTACCCCCATAGTTCCGGAATAGTAGGAGCTGATCCTCAAGTGTCAAGCGCATATCAATATCATCAGGATATAATCTACCTATGTATGAAGTCCATGCACTGTCAAGCTCATGATCCAACATCTGCCTCTCAGTTCTCCATAATGGGTGTAGAATGTGAACCATACCATGAATCGGTCGATGGAACCAACCCCATCGATCCCTCCATATAGATCTAATCTCATCAAGCCTATTTATCCAAGAGTCAAGAATCAAGAATCAATGTGAATGCAGGTGACATGTCATTGATGATTGGTAATATAAATAAGAATAATAAAATCTGAATGTAACATTATCAAAATGCATATGGCATACCTGTCTGAAGAAATAGAAGTGCATCGAGCAAGGGACGCCCCAACACGGTCCATATACTCGTAAACGAGGCCTATAGTACTCCCCTCCATGTCAACAATGCGTAGCATGGAGTATAGAGGCTGCATCACTCCCACCAAAGCCTCTACCTCTCTCCAAAAACTGTCACTCAAACATGTAATGCGTACTGACTCTGCTTTACTGCATGTATGGCCACTCCATGCAAGCCACTCCTGAGAAACAACTGTCTGCATAAGTGATTGCCTCACTCGAAGCAATCTCTCCATCACAATGCACATATAAGCAAATCTGGTCTTTGCTGGCCTAAGAAGCTCCAAATCACTGTATGATCTGAAAATGGAAAGCAACTTTGGCCTCTTCGTGAACAAGGTGACCACTCTCTGACATGTGGAAAAAATCTCATGTATCCAAGGGACCTTCCCAACATCCTCAATCAATAAGTCTATACTATGAGCTGCACATGGAGTCCATACAATGGACGGGAACTCCTGCTCTAACATCCGCCCCATGGAAACACAATTACTTCCGTTGTCCGTTATGACTTGGACAACATTCTGCACTCCAATCTCCAAGACTTCCTGTCTGATATGTCCAAAAATGTACTCCCCTGTGATGGATAGGCCTGGAGTAGATGCATCAATGGCACGTAGGAACATGGTACCTTTGCAACAATGAACAAGTATATTATATACATTTCTTTTCCTAATGTCTGTCCATCCATCACACATCAAAGTGCAGCCATATTTCTTCCAGGTCTCCGCCATAGGCTCCAATTGCTTTTGCACAATTTCTTTTGTTCTTCTCAGCTCACTTCCTCTTAGCTCTTCATAAGAAGGCCCTTCCCACTCAACCCCAAGCCTACTCACCATTTTCATGGCCTCTTTCCATGCGGGAGTGCGCACCACATTAAAACTTAAACCACATTTAATGAAGAGCCTCATAATACCTTGGGTGGCCTCCTGCTTCCCTTGCTTTTGCAAACTAGCCCGTATGGATGATGCATGTAGGCTGCCATGACCTGTAGCAATGCTCTGACTCTCCCGTGGTCTCTTTTGCTGCTGCTCTGATGCATGTGCTACCTCCTCTGTCTCCAAGTCCTCGACAAGAGGGGCTGAAGGAAACTCCCCTTGAGATGCATGGGATGAATGTCCTAGAGGAATAGAGCTCTGTGCACTACTATGTGTTTCTGTTGATGCTCTAACCCCTCTTCTCATTTCCCGTGCTGCAACCCATTCCAAAAGCTCTTCTTTCATCTTCTCTGGCATTGGTTTAGAGCAAGGACCAACTCCTATACCTCCAAAACGTGCTAAATGTGCTTTTATTCTATCTGCCCCTCCTGTCCCTTTGTACCCACACAAATTGCAGGTCCATCTCTCACTACCTCCTGTTCCAAACTTTCCTTGGCTCGTGACATATTGCCAACAGCCTTGTTTAGCTCTAGGCATGATGGTTGACTGCTGTAAACTCTCTCTCTCTCTCTCTCTCTCTCTTTCTCTCTCTCTCGACTTGTCTCTGCCCGCAGCCCTGCTGAGTGCTCTGAGTGCTCCACTGCTCTGGAATGAAATGAGAAAGGGCCCTCCAGCGGGCCGTTTTCGGCCCGCTGGAAGGGCCCTTTTTTTAAAATTTATACGCAACGCGTTGCGAACGCGTACGCAACGCGACGTTGCGTTGCGTGCGTTGCGTACCATGAAGACTGGACCTTGTCCAAACCTATCTCCTAGGTATTGTGGACCTTTCCAAATACTTAAGAGAATAGGAAAGATGGCTTACAAGCTCCAATTTCTAGAGAATAGTCAAATGCATCCAGTTTTTCATGTTAGCTGGCTTAAGAAAAGGCTGGGTGAATCTGACAACCTCATTCCAGATAGTGAGGTAGTAGAGCCTATTTCTGTTCAATCTCTTCCACATGAGCCTGACAGCATACTACGCACTCGAGAGAAACGGACGAGAAGTCACTTGTATAAAGAGTGTCTAGTAAAGTGGAAAGATAGTTCAGAAGATAGTGCCACATAGGAGCGGGTTAGCACCCTTCAGAGACGGTTTCCCAACTTTAAATTACCTTTCCAAGGGTCTTCTTAAGGGGAAGGATATGGGGAAACAACACGGAGATATGACCATGTATTTTGATACATGGGGATTTAGTGGGAGTACTATTCAATTGATTATCTCTTTCTTTTAGACCTTTCATACCATTTTTGAGGACAAAAATGGAGTTAAGGAAATGTTATATGGAGTAACCCTTTGGGAGAGGTGTGAACCACCTCTTAACTCATTTAGATGGGCTCACACATGAGTGCCATGTGGCACCCATGTGTAGAGCCATAGGGGACTCATTAATTATGGAAAACGAGAGAGAGACTAACTAGGATACGTACGAGAGAGAGACTAAATGGGAAGGTCCTAAAATTGAGAAAGGTAATATCTTCAGACATTTGGGATACTCTTTAGGTATTGATGTCCCTATTAAAGATAAACTAGCATGGGTTTTATGCAGAGTTAAGTGCAAGATGGAAAAATGGATTGCCTCGCAATCGCCATC
>CM035417.1:172522844-172532844 GCA_020310875.1 Ceratopteris richardii | reverse complement strand
ACAAAGGTGGATGCTTTGTGGAGAACCCTAAGCAAGGGTACAATGTCATAGCAAGAGGAAGGAAGCAAAGGAGACTCTTCACTTTAGAGGTAAACTCTCATTCTGCTCAACATGTCTACTTCACATATGGCAAATGTCACATTATGAATCCTTGGGTGGGAGCACCTTTTGGATGAGGTGACTTGATATGCCACATGGCACTATGTGGTGCAAATTACATGGTAGAGAGGGAGAGACTCACGAGGCGATTGTCTCTCGTCTTGGAAGGAGGCTCGGACGATGGCTAGGTGGCGAACCGAAAATAAACAATCTCTATGTGTGTGCTTCAAAGATGGCGAAGAGTTGCTATGTGTGATTTTTGCTATGATAAAAAGTAGATTGAACCTGATAGCAACAAATAGATTTCAGAGTTGGACATGTGGCACAAGAGGATAGGCCACATCAATATACAAGGAATGAACGAAATCACAAGAAACAAAATCTTAATGACAAGAAGTGTCAAAGGAAGTTGATAATGTTAAAGATTATGCTTTCAAAGTCTTCATTCTCCATGGTCAAATCGAATCATATACAGTGTGGTTAGCAACGGGATGGCAACGTCGTAGGCAACGCGTTAGCAACGTGTTAGCAACGTGAGGAAGTTGCGAACCTAAAGTTGCGATAAAGTTGCCTATAATTCAATTTTTTTAATCAATTTTTTATTATTTTTTTGGATTTTCAATACCCTAACTGTATAAATCCTCTTATAAATGCTTTAATATATGCAAAAACACACATAAGCATTATATATCAACGTTTAAACATTTCATATATAGATCATTTGACGTCGACCACCTGACCTGTATTTCAACTTGGAAATTTGATCACAATGTGAATGCACATTAACTTTTAAGTCAAGCACTACTAAATAGATCACATTTCAAACTTCATAGGAATACTCAATAAATTCACAAATCACCCTTAAAACTTAAATACTCAAGTGACAAGAATGGAGATGGAACTTGGAAGTGAGCAATGAGCACATGCCACAAAATACAATAATCAATTATAATGCAAAATCTAGGTACATGAGTCATCTCAAAAAGTCAAAACAAAAGTCAAGAGTCAAGACAATCATACTATCATCTAAATGTCATAAATACATATCCAATGTCCATAACCACTGATGACTGATCAATGACTCATCAGTCATGACTCATGTGACATGTCCAAATAAATATACAAATATAAGTCAGTCCAAGAGTCAATCATCAGAATCTGACTCAGTATCTGATGAAAACTCATCCTCATCACGCTCATCCTCATCCTCATCCTCTCTACCATGTGGAGCAGAACTAGTAGACGCCCCTGCAAATGCTACGGCTCGTGATCGAGTACGTCTCTGGGAGCGAGTCTCATGCTGTGGCTCGGTCAACTCCTGATATAACATGCTGTAAAGGTCCAACTCCTCTGAAGGTATAGTAGGCATCTCATGGACCTTCTCTATGTCAATGTGGTCAATGTTGACCTGTCGCACATCTGTTGTATGACCTCCACTCTCCAAAAGGCGCAAGTTGCAGTGGCAATATACTAGCCGCTCCAACTGTGCAGTAGATAAGCGATTCCTCTTCTTTGTGTCGAAGAGGGCCCAAGTGCTCCAATTTCTTTCACATGGACTAGCGCTACAATCCTGTGAAAGAACGCGGATGGCAACTGATCTCTGCATGTTCCATAAAAAGTATGCATTATTTGCTTGAATTATGAGTTCAAAATTATGAATTAAAATTTAAATGAAACTTAGAAGTTTGTACTTACTACTTACCAACTCAGGTGCAGATAGGCCATATTTCTTCCACCAAGACACAGGTGACAATTGGCTAGACTGGAGCATGGCGGTATCTTTCCCAAAACTACCCCCATAGTTCCGGAATAGTAGGAGCTGATCCTCAAGTGTCAAGCGCATATCAACATCATCAAGATATAATCTACCTATGTATGAAGTCCATGCACTGTCAAGCTCATGATCCAACATCTGCCTCTCAGTTCTCCATAAGGGGTGTAGAATGTGAGCCATACCATGAATCCGTCGATGGAACCAACCCCATCGATCCCTCCATATAGATCTAATCTCATCAAGCCTATTTATCCAAGAGTCAAGAATCAAGAATCAATGTGAATGCAGGTGACATGTCATTGATGATTGGTAATATAAATAAGAATAATAAAATTTGAGTGTAACATTATCAAAATGCATATGGCATACCTGTCTGAAGAAATAGAAGTGCATCGAGCAAGGGACTCCCAACACGGTCCATATACTCGTAAACGAGGCCTATAGTACTCCCCTCCATGTCAACAATGCGTAGCATGGAGTATAGAGGTTGCATCACTCCCACCAAAGCCTCTACCTCTCTCCAAAAACTGTCACTCAAACATGTAATGCGTACTGACTCTGCTTTACTGCATGTATGGCCACTCCATGCAAGCCACTCCTGAGCAACAACTGTCTGCATAAGTGATTGCCTCACTCGAAGCAATCTCTCCATCACAATGCACATATAAGCAAATCTGGTCTTTGCTGGCCTAAGAAGCTCCAAATCATTGTATGACCTGAAAAAAGGAAAGCAACTTTGGCCTCTTCGTGAACAAGGTGACCACTCTCTGACATGTGGAAAAAATCTCATGTATCCAAGGGACTTTCCCAACATCCTCAATCAATAAGTCTATGCTATGAGCTGCACATGGAGTCCATACATTGGATGGGAACTCCTTCTCTAACATCCGCCCCATGGAAACACAATTACTTCCGTTGTCCGTTATGACTTGGACAACATTCTCCACTCCAATCTCCAAGACTGCCTGTCTGATATGTCCAAAAATGTACTCCCCTGTGATGGATAGGCATGGAGTAGATGCATCAATGGCACGTAGGAACATGGTACCTTTGCAACAATGAACAAGTATATTATATACATTTCTTTTCCTAATGTCTGTCCATCCATCACACATCAAAGTGCAGCCATATTTCTTCCAGGTCTCTGCCATAGGCTCCAATTGCTTTTGCACAATTTATTTTGTTCTTCTCAGCTCACTTCCTCTTAGCTCTTCATAAGAAGGCCCTTCCCACTCAACCCCAAGCCTACTCACCATTTTCATGGCCTCTTTCCATGCGAGAGTGCGCACCACATTAAAACTTAAACCACATTTAATGAAGAGCCTCATAATACCTTGGGTGGCCTCCTGCTTCCCTTTCTTTTGCAAACTAGCCCATATGGATGATGCATGTAGGCTGCCACGACCTGTAGGAATGCTCTGACTCTCCCGTGGTCTCTTTTGCTGCTGCTCTGATGCATGTGCTACCTCCTCTGTCTCCAAGGACTCCTCAACAAGAGGGGCTGAAGGAAACTCCCCTTGAGATGCTTGGGATGAATGTCCTTGAGGAATAGAGCTCTGTGCACTACTATGTGTTTGTGCTGATGTCTAACCCCTCTTCTCATTTCCCGTGCTGCAACCCATTCCAAAAGCTCTTCTTTCATCTTCTCTGGCATTGGTTTAGAGCAAGGACCAACTCCTATACCTCCAAAACGTGCTAAATGTGCTTTTATTCTATATGCCCCTCCTGTCCCTTTGTACCACACAAATTACAGGTCCATCTCTCACTACCTCCTGTTCCAGACTTTCCTTGACTCATGACATATTGCCAATAGCCTTGTTTAGCTCTAGGCATGATGGTTGACTGCTGTAAACTCTCTCTCTCTCTCTCTCTCTCTCTCTCTCTCTCTCTCTCTCTCTCTCTCTCTCTCTCTCTCTCTCTCTCTCTCTCTCTCTCTCTCTCTCTCTCTCTCTCTCCTTGTCTCTGCCCGCAGCCCTGCTGAGTGCTCTGAGTGCTCTGGAATGAAATGAGAAAGGGCCCTCCAGCGGGCCATTTTCGGCCCGCTGGAAGGGCCCTTTTTTTTTAAATTTATACGCAACGCGTTGCGAATACGTACGCAACGCGTTGCGAATACGTACGCAACGCGTTGTGAATGCGTACGCAACGCGACGTTGCGTTGCGTACGTTGCAAAGGTTCGCAACGCGTTGCGTATGCAACACTGATCATATACATATCAAGGTGGAACGGTACGTTAGGTTCGCTACGTACGGTTCGCACACGGTGTCGAGAAGATGGCATACGGTTGGTGGATTAGTTCAACCGCAAAGTCCAACGGCACATGCAGGGTGCTTCAAGCAAGCTCAAATGTCGGGTTCAAATGTCGAGAAGATGGCACACGGTTGGTGGATCAGTTCAACCGCAAAGTCCAACGGCGCACGCAGGGTGCTTCAAGCAAGCTCAGGCGATATAGTGGAGCCTCAAAGAGAATATTATAATCTCAAAACAATTAATCAGATCACTTATACAATTCTTCATCATGAGTTTAATGAGATATGGCAATAAGCATACAGAGAATTGAAAGAGAAGAGATAGAAGAACATTGGAAATTCATAATAATAAGTGTTTGTTCAAATATAAGGAAAATAATGGAAAAAATACAAGTTACCAATTCATCATAGATCATAATGTTGTTCCATAAAGTTCATCAATCGTCAAAATCATCATCAATCGAACCATCGTCATCACCATAGATGTGTATAATTATGTGCACCACTTCAAACAAGAGTAGAGAAATTCCTTCACTTCATAATGTATAGCCTCCATCTTCAAGTGTGTGTAGCCTCCATCCTCAAGCCTTCAAATCTTCAGCCTTCAAGTAGATCACCTAACAAGCTCCAACCAATGCAAGTATCTAATCTTCTTCAATTGATTGATAAACAATGGGCCAAGACCTCCATTAAATAGTTTTTAGAAGTTCCATGCAATGGCTTTATTGAAAAGCTACGATAGAACTTTCAAAACATATCCGCAAAACTTTTGAAAAGCTTATGGCTTTATTTTCCAAAAGCCCTTTCGTATGCGATATGATAAAAAAGCTACAATCCATTATGGAAAAGTATTGCTTGCGTTTTAAATAGCGTTTGTATTGATTTTACAATGTTTTGCTTTTGATTTTAAGTTTACTTTCTTTTTATTTTAATTGCTTTCACACCTACATAGCTTTCAGGTTCATATGGGTATACAAGGGTTCAAGTGAACACAAGTTAATGTGTACACACAAATAAGAGATCTGATAAACCCACCATCAATTTCTGATCTATAAGGGAAACAAACTGCCTTTTTCTCATGACCTTCAAGGTTTAGATGACCTTCTCAACATCCCATGTTACTTCTCCAAAAAGTGTTTCATCCAAGCGATTTCGATATTCTTGGAAATATTGATGTCTTGAAGATCCTTCTGTTAAGGTTTGATGTTTATTGTAGAGATAAAATCTCTATGACAACGGTTTGAGATCCGAACGGAATCTTGAGGTTCAGTACGTTCGGTATGTTGATCATAATTTCACAATTCATAAATGACAAAAATATACAGATATTATATGTTGCATATTCAAGAATCAAGTTATCTAAACAATAATATCAACACTCAACAATGAATTATGACAAACAAGAGTCGTGGCATGCCCAAATCGAGGGAAAAAATATGAAAATGGTGCATAAATTTAAAAATACATTGAACACGTACCGAACGGTTTGGTATGGTTCGGTATGTACCGTACCGTACAAAACGTACGGAAAACTGTACGGTCTGAGTTTTGATCCAACCTTGATAGATATTTCTAGCTATTGTCTTAACTTTTTTCATCGAAGCATTTGAAATCAGAATATTTGATTTTCAATGATAGTCAGCCTTCAAAAACTTTCTTTTCTTTATAGCTTTTCACATTAAAATAATGATTTTTCACATAAATGGATTCGTTTTCCATTTAGAAAGCTTGTTTTTTTATGGATTTAATTGAAACCCATGAATAGCGCTCATAAATAACTTAGATTAAAGACTAAGAGCAATTTTGATGTTCACATCAATCTCTACCAGGGGATTCGTTCAACTTATTCAAGATAATTGACTTGGAAAGAAGTTTTGAGCCCAAGTGCGAGCTCCTCAGCCTAAGTTCGAGCTACTATTTGTGGAGTATCTTAGCATGAGCCTTAGCCCCTTTTCGTAAAGATATTTCAGCTTTCAACCTTTTCCTTTAAGGGAATTCCCACTCATAGAGGAATTTTAAATTCAACTTCAATCCCAACTTCAGCAAATTATTTTCAATTCATATTCAGCTTTTTGTAGAGAATGTTCTGCTCACGCTCATGGAGTTGATGTAATTTCAGATTCTGGACATACCCGATTTTGCACCATTATATTGTTTCAATATTTCTCCACTATGTGGTCTTGCCTCTTTAGTGTACAAGACAGATAATTCTCTAAATGTGCCTATTATAGGGGGGTGATTCTCTCAATGTGCTTATTTCTGAAGTAATGCTACAAAGGATTTCAAAAAAGTTGGTCCTCACAAGCTTCAATGTTTCTTCATCAACTTCAAGTAATCATAAGTCTATCAATATAAGATATGTAAAAGATCTAGAACTTCACGGGCTATTCTTTGTTCAGTCATTTCTCTATTCTCAATATATTTGATAGTTGTATTCAACAAAAAATATTCAAGTGCAAAGAAAAATTGGAATCATCATTGGAACCAAAGTTGAAGGACGTTGTCAATATTGACGAGTATTCTTTAAGAAGTCTCCATATTCTATGATCGAGTCAACTTATGGATTTTAAAATAATGGTTTGATAACTCATGAATCTATATATGTTAAACTTATTTCCATTTCAGTAGTCTCATGATCTTGTTTGTCTCTATCCTCGTGATAAGTATTCATGCAACAAGAGGAAGGATCTACATTTTATCACTTGATTTAGATCAATCCAATCTCCTCAAGCGAATACAAGGTGGAAAGATACATACAGCATGATATAGGTATGTACATATGAAATGCAAATCTATACTAAATGAATTTAAAGGTACCTAATCAATACATACCTTTTATAAAATATAAAATTAAACACACATATCTCAAAGTATTTGATAGAAAACTATCTATGAATCATTTGAGTTTCTAAATATAAATCCAACAGCCATGATTGGTCAATTAAAAAATTAACAATAATTGATCATGTACACTAAGTGCACAATGTTGGATCCACACTACATACATAGTATTGCATACATGCACATTGCATATTGCACGTGACATGTCATGGCTCATGATAGTAAATACATAACATAGTACGCAAAAATGGTGTTTTTGGGCCCAAGAAATGGATCCACCATTTCCAAAAAATGCAACTCTTGAGTATCTATGACATAAGAAAATGAGCCTTGTGTTACAAATGGACAAACTATAGACAAAATTATGAAGTACACGCCGTTACAATAGTTTGCATTATATAGATGATCTTAAATGTCATAATTTAAAGTGCAATTTGTATTCCACATTACTCTTTGGTTGGATACGATAAATAGAATTTATATTTCCTCCATAAGTTCAGAGTTATCCAAACTTACGAACTCAAGATAAAGAAAATAAACACAAACACGTAAGAAAAAACCAACAACCAAAGCAAGAGGCTACGTAAAAAATAAGATCAATATATATCATAAAAAATACAAACAAGAAAGAAAGCCAATACAAAATGAACAAAAGAATAATAATAATAATAATAATAATAATAAACAAATTTTAAATTTAAAAAATATAAATATAAAAAAATTATACTAATATGTATGAAAAAACATATTTTAAACAATAACAAAAACAAAACAAAAAGTGCACCTCCAACTTCTATGTGTGGTCAAAACAAGAAGTATCAAAACTAAACTTTATCATGCATAGCTTGGACAATTAGCTATGACATCCCTACTCACATCATCAATGCCCATCAACTGCTTCTATGTTTGTCAATGGAAAAGGAAAGATCTTGCTACAATGTGACAACATGAATATGAGTGGCTGCAATAAAAGGATTCACCTGATTCAATTGTCTCATAAAGTGGAATTCTAATGCAAATAGTTTTGGCATAAGAGTTAATCACGATATGTTTCTAGTGCTTGAGATTGGTGGACATTGGACACTTGGATTATTTCTCCGAATATAGTATTATTACCACATAGAATCTATCAAGCATGTCCATATCATCTGTTTCCTTGTGAGACTATCCATATGTGCATGCATGCATGCACACACAGGCATGAACCTACCGCCCCATGCATGCATCATCCACTTACCTCATATAAGTATCTTAATGCACATGTTCATGCATGGGCAAATACACATAGCATATACCTATCATAAACATAGACAAATATAGGCATGGATACAATAGTCAAGGGAGTGGGTGGGTAGATGTGTGAGTGTAGAGGTGGGTGGGTGAGTAGGTGGAGACATGAATGCTTACTCACTATTAGCAGTAGATACGTCATACTGTGTTGGTCGTATGATCGTTTGACAGTCATTTATTTAAATATTGATTCTTGAGCATGTGATCATGGAATCTACTTCATTACGGAAATTTGTGACCAATGATCTATTTAAACTTTTATGTAGATATATACTGACTACACTAAGTACATGCATATTACATCGCACATAATGCATATTGCAGTACATACATACAAAATTGTATAAAATATCTCTTATGTATATACTAAATAGAGTGAATGAGAGAGGATAGCCCTAGTGAAAGAGGACAGCATTGCTTTACTCCAATAGTACAATTGAACCCTACCAATCGTGGTTAACATCTCATATCTCCATATACATATACTTGCTCATGCAAAGAATAGATAGCCCAAATCATATCATCTGGGATGTCAAAAATCTATACAACATCAAATGCTCTTTTCTTGGACTTCATGTTCAAAACTGTGCAAATCAATAAAGGAATGATGGTCGCTTCTCCTGAATCTGGACTAACCATAAGGTCCATGGCAGGACAATCTAAAGAAGCCTGAATTGATCCACTTAATTTTGCTCACAATTTTACCTGCATTACTGCTAACTTATACACATCAGAAAACAGCTTGCAAGAAATCTAAAAAAGCTTCCCTTCCTTATGCTGGATGATTTATTCTGAATTCCAAAAATGTTGCTTCATTACCTCTGTAGATTTCAAACCTAATAGCATGGATATCAGTGATCACAGACCATGTTCTTCACCTTATGAACCTGATACTTGAATTCTTATTCATTTAGCTCCATGCTGGTGTTATGAGATTATTTGTATATATTGATTGATAATTGTTGATTCTCCTCAAGGGAAAAAGGGGGAAAAAAATAAAAAAAGAAATATGCATACTGATTAATCGGTACAGCATAAGTTCATACTGAATACAAAAACGTACTGAATGGATCAGTATGTACATATTGATCAAACTTTAATCCAGTCAATTCGGTCATTATTTCAAAAAACAGGTAGTAGTTAGACAAGACTATAGAACATCTATGTTCGTTAGCTCAGATCTTCCCTCTTAGCCCCCAAGGCAAACAAATGAATGCAATGTGATATAACAGAAGTAATAAGGATCTGAAGTTCATAGTCAACCTATTCTGTATGTCAGGAGGTAATCCAAGTAAGCGGTTCAGAAAGCGTGCCACATCATGGATGTCTGATTCTGGGATTCTTCCTGAAGGCTTCTCAAATTCCTTTTCTGGATTCTCACCTTGAAATAAAAAAGGCAAAATTCATACAATTAGTAGATCATGCAAGACCCAAGATATTTCTGTATGCATAAGTATATATATTAGTGTGACTGAACAGCATGAACATAATATGATAGCAATAAGAAACATGAAATTTTCAGCAAGCAAACACTCTTCCTGATCATATCACCATAAATTACAGAGAGAATATGGCATGTGTCTGCTCTATCTTGTGGACGGCGGCCCAAAACTTTACTAAAAACCTTCTTATCCAATTCACCAAGTCACCATAAATTACAGAGAGAATATGGCATGTGTCTGCTCTATCTTGTGGCCGGCGGCCCAAAACTCTACTAAAAACTTTCTTATCCGATTCACCAAGTCAAGC
>CM035417.1:172515344-172517844 GCA_020310875.1 Ceratopteris richardii | reverse complement strand
TTGAAGCTTTGGAGCAAAATATTCAAGGTGTGCGAGGAAGCACGTACTGAGGCATGGGAAAAAAACTTATTCCATACATCCAAATTCCAGTTTCCTTTATAATATACCACTGCATTCTTCAAAAGTTGCCAGAAAATTTTAGACCATAGAGGCTTAAAAGAAGAAGTAATATGCATAATAAAGGCCGTTCGCCGCGCCATTATATGTGCATGAAGATGTAGAATTCCAAGGCAGCCCCTGGGCTTGGGCTGACAAACATACCTCCAAGCTGAGAGCACCAATGCACGATTATGTTTTCTATTCCACAAGAAATCTTTTACCAACCAATCAAAACCTTGAAGATGACATTTTTTCCAATCCAACAATAGCAAGTAATACATGAGATAAGGTTGCATAAAAGCTTGGGCTATTCTTATTCTGATATGTAAGGGCCATTGCGAAGCTCGCCACAACTCCATTTTAGTTCTGACTTTACATAGTACCCAGCGTATTTTATCCTTGATGAGAACATTTATACCCAATGGATACCCAAGATGCCGAAAGACACTACCTGTATCAACTTTAAGACCATGCCAAGGAAGGGATTCAAAGTGCCGCGCAAAAATGTTGACAAGAACAGATTTCCCCATATTAATGCAAAGAGAAGAAGCCTCCGAAAAAGGATCCAAACAAGCAAGAATGTTCTGAACATTCTCTGCATCTGCTTTTGCAAAAATGAAAGTGTCATCTGTGAATCCGACTTCAACATGAGAGCTTCCAAACATTGAAATGCCATGAATAAGATTCGAGTTCAATTTAGCCTCCAATAAATAAAACATTGGAGTGGAAGCTAATGCATAGAAAAGAGGACTCAAAGGACATCCTTGACGCACAGAGCGCTCTATGACGAAGGGCGCAGAAAGCCTTCCATTAATCTCCACATGCGATACACTGTCTTGACCCAAAATGTAAACCAAACGACAAAACTTACGGCCAAAACCCACCTTCCTAAGCACCACTGCAATGAAATCCCAACGTATACGATCAAAAGCTTTCTCAAAGTCAATTTGCATACGAACCACTTCTTGATTCGAGAAAACAGCATTCGAGAAAACAGCATACTCCATCATCATTTGAGTAAAAAAAAATATTATCATAAATCGATCTTTTATGAACAAACCCAATCTACGAGGGATGAACCACAGTATGAATAATCGGTTTGAGCCTCATAGCAAAAATCTTAGCAAATATTTTATAGATAATATTCATCATTGTAATGGGCCTCCAATCCCCAATCTTTCTGGGTATCTCCACCTTGGGAATAAGCTTAATTTTCCCCTGTTTAAATGAAAAAGTCATCTTTTGATTACTCCATATCTCATTGCATGCTTCCAGTATTAAAGTCTTAAGAGAGGACCAAAACGCCATAACAAACTCCTTGGTGAGACCATCTAACCCTGGTGCTTTTCCGTTCCTTAAGAGACTGAAGAGCCATGAGAACTTCTTCTTCAGTTATTAACTTTCCACAATTATCAGCCGTTCGTGAATCAATGATTTGCGGCGTATAGGCAAGAGATTTCTGAATTGATGTGAGCCAAGCATGAGAGGCTGAAAATAAGGCAGCAAACAACTTTTCAAAGTGCTATGTGCATGCATGAGCTATAGAATTCCCATCCTGCAAAATTTGCCCATTAAACTCAAGTGAAGAAATGGCATTGCTTGCACGTTTAGCACGCAGAAAGTCGAAAAAGCATTTTGAATTAGCATGAAGATCATTAACTTCCATACGCCTGGCTCGAACTTTAGAAGACTCAATAGCATTGTTCTCTATTAAGTGCAAGCATCTGTAGGCATCACACAAGTGAGCATGATCCCTCTCCGAGAGCATTTGTCCAGAATCCACCTTCTCAGTCATTAAGAGAATGAGATGCTAAGCTTCTCCTTTCGCCGCCTTCAAAGTGTTAGCGAAATATTTACCGCAATCTCTAATCACATCTTGCATGCCCGCCACCAGAGATTCCCACTCCATCCATGGCGAAGCCTTTAAAAAGAGTACTCTGAAAATCAATTTCTCAACACTAGCCTTAAACATAGAAGTTTGTAACCAAGCAAGATTCACCCTCAAAGGAATTCTATGAAACTTATCTGGTATGCAAGAGTTCCATTCTACTCCGCAAAGAGACACCAAAAGTGGGTTATGATCAGAAAGCAAAACCGTAGCATCAACCCACATTGAAGACATGGCATTCAACAAAGAACTATGGGAGTAATAACATCTATCCAATCTGCTCATAGCTTTCCTATGCGATCTAGAATGAAACGTATACGGAATTGTGTGACCACCAATATAACCCCATAAATCTTTGCAATTCAGAAAATCCAAGACTTCATTCCAAATAGAGTTCTCCTGTGAAGAAATAAGAGAAGCAAAAGTCGTGCAGTCCATTCCGCATCAACCATATTAAAATCCCCACACATGAAAATACGAGCGTCTGACCATACATGAAGTTCCGCACAAGAA
>CM035417.1:172459723-172492223 GCA_020310875.1 Ceratopteris richardii | reverse complement strand
GTGTGGCCTCTCTTTTAATGTTGCACGCACACCCGCATGGAAGGAAGCCATGGAGTTAGTGAGCACATTAGGATATCGATGGAGCGGTCCTTCATATGAGGAGTTGAGGACTAGTGAGCTACGCAAAACAAAAGATATAGTGGAGAAGCAGTTAGAGCCGATGATGGGCACATGGGAGAAGTATGGATGCACTATTATGTGCGATGGATGGACAGACATCAGGAAAAGGAATGCATATAACATACTAGTGCATTGTTGCAAAGGCACTATGTTCCTTCGCGCCATCGATGCATCAGAGCCTGGACTTACAGTGACAGGTATGTATAGGTGAAATTTCAAGTTTTAATTTTAAGATACGCATTTGAATTTTGCATATGCTATATATATGTATTATGTATGTAGTATGTACTATGTACTATGTACATGGCTGATTTGGTGTAATTTTTGTGTCACAGGTCAAGTTATATATGGTCATATCCGCCAGGCTATTATGGATGTCGGTCAAAAGAATGTTGTGCAAGTCATTACCGACAATGGAAGTAATTGTGTGGCCATGGGTAGATTGTTAGAGGCAGAGTTTCCCTCCATTGTGTGGACCCCATGTGCCGCACATAGCATTGATCTTTTGATAGAGGATCTTGGAAAGATCCCTTGGATTCATTCTATTTTTTCCACCTGCCATAAGGTGGTCTCTTTGTTCACAAAGAGACCAAAACTATTAGCTATTTTCAGATCATACAGTGAGTTGGATATCCTAAAGCCTGCGAAGACCAGATTTGCTTACATGTGCATAGTGATGGAGAGACTACTTCGGGTGCGGCAGGCTTTGATGCAGACAGTTGTGTCTACAGAGTGGACTGCCTCGGATGGACACACTACCCCGAGAGCAGATTTTGTACGGATTACATGCTTGTCGGATTCATTTTGGAGGGATGTAGAGGCACTTGTGCGTGCCATACATCCATTATATTCTGTCCTTCGCATCGTTGATATGGAGGGGAGTACATTGGGACTCGTCTATGAGTTCATGGATCGAGTTGGCGAGTCCCTTTCACGTTGCCCACATTTGACATTGGACAGGTATTTATTAAGTTATTACTTATTACTTTGAATTTTTGACACTTAAAATTCTTATTATATTAAAAATTAGTCTCTAAAATTTATTATTTCTTTGTTTATAGGATTGAACAGCTTAAGGCTGTGTGGAGGGATCGATGGGATTGGTTTCATCGCCCGATCCATGGGATGGCACACTTATTGCATCCCTTATGGAGATCTCAGCAGGCCATCGTGGATGAGGAGCTCTTGAGTGCATGGAACACATATGTATATAGGCTTTATCCAGCTGATGTAGAGTTGCGACTTCAGTTGGAGAGACAGCTCTTGGTATTCCAAAATGGTGGTGGCCATTTTGGAAAGGATACGGCTTGTTTGAGATCTGCTCAGTTGCGGCCAGTATCATGGTGGGAGATGTATGGTGCTAGTGCTCCTCAGTTGGTAAGTACTAAGTCAAAAGTCTTTAGTGTACTGTGTGACATGTGATAAATATGTATTATGATTTATGTACTAATTATTTTTTTAATTATGTTGTAATGCAGAGAGAGTTAGCTATTCGTATCCTTTCACAGGACTGCAGCGTAAGTCCTTGTGAAAGGAATTGGAGCACATGGGCCCTCTTCCATACAAAGAAGAGGAACAGATTATCTACAGCGCAGTTGGAGCGGCTAGTTTATTGCCACTGCAACTTGCGTCTCTTGGAGAGCGGCGGACATACAGGAGATGTGAGGGAGGTCAACGTGGACACAGTAGATATAGAGAAAGTCAGAGATATTCCAGATATTCCTCCAGAGGATCTGGACTTATATACTATGCTTTACCATGAGTTGACCTTACCTCAGCATGATACCAGATCATCTCGGAGCCACAGAGGACCTAGTGGTAGTGGTGATGCATCCACTAGTAGCCGACCACATACCACTACTACTAGGGATGATGATGATGATGATGATGATGATGATGATGATGATGAGAGTGATGATTTGTCATCTGACACCATGTCAGAGTGACAGAGTTTGATTATTGACATTTGAGGCTTTGACATTTCATGTTTGACATTTGGTATTTCATGATATGTATTTACTATTGTGATGACAGTGCTCATGACTCACTTGTGAGTCGTGACTTTATATTTATCATTTGCCACTTATGATTTATGCCATGCGTCATGATTCATATGATTTATGATTTATCATTTGTCATAGTGATCTCTATTGTTTTATTTTGATGTATGAACGATGATATGATCATGTGACATGTATGTACTTACTACTATGATGCCAGGTGTTATCATTTATATTATAAATCATGATGTTTATTGTAATTTGTTAAAAGTTAGAAGTTAGAACTTACTACTTAGAAACTAGAAACTTGAAAGTTAAGTGTTATGATCATTATGTTGTTAGAAATTAGAATCTAGAATCTAGATGATGATGATGTTATGATTATTGATGTTATGATTGTATTTGAATTTTGATATAATGATGATGTATTTGAGATAATTGTATTTGATATAATCTTAAGGCTGTGACATGTGTGGAGGGTTATGATATAATCACGAGTCACGACCAAGTTCCAACTTTCAAGTTAGATTGATAATCTCTATTATCTATGATATATCTTATATTGTAATAAGTATTTTATGGTATATATAGTCATATCCCACCTTATTACATATCATAGGACCCAAAATATGTGAAAAAAACATATAAAAATTTTGAAAAATAAATAACTTTATCGCAACTCCTAGGTCAAGACGTTGCCCTCGTTGCTAACCCGTTGCTAACCCGTTGCCGTTGCCGTTGCGAAAACGTTGCTTTCCACTATGTTATGGACACATCCAGGGTGCCTCGAGGAGGTGATGGAGGGCAGAGACATTATCTTCTTGACAGAGACACACGAGAGCCCGGGGAGGAGCCTACCGAGGATTGAGGGCTAGATGTGGGAGTCAGCTCACCGCCGCCAGATGAGACAGCACACCACACGGGGATCAGGAGGAGTACCCGTGCTCTATAGACAGTCGTTACAGCACAGGAGAGAGCAGCGTACTTCGCCGTATGCTAAATTGCACCCATTGTTTCACGCTTCACACATTCCCCTGAGCAGCTATCAGGAGGGGAGGGACCAGACACCACATCGCCATATGACTGCCTTAGTGACACGATTATGGAGTATACCGGGATGGGTGAAGTCTTCCTTGTAGGAGACTTCAATGCCCGCACTCAGAGCCACCAGTGTGATATCTACGACTTTGACGACCCTGAGATGCTTCGTACCATAGAGGACATGCCTACACTCAGAGCCTCAGTCGACACCGCCACACCCACCTTATATGGCCGACACTTACTCCAGATGGGAGCAGCACACCGTCTCGTTATATATAATGGGATGGAGAGCTGGCCCACCTCGCGCGGTCTCACCTGCATTCCACCCACGACACCACAGGGGGGCAGTGTGGTAGACTATGTTATCGGACCTCCGGAGGCGACACATCTGATCACCTCATTCACTATCCCACCCTTACCGATTGGAGCTGATCACGCATATCTTGCCCTATCCATTCGCGGCTCACCATGCATACCCCACCCCGTCACCATACAGCCACGAGCCCGTACCACCATTCACTTTAGACATGAGCTAGCACATATCTATAGCTCCCATGTTCGAGAGCGCATCTACTCCCTTGATCCCTCTGCCTCCTTGGACACCCTCACCGCCCACTTCTCCTCGATCCTCCATACATCCGCTACTCTCAGCTTCCCATACACCACCCACAGCATTGCACATCCGACACGACTGGGGCATACACCCCAGAATAGATGGTACGATGAGGAGTGTAGGCGACTATACCGACATCTCAGAGCACAGAGTATCTTTGGATCCATCACAGAGAGGGAGGCACGACGACAGATGCGAGCCCTCACACGCCGGAAGCGGCGAGCTTTCGAGGAGCGACAGGAGGCAGAGTTGATCGACCTTCTCATGAGTAGGGATTGTGCCACCGCGTGGAGGGCACTACGTGAGCCACGTCCACCTACACCCATAGCAGATCCTTCGACTTGGCACACCTACGCCCAGAGGTTATATGACGTCCCAGGACAGCCACCATTACCGATTCCTTCCACACCGCGTCCGGTGATATCCACCCTCTTCAGAGCAGGCATGGTACGACAGGCCATCCATAGGCTACAGCATGGCCGTTCAGCAGACCACACGGGGCTACAGGGAGAGCACTTTATATACGCAGCAGATGTAGTTTCCCACTTGATCGCCCATCTCTTCAACCGTGCTTTGGTTGAGGGATTACCCGACTCATGGACTATGCATACCATTACGCCTATCCATAAGTCCAGCGATATGATGGACCGAGGGAACTACAGGACTATTATGATAGGCCATATCCTGGCCAAGATCTATGGGGCAGTACTAGAGGCAGAGCTCAGTACACACATTGAGGCAGCGGGGATCAGAGCACCCGGCCAGGCAGGCTTCCGCCGCACTTTCTCCACCATCGACCACATCTTCGTGCTTCGTTGCTTGATTGAGAGCGAGAAGGCGAGGAAGCATAGACTATACTGTTGCTTTGTGGATTTCCACAAAGCCTTCGACATGGTCCCTCGAGAGAGACTACTACGGAGGCTCCAGGATTTACAGCTTCCATCAGACATGCTATGGGCCATCCACGCTTTGTACGCACGAGTCACAGGCAGGGTACGCTACCCCGGCGGTCTATCAGACAGCCTTGTTAGCACCATTGGTGTGAAACAAGGTTGCCCTCTCTCACCCACTCTCTTCGGTCTCTACATCGACGAGATCACGGAGTATATACAGCGAGCAGGAGGGCGAGGAGGAGACCTCGGAAACACGACAGTACATATCCTATTATATGCTGATGACATTGTCCTGCTCTCAGAGTCACATGAGGGGTTGCAGTCACATTTATAGGCGCTCGATACCTTTTGCATGGAGAGAGGACTCACAGTGAACCTTGGCAAGACCAAGGTCATGATCTTCCATACCTCCAGGACAGTACGCCATCGCGCCTCTTTCACAGGAGCTGGAGGACATATTGAGGTAGTGGACTCCTACGTCTACCTAGGTATCACCTTCTCGGGCAGCACAGGGGTATTCTCCATGGCACAGGCTGCGAGAGATAGATTGACGCGAGGTTATGCGGCACTTGCAGGATTGGAGAGACGCTGCTTTCAGACACATTTTCAGGAGCCCCGGACTAAGGGGTGGCTCTTTGACACTCTAGTGACACCCGCATTGATGTACGCAGCAGCAGTATGGGCACCAGGGATCACAGAGGCGATGTGGACGCAGATTGAGAGGCCCCAGATCACCATGATATCACGCTTGCTGCGCAGCAAGCCCTCCGTTCCACATGACATTATACGAGCTGAGCTTGGCACACCACCGATGCTAGTGGAGGGCCTCTTCCAGTTGGTGACCTTTATTCTGAGAGTCACAGAGCTCCCCACTAGCCGACTCACCAGGCTTGCATTTGAGAGCTCTAGACATTTGGCAGAGACAGGGCATGAGAGAGTATGGTATGCACAGACTTACCGATGGTTAGCAGACCATGGCATGAGCATTACGGATCTCCCCCCTTTTCAGTATGACCTCTCTTCCCCCCACATTACCCTCTCTCGTTCGGAGAGGAATAGGATCATCCGTCAGGACCTACTACAGATACACGTCAGGGAGACATGGATAGCACCACGGGAGCCTCTTCCCACAAAGAGGCAACACTACAGAGAGCACTTCCTGACTGTGATAGCGGATGGTTTCATTCAGAGACCACGATACATGGATACATATATGGCACCAGCTGAGAGAGTGGCCATTGGGCAGCTCAGAGTATCATCACACCATCTCGAGATTGAGATTGGGTGAGCCACACATACCCCCAGGGATGAGCAATTATGCAGGATATGTAGAGAGGAGGTGGAGGACGAGGAGCACTACACATGTAGATGCCAGGCATATGAGGACATCAGAGACCGCTACCCACAGCTCTTCAGGGGGCCTAGAGAGATCAGGGCTTTATTGGGGACAGAGGATCAGCGCCCTCTAGGTCGTTTCCTAGTAGAGCTCCAGCACCGTCGCGCATCACTCCTCCAGCAGCAGATGGAGATACACCTGACCCCCCCCCCCCCCCCCCCCTTCAGACTTATATTACAGATTTTTTCAGACCCACATACACTCGAGGGCCCAGCTCGATGCGGGGTGTCACATTACACAGAGCAGAGGAGCTTAGACGACAGCGTCGACGACCGAGACCCCTTGTCCGGAGAGCTCGTCCACATCAGAGAGAGATTCAGGCGATTCACGCACGCCATGACATGGAGATACAGAGACGTCAGCAGTGCACCCCTATCGATTTGGACGCCCAGAGCATTTTGAGGATCGCCATGATGCCTTACCCACCGATGCATTATATCCTACACCCACTCCAGGCATTTAGGCGGTTGTGATACCATGGAGCCTCCCCTCCCTATGCATATCATATTTGTATCTCACCCATTGAGCATATAGAGTGCATACCCATAGCACCCCACACCCTTGATACCAGCTACTATCCCTCCTTTTATACCCGTTTGCAGTACTCACAATTTATTTTCGTTTTGGATCACAGTGGATTGGATCATACTGATGTATATGTTTTGTCTCATAGGCCGATTTTGGCCTCTAATAGACCTTAAAAAGTCTTTCTTTCTCTCTCTCTCTCTCTCTCTCTCTCTCTCTCTCTCTCTCTCTCTCTCTCTCTCTCTCTCTCTCTCTCTCTCTCTCTCTCTCGTCTCTCTCTCTCTCTCTCTCTCTCCTCTCCTCTCTCTCTCTCTCTCTCTCTCTCTCTCTCCTCTCTCTCTCTCTCTCTCTCTCTCTCTCTCTCTCTCTCTCTCTCTCTCTCTCTCTCTCTCTCTCTCTCTCTCTCTCTCTCTCTCCCCCCCTCCCCCCCCTCCCCCCCTACGTGCAGAGCATTCTGAGGCTCACCACGATGCCTTACCCACCGATGCATTATATCCTACACCCACTCAGGCGATTCATGCACGCTATGACATGGAGATACGGAGACGTCAGCAGCGCACCCCTGTCGATCTCGACGTGGAGAGCATTCTGAGGCTCGCCATGATGCCTTACCCACCGATGCATTATATCCTACACCCACTCCAGGCATATAGAGGGCTATGACACCACCCACCCTCCCCTGAGCCTATGCATTTGGCAGAGATAAATAAGATAAACTGAACCCTCAATTCAACCCTACAGGAATGAATAATTCAACACACGTTCACAAAACCCTTAACATCCACCTTGTTACCTGGTCAATAATATCATCTAATGGATTATTTGGAAGGTCAAATGATCTTATAGCATCTAAGCACCTGTGCTTGCGTTCAAGTGCTTTCTCATATCTGCAAAAATAATTTTATCATCAATAATTACCCAAAGAAGAATACATGCACCCCAGAAAAGCTTATTTCATGTACCTATCCTTTACCTGGCTTGGAGTTGACCCACATATGTACGTTGTGCTTCATCACAAGAAGGGCACCTCCATTCAGTACATGTGCCAGTTGACCCTACTGGTAGGCACACAAAATGAGCTGAAGCATCACAATCTTGGCATTCTATTGAGACTTTTTTGGGCTGGAAAAGCATTGGCAGTAAAATATAAGTACCCTAAAGAATCATGAGCCATTTACGATATTAGAAGTAGATTACCTACATCTTCTGAACAACAGATTTTGCAGATCCTAGGACCTTCATTGCTCTCTCCTGACTCTGCATCAGATTCAGCTGCAAACACCAGCACAAGGCTTCCAATTATATCTTTTCTTGAACTTCCCTTACATGTTGATACTTCCCAATCCAATCTCCGAGCATTACCTTTGCAAATTTTGCAAAAGCACCCCCTACTCTCTTCTCAATCCTGGCTGTCCCTCCATCCGAAATCCTCTTTCCTCCCACAGGCCACCACTCTCTCTTCTCTTCCCACCTACACTCATACTCAATGCTGAAAAAGGGATGTTTGCATTGGAATGTGTTTGAGAATGATGAAAAGTGTATTCATCCTTACAGCACCTTGCAAACCTCTCAAATGCTTTGTAACTTCCAACTGAGAATCCACTTAGCCACACTTAACATCTATCCGCCTCTGTGCTACAATCAATGATTCTCAAACACACTGTTTGCATCTGGCAGTCGTAAACCCCCCCCCCCCCCCCCCCCCAAAAAAAAAAAAAAAAACAAACAAACAAATTGCCCAATATTGACCACTTGTAAGCTCGCAACCCACTTCAATGACCTATAAATTCTTCTCGCAACAATACAAGTAACTGTTCTCTTTGAAGTAATTGCTCTAAAGCTCATGCCTAGGTGGTCAACATTTTCCACATTGCACAGATGCCTAAATGCACTCACTTTGCATTCATGGCCCTGGCCAATAGCCAGTAGAACACATATAGCACATTTGTGTATACCTTCATGAGCTCATATTTATCCAGACTTACGAATTAAAGGTAATGAACACAAACACAAACATGTAAGAAAATACAACAAGAACAAGAGATCGCACCAAAAAAAAAAGGATCAATCTAAAAAAATACACAAACAAAAAGAAAAATCTAAAATGAAAAGATAAAATAAAAGACTATAAATAAATTACTAAACAAAAAGCAAAACGATCGATTAAATTTTGTATAAATGGAAAATAATAAATTGAAAATAAATTTTCTTCCAGAAAACTTTTATGAAATAATGATAAGCTTTAATTTTTTCCCTGAAATCAGAAACTTGAAATAAAGAGAAGGAAAAAGTGCATCTTCAAAATCTATGTCTGTCGATAACAAGAACTATCAGAATCCATACTTTATCTGATATCATGCATAGCTTAAACAAGGAGCTATAATATCTTTACACATGTAATCAATTCCCTAGAGCAAGTGCAAGCTCCAATAGAGAGATTGTTCACATGAAGACTCTTCTAAAAAGGCCAACAAGCTGAATATGGTGCTGACTGCTCAAAGGAATTGTGAGACTCACTGGACCTATCGTTAGACAGGAGGAACAACAAGCATCAGAATGATCAAATAACCTTTTGTTCAACTCTCACGGAAAGAGAATCATGATTTGAGACTTGAGTGTAAAGAAAAGTGACCCTTTCTTTACAAAATAATTCCTGTAAGTGTTTGAATTGCCACAATAGCAGGTTATAATGTCCATCTATTGAGCAAGTTCATCACCATATGGACCTCGTAACAGAATACAATCTATTCAGCATTCCATATAAATGTTCCTTTATCCTCATTCCATGACAAACAGCAGATGGTTTCATAGTCAGGCCTAGATATGGATAAAAATTTATCACATGGGGATACGATCTTCTATTGATCAGATACATACAATCTTCCCATCAGCTGGAGATCGAGACTGGAAGATGTAGCGGAATTCCAGCAGAGGATAAGACATGTCAGATATGTCATAGGGAGCCAGAGACACAGCTGTAGTACATATTTTACTGCCCAGCATACTAGGAGAGATCACAGAGATGGAGGCTAGAAGACATATGAAGACCCTCACACACCGAAATAGACGGGCCTTCGAGGAGGCACATGAGCTTTAGCTATACCGCCTACTTATGAGCAGGGATTGCATTGCTGCATGGTGCACTCTACGAGAGCCACGATCAACCACATCTATTGGAGATCCACAGATTTGCCATGAGTATGCTGAGAGACTATATGAGATACCTGGACAGCCTCCCATTCATAGTTGCATCGCAACGCGTTGCGAACGGTCTGCAACTTCGCCACCGCAACTTCGCAACGTTGCTACGTTCGCAACGCGTTGCGTTGCATTCATTTTTTTTTTAATCCAAAAAATACCAAAAATCATATTTTTCTTAAGAGGGATAGAAAATTATCTATAATCTTATTCCAAATCTTCAAAAAATGTGCAGAACTAGGAAGACCCTAAAAGCTTTAGAGGAGCACAGATTCGTTTATATATGATTTTGGGCCTTATCATCTTGAAATAGATTAATATTTTGGAAATCATAGGCGACGTTGCTTTCCACCATGGTATTTACTATTCTGGTGGCACTTGTGACTTCATATTTGTCATTTGCCACTTACGATTTATACCATGGCTCATGATTTGTCATTGTGATTCTCTCTCTCTCTCTCTCTCTTTCTTTTTGTATGTGTGTGTGTATGTGTGTGTGTATGTATGTATGTATGTATGTATGTATGTATGTATGTATGTATGTATGTATGTATGTATGTATGTATGTATGTATGTATGTATGTATGTATGTATGTATGTATGTATGTATGTATGTATGTATGTATGTATGTATGTATGTATGTATGTATGTATGTATGTATGTATGTATATATATATATATATATATATATATATATATATATATATATATATACATACATACATACATACATACAATTTTATGGTATATATAGTTATATCCCCTCTTATTATATATCATGGGACCCAAAATACCTAAAAAATATATATATAAGTTTTTAAAAATAAATAACTTTATCGCAACGCCTAGGTCCAAACGTTGCCCTCGTTGCTAACCCGTTGCTAACGCGTTGCCGTTGCCGTTGCTAAAACGTTGCTTTCCACTATGCTCCCATTCCCCAGCCACCCGAACCCCGTCCTACTCATTCCTCTTTCTTCACAGCAGAGATGATCCCGAGGGCCATTGCGCGGCTCCAGCATGGGCGTTTGACTTACCACAAAGGACTACAGAGTGAGCACCTCATATATACT
This sequence comes from Ceratopteris richardii, assembly GCA_020310875.1. Taxonomy (NCBI): domain Eukaryota; kingdom Viridiplantae; phylum Streptophyta; class Polypodiopsida; order Polypodiales; family Pteridaceae; genus Ceratopteris; species Ceratopteris richardii. The sequence continues at coordinate 172,481,366 of CM035417.1, read as the reverse complement.
GCCTCCACTATAGCTCCATTGATTGCACATGTCTTCAATCGGGCTATAGGGGAGGGCTTCCCAGAGGAGTGGACGAGGAACACCATTGTACCCATCCACTAATCTGGCGACACCCTGGACCCAGGAAACTACAGGACTATCATGATTGGTCACACCATGGCCAAGCTTTATGGGGCAGTTCTTGAGGCAGAGCTAAGTTCATATGCAGAGATGGAGGGGCTATGAGCACATGGTCAGGCAGGTTTCCGATGGGCTTTTCCGGTGTCTCCTCAGCCTGGGGATACCATCGCGGATGATTTGGGCCATCTACACACTCTATGCGCGGATGACTGGGAGGGTTCGATGCCCAGGGGGACTATCAAAAGTCATTGCTAGCAAAGTTGGTGTTAAGCAAGGCTGCCCACTCTATTCGGGCTCTACATCAACGAGATTGACGACTACATCCTACGAGCTGGCACTGAGGGTGGAGACCTAGCATGTACACCTATACACATTCTATTATATGCTGATGATATTGTATTGATTTCAGAATCCACCGAGGCTCTAGAGCGACACTTGGGTTCCTTGGATGAGTTTTATATACAGAAGCGGTTGATTGTAAACCTTGGCAAGACCAAGGTCATGATCTTCCACACCTCTCCTAAGGTGCGGAATGGAGCACGGTTCACCTGAGCAAGTGGACAGATAGAGGTGGTCACCTGATATGTCTACCTAGGGGTGACATTCACAAGCCTCCCTGGTCCCTTCAGTATGAGACAAGGAGCCATTGATAGGCTCACACGGGGATATGCAGCTTTGGCCATGTTAGCGAGGAGGTGTCATCAGGCACACTTCCAGGAGCCCCGTACAAAGGGATGGCTATTTACCACACTAGTCACACCAGCTATGATGTATGCAGCGACAGTTTGGGGTCCGAGTCTAACAGCCGCCCAGCGGAGTGCGATTGAGAGGCCACAAGTATGCATGATCTCACGGCTATTTCATGGGAAACAGTCACTACCACATGACATCATCAAGGCGGAGATGGCCACACCCCCCATGGTAGTAGAGGCACTATTCTAGACTATATGTTTCATGCAGAGGATGAGGGAGTTCCCACCAGATAGACTCACATGTAGAGCATTTGAGGCGGCAATATAGATCTCAGAGTCGGGGTATGAGAGAGCTTGGTATTCTGAGGTTAGGGCATGGTTTGATGGACATGGATTGGATATGGATAGACTACCACCGTTCCAGTATGACATAGACTCTCCTCATGTTCCCCTCTCATGTAGTGAGAGGAACACTCTGCTTACACTGGATCTCTCGAAGTTATACACTAGTCAAATGAGGTTCACCGGCCTTGGATCCAGACTGTCACACTATCTAGATCAATTCTTGGACTTTCTAGCATATGGGTTCATCTAGAGATCATGCTACATGGACATATACATGCCTCATAGCTTGAGAGCAGCGATTGGCCTATTGAAGGTCTCATCACACCGACTAGAGATTGAGGCTGGCGGAACAGCAGACACCCCAAGAGAGGAGAGGATTTGCCATATATCTGGAGTAGAGATAGAGGATGAGGAGCATTTTGTATGTCGATGCAAGGCATATGATCATATCAGGAGGAGATACGACGCTGTATTCACAGGACAGCCTACCCTTCGTGAGATTATGGCATCTAGAGATCAGTGTCAATTAGGGTGATTCTTACTAGAGATACAGAGCCTTGCTCCAGCCCACCATAGCAGCTCCGATTGGCGAGCCATGGCCTACTTTAGGAGGCTTGACTTGTATGCCACATGGATCTATTGGGGAAGGAGGGAGCACAATCGATTATATCTTGGGGTCCAAGGAGGTCATCCACCTTATTACATCACTCATCATTGCACCCATACCCATCGGAGCCAATCACACATACCTCTCCCTTTCCACCGCTGGAGATAGTACCCCCCATAAACCCATACCATGTACCCCACACACCACCATTCAATCATTTCACATGTGAGCTAGCGGCTAGCCCCTCTCTACTCATCAGAATTCGAGCGCGGCCTATACCTACTACATCCCCTCCACTCCCCTCCAAGTTCTCACTTCGCAGATCTCCTCCATCTTATACACCTCGGCTATTAGCTCCTTCCCACACACCACTCACTCACGACAGACTCCCCCCTCTTGGGACTAGGCCCCAAAACAATTGGTACAACGATGAGTGCAGAGTGGTTTACAGATGCTTACATATACGACAAGCCTTGGGAGAGATTACAAAGAAAGAGGCCAATCGACAAATGAAGGACCTGACTCGTCGAAAGAGGCGGGCTTTCGAAGAGACACAGGAGCTCGAGTTATATCATCTATTCATGAGCATGGATAGTGTGACAACATGGCGCACGAGCCTCGTCCGACCACACCCATTGAGGACCCACAGATTTGAAGGGACTATGAAGCACGATTATATGACGTGCCTCGACAACCACCCGAGCATCGGCCCACACATTCCTCTTTCTTTACTACAGCGATGGTGGAGAGGGCCATATGCCGCATGTAGCACATATGGGAAGCCGACCACACCGGTTTACAGAGTGAGCGTCTCATCTATGTAGCCTCCATTATAGCCTCGTTGATTGCACATGTTGTCAACAGGGCTATAGGGGAGGGTTTCCCAGAGGAGTGGACAAAGCACACTATCGTGTCTATCCACAAATGTGCCAATACTCTAGATCCATGGACCTACAAGACTATTATGATTGGCCATACAATGGCCAAGTTATATGGAGCAGTCCTTGAGGCAAAGCTTAGCTCATAGGCCAAGCTGGGTTTAGACGAGCTTTCTCAACCATCGACTATATCTTCATCCTTCGTTGTCTCATTGATGGGGCAAAGTGAGGAAGAAGAGGCTTTACTATTGCTTTGTGGATTTCCTCAAGGCTTTTGATATGATCCCATGCAAGCGGCTATTTCAGCGCTTACTAAGCCTTGGGATCCCGACAAAGATGATATGGGCCATCTATGCTCTCTACGAGCATGTGGTTGGTCGAGTCCGATGCCCGAGTGGTTTATCAAAACCTGATGCTGGCACCATTGGTGTTAAGCAAGGTTGGCCACTCTCCCCGACACCTTTTGGGTTCTAAATTGATGAGATCTGGACTACATACTACGTGCAGGTGGGGAGGGGAGTGACTTGGGGGTTACCCTACTTCACATTCTATTATATGCTGATGATATTGTTTTGATTTCAGAATCACGTGAGGGGCTCCAACGCTCGAAGCTTTGGATGATTTATGTACGCATAGAGGATTGACAAAGAACCTTGGCAAGACCAAAGTCATGATTTTTCACACATCCAGTGGAGTGGAGCGAAGCCTTTTTCACCATAGCAAGAGGGGAGGTCGAAGCAGTGAGGAGCAAAGCCTTTTTCACCATAGCAAGAGGGGAGGTCGAGGTGGTTTCTTCATATGTCTACATGCGAGTCACCTTCACCATCTCACCAAGACCATTCACCATGAGACAGGCGGCATTGGCCATGCTAGAGTAGAGGTGCCATTTGCCACACTTCCAAGAACCCCGCACAAAGGAGTGGCTTTTTGAGTCTTGACAGACTAGTCACTCTCGCCCTAATGTATTCAGCTATGGTATAGGCACCAGGTTTGACTTCCGATCAGTGGCCACAAATTGAGAGGCCACAAGTATGTATGATCTCACACTCGTTTCGTAGCAAGCAGGACGTGCCACATGACATCATCCGAGTAGAGCTCGCTGCACCACCCATGGAGCTCGAGGCACTATTCTAGACAGTAAGTTTCTTTCAGAGAGTGAGGGAGTTTCCCCACTACAGACTCACTTGTAGGACATTTGAGGTAGCTATATAGTTGTCAGAGAGTGGGCATGATAGAGCTTGGTACTCATAGGTCAAACTTGGTTTGCAACACATGGGCTAGATATGGAACGCCTACCACCCTTTCAGTATGACCTCGACTCACCTTACTCCCACCTCTCCCGCAGCGAGAGGAATTTGGTACTCAGACAAGATTTATGGAGGCTCTACATCAGGAGAGTATGAAGATCGTCCAGTTTAGAGGGGAGGATGTCAAACTATAGAGACCAGTTTCTCACCATTTTGTCACATAGGTTTATACAGAGACCAGAATACATGGACATCTATATACCACACACTACATGGTCCTCTCTCTCTCTCTCTCTCTCTCTCTCTCTCTCTCTCTCTCTCTCTCTCTCTCTCTCTCTCTCTCTCTCTCTCTACATATATGCAGGATATGTAGAGAGGAGGTGGAGGACGAGGAGCACTACACATGTAGATGCGAGGCATATGAGGACATCAGAGACCGCTACCCACAGCTCTTCAGGGGGCCTAGAGAGATCAGGGCTTTATTGGGGACAGAGGACCAGCGCCCTCTAGGTCGTTTCCTAGTAGAGCTCAAGCACCGCCGCGCATCACTCCTCCAGCAGCAGATGGAGATACACCTGGCCCCCCCCCCCCCTCAGACTTATATTACAGATTTTTTCAGACCCACATACACTCGTGGGCCCAGCTCGATGCGGGGTGTCACATTACACAGAGCAGAGGAGCTTAGACGACACCGTCGACGACAGAGACCCCTTGTCCGGAGAGCTCGTCCACATCAGAGAGAGATTCAGGTGATTCACGCACGCCATGACATGGAGATACAGAGACGTCAGCAGCGCACCCCTATCGATTTTGACGCCCAGAGCATTTTGAGGATCGCCATGATGCCTTACCCACCGATGCATTATATCCTACACCCATTCCAGGCATTTAGGGGGTTGTGATACCATGGAGCCTCCCCTCCCTATGCATATCATATTTGTATCTCACCCATTGAGCATATAGAGTGCATACCCATAGCACCCCACACCCTTGATGCCAGCTACTATCCCTCCTTTTATACCCGTTTGCAGTACTCACACTTTATTTTCGTTTTGGATCACAGTGGATTGGATCATACTGATGTATATGTTTTGTCTCATAGGCCGATTTTGGCCTCTAATAGACGTTAAAAAGTCTCTCTCTCTCTCTCTCTCTCTCTCTCTCTCTCTCTCTCTCTCTCTCTCTCTCTCTCTCTCTCTCTCTCTCTCTCTCTCTCTCTCTCTCTCTCTCTCTCTCTCTCTCTCTCTCTCTCTCTCTCTCTCTCTCTCTCTCTCTCTCTCTCTCTCTCTCTCTCTCTCTCTCTCTCTCTCTCTCTCTCTCTCTCTCCAGGCACTTAGAGCGTTATGACACCACCGAGCCTCCCCTCCCTATGCATATCATATTTGTACATCACCTATTGAGCATATAGAGTGCATACCCATAGCACCCCATACCCTTGATGCAAGCTATTATCCACTTCTTTTATATTCTGTTTTGTACCCACACTTTATTTTCCTTTTGGGATAACAGTGGATTGGATCATACTGATGTATATGTTTTGTCTCATAGGCCGATTTTGGCCTCTAATAGACGTCAAAATCTCTCTCTCTCTCTCTCTCTCTCTCTCTCTCTCTCTCTCTCTCTCTCTCTCTCTCTCTCTCTCTCTCTCTCTCTCTCTCTCTCTCTCTCTCTCTCTCTCTCTCTCTCTCTCTCTCTCTCTCTCTCTCTCTCTCTCTCTCTCTCTCTCTCTCTCTCGCAGGTCTGTCCCGGTCTGTTTTTAGGGTTTCGTAGGTCTGTCCCGGTCTGTTTTTAGGGTTTCGCCTTCATCTCCTCTCCTTTTTAGGGTTTCGCTGGTCTGTTCTTAGGGTTTCGCCATCATATTTGCTGCCTTTTTAGGGTTTCGCCATATCTGCTCTGTTTTTTAGGGTTTCGCAGGTCTGTTTTTAGGGTTTTTTAGGGTTTTTTTAGGGTTTCGTCATGTTATTTTAAGGTTTTGCAGATCTGTTTGGTTTTTCACGAGGTGAGCTGAAACCCTAACTGTTCAAACCTGTAAAACTGAAACCCTAACCGCCCGAAAGCTAACCAAACCTGCCCATCATGCCTCTGTTTCTCAGAAATTCTAAACTGATGAGGATTGCAAAAGCCTGAAGCGGATCACCTCTTTGGGCCTCACAACAATTTGTCGGTCATGGCAAAACTCGAGAAGCAGGATGTGGAAGAGATGATAAATAAAGCCGTAAGAGAAGCAAAAAAAGAGGCAGACAGGGCTCTTAATCAAGAGATGAGGAAGGCAACAGAAAGAATAAAAGCTCTTGAGGATCAAATCAAACAACTCAAAGAAGACAGGGATGAATGGAAAGCTGAAACACATCGTCTTCAAGAAGAAATCATCCACATGAAGATCTCCAAAGAAGAGGGAGAAATTACCGAAATAGATGATCTGAAAGAAGAAATAAAGAACATCCAAAAGCAGGTCAGATCACAGGTAGAATCAACCCAAAACAGTTGGGTTGAAGTCGTATGCAAAAGTATTAAAAAAGAAGTAAAGGAAGAGGCAATCAGAGATGAATACATCATGGTGCAAGACAGACTTGAAGAGGAGAGACTTAGACAGGTCCGTAGGCTACATGTAAGGATCACAGGCCTCCCTGAAGGAACATCTGCTGAGGCTGATGCATCACATATATGTCGTCAACTAGGATATAGCGATATGCCATTCACCCATGCGTGGAGAGCCGGAAAAGATCACACAAAACCTTGAGCTCTTATATTACACATGAGGTAAGCAGAGGATAGAATTGCTTTTTTCGAAAAGCGATCCATACTAAGAAGACTTCTAGGTGAATCTTTATTCATGGACGAGGACCTCACAAAAATGCAGATAGGGCACAGAAAGGCATGTATGCCTCAGATCTTACAGGCAAGGAGAGAAGGAAAGAAGGCTTTTTACCGCGACGGTAGAGTCTTTATAGATGGACGCCCTATCAAATAGGGATACGCGGCCTATGAGGCAACACCACACCAGGAGTCACCACTCAAGGGAGTGGTGTGGAACTGCAATGGAGCACTTTGGACACGGCAAGACCGACTGGAGGAGATCCTAGATATGCATGACTTTGCTTGCATCACAGAGACTCATGAGAGCCCCGAAAGAAGCCTCCCACACATTGCAGGCTTTCATTGGGAATCTGCATTCAGGGCCATGACAAGACAGAGTACAGCACGAGGATCAGGGGGAGTCGCCATCATATTTAGACAGGAGATACAGAGCCGGATCCACATCATAGGTAGAGACGAGGAGGCGCTATACATGTGGATTCGCATGGAGATAGCACCGGAGAGCTGGGTCTACATTGCCATATGCTACTTCCTACCAGGGGGATCCAGATATGCAGGATATGACCATGGGGGACCGACTCGGGACAGAGATTCACCATACAGAGCACTTTCAGATGAGATACTACATTACAGCACCCTAGGTGAAGTCTTCCTCATGGGGGACTTCAACGGCTGCACCCAGTCAGATCAGTGCGAGTCATATGCTATGGAGCATCCACAGATCATGAGGAGCAGAGATCCAGTCGAGACAGGGACCAACAGAGTATCAGCGGATATGGGTCAAGACACCACTGGGTATGGAAGACATTTACTTGAGCTAGGCAGTCGACATCGTCTCGTTATATATAACGGGATGCACCGTTGGCCACGCTCAGGTGGACTTACTTGCTTCCCTCACGGGGGAGGAGAGAGCACGGTTGACTACATTTTGGGTACCATTTCTGGAGCTTCACTTATTCCCTCACTTAGTATTGGACGACGTCCACTCGGTGTTGACCATACATTTATCACGTTCACACTTTCATCTCATATTGCATTAGACCCTCCCACACTCATTGAGCCACACACCACAATACACTTCACACACGAGCTCTCACATGTTTATGCAGACCACTTACACACCCGCCTACTCTCCCTCGACCCACTATCACCACTAGACACACTCACATCACAGATCACCACTATCCTACATGACTCAGCCCTACACAGCTTTCCACACCACACACATACACACCCTCCATGCACGGGATCCATGCCCCAAAATCGCTGGTACAATAAAGATTGTCGAGAGCTCAGGAAGCACCTACGGATTTTAGAGCATAGGGGGGATATTACACACAGGCAGGCACAGCGACGCATGCAGAGCCTTACCAGTCGCAAGCGGCGAGAATGGGAGGAGAGACAGTATTGGGATATCTATCACTTGCTCATGAGCCGGGATAGTGCAGTGGCATGGCGACACCTGAGAGAGAGGAGACAGCAGACACCCATCCGAGACCAGAGCACTTGGCATAGCTATGCGCAAAACCTATACGAGATCCCTGACCAGCCCCCCATTCCCATGCCACAGAGCTCACGCCCCACTACCTGTGACTTCTTCACATCGACTATGGTGACCCATGCCATTGCCCATCTACAGCATGAAAGGGCCCATCTACAGCATGAAAGGGCCCATGACCAGTTCGGTTTACAAGCAGAGCATCTCATCTACGGATGCACGACCCTAGCACCGCTCATTGCCCAACTCTTCAACCGAGCATTGGTTGAAGGGTTTCCTTACTCATGGATTGAGCACACCATTGTGCCCATTCATAAGTCAGGTGATGTTATGGATCCATCCACATACCGGACGATCATGATTGGCCCCATACTGGCCAAGTTATATGGGGCAGTGCTAGAGACAGAGTTGAGCACTCTTGCCGAGAGGAAGGGTATCAGGGCCCCGGGACAGGCAGGATTCAGACGAGATTACTCTACCATTGACCACATCTTCACTTTGAGATGCTTGATTGACCAGGCACGAGTGAGGAAGAGGAGATTGTACTGTTGCTTTGTGGACTTCCGCAAAGCCTTTGACACAGTTCCCAGGGAGAGGCTCTTCAGACGTCTACACAATATCTGGGCTCCAGAGGAGATGATATGGGGGATCTACACCTTATATGAGAGAGTATCAAGTAGAGTCAGATGTCCAGGCGGTCTATCCGATTCACTTGCTAGCACCATTGGGGTGAAGCAAGGGTGCCCCCTCTCACCCACCCTTTTTGGTTTATACATTGACGAGATAATGGACTTCATATGGAAGCAAGGCGGAGAGGGCATTGAGGTACGAGGGACTACTATCCACATTCTTTTATATGCTGATGATATTGTGCTCGTTTCAGAGTCTGCGGAGGGTCTACATCGTCACCTACACGGCCTAGATGATTTTTGTACACACAGAGGGTTATCAGTGAACCTTGGTAAAACCAAGGTTTTGTTCTTCCATACATCAGCACAGGTGAGGAGACACAGTTCGTTTGCAGCGGCAGGCGGACGCATTGAGGTAGTTGGTTCATATGTCTACTTGGGAGTGACTTTCACACATGAATACGCAGCGCTAGCTTTGATGGAGAGACAGTGTCACCAGGCATATTTTCAGGAGCCCCGCACAAAGGGGTGGCTCTTCGACACTTTAGTTACCCCAGCGCTCATGTATGGTGTAGCTATATGGGGACTGGGATTAGCTACATCATCATGGACAGCACTGGAGAGACCGCATATTCTCATGATTGCTAGACTCATCCGCAGCAAATCTTCGGTACCCCATGATATCATTAGGGCAGAGCTTGCTGCACCACCGATGCTAGTAGAGGCACTCTTCCAAACAGTATGCCTATTACACAGGATCCAGAGCATGGACAGAGAGCGCATCACTTACAGAGCTTTCTAGGCATCACGCGATATGGCACTAGCCGGAGACACCTCATCATGGTATGCACAGACACGAGATTGGCTTGCCCTCCATGGTTTTGACATAGACATACTACCACCAGTAGAGTATGACTCCCAGGCTCCTAACTATTCACTCTCTCACCAAGAGAGAAATAGGATCATCCGTCAGGACATATGGCATACATCATAGTTATTTTCGGACTCGTATGGAAAAAATACCGTACTTCCATACCCGTATGCGTATGGTTGGAGTATGAAATTTTTCGTACCTTAAATTTTTTTCTTCTCTCATTGATTTCAGTTGAGGGAAAATCCATAGCAATTTCATATTTTTTTAATGCAAATTCACTCTCATATATTGTCCTCGACTATAACCATACATATATACTACACCCTAAGCTATAGTAGCCAACAAAATTATGATATCTAATGTTTTTTTCTTGTATATATAATACTTCAAATTTTCAATATTTGTTGTGCTAGACGTATGATATCGCGTATGATATTTTTGAAAAGATTCCATACTTTTTTCATACTTCCGTATCCGTATGCGTTTGCCGTATGGTTCGCGTATGGAAAAACTATGGCATACATACATACATACAGAGGACATGGATGAGCCCGGGGAGGACATTGACACCGAAAATGCTTCACTACCATGAGCATTTTCTACGGATTTCAGACCAGGGCTTCATTGAGACTCCACACTACATGCAGACATACCTACCACACCACCTTCGAGTCATCATTGGGAAGCTTCGAGTTTCATCACATCAGCTCGAGATCGAGAGGGGTCGGGCTAGAGGAGTCCCTCGAGAGGAGAGGTGGTGCCCAGTATGCCAAACAGAGATAGAGAGTGAGGAGCACCTCGTTATCAGATGCCCAGCATACTCGGACCTACGAGCACAGTTCCAGATAGAGGAGTCACTCCAGTTGTGCATGACCACTGCAGACCAGCGGAGGATGGGGCGTTTCCTCATGGCTGCATATGAGATGAGATCAGATGCTAGAGCCTACACACGAGACACGGGTGAGTACCCAGCAGACTATTACTCAGTATTTTGAGCGCGTTGGTCCACATCGGACGGACCCGCCTCCCAGAGGCATAGGGCTCACACTCCAACAGGCAACGACACAGAGAGTGCGATGCCGACCACATCTGGTTGGGTACCGACGACCACAACTACACCAGGAGGATATCTCACGCATCAGGATAGCCCACGACTACATGATGGAGCATAGGCGCACTACCACCACTTGGACAGGCTTCCTCCAGGAGGCACTCCTACCGCCGCCGATGTACCATATACTCCACCCACCTCCACCCATCATCAGCAGTTAGAGTATACACATTCACTCCCTCATGGCTCCCCCTTGTATCAGGTGGTCATTATCTGCTGAGCCAGAGCCACTCCCCCCTGTGGAGAATGAGTTCTCCTATGCGCAACGGAAGTGTGTAGTGAGCCCTTGTATGTCAAGCACTTGGACAAACATCTGCACCTTAGATAGCTTGCTGCTCTCAATACAAAACTCAAATGGACTTGAGACTTTAGTCAATCAAAGTAGACAAAGAGAGCTTTCTAACAAGCTATAAATGACTTGATTTGGACAAGTTTTGATTAGGAAACACAACTGTCAAAGATGAAACTACCTGTCCACACAGATATGCTAAAGAACTGAGCTTCACTTTCGGACTTATAACTCTCTGAATATATATCCTTTGAGAAAGATATTTGGTATAGAGAAAGTAGACACAAATAGCTTTCCAACAAGATAAAAAACAAGTAATTTGGATGAGTTTTGATCAGGAAACTCAACTCACCAAGATAGACCACATGCACACATAAGTACACTGTAAAACTGGACTTTACTATATGACCATAGTACCCAGAAACGCCGTTTCTGGGCCCCCGAAACAGAACGGCCGTTTCTAAGAAACGGCCCGGCCCGGAAACGCCTTTTTTTTTTATTATTAATTTTTTTATTTTTAAAGAATGGCTCATTCAAAGCCTTATTCAAAGTGTTCTTAAACCAGCTATAGATAGAGAGAGAGAAGAGTCCCACTATCTTCAAGCCCACGATTGTCTACCTTCAAGTTAGAACTTGGTATTAGATAACTACTAACTTGGAAGTTGGTGCCCATGGTATACATTATGTGTGTAGTAAGCATCTAATATGTGTGTGTGTAATATGTATACACATTATGTGTGTGTATGTAGTATATATGTATGGTGTGTGACATGTGCAGTATGTACTATGTATTTACAGTATATGTGTTCAATAGTGTATGTATTGTGTGTAGTATGTACTGTGTATGTACATTATGTGTGTAGTATGTAATGTGTATGTACATTATGTGTGTAGTATGTATGTAATATATGTGTGTACTATGTATGTACATTATGTGTTTGTATGTATGTATTGTGTGAAGTATGTGTGCATATTATGTGTAGTATCATGTATGTAATATGTGTCTGACGTGTGTATGAATATTGAATGCATGTATGTACTATCCATGAGTGTGTACACTTAGCACAATGTGTGTGTGTCTCTCTCTCTCTGTCTCTCTCTCTCTCTATCTATCTATATATATATATATATATATATATATATATATATATATATATATATATATATATATATATATATATATATATATATATATATATATATATATATATATATTACACGTTTCCCCGTTTCCCGTTTCTTGCCGTTTCCAAATTTTTGGAAACTCCTAAACTCCGTTTCCGACCGGTCCGAACCGACCGTTTCCAACCGTGCTGGGCACTATGTATATGACAGATATCTCACAGAATATAAATGATCTCAATGAGATATTTGAGATAGTGAAAGTAGATGCCAAGAGCTTTCCAACAAGACAAAAATCATGCAATTTGGATATGTTTTGGTCGGGAAACTTAACCGACCGAAATAGACTACCTATCTACACAGGTATACTGAAAAACTGGACTTCACTCTTTCACTGTTATCTCACAAATTACATAAGCTTTCAAAGAGATATTTGATATCCAGAAAGTACACGAGATAAGCTTTCCAATGAATGTTTAAACGCACAAAATGGTTACATATGCACTGAGATATGAGCTATGCAACAGAGCTGTGTATTGACTGACGTGCAGCTGGAAGGAGTCTAAGGGAAGCCAAAATGACAAAATGGCCAGATCCGACTACTGGGAGCTCTTGCCTCTTTCTCTCCTTGTTTTGAATGTGCTCCCACTTCACTTTTATAACCAATGAGCATGTGAAGAAGTTTGTGCCTTCTTCTTAACTCACCACTTTCTCCACTACATGCTACTAACTACAAGGCAAGATATTGTATCTCTTACTCATCATGAATTTTGACTAGACTTTTTCTTTTATTATTTTTTCCTTTTTTTCCTCCACTTTTTCTGTATCTTTATATTTGGTAAATTTATCCAAGCATGGCTCATATGAAAATGAGCTTGTACATTTATCTTCAACACTCCCCCTCAAGCTCATTTGGGAGTTATCTTCATCCATGTCCTTCAAATTTATCGCATCCTTGAAACCTTTGAGTTTAGAAGCATCCAAGAACTTTGTAAACATATCTGCAACCTTCTCTTTGGTTCTGATGAACTTCACCTCCACATCTTTGCTCAGCACCTTCTCCCTTACATAGTGGTAGTGGACCTCTATGTGCTTGCTCCTTGCATGAAACATAGGATTGCTTGCCAAGTAAATACTTGAAATGTTATCACCATATATAGGGATGGTTCCAACTCGCACTCCAAGATTAGCCAAAAGCTTTTTAATCCACATTGCTTCACATGTGGCAAACGCTAATCCTCTATATTCAGCCTCCATGTATGAAAGTGCAACAGTAGGTTGTTTCTTTGAGCTCCACGTGATAGGTTTGCTTCCTATCATGAACACATAACCTGAGGTTGATCTTCTATCTTCCTTTGAACCTGCCCAATCAGCATCACTAAAGCCTTTGACCTGCAGTTCTTCATCAAACTTGTAAAACAAAGCATGATTAATTGTATGCTTTACGTATCTCAATACTCTCTTGGCTGAATTTAAGTGTTCACTTGTCGGGGCTTGCATAAACTGAGAAAGTACACCAACAACATAAGACAAATCAGGTCTTGTAATGTTTGCATAGATCAATGATCTTACAATGCTTCTATATGTCGTTACATCTTCCAATGGTTCTCCATCATTTGAACAAATCTTTGTATTTGTGTCCATGGGTTGAGTGAGTGGTTTGCATTCACTCATTCCAAATCTGAAAAGAACATCCAACAAGTACTTCTTTTGCATCAAGTAGATGCCACTCTTTCCATAAACAACTTCAATTCCTAAAAAATATTTCAGCTCTCCAAGATCTGAGATTTTAAACTCCTTACCAAGCTTCCTTTTGATATCTTTAATCCCTGTAACATCATTTCCTGTTATGATGAGATCATCGACGTATATGCAAATATATACCTCTCTATTTTCTTCCTTCTTCATGTACAACGAAGGATCTGCACTACTTGGGTTGTATCCACACTTAGTTAGATACTCTACCAATCTCTGATTCAATGCTCTCGGTGCTTGCTTCAAGCCATAAAGTGCCTTCTTCAACCTGCAAACAAAATCTGGATGGTTTTCATCTTCAAATCCAATCGGTTGACTCATGTATACCTCTTCTTGTAGTTCTCCATTGAGAAAGGCATTTTTGATGTCGAGTTGATATAATGGCCATCTCCTTGAAGCACCACTTGCAATTAATGTTCTGATAGTTCCCATCTTTGCAACACGGCTGAAAACTTCATCATAATCTATGCCTTGTGTTTGTTTAAATCCTTTGGAAACTAATCTAGCTTTATATCTAGCTAGTGATCCATCAACATTCCTCTTTACTCTAAACACCCCTTTGTTTGGAACAATCTTCATACCTTCTTTCTTTGGCACTAGCTCCCATGTGTGATTATCTTTGAGAGCTTTGATCTCCTCTTTCATAGCTTGCTTCCATTCCTTTTGTGTGCAAGCTTCTTCATATGTCTCAGGCTCTTTGTCTTTGATAACCTGCATCATGTATGCAAAATGTGTCGCCATAAAACTATCATAACTCAACCTTTGAGTTGGATACCTTGTCCTTGAAGATCTTCTTTCATTGCCTTTAGAGAGTTGCTTCTTTAACCTATTTAGCTTTACCATCGGAGTGATTACCTCTTCATATTCTTCTTCACTTGCATCTACCTCACTGTTTGGAGTAGCACTTGCTTCTTCGGCTCTACTATGAGCTGAATTTGGAGACAAGGAATGACTCCCCCTCCATGTTGAACATTCTTCATTTGATGTAGATGCCTCTGGACCTGAAGCCTTTGTGCTTGATTGTTGAACTTCTCTTTGATTTGTTCCTGCATAATCATCACAATCTTCTTCAAGAATCTTTTCCTTTCCTTTATCTTCATACCATGGTCTTAATTCATCAAAGACCACATCTCGCGAGACTCTTAATTCCTTTGTTCTAGGGTTGTAGCACTTGTATCCTTTTTGCTCCGTTGAGTAGCCGATGAAAATGCATTTTTCTGATCTTGGTTCCATCTTTGTTCTAACTTCTTGTGGAACGTGAACAAAGCAAACACATCCAAACAATTTGAGGTGTGTAAGATTAGGTTTCTTACCAGAATATACCTCTTCTGGAGTCAAGTGATGTATTCCCGATGTTGTGCACCTATTCATCAAGTAAATGGCGGTTGTGGTAGCTTCAGCCCAATAGTACAATGGTACCTTCATCTCGTTGAGCATGCATCTTGCAATTTCAGCAATTTGCCTATTTTTCCTCTCAGCTACTCCATTTTGTTGTGGTGCATACCTACAAGTGAATTGCCTTTTGATTCCATTCTCTTGTAGAAAATCTGAAAATTCTTTGGAGAAGTATTATCCTCCACCATCGGACCTTAAGGTTTTGATAGAACTTCCTGTTTGCTTTTCAACTTCAACTTTGAATCTTTTGAATATAGAAAACACCTCTGATTTTTGCTTCATACAAAACAGCCATACCTTTCTTGAGTGATCATCAATGAAGGTGACAAAAAATCTATTACCAGCCATTGATGCCTCTTGGGTTGGTCCCCATACATCCGTATGTATCAAGTCCAAGACATTTGGAGCCACATAATTGCTCCTCTTGAATGGCTGCCTCGTTTGCTTTCCTAGTTGACAAGCTTCACATAACTCATGTAGTCCAATGCTATTAAATTTTGGAAGACCTCTTACCACTTCTTGTTTGCTCATGTCCTTCAGCTTTGGAATGTTGATGTGTCCTATTCTTTTGTGCCATAAGTCCAGCTCTAAAATCTTCTTGTTCCCACATTGAATGTACATGACCTTTCCATGTGGATGTTGGACGTCTAAAGTGAACATCCTTCCTTCTCTTCTACCTCGAGCAATGACCTTGAAGTCTTCCTTTGGATTCTTTATGAAGCACCCATTCTCATTGAATATGACATGATAACCCTTCTCTACCATTTGTCCTACTGAAATCAAGTTCTTTGAAATTGTAGGAACATGAAGAACATTAGATAGTACCTTTGCTCTACTTGTATCTCCAAGCCTTATATGTCCAATATGTTCAATCATGTGTTGAGTATCATCACCTGTTTCAACACATCCTTTTCCACTTGGTACCTATAGATTAGTGAACAAACTTCCTTGGCATGACATATGGTTACTACAACCTCAATCGATGTACCATTTTTTGTCATCTTCACAAGAGCTTCTATACTCATGTCTCATTGCAAGTAGTGTGTCCTTGCTTCCTTCACTTGAGGTGCTTGCATAGTTGCTTTGGTTCCTTTGATTGCCTCCATTTGGTCTTCCATTCTTCAGCCAACAATCACTAGCATAGTGTCCTACTTTACCACAATGATAGCATGTTATACCTTTATGAGAATTGTAGGAGCTTCGGCCTCTTCCTCTACTTCTACCTCGACCTCTTCCTTGTGTGTTGGCATTTGATGCATCCTTGTTGTCTTCCGAATTGTTTTGATTGTAGTTGGAGTGGTTGTGACCTCTTCCTTTTCCTCTTGAGCCTCCTCTTGAGTTCCTTCCTTTACCTCGACCTGCATATAACATTTGGTTGTGGCTGTCCTTTCCTTTGGGACCACCGAAGCTAAGCTCTTCTGTGACAAGACGAAGGATTAGTTGTTCAAAACCTGGATATACATCTTTCAAGTTAATGGAAGTTATAAAAGGCTTCCATCTTTCATCTTCTCTCAAGCCATTGAGAGTATAACACACAAGATCTTCGTCTTCAACCGTTGTGCCAATAGAAGCTAAAGCATCGCTTAGCTCCTTAATCTTCAACGTATATTCAGCTATGGATTGACTCGAACTTTTCTTGATTGTGTTCAACTCATTCTTGAGTTGAAGTTTCCTAGCTTTGGTATTTGTTGAATACATCCTTTCAAGAGCTTCCCAAGCATCCTTAGCTTTCTCTAGATGTTGAATATGACCTACTATGGCATTAGTAATGACTTGCCAAATGAGGAACATGACTCTCCTAATTCCTCTCCTCCCATTCTTTTGCTTTCCTCCTTTGGACTTCGATGGCCATAGCTTGATTGATTTGAGGTTGAGCATCATCGCCGCTCACAATACCCCATAAGCCTTTGCCCATTAGGTAGTTGGTCATTCTAAACTTCCACACGGGATAGTTATCCTTGTCCAACTTCTCTACTTGTTGACCCAAGTCCGCCATTGAAGAGTATCAAAGACTTTGAGAGTTACCTAGAATAGTTATAGTCCTTTGCTCTTGCGTTTGTGAAGCTCCTTCTTGTTTTGTAGTTCCTCTTTTGCTTTGCTTCAACTCAAGCTCTGATGATGAAGCTTCAGCACCAAGTTCGCTCTGATACCAACTGTTGAGAATGAGTTCTCCTATGCGCAACGGAAGTGTGTAGTGAGCCCTTATATGTCCAGCACTTGGACAAACATCTGCACCTTAGATAGCTTGCTGCTCTCAATACAAAACTCAAATGGACTTGAGACTTTAGTCAATCAAAGTAGACAAAGAGAGCTTTCTAATAAGCTATAAATGACTTAATTTGGACAAGTTTTGATTAGGAAACACAACTGTCAAAGATGAAACTACCTGTCCACACAGATATGCTAAAGAACTGAGCTTCACTTTCGGACTGATAACTCTCTAAATATATATCCTTTGAGAAAGATATTTGGTATAGAGAAAGTAGACACAAATAGCTTTCCAACAAGATAAAAAACAAGTAATTTGGATGAGTTTTGATCAGGAAACTCAACTCACCAAGATAGACCACATGCACACATAAGTACACTGTAAAACTAGACTTTACTATATGACAGATATCTCACAGAATATAAATGATCTCAATGAGATATTTGAGATAGTGAAAGTAGATTCCAAGAGCTTTCCAACAAGACAAAAATCATGCAATTTGGATATGTTTTGGTTGGGAAACTTAACATACCAAAATAGACTACCTATCTACACAGGTATACTGAAAAACTGGACTTCACTCTTTCATTGTTATCTCACAAACTACATAAGCTTTCAAAGAGATATTTGATATGCAGAAAGTACACGAGATAAGCTTTCCAATGAATGTTTAAACGCACAAAATGGTTACATATGCATATGAGCTCTACAACAGAGCTGTGTACAAACTGACGTGCGGCTCGAAGGAGTCTAAGGGAAGCCAAAATGACAAAATGGCCAGATCCGACTACTGGGAGCTCTTGCCTCTTTCTCTCCTTGTTTCGAATGTGCTCCCACTTCACTTTTATAACCAATGAGCATGTGAAGAAGTTTGTGCCTTCTTCTTAACTCACCACTTTCTCCACTACATGCTACTAACTACAAGGCAAGATATTGTATCTCTTACTCATCATGAATTTTGACTAGACTTTTTCTTTTATTATTTTTTCCTTTTTTTCCTCCTCTCTCTCCACCTACACCCATAGCAGATCCTTCGACTTGGCACACCTACGCCTAGATGTTATATGACATCCCAGGACAACCACCATTACCGCTTCCTTCCACACCGCGTCCGGTGATATCCACCCTCTTCACAGCAGGCATGGTACGACAGGAAGCAGAGACTATATTGTTGCTTTTTGGATCTCACCCACTCTCTTCGGTCTCTACATCGACGAGATCACGGAGTATATACAGCGAGCAGGAGGGCGGGGAGGAGACCTCGGAGGTACGCCAGTACATATCCTATTATATGTTGATGACATTGTCCTGCTCTCAGAGTCACAGGAGGGGTTGCAGTCACATTTATAGGCGCTCGATACCTTTTGCATGGAGAGAGGACTCACAGTGAACCTTGGCAAGACCAAGGTCATGATCTTCCATACCTCCAGGACAGTACACCATCGCGCCTCTTTCACAGCAGCTGGAGGACAAATAGAGGTAGTGGACTCCTACGTCTACCTAGGTTTCACCTTCTCGGGCAGCACGGGGGTATTCTCCATGGCACAGGCTGCGAGAGATAGATTGACGCGAGGTTATGCGGCACTTGCAAGATTGGAGAGACGCTGCTTTCAGACACATTTTCAGGAGCCCCGGACTAAGGGGTGGCTCTTTGACACTCTAGTGACACCCGCATTGATGTACGCAGCAGCAGTATGGGCACCAGGGATCACAGAGGCGATGTGGACGCAGATTGAGAGGCCCCAGATCACCATGATATCACGCTTGCTACGCAGCAAGCCCTCCGTTCCACATGACATTATACGAGCTGAGCTTGGCACACCACCGATGCTAGTGGAGGCCCTCTTCCAGTTGGTGACCTTTATTCTGAGAGTCAGAGAGCTCCCCACTAGCCGACTCACCAGGCTTGCATTTGAGAGCTCTAGACATTTGGCAGAGACAGGGCATGAGAGAGTATGGTATGCACAGACTTACCGATGGTTAGCAGACCATGGCATGAGCATTACGGATCTCCCCCCTTTTCAGTATGACCTCTCTTCCCCCCACATTACCCTCTCTCGTTCGGAGAGGAATAGGATCATCCGTCAGGACCTACTACAGATACACGTCAGGGAGACATGGATAGCACCACGGGATCCTCTTCCCACAAAGAGGCAACACTACAGAGAGCACTTCCTGACTGTGACAGCGGATGGTTTCATTCAGAGACCACGATACATGGATACATATATGGCACCAGCTGAGAGAGTGGCCATTGGGCAACTCAGAGTATCATCACACCAGCTCGAGATTGAGATTGGGCGAGCCACACATACCCCCAGGGATGAGCGATTATGCAAGATATGTAGAGAGGAGGTGGAGGACGAGGAGCACTACACATGTAGATGCCAGGCATATGAGGACATCAGAGACCGCTACCCACAGCTCTTCAGGGGGCCTAGAGAGATCAGGGCTTTATTGGGGACAGAGGACCAGCGCCCTCTAGGTCGTTTCCTAGTAGAGCTCCAGCACCGTCGCACATCACTCCTCCAGCAGTAGATGGAGATACACCTGACCCCCCCCCCCCCCTTAGACTTATATTACAGATTTTTTCAGACCCACATACACTCGAGGGGCCAGCTCGATGCGGGGTGTCACATTACACAGAGAAGAGGAGCTTAGACGACAGCGTCGATGACCGAGACCCCTTGTCCGGAGAGCTCGTCCACATCAGAGAGAGATTCATGCGATTCACGCACACCATGACATGGAGATACAGAGACGTCAGCAACGCACCCCTATCGATTTGGACGCCCAGAGCATTTTGAGGATCGCCATGATGCCTTACCCACCGATGCATTATATCCTACACCCACTCCAGGCATTTAGGGGGTTGTGATACCATCGAGCCTCCCCTCCCTATGCATATCATATTTGTATCTCACCCATTGAGCATATAGAGTGCATACCCATAGCACCCCACACCCTTGATACCAGCTACTATCCCTCCTTTTATACCCGTTTGCAGTACTCACACTTTATTTTCGTTTTGGATCACAGTGGATTGGATCATACTCATGTATATGTTTTGTCTCATAGGCCGATTTTGGCCTCTAATAGACGTTAAAAAGTCTTTCTCTCTCTCTCTCTCTCTCTCTCTCTCTCTCTCTCTCTCTCTCTCTCTCTCTCTCTCTCTCTCTCTCTCTCTCTCTCTCTCTCTCTCTCTCTCTCTCTCTCTCTCTCTCTCTCTCTCTCTCTCTCTCTCTCTCTCTCTCTCTCTCTCTCTCTCTCTCTCTCTCTCTCTCTCTCTCTCTCTCTCTCTCTCTCTCTCTCTCTCTCTCTCTCTCTCTCTCTCTCTCTCTCTCTCTCTCTCTCTCTCTCTCTCTCTCTCTCTCTCTCTCTCTCTCTCCCCGCCCCAGGAACGACTCTTCAGACGACTACTTGATATCGGAGCTCCAGAGGTGATGATATGGGGGATCTACGCTTTATACGAGAGAGTATCTGGTAGAGTCAGATGTCCAGGGGGCTTATCTGATCCACTTGCTAGCACTATCGAGGTGAAGCAAGGGTGCCCTCTTTCACCCACGCTCTTTGGTCTCTACATTGATGAGATAGTAGACTTCATGCGGAAGCACGGAGGTGATGGCATTGAGGTATGCGGGTCCACTTTCCATATTCTTTTATATGCTGATGATATTGTACTGGTTTCAGAGTCTGAAGAAGGTCTACAGCACCATCTACATGGTCTAGATGACTTTTGCAGACAGAGAGGGTTATCTGTGAACCTTGGTAAAACCAAGGTCATGATCTTCCATACATCAGCACCATCTACATGGTCTAGATGACTTTTGCAGACACAGAGGGTTATCTGTGAACCTTGGTAAAACCAAGGTCATGATCTTCCATACATCAGCACAGGTACGCAGACATAGTTTGTTCACAGCAGTAGGTGGACCAATCGAGGTGGTGGGATCATATGTTTACTTGGGAGTGACATTTACAGCAGCATCAGGGGTCTTTTCTATGTCTCAGGCAGCCCGTGACCGCATCACACGTGGGTACGCAGCACTAGCTTT
>CM035417.1:172452223-172454723 GCA_020310875.1 Ceratopteris richardii | reverse complement strand
ACCAACTTGAGCAAAAGCTCTCTTGGTCCAGAGACAAAATCATCAAGCTCATTTCCCTGATACAGAAGCATTTCACAGTTAGCTGTCAAATAATATGAAGTGGCTACTCATGGTTAAATGATTGCAAAGAAAATCACATATTTTGAAACTGCCTCTTCAGTTCTTGCTTCTCCAGTACTTTGAAGGCCAATAACAACACATTTACCATCCTGCAGTGCTTGTTTTGCCAATTTGACAGCTGCAGGGACCTTTGCTGACATGCACATGTGTCTAAAGAAACGCTGGCACAGCCAAATGATATTAAATCCAATCTTCATCATTTTAAGCAAATAGCATTTGCATCCTGAGACTTTTGAAATAAGCCACAAAAAGGCACCTGATGACTTGCCCAATAAAGACGCCATAGTTGACTTGAACTGGGCTTTTCACAATCATACAATGCTGAAATTGTCAGCATGAATTCTTTCCTTAGTTCAGCCCACAATCTTGCTGCTTTATTGTATGCATTCTGTTATCGTGAAGGGTTGATAAGATCATGAATCAGGGTGAAAATAAGCAATACATGTGAAATTTGCTCCAAAAAGTGACCTGCATCTCAGTTTCTAGAGGCACCTCAATTACATCGAATTCTGCCCCTTTGAAACTAAGTGTCCGGCAAACATACATGCCCCTATACAAATATGAACATAAATAAATCTCAGCGTACAGTCCAAATATCATATCCACCCACAAACCACCTGGAAAGTATTTACCTTGCTTTCATGTCCATAGCTACAAGCTCAAGAGCTCCTACACCACGTTTCTCTAGAGCACCTATACAAGAACCAAGTTAAATGTTATGCAAACATAGGATGGACCTTCTTGAAGAGAAACAGAGAGGCACTGCTGTGTGCAAGTACCTCAAACAGTAGTTCTTGCTATGGATCACTCAACGTACAACTCAGTATCAGATACAAATGGAAGGACAACACACATACATTTCCATAAATAGTCTGCCTTCCTCATTAACATGAAATAAACTAGTCATTCCCTGAGGAAACTTGACAATGTCAGATATTAATGTCAAAACTGAGCACCACCTGAATCAAGGAGAAAAAAGAGGAGCCACCTAAGAGCAGACCTCCGTGCCTGATTTGGGCAAAGAACTCCATTTGGAGCCTATGCACTTGTTAGTGCACAATAGCTCATTGCCTTAATGAATGCTAAGCAACTGGGCACTAGGGGATGACTTCCTATTGTTTCAAAGTACTGTAATTGACAATGCTTCTTTCTAAGGCAGTTGAGATATTTATTTTTGTGATTGAATGGTGTGAGGAAATGTCTCATTTTTAAGTCACAAGAGATACCTGACTTCATCTTATTCTTTCCCTTGCCAGTTAGTGCATATTTTTTGAACGTCATGTAAGCTTGCTCCATTAATTGTCATACAGAGCTTGAAGCATTTTGAAGCTACTTTAACTCTTTCTTCTGTGTCCTCGAATACACCTCATCAAGTTTCTCTTTGAAAATTTATACTCCATAAACACAAATGTATATGATGAAACTTTAGAAGTAATGGCCTGATAAACCGACATACATATGAAAACACAACAAATAACATCGGACACCCAAAGACTAGGAAGAAGATTAAATATGGAAAGCATAATTAAGAATGGCACTGTAAAATTAAAAATTACAATAATGAGACGATTAATCAGACAAAAAAAATCAGATGAATAATCAACCATTGTTGTCAGTCTTTTCTCATTTTCTTCTCTTTTCTTTTCTTCACATTTTGCCCAAGTACCCAAGACAATAATGTACTCTGTTGAAAAAAACATGATAAGAATGATTTATTTATTAAAAAAAAGTGAGAGTGCTGCTTATTCAAAGCATGGAGAATCAAAAGACATACAAATCTGACCATTCTTCTTTTTCTCTTTTTCTATTGCTAGCCTTTTCTACTTTTTTTTTTTGAAGTAACAAAAGAGAGTCATATGCACTTGAAAGAGATTGGCAGATAAAAAGGTCAAAAATATACAGAAACAGTTATACTCTAAAGCATGGAATAGTAACAGAAAACAAATATAAAATATCTTCATGTTTTCCCATTTTATATTGTTTTCTTTCTCTCTCCATTCAACATTTTTCTTTTCTTTGCAAGTAAAACACGAGAAAAAAAATCATTAATATTGAATGACACTGACAACTTTGATTTAGGAAAAATCATAACCATCAAAACAGGAAATGAGAACAATCATGAATCCTTGATGACATTAACATATAAATCATAAACCCTTGATGATATAAATCATAAACCCTTGATGACATTAGGCCTAATCAAAACCAGAAAAGGCATCAGTTATGAATGTACTCCAGGCAAATTCAGCCTGAGTATTTGAATCAGAGTCCCCCGAGTGGTTTTAGTTTCAAAGAAGAAGAAGAAAAAGCAGATGAAGAAGAAGAAGAAGCAAATACACGCATACATACTATGATCAAGAAATAATAACAGGAAAGGAAA
>CM035417.1:172139723-172439723 GCA_020310875.1 Ceratopteris richardii | reverse complement strand
CACAAGGTAAATGTCATCGGTGGCTCAATCCAAGGAATGAGTCCTCCATCACATGGTAGATCTATCATCTCATCAGTAGTCATGGAGGAAAATGATCCTCTCTCATATGACAATCTCCATCGGTGATACAGAGGCACCCAATATCCTCTTTCTCATGGCAAGCATCTTATAATGCCTCCCACAGGGTATATACAACAAAAAAATGTGCACAGGTCCCACTGTAGGTGGTCTCACGACAAATACGGCCTATGACCCACCTTGTGGAAATCTTCTCAGAACGTAATGCCTATGGATGTAGACTGGTAGTCATACCACCTCAATAATCATCAACCAATCCCTCAACTCGTATCCCTCATCACAAATAATGACCTATGAGAGAGAAACTCGACTTGTGACCTGTCACACAAGGGTATGAAAATTGTACATGTTTGGAAGGACCCATCTATGTACCTAAGATGGGGTCTCATCCACATGAGACCATATAGATCAATTGTCTTGGATCTCAAGAAAGATCCCCAAAGAATACCTATCACTCATCTGACTTTTGGTCACACCATGTGGCATGAGGGAGACGACTGTCTCCGTGTGTCCCAAAGTAAGGCTCTTATCGTGGAAGCGGCGGGTATGTATCCATAGGGTCACAAGGATGACCTAGATCCTCTATCAACCACTAGTTGTCGAGTGGAAATCCCTTCCACGAAGCCTGTAGACCTCGCCATAGGTCTCCTCAACTATCTAGCTTCAGCCCAACCTTGGTAGGCAAAATCCTCCCCAAGGATTTCTTTGGATAGTCAGGGCCATGCCCTGGTCAATCCCTCTCATGTTTGGAGTCACAGCCAATGGGTCTGCAAAGCACTTCAAAGAAGTACTCCTTTTGGCATCCCCACTTCATCTAAGCAGCTCTAGGATCCAAAAGATCCTAGAGGATTAGGGTCAATGCCCAAGATCCTCCGAATCCCCATGAATATGCATCCAGGGTCTCATCCTGCCACTTCCTAATCAAAGAGGAAAGTGAGTGTACTCATTCCCTTCATCTCAAGCACACCATGGGTATGCTCAAATCGAGGGCAAGTGACCCCACCGAACCATGAATAACTACCATGGCTCATCAAGTGGAGTCAAAAAACTGAATATACCCACCTCCTAATCTATGCATCCAAGTATAAATCCCGACGTTATGGAAGTGCTTGGGAAGAAGACCCCTTTCCGGACGTAGCCCGTGCTTTTCTATAGGGTATGGAAGTCGTCATATCTTCCATTGACTGAACCAGACTGGCTAAAGCTGATGGCTAAGAATTAATGGGCTGTGGGAACATCTCAATGACGAAGAAGAAGGTGGAGTGGCTGAAAGTGCAAGTATGGAAGTTTAGGTGTGAAGGACTCTTCTCTCTACGTGCAATCTTGGTAAATGTGTGCTACGCATAGTTGCAACGCAACGCGTTGCGTAGCGTCTGCAACGTTCGCAACGCAACGGCGTTGCGTTGCGACGTACGCAACGCGTTGCGTTGCAGACAAATTTTTTTGCCCTCTCCTTTGAGCCCGAAACGGGCTCGCGGGAGAGGGCATTTTACTTGCCTTCTTGCCTGCAGCGAGCGCACACCCGAGAGCACTGAGCAGCAGCCGAGATTGAACCTTGAGCCCTCAACCGAGAGAGAGAGAGAGAGAGAGAGAGAGAGAGAGAGAGAGAGATCTGAGAGAGCGAGAGAGACTCACCATGCCTAAACCAAAGCAAAATTGTTGGAAGTACGTGACTAGCCAAGGGAAGTTTGGATCGGGTGGGAGTGAGAGATGGACATGTAACCTATGTGGTTACAAAGGGGGTGGTGGGGAAGATCGTATCAAAGCCCACCTTGCCAAGTTTAGTGGCTTGGGCATTTCAGCATGCAAGAAGCCTATGCTTGCTGATATCAAGGATGAGCTCCTTGAGTGGGTAGCTCAAAGGGAAGCTAGAAAGTATCCACAGAGCTCTCGGCCCGCCTCCACCTCTATTAGCTCCTGTGATCCTCCTCCACACGATGCTCGAGCACATCATACTCATAGGGGATCCTCTAGTGGAGGGAATGATGAGCATGGACATGATACCGTCGATCTTGAGGGTGACACTCAGCCACCGGTGAAGGCACCTAGAGGATCACTTTCTTCGGCATCCGTACGTGCGGGTTTTCAAAGGAAGCGGGAGCTTGAGGCCAAACAAGGTATAATGAAGCTTTTCATACAGTGTGGCCTCTCTTTTAATGTTGCAAGCACACCCGCATGGAAGGAAGCCATGGAGTTAGTGAGCACATCGGGATATCGATGGAGCGGTCCTTCATATGAGGAGTTGAGGACTAGTGAGCTATGCAAAACAAAAGATATAGTGGAGAAGCAGTTAGAGCCGATGATGGGCACATGGGAGAAGTATGGATGCACTATTATGTGCGATGGATGGACAGACATCCGGAAAAGGAATGTATGTAACATACTAGTGCATTGTTGCAAAGGCACTATGTTCCTTCGCGCCATCGATGCAGCACAAGCTGGACTTACAGTGACAGGTATGTATAGGTGAAATTTCAAGTTTTAATTTTAAGATACGCATTTGAATTTTGCATATGCTATATATATGTATTATGTATGTACTATGTACTATGTACATGGCTGATTTGGTGTAATTTTTGTGTCACAAGTCAGTTTATATATGGTCATATCCGCCAGGCTATTATGGATGTCGGTAAAAAGAATGTTGTTCAAGTCATTACTGACAATGGAAGTAATTTTGTGGCCATGGGTAGATTGTTAGAGGCAGAGTTTCCCTCCATTGTGTGGACCCCATGTGCCGCACATAGCATTGATCTTTTGATAGAGGATCTTGGAAAGATCCCTTGGATTCATTCTATTTTTTCCACCCGCCATAAGGTGGTCTCTTTGTTCACAAAGAGACCAAAACTATTAGCTATTTTCAGATCATACAGTGAGTTGGATATTGTAAAGCCTGCGAAGACCAGATTTGCTTACATGTGCATAGTGATGGAGAGACTACTTCGGGTGCGGTAGGCTTTGATGCAGACAGTTGTGACTACAGAGTGGACTGCCTGGGATGGACACACTACCCCGAGAGCAGATTTTGTACGGATTACATGCTTGTCGGATTCATTTTGGAGGGATGTAGAGGCACTTGTGCGTGCCATACATCCATTATATTATGTTCTTCGCATCGTTGATATGGAGGGGAGTACATTGGGACTCGTCTATGAGTTCATGGATCGAGTTGGCTGTTGGAGTTAGACGTCTACGGAAGCACGCGAACAGCACAAGGAAGAAGAAGAAGCTTGGAGTACAACACACAAGACTGAATGTATTACTAGAGAATGTACAAAGATAAGTAGCCCATTAGGGCAATAGGCGTATATACAAGCCGGGGGAAAAAAACCTCCTAAAGAGGGAAAAAAGTGCCCCGGCGGTCCTAGAGTGTTCACACACATCACTACCTAAATATATCAACAAATCCCCCCTGGGAGTGATGCGGTGAACAAGGAGCTTGCACTCATGTATAAGGAAGTGCCAAGCTATGTGGAAATCACTCCACAAAAGGAAGTAAGCCCAAAGCTTTGCAGAAAGCTTCAAATTTCTCCCTAGGCAGAGCCTTCGTGAAAAGGTCTGCAATGTTCTCCTGCGTGGGCACATATGCCAAGCTGATCTCCGGAGAAGAGAATTTCTCCCTGACATAGTGATAATGCACCTCAATGTGCTTAGTGCGAGCATGGAACACAGGGCTCCTCGCAACTGCCAATGCGCTCTGACTGTCAGTGAAGATGGTGGTGGAAGAAGACTGGCCAACACCCAAATCAGCCATAAGGCGTCTCAGCCACACACACTCAACAGTCGCTATGAAAGCTGCCCTATACTCAGCCTCACAACTGGACGTGGCCACAGTAGGCTGCTTCTTGCTCAACCAAAATATACATGAGCTACCAAGCATGAAGCAAAAGCCACTGGTGGACACAAGAGTGTCATAGCAACCAGCCCAATCTGAGTCAGAAAAAGCATGCAAATCTGGCGGTAGTGATCCCCCCTTGGGATAAAACAACCAAAGTAGCCGAGTACCACTCAAGTAGCGAAAGATGCGCTTTACCGCCTTCCAATGCGTGACTCCTGGGCAATGCATAAACCTGCTCATCTGTGAGACAGCAAACTGAATATCTGGCCGAGTAATGCATAAGTAAATCAAGCATCCAACAGCCTGCTGATAGAGAACAGCATCAAATGCATCTCAAGCATCATGAAGACTCAATCGTAAACCTGTCTCCATAGGAGTGGCAATAGGCTTACAGTCTTCAAGGCCAAAACGTTGCAATAATGTGTCAATTTATTTCGTTTGACACAAAGCCATTCCACCATCAACTTGCATAAACTGAATGCCCAAATAGTGATGCAAATGCCCCAAATCAAACATATCAAATGAGGCATGCAAATCAGCCTTGAAATCAACAATATGCTTCTCAATAGGACCAGTGAGCAGCATGTCGTCTACATAGACAACAATGATCAGAAACACATCATTAGCACGCTTAACATATAAGGTGCTTTCAGTTGGACTGTTCTCAAAACCATGTGCAATCAGATAGGCATGTATCTTCTCATACCAAGCACGTGGTGCTTGCTTTAAACCATATAACGCCTTCTTTAACCTGCACACCTGGTTTTCATGCCCTTTTTGCACAAAGCCACGGGGCTGAAAAACATACACTTCTTCATGCAAGTCACCATTCAGAAATGCTGTTTTAATGTCCAACTGATATAGATTCAAACCATGATGGGCTGCAAGTGCACAAATGCTCCGCACAGTAGTCATACGGCATGTAGGTGCAAAGGTCTCATCAAAATCAATGCCTCTTTCCTGCGCATAACCCATTGCAACAAGCCTAGCCTTATACCTGTCAACTATACCATCAGGTTTATGCTTCAGCTTGTATACCCACTTAGTGCCAATGGCCTTCTTGCCAGGAGGCAAGTCACATAAAGACCATGTACCATTCATCATTATAGCATCATATTCAGATTGCATAGCAGCCATCCAATTTTCTGAATTTTGTGCTTCATCAAAAGAAACAGGCTCATTCTCATCACAGAGACTAGATGCAGCCATAGCATAGCAATTTGATGCAAAGGAGGCACTATGAGAGCCTGAACGAGTATGATATGACAAAGGTGCATCTAATTTGCTGTCACGCAAAGTCTGCACCAGCCATTTTGGCATAGTTTTTGCCTGCTCAATATCAGCTCTCTCATCAGCAAGTGCATCGTGTAAATCTGCATCAGAAATGGAATGATCTGCGTCATCATATGAAACCTGCAAAGGCTGAGAAGTTGCCTCATTAGGACCAGCACTAGACTGTCCACCTGTAAAAAGAGGCATCAAAATATCATACATGTCTTTGGAGCTAACAGATGTCTCCTTAGTACATGAAAGCAATGGCTGAATAGCATCTTCCACAAAGACAACATCACGGCTAACCAGAATGCGTTTAGTCTGTGGATGATGCAGACGATAGCCTTTACTTTCAGAACTGTACCCAACAAAAATACATTTTACGGCCTTATCATCCAATTTTCTGCGATGTTGTTCAGGCACTAATGCATATGCCAAACAACCAAAAACATGCAGATGAGCAACAGATGGCTTGTGGTCATGCAAAGCCTCATATGGAGTGATAGACTGCAACGCTTTAGTGGGACACCTGTTCAGTACATATGTTGCACACATGACAGCCTCAAGCCAAAAACTATGAGGTAAAGCCTGACTCTTGACCATACACCTCGCCATCTCCATGAGAGACCTGTTCTTCCGTTCAGCAACTCCATTCTGTTGAGGTGTATACGGCACTGTACACTGGTGTTTTATCCCACGTTTAGCCAGAAATGCATTAAAATCTGAAGACATATATTCCCCCCCTCGATCAGAACGGAGGGTACCCATTTTACATGCTGACAAATTTTCAGCCAAAACCAAAAACTGTATGAAGCACATGAACACTTCGGACTTTGCTTTGAGTGGATATACCCATGCATGCCTGGAAAAATCATCAATGAAAGTCACGAAGTAAAGGTAATTTCCAAAAGAGGGTGTCTACATAGGACCACAGACATCACTATGTACAAGCTTCAATTTCTGCGTAGCCCGAACTGAACCATCTTTTGGAAAGGAAGAACGCTGCATTTTGCCAAAAATACAGCCTTCACAAACATGTTTTCTAAGTGCCTCAAGTTTGGACAAAGAGGACACCATTTCAGAATTCTGCAGGCGTAACAAACTAGCCAAATTCAGATGACCAAAGTGTGCATGCCAAAGCTTTGCATCTGACATAGCCTGAGAATCATGAACTGCACATGCCGAATCATTCACAGATCTTTCATAGTCTATGAGCTTATACAACCAATGACATAAAATGCCAGAAGCAATAATCACATCGCCATTTGAGAGATCATGGACTGTACACCTATCATCAACGAATTTCACAACCAAGCCAATCTTGGCTAATGCAGAAACTGATAACAGATTCTTTTTGATTCCTGGCACAAATAAAGCATCTGACAAAGTGAAAGAACTACCATCAGCAGTAGTCAGAATGATCTTACCAACTCCCATAACAGGATAAGAGGAGTTATTAGCGCATGTGACAGTATTCCCTGTAGGGGAAGGCTCGAGTGAAGAGAAGAAACTGCGCTGCGAGGTAATATGTTTGGTCGCCCCACTGTCAAAGTACCAAACATCTGAGTCTACTGCAGACATGCACTGATCATGAGAAGATGGTTCAAAACTGCACACAGTAGTAAACGCCCATTCTTCTTCCTGCACAAGATTTGCAGACTCTGTTTTTGGTGTAGAGGCCTCTGCAACAACCATTCCAGCCTCTTTCTTCTTTGCCTCTTTAGCAGCCAGTTTTGGACAGTTCTTTATGATATGATCATTGCCTTTACAGTACTTACAAAACAATTTCTGCTTTTCTGATTTTTTCTCATCTTTGTCTTGGTTCTTTGAATGTGCAGCATTTGCAGATTTTTGCTTACTAGTAGAAGAGCTCCATTTTCCTTTGCCCTTCTGACTAGCCAAGAAAGCTTGATCTGCAACTCGCATAATGGACCTGTTCTGCCTGGACTGATCTTCCTGCAACAGAACAGAGACTAACTCCTCAAATGATAAGGCATTCGGATTGCCTTTCATCATCAACCGAAGAGTAGAAGCAAAACTCTGATATGAGTAAGGAAGACCATTCAAAACGGTCTGCACAAGTGAGCTATCTGGTATAACCTCATCAGCATAAATCAACTGTTCCTTCAAATCTTTGATCTTTGTTAGGAAACTGTCCATAGAATCACCTTCATTCATGTGCTCACTCTTCAACTGTTTTCGGAGATAAGCAACACGAGCCTCATTCCTAGCTTGGTACAATGTGGTAAGTGTACCCCAAGCATCCCTAGTTGTTCTGCAAGAGCGTATGTGAGGAATAATGGCATGTTTGACAGACAAAGCTATCAATGCATGTGCCTGGGCATCTCTGCCATCCCAACGAATTTGCTCTGCAATAGGTGCAACAGAAACAGAAGCACGAACAGGAATCTGCACAATATCATCTTCGACACCATCTTCGTCAGCTCCAGCACCTCCAGCGCCTGTATTTGTAGTACATGTAGTCGCAGGTATAACAGGACGTCTTTCAACACCCTGCACAATGTTCCACAGTCCTTTTGCAACCAATACATGTCGCATCATATAAGCCCATAATGGGTAGTTGGTACCATCCAACTTATCCTCAACAGCCAACATACGGAATACATCACTGCTTTCAGCCATGGCCGGTGACTAAAATACCTTGATGCAGAAAATTGACTGTATCTCAAAAAGTTGAACGGAACTGCCCAGACAAGTTTTGCTAGACCTGTAGCAGACTTCGAGACGCTTAAACTGGCGAACAGAAACTGGTATATACCTTTGGCACAAAAGGACGAATCTGAGACTGCAAACGGAGTGTTGACGGCGCCCTAGAAGAAGCGACAACATGCTCTGATACCAATTGTTGGAGTTAGACGTCTGCGGAAGCACGCGAACAGCACAAGGAAGAAGAAGAAGCTTGGAGCACAACACACAAGACTGAATGTATTACTAGAGAATGTACAAAGATAAGTAGCCCATTAGGGCAATAGGCGTATATACAAGCCGGGGAAAAAAACCTCCTAAAGAGGGAAAAAAGTGCCCCGGCGGTCCTAGAGTGTTCACACACATCACTACCTAAATATATCAACATTGGCGAGTCCCTTTCACGTTGCCCACATTTGACATTGGACAGGTATTTATTAAGTTATTACTTATTACTTTGAATTTTTGACACTTAAAATTCTTATTATCTTAAAAATTAGTCTCTAAAATTTTATAATTTCTTTGTTTATAGGATTGAGCAGCTTAAGGCTGTGTGGAGGGATCGATGGGATTGGTTTCATCGCCCGATCCATGGGATGGCACACTTATTGCATCCCTTATGGAGATCTCAGCAGGCCATCGTGGATGAGGAGCTCTTGAGTGCATGGAACACATATGTATATAGGCTTTATCCAGCTGATGTAGAGTTGCGACTTCAGTTGGAGAGACAGCTCTTGGTATTCCAAAATGGTAGTGGCCATTTTGGAAAGGATACGGCTTGTTTGAGATATGCTCAGTTGCGACCAGTATCATGGTGGGAGATGTATGGTGCTAGTGCTCCTCAGTTGGTAAGTACTAAGTCAAAAGACTTTAGTGTACTGTGTGACATGTGATAAATATGTATTATGATTTATGTACTAATTATTTTTTGAATTATGTTGTAATGCAGAGAGAGTTAGCTACTCGTATCCTTTCACAGGACTGCAGCGTAAGTCCTTGTGAAAGGAATTGGAGCACATGGGCCCTCTTCCATACAAAGAAGAGGAACAGATTATCTACAGCGCAGTTGGAGCGGCTAGTTTATTGCCACTGCAACTTGCTTCTCTTGGAGAGCGGCGGACATACAGGAGATGTGAGGGAGGTAAACGTGGACACAGTAGATATAGAGAAAGTCAGAGATATTCCAGATATTCCTCCAGAGGATCTGGACTTATATACTATGCTTTACCATGAGTTGACCTTACCTCAGCATGATACCAGATCATCTCGGAGCCACAGAGGACCTAGTGGTAGTGGTGATGCATCCACTAGTAGCCGACCACATACCACTACTACTAGGGATGATGATGATGATGATGATGATGATGATGATGAGAGTGATGATTTGTCATCTGACACCGTGTCAGAGTGGCAGAGTTTGATTATTGACATTTGAGGCTTTGACATTTCATGTTTGACATTTGGTATTTCATGATATGTATTTACTATTGTGATGACAGTGGACACTTATCATGACTCACTTGTGACTTTATATTTATCATTTGCCACTTATGATTTATGCCATGCATCATGATTCATATGATTTATGATTTATCATTTGTCATAGTGATCTCTATGTTTTTATTTTGATGTATGAACGATGATATGATCATGTGACATGTATGATGTCAGGTGTTATCATTTATATTATGAATCATGATGTTTATTGTAATTTGTTAAAAGTTAGAAGTTAGAACTTACTACTTAGAAACTAGAAACTTGAAAGTTAAGTGTTATGATCATTATGTTGTTAGAATCTAGAATCTAGATGATGATGTTATGATTATTGATGTTATGATTTTTTTTGAATTTTGATATAATGATGATGTATTTGAGATAATTGTATTTGATATAATCTTAAGGCTATGTGGAGGGTTATGATATAATCAGGAGTCACGACCAAGTTCCAACTTTCAAGTTAGATTGATAATCTCTATTATTTATGATATATCTTATCTTGTAATAAGTATTTTATGGTATATATAGTCATATCCCACCTTATTACATATCATAGGACCCAAAATATGTGAAAAAAACATATAAAAATTTTGAAAAATAAATAACTTTATCACAACTCCTAGGTCCAGACGTTGCCCTCGTTGCTAACCCGTTGCCGTTGCCGTTGCGAAAACGTTGCTTTCCACTATGGTGCCACGCCAAGATGAAGAGAGGAGAAGCCCATTCATATGTTCCTAAATTAAAATCCTCCCACCTCCACTATTTTCCAACTACTTCCTTAATTGATTCGGAAAGTTTTCAAAACTTTCTAACCGTACACATCACCCAAGTAATACCAGCCATAAGGAATGTATGGAGAAGAATGCATGTACCCGATTTGATGAGGTGGGTCCATCAAATTTATGCCATGTGGAAGACCCCAAATGGAAGATTCTTTGTTCTCCAAATAATTGCCTTGCAGCCCAAGTAACTGCCTTGCAGCTCAAGTCATTGCCTTGCAGCTCAAGTAATTGCCTTGCAGCCCAAGTAATCGCTTGCGCAAGGTAAAAGACCATTGCCCATCTACTACAACTGCCCTAATGATGCCCTGGTGCACAAGAAAGATGACTGCCTTCTTTCCATCAACTGATGGATAAATTACAGCCATGCACAACTGTGCACTCATATAGAGGTGCTGCTAAGAAAAAAATTAGGTTGGGCTGGAGTGCAAAGAGGGGGCAACCAATAGATATAATGGCTGCCCAGCCCTCTCTACAAGATCCATCCCATTCCCTTCATCTTTTCCCATCCAGCCCCTTCATTTCTGAGTGTACATGTTATTTTCTCAAGCCAACCAAATGCATCTTATAGGCTGATGATGAGCTTCCCTCTAGGCATGCGTCATGGACAAAAATCAGCAGCGCTCATCAAATTTTCTTCACCCAACAGGGCTGAAGGGCATCCAGCAAGCAAATATTCGATGTATGCTTCTTTCTTGCCTCTCTCCTTTTAAGTTGGCCTCTCCCACACAGCCACACACAAGGGCAGCCCATGTTGCTTCCTTCCAGCCTCTCTCTACCCAGCCACACACAAGGGCAGCCCATGTTGCTTCCTTCCAGCCTTTTTCTACCCAGCCACACACAAGGGCAGCCCATGTTGCTTCCTTCCCTTCTCTGCAGTAGAGGAAAGGCAGCAGCCATGGCTTCCAGAAAGGGTGCGGTTGGAGAGTACTAGTCATCCAGCCACCTACTTACATGGAAAACACAAGAAGAGAGGGACTTACCTGTGTTCTCCAACCATCGGCTTGCATGTGCTCCCCTTGCTTCTTCCTCATATTGGAAGCATCCCATACCACCCCATGCAAGAGGGTGAGAAGCATGTCAAGATGAGCCATCATGGCTCCATGAGCTCTAATGGTTTTGTGCACGTTGTCTTGCCTTTTCCACGCGAGCAAAGAGCCGCTCTGATACCAATGTTATGACCTCCAGGATCCTCCCTGCTCGACAAGACAAGACACAAGCCATATTCACAAACAATAGAAGGGCAGACATCAGACTCACCTCCCAGCCCTAGAGCCAATATGGGCTCACCCCCAAGCCTGGAGCCAAGCGGGTGACAAGGCTCTGCCAAAGGGCCAAGAGTCCAAGTGCCTCACGCGAGAGATGTCTCACAAATGAGCCCATGGGTCCTATTTATAGGCTCAAATGAGAAGAACTAGGCGGCCGGTTCATATTTGGCCGGACACTTTTAACTACATGCACCCATCCAAATGTCCTTTAATATTGGGGACGTAATCGTAACACCAAGGGACTTTGGACCCTTGAAACCCATGTCTTTAGCCTCTTGGACCTATACAACATTCTTCACCGCGTAATATATTTCCTCCTCAAAAATGTGGAAAAGTATAATATGTGGAGTATTTCCCATGCCACATGATCAATTTCATTGATCATAGTCTTCATCTCTCTGATTCGACTCTTTATCAAAAGGGAATTCTATCTGAGTCTGATCAGAAAAGAGGGAAATCCATGTGTGGGATGATCCCTTTCCAAATCATTATAAACACCATCTCGCTTTGCGTGCGAGGAAGATTGAATTAGATTCAAAGTATGGAAAGAATGACAAGGGTGGATCTAAAACATCCTTGTCTAATTCAATGTTTCGCTGTGTGAATTTGGCATCCATGTACAAACATATGAAGTAGGTAGATTCTAAGTTTTTCCAGTTACATTACTATATAGATCCATTTATGTGCACTACTTGTGCATGGATCTAGCAAAATAGATGGACTTCTGACTTATTCAAGACTTTGAGATTGAATTCAATTTGGTTTAGAGTGAAATGAAGTTCAAGTTGACCAAAACATCTAACTTAGATGTTTTCTTTTCAAAAGACTTGAATTCATGAGAATTGTCAAAACTAGAGACAATTCCTAGCTTCGTTTCCCCTTTGAGAGTTTATTCAAACTTTTTTAAAGAACTCTAGAATCTTTCTTCATCCATTGCTATGAATATTGATTTTGAACCATTACTCAATGGATGAATGATTCCTCTTAAACTCAAGTGTCTTCTAAGGTTGAATGGGTTCTATACAGAACATTCATATGATGTCTAAGATTGAATGGGTTCTATACAGATTATTCATATGATGTCCAATTCAATTACCTATTCGATCCGACCTAACTTGGTCTAGATGACTCGAATATTCTTTTCAGAGTCAAGTCCAAGGTTTAGAGAAGTAGGAAGGAAGAGTTGAAACCCTCTGTAACCGATTCAACTTCTAAGACACTAAACTGATTTGATTCAAATGCTATGAGACTCAAAACTTTAAATCTTTGAAAACTTACCTATGGGCAGAGTGAATTGGTATTCTTTCAATTACTCCTTATCAGAGTTTGAAAGAGTTTATCTAACTTATTTATTTGGCCCTTGGTTAAAAGAACTATTCAGAGTTTTTTCAATTCATGTCGTCCAAGCTTATTGAACATGTATCCCTAAGTTCAAGCTTTGATTATCCATAAATATGGAGTCCCATACAATTGAATCAACTTCAGTGATGGTGTAAACCTAAACTTCCCATCCCATCCGGCTTACATTTCCACTTAAGTGTAGATAACTTTAGCTTAAATCTTGGGATTAATACTTCTTCTAGTCTGATCAAGTGAAATCTATTACTCCTTACACTTTTAAGTACTTAATTCCATTAAAGAGCAATTTTGATGCCCACACTAAACTGAAAATTTTAACTTACCAAGTCTTAGTTGTAACCACAACTTGAAAAGAATTATTCTTAAAAATTGACTTTTCAATGATTCCTTTGTTTTGATGTACTCTGAAAGAGTATTTTTATGCCATATGATCACTTTAGCTTAAAACTAGGAATCAATACTTCTTCTAGTGGAATCAAGTAAAATCTATTATTACTCATACTTGAAAGTTCTTATTTCCATTTAAGAGAAGTTTTGATACTCACATTAAACTAAAATTTTAACTTACCAAGCCTTAGTTGTAACTATAACTTGAAAAGGACTACTCTTAACTATTTGCTTTTCAATGATTCCTTTGTTGAGATGTACTATGAAAGACTATTTTTATGCCATATGATAATAGAGGTTATTTCTGCTTCAAATAAATATTATCTTTTGGCATAATTAGATATCTGAACTTCCAAAAGAATAATTGATTTACCAATCAAACTGTTAATCTAAAGAAGATGGCAACACTTTTTACTGTTTGGAGAAGAGTCCTCTTACTTATAGGACACATGTAAATGATGTTTTGAGTATCTTACAACCTCTAGTTTACCTCTTCCTCAAACCTTCCATTTGCTTGGAAGAGTTGTGTAAAGCTCCAAATAGTGATTAGTTCCAATAAATAGAGAACTCCCTTAAAGGGAAGAATTGATACCTCGAAACAATGATATATTTAACATCCTTTGATCCATAGGTTGAAAGAATCTTAAAATACAAGCTATGATTATTTCATAAGGTATTGATTCTTCCAAGTGAGACTTTGTTATTTCCTCTTCTAAGTTACCACCATTGCATCATGATTTAAGGAGAATAAAAATTTTGAATTAACATTTAAGTCCTTCGCTTGTTGATCAAGCATGTCGTGGGTTTTATGGAATTTAGAATTCCATAAGAGGGACTTCAAGCTTAGGGTATTTTGCTACTGTAGAGCTTATTTGGCTTTTATAATAAGCCAACAATATAAGAGTTGAATGGTAGTTTAGTATGGACAACTGGCTCTACTATCATTAACCTTATATTTTTTGAAAGTCCTAACCACTTAAGCTTGAATAAATTGACTCTCCTTCTTATCCCACAAGCCCATGTAATACATTCCATATGCATACGTAGTGCATGTCAAAACGTTCACATCTTCAAGGGAAGAGGTGTAGCATGGATAAGGTTCAAAAACCGGGACCCCCCCTTAAAGGATGCAAAAGTTCCAATTCGAAACTTTCTTCATTCAAAACATGGTGCAAGATTTCCATACATTTTTCTTTTCCTAAACCATATACATGAATTTGATGCATAAATCCAAATCATTTCCATGGCTAAACATATATATGTAACCTAACAAACTAGGTCACGAATGGTTATGCACCCATTTGCAAATTCATGTCTATGCATTGCATGTTAATGGTTTGCAAAGAAATGAAGTTGGTATGAAAACTTATATGGAAATTATGCTTCATCTATTCCTTGATTTCGCTCGAGTGCTTTCGTGGTGATGATGTCGGTTGGGGCCATCCCATCTCTTTTGTTGTTGAAGTCCTTCTTGGGCATTTCTAAACTTAATTGTGTGCTTAATGTGTGCAGCAACTTCAAAAACATGAATCTATTCCTTGCATGTATAGCATCCATGATCCAAGCAATATGTTGCTTCTATTTAGCTTCAAGTCATATATTCCATGCACTTGTGGTCTCTTCATATGCACAAAATATGCTTCTTTTTTCATCCATCTTCATGATAATGCCCATGCCTTTGTGCATTTAGAAATATATCTAATTAAAAGTAGAAGCTTAAATTGTGCAAAAGACAGCTTTAAGCCATCTCTTTAACAAATCACAAACATTCATTATTTTCAGTGCATGAAATGAATTGGTTTTAAATGCAAGCAATTGCCTTTAATTCCTAACAATTGATTATTCAAATCTTGAGTATTATCTTCTCATAACCATTAAGATTGAAGCCTTTTCCTAGGCTTCAAGCATGCAAAGATAATAATGACTATGGCACACAAGCATTGAAACCAAACATAATTGATAAATACTTAGTTTGGTGACAAGCTACGTCCTCTTCCTCCTTGAGATTTTGAGAAATCATCCATGGTCTTGAAATTATATTCCTAGCCTCTGTTATTTGAATGATAGAACTAGCAAGCAATTGTAGTGACTAATCTTCTCTTTTGTACCTTCAGAGTAAGGTCTCTCTCTCTTAGAGGATTTGAGAAGAACTCAAAAGAGTTTGTGACCTCGCATTGCTCTCGCATCTTCTTTGGGAAGTATAGAAAAGAGGCGAACTCAAGCAAAAATAAAAGGGAAAGAACTACACATGTATGCCCGTCTATAGAATGAGAAGGAAGAAATCTCGGGGGGAGAATCTGAATGCTTCCGTCGGACAGGCAAATTGCTCCCAAGATCGAAGAGGACTTTAAAAGAAGTCTTCTACGTTTATATGAGCTACTTCTCTAGAGAAGAGAGCAAGAGACATGGCTCTCCTTCGGATGGGCTCTAGGCTCCTGATAGGCAAGCTTTGGGCACATGGAAAAATGTGCATGGGTGCTCTATATGTCTAAATCATGCCAATCCTTGTGTGAAGGAGAGTCCCAAAACCGGTTGTAGACATTCCCAAAGCCAAACTCTTCATACGAGGTTGCAAATTATCCTACATGAGAGGGAACTAAGCTCTGAAAGACCTTTAAGAAGAAGGCTGGTCGCTTATTTTCGACACTTCAACGAGAGAGAAAGCTTGAAGGAGTGTTGCACAGCTCCTCCCTTCCATATTGATGGCTGCTAGTCGGCCGAGCAGCCTCCTTCTTACTAGTTTTTAGTGGGTCTCTCTTGATTATGGGAAGAAAGATTTTGATTGTTTTTTGCCAAACAAATGATCCCAAATTACAGACCACAGCCTAAAGGCTATAGGTATCATTCATTGATCACTGAATTCAGGAAGGTTTGTTCGAAGCTCATTATCAGTTACTCATGTATGTTCATGAGCCAATGCTAGCCTCAAATGCATCATCAACATCCACCTCTCTATCGTTTTTCATTTTTCCTTTCTATCTAGTACACTTACCTAAAGAGAAACGT
Source organism: Ceratopteris richardii (assembly GCA_020310875.1). Lineage (NCBI taxonomy): Eukaryota > Viridiplantae > Streptophyta > Polypodiopsida > Polypodiales > Pteridaceae > Ceratopteris > Ceratopteris richardii. The sequence continues at coordinate 172,423,533 of CM035417.1, read as the reverse complement.
GAGACTTGAGTAGAGCGACCATCATATGACTGCATACTTGACTCTAGTATGGAGTATGGTACAACCTACAAATTGTGACTCATTAGTTGTATACATATGGGGAGCTATTAAATCACAAATGCAAAAAAGTTAAACCAAGATCTTATTGTTGCTTTATGAACAAGAAATTATAGTTTTTGTGAGATTATACCTTTGCATATGATATTTTTCAAACTCAATTCCAACAAAGACCATTCTAGACATCTGGAAAAGTTTCCAAATGTGTATAGAAACAATTGTTGTTATGTAATACAAGTTGAAGTTATCAATGTTCTAACTTTCCAACCCCATTTCGCACTTTCATTGATGTTGGATTGCAAACCCAAGCTCAATTTTGACTCTCAAGCCCAACAAGGCTCCTTTTTTAAATTTCATTACGTATGAAGTCGATTGGCCTCCTTGACATACTTTGTCACTAGACCTCGTGTCCCGGGTATAGATGGTAGTCCATCACATGGGTGGTGGCTGCCCAAGCAAAGCTGTCCATGCTCAATTATCAACAAAAGACCACATCTCTCCATGGCTTATTTATAGATGATTTCTTCTCTAGCCTACACATCAAGTTGAGCTGGTATACCGCTACCTTATTCCCCCCATCTAGCATCGTCTAGATCACCATTTAGTAAGAAATCTTTCAATTTCTTCTATATCCATTCTTTTCTCTTCTACTAATTGCCTTCTAAGAATCTAATTGTAAACAAAAAAGCCATCTACAAATACCTATTCTTACTTGCTGAAATTATGAACTTGACACTTGCTTTTAGCCCATTATGTGAAAACCAGTGTCCTATTTGTCATCCTGAATTTCAACCTCTTTGAGAGGTGAGCTTTTTTGCAATGCAGAGATCTATTCAGTTCTAGAAACAGTTGGGAAAACCTTCTCTAGCTTTCTCTCTGTGGCTTCACATTAGCTCATCTTGTGGCTATTCCACTTCTATTACAGATACAAAATCCAGTGCTTCCTATGTGAAATTTTCTGCTCTTCTTCGGCTTATTGCATGTGCCATGTGCATAACTATATACAGCTGGATACTAAATTGAGTGTTTGGCCATGCTTTTCATCATTCAATCTATTTTTTTAGATCATCTCAAGCCTCTTAAAGTCTGGTTTCTTGCATGTCAATCTGTTCTGCTCCAATGACTCCAAGGAATCCTAATCTCATCATATCGTTCTTGTCAATGATTAATATATAAAACAGCTTGTCATTCTCTTCCACTTCAGGATGGTCCTTTTCAATTTCCTGAGTTTTCCAAGGAAAGACGTAGCGATTCTTCCAATGTTATGGTAGACATAGCCTAAATGTATGTGATATCACTAGACTTTGCTACTATCTAAAATGGGGCTATTATTATGAAGTTTTACACCTTTTCTTTGTGATCTTACCCCTTGCTTGAGTCATTCTTTTCAAATTTCAGGATGAGCTGTCCTACCTCAAGCTGAATTTTTTGTCGACAAGTATTAGCTTCTTAGTTTTATAATTCATCTTCTATTGGCATAGTTATCCGTGTTTGACTAAAAGCAGTCTTTAAATCCCTTGAATGTACAGTTAACATCTACACATCATGAATAAGATATCTCTTGGTTCTGGCATCATATCTATTGCCTCTGGCCCTAAGGGGATGGCCAACTAGGCAGCAGATAATATAAAATGGTCTACAGATCATGAACAAGATCAACTCGCTCTGGCTCTAAGTGCATATGACTAGGCAGCAGATACTATGATCCAATATTAGGATTGAGGATAACCTACAAGGATTGTAACTTATAAAGACCAATGTATTTGATGGATTTTCGATGAGAATGACTCTCCATTTGTTTTGTCATGATTTACTGGTTATCATCCTGTCATTGCTCATTGGATTCATTATGACCTTCCCAAAAGATTTCAATCTTTGCATTGTTGTGATTTTTTCTACTGATTAAATGGTAAAATGATTTGCTTCATTTAAAATATGCAACTTGGACTGATGTTGCAAGTATTGTTGGGATTAATTTTCTGATTTTCTCTTAGATTTCATACCTTAGATGATACCACACACTGAGCCTCAGGTTTTCATGCAGTACATATACCAACATCAATTGCTCCAAATCACTTTGATTTAAAAATTCAATTTACCCTCCCATGTTTGAATATTAACTGGTTCAATACAACTCAGTTTAAAACCACAAAAGCAATCCTATTGCAAATTGTATTAACCAATACAAGAAGCAAGTGTGCATTATATCCTTGTTTGATGACCAACCAGAAAACTTCATGAATAGGGAGAAAAGAAAAACATGCCAACGTACACACAAAGAGATATATCACCTAGAAATGTTTGAAAGTTTGGAAAATCAGTGCCCATTCCCCAAAGTCCAAGCCTAGCCATGTAGCCCATGTTTCGGGGCTCAGATGCTCCCGTTGCTGAGCAGTACACGACACGAGCTTCAGGTAACCTTGCCTAAGCAGACAGAAACCAAAGTTGAGAACTACATAGCAATCCCTGTACATTTTTTGCAAATAACAGCATAAAAGGAAATATAGAAACTAAACCTGTATATCTAGAACTGCTTCACCAGTACGAGTGGCTTGACCTCCAGCTTCAGGGATTAGATTTTTGGCTTTGTGACACTGACAAATGTTTGCGATTTTCATCAGGCAACTTGAATGTATTAGACAGGTGTGCAGGGATATCAATCCAGGACACACAGGCCGGTGAGCAACAGCTCTACCCAATATGTTACAAGTCCTGGTCACCTAAGCAGTTGCTTCTGCTAAACTTTTGTAAAACAAAATTGTTTGCTATAGATGTTTGCAATCTTCTAGCAGAAGCAACTGCCTAGTTGCAATCAGAAATTTGTGCTGGTGGTGATGATAATATTTACAAATGATATCAGTACCTCATCAAAAATCAGAAGGCCATCAAACTCATTTCCACACCACTGCACAAGTTGCTGGAGCCTTGACCTTCCCTTGTCTGATGATGCAATGAGACTGCTGTAAGTTAAGAATATAACACCTTCTTTGATACCAACAGCCTTGGAATCTAGCTTTCCATAAGGTAATTTGTTGAGTGCATGCACTGCAATCAAACTCCTTTGTAAGCTCGTTTGAACATGCTCTGTAGTTATTCAGATTCTTTTACCACGAATGCCATAAGCTTTGTTTGATTTAAAAATTGTATTGAGAAAGAATCACAAAAACTGGCAAAAAATGTTCGGAGATATTAAGTGTGATAAAGCTATGATCAGGGTTGTTCATTAAGTTTATATCTTGCCACTCCTGCATTCCATAACCCAAGTTCCGCTTCCCTGCCCTCTCTTGTGCCTCTTTCTTTCTTGGCATCTTCATTTCCCATTGCCTCCAGCGAAAACTGAGTATATGCCACTCAGTGTGTGCTCTTGGTCAATTTTCAAAACTTATGCTTGCATTTAATACACAGAAACCTTGAAAGGAACTCTCAGAGTATACTACAGGAACCAATAACCACGAGTCAAAGATACAGGAACAACAACATCTGCTCTGCAAAGAATTAACAAAAGGTCATAACTTGTCTCATCATTCTACCATGCTCCAAAGAACTGCAGAAGCAGACTAGCATATTCAGAATAGATACAACATATAGATTTTAAACATACAAATAAGGCTTATAGATGTGCCAAAAAAGGTACAAATACATGACTAAAGGGGCCAAAGTGGTATGTAACCTTTAAGCATGTACCTAGTAACCTCATAATTAACGGTCAAATGGCACACCTTCTCATATGTAGCGTGATCAATATGATAAAACCATTATCCACTGATACCCCAAATTAATGTGTTCCACATCTGCAGGGAATGTGATGTTCTCAGCCAAATATATTGCATTGAGCACTCTGCTTATCATACTTAAGCAACTAGTGTTCTCGGAAGCAATCAGAAATTATTGACAAGTCAAGCAAGCAAGCTGGTTACTTTAAGAGTTTCAAAGGAAAACATTTTCAAGCTCAAAAATACATCATGCTACTACCTAGTATTCCCCACAATCTAGACAACCATAAAGCTCTGTCAACAAAAGATTCCAACATAAAATGTTTTCAAATAAATATAAGTGATAAAAGGGAACAATGAAGAAAGAAAGGGGGGTTAGAACGAAAGTAAACAAACATAAAATTGTGTGTATGAAGCCTATAAGTAGTCCACAAAACAGTAGACATGCATGGTTGAACGGCCCAATGAGTGATATGACCATTGGGCCCTTACCTAGAGACCTCTCACTGAAAGGTCCAAAGAAGAAACTTTAAGCTATCTCAGGCTAACTATTTGTAAATAATGTTCATGTCATACCTTGGCAAGGCTTCTGGTAAGAGCAAGGTTATTATGTATAGTTATCTCCTACAGCATGACTAAACCACCATTCAATAGCTTTCATGTTAAATGGTACCTCATAATGGTATGAATAAAGAAAAATGCAAAATGGAAGGCCTTCTTAGCCAAGCATACTCTACCTTTGCTAGCAAACATGAATAGCCTAATGGTGTTATACATTGTAGTAAAAGAAGCAGTGTTCAGAGTTAAGGTACCAACCTCACGATAATCATCAGTTCATAGTATGCATTTCAATTAAAAAAATGTATGCAATAGTATCCAATAACTGTGAGGAGGTAAATGTATGCAATAGTATCCAATAACTGAATCCAAATACTTTTACACACAAAAAAAAAAGGAAACACTATTTTTGAAGATTGTCAGGCCAGAACAATCGAATCTCATATTTACCACTCAATATTTTGCCTTCAACATACTAGTTAAAAACCTCTAGCTTTGGAGAGAAACCAACAAATCTGCCTTTAAAACAACAGAGAAAAAATACATATTAAAGTGATCTCACAGACCCTCAACTGCGAAAGCACCAACATCATCAAGATCTCTTCGGGCATCATATTTGAGATCAGATGCAACTGATATCCATCTGCAAAGTTCATGAACAATTAAAACAACTTTATCTACAAGGTCCACTAAATTTACAAATAAATGAATCTATGATTGATAACAGACTATGAAATGTAATTTTAACAAACATGCATACAGGGCCTTGCATCTTTGATGTTTCCAATTCTCCCAGATAAGGCCAGCAACTGTGCGTCCTTTACCGACACCTGCTCCATCTCCAATGAAAAATCCTGCCCGTGTGCCATCTGGAAGGTGTTGCATATGTCTCTAAGACCAAATAATAACATGCAGTTAGGGCCATACCAATATTTAGGAGCAAAATACACCAATAAAAAATGTGTGACCTGAGAAGCATAAATAATTGTCTCCAACTGCAAGCATGAGAGGACTTTTGCTTCCTCAATTTCTGACAGTAATTTCAATTCATAGGTAGGTTCTGGAGGCTGCACTGCAGACAAAGATGATGTCTCAACCACAGGATCTGGATGCGATGGTCCTATTGAGAGCTTTGAAGGGCGCTGCAAACAGGAAACAATCCATCATTCTCATCATATTTAAGCAAATCTAAGTTCTGGGAAGAAATCTATGAACATGTGCTCACATAATCAGTAAATGTTTCTCCTACAATCCCTCCTTCATCCTCTTCCCGTTCGACCTCAAGGGCAGCCTAAACATAATTGAATGGGAATCATATCAGAGAATAACCTGTTACAAATTGAAGGGTCTTAAAATATAACGTTCTTTTTTTTTAACATATTGATTAGATTCAATTTAATGTCATTATTTCACAATGATGTCATTAAAGACTTTAACAAATTCAGATGCATTATGGTTTATTAATCTCTCATATCCATATCCATGGATATGAAAGATCAATAAGACAAAGCACAAGCGAAAATGTGAATGAGCTTAGGAAATGGCACTTCAATAACATCATGGTCTTGGAAACACTTCTTTCAGACCAATATAGGCACAAGATGCACGCTCAAGAGGGTCAAGTCAATCTCTCCTTCCAAATATTAACCAATTAACTGATCAAACAGCTGGCACAGTGCAGACATCCAGAATGATCATTGTGGTGGATGCTTATGGGACCAATAAAAGGGTCACAGTGTAGGGTCTTCTTTCTTTGGGTGACCTAGTCCAAGGAGTCATTCAAATGGTCAGAAGGCAACAACCCAAGTAATGCAAAATACTACGTGAATATAGGTGTTTTTCCTTCATAAGGAAGCAAAATGTCCCTTCATCATAAGAAGACAGCACGGTGCCTTCTTCATGACAAGGCAACATGGAACATGAAGCTTTACCTAGAAGTTACAAGGCAAAATCCATACCGCTTTGAAATACTTTACGTACAAATGTGAGAAGAAATTATAGTTTGATGTCAAAAAAAGTTGTTTAGACGTAAGAAGCTTGACCGTTTCAAGGGCAAGTCTCAGGGCATTACAATTCTCCACAGGAAATTGGCCAAAACCAATGATTGCTAGAAACTCCAAATTCATCATATACAGACTTATTTGGCTAGTTTGTGTATAGCAATATGTGTGCATGAAAAAAAATATATCAATAAAAGGTGCTACTCCATTCAGTATTGAGAGAGAACCCCTCTGATGTATGCAATTTTATCACCTACATGCTCATGCAGGACTACTATATAGTGTGCCAATAATATGCCTATCTAATGAAATATAAAAGTTCAAGTTTATCTCTACCCTCCAATTACATTATATCACAAAGAAACTATGCCCACTACATGACCCTTGGAAAAAGAAAATTTTATCCAAAGCTCCTATTGAACTAAGAAAAGAAGAAATTGTAAGAAAACAAAGAAATGATGAATGATGATGGACTAGTGGTGCAACTCAAATACCATGTAGGAGCTACCATAGCATATATAGGATCAAAGTTAGATAGAAAGAGAGATATTGCTACTCATGAGAATAACACAAGAAACATGGTTATAATGAAAAGTGGACTCAAGATGAATAGAAGATAAACTCAACTCAGTTCAACTCAAGCTCATAACTCTAATACAATGGAACTCAAACACTACTCAAGATATAGATGATTCTATCCACCCATGCACTCCCTATATGGAGCTTAAATGGTGATCTAGATAGAAGCTAGATGAAGGGCTATAGGCCAACACAATGGGTACTAAGATAAACACCCTAATGGTTCCAAACACCACAAACTATAATCCTAGATGAGGAGGGGACCATCCTTATAAGATCTTCCAAGCGCAGGTCCAAATTCCCATGTTCTAGGGTCTGAGTAGCTTGATCCATGCCAAAAACAATCTCTACCATCGATTTATGGTGTAAATCCAATGGTAGAAAAGTAGGATAACAACTATTTGTTTATAGCCCTTGATCTTGCTTAATCCCACTTAAGATCAAAGTCTAGATCCAATGACCCACATAAAATAGACCCTTCTTGAAGTTAAGAAAGTTATTTTTATTTCTAGCCCTTTATTCAAATTGATCCTCCCATAAGATCAATCCCAAATCCAATGGCTTAGAAGTAAACTTCGAAAACTATCCATCTACAGTCTACTATAAACCTCATCTTCTCAAAGTCAGGAACCTACCAATGTCGACCACTCTCAAATGGCTTCTCCTCATAATGAAGGCCTTACAAAATAGAGTGTTATGGAACAATGGTGATGCTACATAAGGGTGAGGCATTGAGCATATCTAACAAAAACTATCTCCAATTATGATATAGAAGCCATAGCACATGGGTAGTAACTTCAACCTCCTTACAATTATGACTTGTAAGTTATGGAAGAGTCAATATAATCATCAAGCTTTTCATGTTGTTGTGACTCATGAACCCTGACCTTACAAACTCAAAAATACACTTGCTTATTTTTTCAGTTCCTTCTTTGCTTCTGACTTTCCATCTGCTTTTGTTCGATCGCTAGGAAGAGATTCTTTCACCTCATTGACTTCCTCTGGTTCTGCAGGAGGGGCAGCCAATGTATCCCTCGATGCACTGAGAGAACTGAGATATTGTTGCAGTTTTGTGAGATCGACTGCCAGCTCCACATGGCACTGGGGGCAAATGAATCTCTCAAGACCGTGAGGAACATTGAGGAGGGCTCTGCAATTCGCACAAGGGAGCTGCGCCTTGGACGGGTCGACGGTCTGATGGGAAGGAATTGCTGGTGGAGGTGGGCGAAGCTCAGGTGGAAGCATTTGAGCGAGCTTGCACTTTGGGCAGCGAAACTCCATGACGCCTGGAGGAACGTTGAGGATGCCCCTGCATCCTGCGCAACGTACCTGGCATGCCGTCGCAGCTGGAGGGGACAACACCATACCTCTCGAACGCCAAATGCTCAGCGTTGTCTCACTGGCGAATACGCTCTCACTCTCGTTCACTGGTCACTCGCAGACAGATTGACAAAGCTCTTGCATGGCTCTCTCTTCTGTCTTCGCTTACGTTCTATACTACTACGACCCTGTCGTATTATGTCAAAGAACACTGACTCTTCATAATTCGACAATCCCAAGTTCCCAACCCGTGGGGATTTGTTTGTTCAAAGAACTTTGATTGGTGATTCAAGAATAACATCGCATATCAACATAGAAAACCACTCTCCCAGGTCGTTAAGGCAGCTGGTTGCGCCTCTCGCCTCTTGAGGCGCGGGCAATAGTTCAATCCCTACCGGCCACTTGCAAGGGACATGTATAACCTGGAATGATGAAGCATATGGCTAATGTGCCATGGTTTGACTAGCCCTGCAATAGTTGTGATCGTCGTTCAACCCAGTTTTGTAAACCCCTATTCTTGTGGGATAAGGGGGGTCCCATGGGTACTATGCCCTTCCTTGTACAATTGCAATTTCAAAGTTAAAGCCCGGGGCAGTAGGCCTCGGCCGAACCTCCATTTTATTTATTAAAAAAAAAACATAGAAAACCACTTGATTATCTTCTCCTTTTCAAGATGGGAAGTCAAATAATCATCTTACTATTACCTATCAATACAATCTCATGTAAATGCCTAAAGACAATCTCGCTTTTGAAGTTCTTGATCTTTCCATGAGAATGGCTAGCAAACTTCTAAGAAAGGAGTGTTATATCCATTTCTAGAGGTTGTTGAATTCCTCTATAATCACATTTTTCATAGAGCCACTCTTCTCACTATATTTCAAAGCATCAATGAGCATGCCACTATTCCTCTCATGAATTCTTGTTGGCAAGAGGCAAGTGTCTTGTTAGCAATAACAACATGAATCCATTTCTCTCCAAACTTTTAAGTTGTGTCATGGAATGTGTGGTGTAGTGGTAAGCCCATTGGACCCTAGACTTTGAGGTCCAAGGTTCAAAACTCTGAGTGCCACCTAAAGTATAGACCTTGGAAAGTGGACATAAGGTGGGTCCCTAGGGTGTGTGAGTTGTTTGTTTTAATCTTTAAAGCTTAAATGGAAGAGCGAACTCATTATCAAACTTCCAAAAAAGAAATTTAAAAAATAAACTTTAAATTGTGAAAAAATGAAAATGTCCTTTTCAAAAAAACAATGTAAGCCATGAATGAGTCTCCCTTTTTATCATGTCTCCAAAATTCATGAGCATCTTAGTGATTCTATCAACAATGCTTGTTTACACGAGAGAAGTGGCTTGTTTTTATTATTGATAATACATTCCATTTCTCTAGGGCTTTTATATTGTGTAGAAAGAGAAAAAGAGATGAAACTTTATTCCTTATCCATTCATGGCTTTTTTGCTTGATTCATTTGAAACAATGAGCTATTGTGAGTTTGCATTTACCAACCATGGTGAAAGAATTGCAAGCATTTATGGGAAATTGTGGTTGAAAAATCATTTGGGTTTTGCACCAATTTCGAAGCCTCCTAATTGGAATAAACACTAATACCTCTAATTTGATGATTGGTTGTATTCTATTTTGGCCAATAGAAGATACTTTATGCATCCTTGATCCATATGCTAGTAGACAATTGAATCAAGCACAAAAGAGCTCCACCATGATAGAAAGAGAAGGATTGGGCATGGCTTATGCAATGAAGACATTCATGCACTAACTGTTAGAATGCACTTTCAATTTTTTGTAGACCAATGAGCCTTGCCATATCTCATGAGGAACCCTACAACATGGGTCACACTGTGTGTTGGTTCTAGTTACTTTAAAAAAATGACTTTGAGTTTGTAGTGAAACAAGGATAAACCCACGTGCTAGTTGATTATATGTCATGTTTAACTAATGTAGAACCTCATGTAGGAGTGTGTTGGAAATTAGGTAGGCCCATAGATTCCAGGATCTACAACATAGATTTCAAAATCTTCCAATATTGATAGACATGAACATACATCCCTTAATCATACAATGATGAGACAAAGATAGAGAGAGATTAGACAACATGTTCAAGTGTTATGTAAGCAACTGCTTACTCATACCATCATATATACAAATGTCAATTCCAATGTGGGAGTCAAAATCTCAACCACTCTATGTGAACAAAAATAGATGGAGGAGTGTATGTTCGAAATTTACAAGAATATTCAGATGTAGGGACAAAAATATGAATATGTATGAGGTGTATGACCTGATAGGTTGTAGAAGAGTGAATATTGTTGGTGCAATTCAAGCCATCACACTTGGCTAGGACAATTGATTTGAAGATTCTACATAAGGAAAGACCCATAGGAACTTATGCTTAAAGTTTCTTACCATTTTACTCTTTTGTAAAAGTCGAGAATGACTTGGCATCTCATGTAATCATACCTACTTGATTAGAGTCGTGGAAAAAGTTGTTGAAAGATTGAAGGAATATCTCAATCACCTTTTTGGGTGAACGATTCTAGGAGTTAGATTTGAATTCAAATGCAAATCATCATCCAACTCCTATAAAAGCTACATTGAAGAAGTCGCGGGTGGTTCTTCTAATCCCGAGGCTGTTCTGTACTATCCATCGAGTGTGTAAGGTCTACACCATAGCCTACACCTCTGAGTACCATTGTGCTATGTTGATCATGCCAATGGGAATGTACAATCATATGATATAATACAAATACTTACATTCATTATCTCTGTTTTTTCTCTGAGTCATCTACTCCAAGTCTGTCAACTTCAAAGGAGCATATCTCAGGATCTACTGAACCAAATCAAGTGATTCAAAGCTTGGCAGATCCAGCTCAAAGCATTCTACAAGACTATAAAGTTTGAAGAAGTTTGGTTCAGCCATTTTCGAGAAATCGCCATCGAACTGCTCTCTGGTATTTTTCTGCAGAGTTCCTAAAAAGTCGGGAGTGCTCCTAAGTTTGCTAAATCAATTTCTCTGGATGTGGTTTATCATTTCCTTTCATTCCACTTGCAAATGGTAGCTTATTAAGGTACTTTAATTCCCCCAAAAGGAATTGTTTCAATTGCAAGTGTGCTGGTCACACTGAGCATAACACTGAGCAGGTATCATTACAAAAATAGCAAGTTTTTTGGATTTGTGAAGGAACCAAGTTATCTGTTTTGGTTTGATCACTACACAAATCATTTGCAAAGTACATATATGGTTTCTTTGTGTCATTTGGAAGCTAAGTAAGTGTACTATGCATATCTGAAGCTAAAGGGTACTGAAGCAAAGCAGGTCTAGCAGCTTCAACTCATTTCTTGAGTGCATCCAACCATCACTCCCAACAAATATGAAAGACTGAAAGAGGAAAGATCAGTTTGAAACCGATATTCAGCAAACCCTAATCTGAATTTAGGCTACGCAAGATCCTAAATCAGATATGTTTTTGATAGATCACATACTTATGGAATTAGCATAGAATGCTAACATGTTGTTGATAGAAATTCTCATACTCATGTGGAAACACCTTCTCTAACACCTCATCTGATGCATGTAGTGTAAGGAATTGAACTCACAACCTCTTGGTTAGGAATGTGATGGGCTAACCACTTGCCCCAAAAGCCATGGTTGAGGATTACTTCCTAATCCTCTCTCTTAGAGCGTGGTTCAACCATCTCCTACCAGGATTATGTTACATTCTTCCCCCCTTGGTCGATCATTGTCCTCAATGATCTACTCTTGTATCCCTCTAGCCTCGGTGATCAGTCCCTTGAACTCCCTAGGTGCCCTTGAATTGATGTCCCTCAACCTTGCACAGTTTCTTGAACCTTGTTCGCAACCTTGGTCTCTTGAACCCTTGCTCTCAACCTTGGTGTCTTGAACCTTCTTGTTCGCAACCTTGGTGTCTCGAGCCCTTGTTCTCAACCTCAGTCTTGAACCTTGTTCTCACCCATGCTTAGTATCTTGAACACTCAATCAAGTTCCACCCAAGGATTGTCAAGGAATTCACACTTCCAAGCTAGCTCATTAGAAAGTTCGTTCCGAGAGCTTTCCAACGGTATATTACACGCCTCAATCCGACCTACGGATTGAGAGATACACCCCAATCATTGTAAGGTCCATCCTTGAAACCGACGTGCGCACCTTCCACAATTCCTACCCTTTCACATGGAGGATGCCCAAGCGCCTTTTTTAGAGGCCATTGGATCATTCCACTTTGCCCAAGCCTACTTCTTAGGCTCTGATACCAATGTAAGGAATTGAACTCACAACCTCTTGGTTAGGAATGTGATGGGCTAACCACTTGCCCCAAAAGCCATGGTTGAGGATTACTTCCTAATCCTCTCTCTTAGGGTGTAGTTCAACCATCTCCTACTAGGATTATGTTACATGTAGCATGCATGTATTGATTCTCCTTTATGGATGATCCACACCACCAATCTATTGATAAGTAAGTCTTCTCCATAAACAAGAGTGTGAACACACTCTTCTCCAAGAAGAAGTCCATGGCTTCTCCTTGTCTTCTTCTTAAGCTGCTCCATAGCTGCCCATATGTGCACCATGGCTGCCCCATGTGTACATCAGCATGACCATCACCAAGATCATCCAAACGATGATTGAGGATATCCAACAAGTGACCATAAGCCCTGTTTATAGAGCCTTTAAAGTCTCATGCAAAAATCTCTTCCCAATAAAGCTAATTGCCGCAATAAAGCTGGATCGTTGTTTTATTAAAACTTGATTGCTAATTTTTAAGGATCGTTGCTTTTTCTTTAGGCTATCGCTAAATATAGCTTTTGATCAGCATTTGCTTTATTTTAACCACCTGATGAATGACTTGATCATATTTTTATGACCTATAAGCTGTGAACTCTTAAATGAGGTAAAAATCCTAAATCAGAAGAAAATTAGGTTTAGGGTTTTCTCCCAAATCTGATCTCTGATGACTGAATGTCCTATACCATTAGATAGCTCTCATCAAGCTCTACAAGATAGGATCATTAAAAGTTTACCCAAGTTTTGTGCCAGAAATTACTCAGTACCAAAGTTAGGGTTTCTATCCTGATAGGGATTTGGACTAATGTGACATTGTTTTTCAACAATCCCCCCTGCAATGTCATATTGGTACAAATTGAGCTGATATGCAACTTCATTCATCTGCAAACTGATATAAGCTTCAAACTTGTCCTTCAGAATTGACCTTCAAACTTTATCTTCAAAAGTCTTCTTCAAAACTAAATTTGAACTTCTTCAAACTTCAAAAATCTGAATTTGCTGAATATGAACCATAATACGTGAGAAAATATGCAAACTAGATATCCAATACTGTTAGCATACATCAACCAATCACTACTTTACAACATATGTAGCATGAATTGACTTTGAATCTGTTATCTCCTGAAATAAGTCTTCTCAAACCTATAAGAATACACTAGGATCCACATATTTGCATTTACCTTAAGAAAGGTTTCTCATCGTACTTCTACTCCGTCATGTAAATACACTAAACAAAATTAGGAACTGAATCTTGGGACTTGTGACTGACAACTCACAACTTAGTGTATTATGAACACTAGCTAGTTCATCTCTAATTGTACTCAACTCTCATGAGTCTCACCAAAGTTTCATATCTATGTTGTCATCTTGTCTTCATCCTTGTTCTATCTGTAAGTCCTTCATAACTCTTTCCTTCAAAGTCTGGTATAATCATATATGTGTGCACCTCATAAGTAACAGACCTCTCTAAAATATCAAGCTTCTCTATAATCGAACTCTAGAACTTTCTCCCGAACAAGAACACCAAACAGGAACTTTCTCCAGACATTCTCCTTCTTCCTTCTTCTTTAAAAGCTGGAACATAAAGAGAAACTAACAAAGGAAATATAGGAATACCTATAGGTATGATTCTTCATTCTTTCATATATGGCTGAAAATAAATCTTCATCATGTTTCATCACCCCCTTGGATGATTTAACACCAGTGTCAAATTTCTTCACAGCATATCAGACTTTATGAAATCTGGAACGTCTTCCTTCTTTCAATAAATCTGATCTTCAGTGATTTAGCATTCCTTCCATAACATCAATACATGTGTCTGAAACAAAATATCTAAACCCTTTTTATTAGCACTATAGATGCCAATTGCTTTCACTGCCATTCCTCAGCTTCCAATAATCTAGAATAAGGTTAGCTGATCCTATAACATCATAACAAAAAACTTTGTTGAAAGCACTTTAGGATTCATAATTTTCTACAACATAACAAGTATCTTCTTCTATTTCTCTACAACACTAATTTGATAGAATCTAAATCTTTGACTTACTTTTTCCAATGCTAAGAACTTTACAAACAAAGGGTAGACATCTGACACAAAAATACTCAAGATAATTCAAGATCATAGATCTCTCCAACAAAATACCTGTGTAGAATCTACTTTCTTCAAACCTTCATGACTGAATGTTTGATTTGCTACTTGAATGACTCTAAGTGTCCATGCTTCTTACATAAAGTTGTAAAACTTTTCTTCAACTAAATCCTTCCCAAGAATCTGCAACTTCTACTTGAACACAAGTGTACAAATTCTCACCTTGAGAATTCCAAAATTTGCAAGTTGATACTTCATATCTTCATATTCTTCCCGGGTGAAATGTGATAGTATATGCTTGACTTTCTTTTGGCTAAATCCACTTCTCAATCAAGTGATAGGATCTAATGGAACACCTTTTTTTTAATACAAGCATGTATCCAAAAGTCAAGATAAACATAGAAAGTAGATTCTCCATCTGACTGGTACATCAAAAAATCTGATTTTTTCTGAATTTTTTTGAAAATACTGAATTTTTTGAATTTTCTTCCTTAAACACTCTAAATTTTTTGAGTATACTGAATATGAGGTAACTTTCGAAACAAAAAACATCACTCCAAGTCTCCAAGATCTGCAACAAATACTCTTTTACCTCAAGAGTTAGATAAAGAAGAAAAATACTTCTCTGCAACTTGTCATACTCCAAGAATTCTTTGAGGGAACGTATAAGCTTCCTGCTCACAATCTTCAAATAAAATATAAATCATACACATATGAGTCAAAATATATAAGTTGTCTTAGATATCTGCTGCTTTTCTTTCTCTCAATGCAATTCTTTGTCAAAACCTACTAAACCATGACCAAGTATAATGCAAAACAAGAAACTGCTTCTTCTTTAAACTATCTTCTTCACACAAGATGTTCTCGTAGACTTGTCTTTGGATGTAGAGGATAAAAGTAGGAAAAGTATATGGAAAATATAAGAGAAAAAAGGAAGTCTTACTTTCCCTTTGGAATTGTGGCATCTTCTTCTTCTGCGTTTTTCTTCCACCTGATGATGTCAACATCTTCAAACTTCTCTTCCATACCTTTTGTTCTCTTCATCTTGAAGTAGCAAGCACTCTTAACTTCTTCAAATGAATTTTTCTCTTCCTCTAGTGCTAAGAGTAAGAGACAAAACAAACATGTATATAAATGGAAGTGAACATAGAAGCATGTTTTACCATCTCCCCCTATGCTAAATCAATACTCTGCTTCAAATTTGACTAATATAACTGAATTCACCAACCTTTTCTTTGAGTTGGCTGAATACTAAATTACCTCTCTAGGTACAAAATCTGATAAAAAAACTTCCAACCTTGTGTTGGCTGAAAACAAAACTGATCTAATCTCCAAATTTGTCTTCTTAGATGAGCTTTCTTGCCATGAAAGAGATCTTTTATCAAAACTATCAAGAACAACCTCTAAATAATCTTTGACTTACTTTTTCCAATGCTAAGAACTTTACAAACAAAGGGTAGACATCTGACACAAAAATACTCAAGATTATTCAAGATCATAGATCTCTCCAACAAAATACCTATGTATAATTTGCTTTCATCAAATCTTCATGACTGAATGTTTGATTTGCTACCTGAATGACTCTAAGTGTCCATGCTTCTTAAATAAAGTTGTAAAACTTTTCTTCAACTAAATCCTTCCCAAGCATCTGCAACTTCTACTTGAACACAAGTGGACAAACTCTCACCTTGAGAATTCCAAAATTTGCAAGTTGATACTTCATATCTTCATATTCTTCCCGGGTGAAATGTGATAGTATATGCTTGACTTCCTTTTGGCTAACTCCACTTCTCAATCAAGTGATAGGATCTGATGGAACACCTTTATTTTAATACAAGCATGTATCCAAAAGTCAAGACAAACATAGAAAGTAGATTCTCCATCTCATTGGTACATCAAAAAATCTGATTTTTTTTTTAATTTTTTTGAAAATATTGAATTTTGTGAATTTTATTTCTTAAA
Source organism: Ceratopteris richardii (assembly GCA_020310875.1). Lineage (NCBI taxonomy): Eukaryota > Viridiplantae > Streptophyta > Polypodiopsida > Polypodiales > Pteridaceae > Ceratopteris > Ceratopteris richardii. The sequence continues at coordinate 172,406,948 of CM035417.1, read as the reverse complement.
AACTCTGAATTTCTTGAGTATACTGAATATACTGAATATGAGGTAACTTTTTCAAACAAAAAACCTTACTCCAAGTCTCCATCATCTGTAACAAATACTCTTTTACCTCAAGAGTTAGGTAAAGAAGAAAAATACTTCTCAGCAACTTGTCATATACCAAGTAGCTCTGAATTCACACTCCAAGAATTCTTTGAGGGAACATATAAGCTTCCTACTCAAAATCTTCAACTAAAATATAACTCATACACATATGAGTCAAAATATATAAGTTGTCTTAGATACCTGCTGCTTTTCTTTCTCTCAATGCACTTCTTTGTCAAAACCTACTAAAACATGACCAAGTATAATGCAAAACAAGAAACTGCTTCTTCTTTAAACTATCTTCTTCACACTAGATGTACTCGTAGACTTTTCTTTGGATGTAGAGGATGAAAGTAGGAAGTCTTACTTTCTTATCAAAAACGTCAAGAACAACCTCTAGATACCTGATTTGGTGTAGTTAATGATTTAACTTTCAAAGTAATGAAAGTGTTTAAAAGCGCTTCTTGAGTCCTTCAAATCTCTTTATAACTTCTCTTCTAAGATATGACCTACAAATGACAATCTGATAGTAGAAACTAATACCTGTGATTTGATGTTGATTTGATTCCTTTATCTTCTCCAAACCATTGTTTTTCCTTGAATTTGAAGTAACCTTCTCTTCATCAAGTCTTGGCCTTCACACAATACTTCTTGTAAAGTATTTGGTTGCTAAGAGATCATCAGCTTCATAGTCCACACTAATAAATAAACATGTGACTAAATTGTCTAATTCTCAAATCTCTCCTCATCTAGATTAAGTGTGTATGCCATATGTCAAATATTGGAAGCTTCTCTTGTTGGTAGTCTAGGAGCTTTGATACCAAATGTTGGAAATTAGGTAGGCCCATAGATTTCAGGATCAACAACATAGATTTCAGAATCTTCCAATATTGACAAACATGAACATACATCACTTAATCATACAATGACAAGACAAAGATAGAGAGAGATTAGACAACATGTTCAAAGTGTTATGTAAGCCACTCCTTACTCACACCATCATATATACAAATGTCAATTACAATGTGGGAGTCAAAATCTCAACCACTCTATGTGAATAGAAATAGATGGAAGAGTGTATGTTCAAAATTTACAAGAATATTTAGATGTAGGGACACTAATCTGAATATGTATGAGGTGTATGACCTGATAGGTTGTACAAGAGTGAATATGAGTGACTCAAAGAGGAAAGATCAGTTTGAAACTGATATTCAACAATCCCTAATCTGAATTTAGGCTATGGAAGATCCTAAATCAGATATGTGTGTGATAGATCACATAGTTACGGAATTAGCATAGAATGCTAACATGTTGCTGACAGAAATCCTCATACTCATGTGGAAACACCTTCTCTAACACCTCATCTGATGCATGTAGCATGCATGTACTGATTCTCCTTTATGGATGCCACTGCCTCCATGTATGCCGAATAGGACTCCTCCAGATATGGATGCCACTACCTCCATAAGCTCCAAGTAGTACCTGTGTGCATAAAGAGAATATGTACCTAAATAGTTAACATAAGATGCAATCTTATGTTAAGCTTCGTCCAATGTCTTTGAAGTACTCCATAATCTTCATGTAGAAGATAACCTCCAAATACATCATGCAGATGGATGATCCACACCACCAATCTGCTGATAAGTAAGTCTTCTCCATAAACAAGAGTGTGAGCACACTCTTCTCCAAGAAGAATTTCATGGTCGCTCCTTATCTTCTTCTTAAGCTCCTCCATAGTTGCCCATATGTGCACCATGACTGCCCCATGTGTACATCAGCATGACCATCACCAAGATCAGCCAAATGATGGTGGAGGATATCCAACAAGTGACCAGAAGCCCTATTTATATAGCCTTTAAAGTCTCATGCGAAAATCTCTTCCCAATAAAGCTAATCGCTGCAATAAAGTTGGATCATTGTTTTATTAAAACTTGATGGCTAATTTTAAGGATCATTGCTTTTTCTTTAGGCTATCGCTAAATATAGATTTTGATCAGCTTTTGCTTTATTTTAACCACCTGATGAATGACTTGATCATATTGTTATGACCTATAAGCTGAGAACTCTTAAATGAGGTAAAAACCCTAAATTAGCAAAAAATTAGGGTTAGGGTTTTCTCCCAAATCTGATGTCTGATGACTGAATGTCCTATACCATCAGGTAGCACTCATCAAGCTCTACAAGATAGGATCATAAAAATTTTACCCAAATTTTGTGCCAAAAAATGACTAAGTACCAAAATTAGGGTTTCTACCTAATAGGGATTTGGATTAATGTGACATTGTTTTCCAACAATCCCCCTGCAATGTCATATTGGAACTTCATTCATCTTCAAGCTGATATAGGCTTCAAACTTGTCCTTGAGAATTGACCTTCAAACTTTATCTTCAAAAGTCTTCTTCAAAACTAAATTTGAACTTCTTCAAACTTCAAAAATCTGAATTTGTTGAATATGAACCATAATACCTGAGAAAATATGCAAACTAGATACCCAATAGTGTTAGCATACATCAAGCAATCATTGCTTGACAACATATGTAGCATGAATTGACTCTGAATCTGTTATCTCCTGAAATAAGTCTTCTCAAACCTATAAGAATACACTAGGATCCACATATTTTCATTTACCTTAAGAAAGGTTTCTCATCGTACTTTTACTATGTCATGTCAATACACTAAACAGAATCAGGAACTGAATCTTGGGACTTGTGACTGACAACTGACAACTTAGTGTATTATGAACACTAGCTGGTTCATCTCTGATTGTACTCAACTCTCATGAGTCTCAACAAAGTTTCATATATATGTTGTCATCTTGTCTTCATCCTTGTTCTATCTGTAAGTCCTTCATACCTCTTTCCTTCAAAGTCTGGTATGATCATATATGTGAGCACCTCATAAGTAATAGACCTCTTTGAAATATCAATTTTCTCTATAATAGAACTCTTGAACTTTCTCCCGAACAGGAATACCAAACAGGAACTTTCTCCAGACATTCTCCTTCTTCCTTCTTCTTTAAAAACTGGAACATAAAGAGAAACTGACAAAGGAAATATAGGAAAACTTGTAGGTATGATTCTGCATTCTTTCACATATGGCTGAAAATAAATCTTCACGTTTCATCACCCCCTTGGATTATTTAACACCAGTATCCAAATTTCTTCAAAGTATATCAGACTTTATGAAATCTCGAATGTCTTCCTTTCAATAAATTTGATCTTCAGTGATTGAGCATTTTTTCCATAACATCAATACCTGTGTCTAATACAAAATATCTAAACCCTTTTTATTAGCATTGTAGATGCCAATTGCTTTCACTACCATTCCTCAACTTCCCATAATCTAGAATAAGGTTAGCTGATCCTATTACATCATAACAAAAACCTTTGCAGAAAGCACTTTAGGATTCATAATTTTTTGCAACATAACAAGTATCTTCTTCTATTTCTCTGCAACACTAACATGATAGAATCTGAATCTTTGACTTACTTCTTCCAATGCTAAGAACTTTACAAACAAAGGATAGACATTTGACACAAAAATACTCACTATTATTCAAGATCATAGATCTCTCCAACAAAATACCTGTGTAGAATCTGCTTTCATCAAACCTTCATGACTGAATGTTTGATTTGCTACCTGAATGACTCTAAGTGTCCATGATTCTAACATAAAATTGTAAAACTATTCTTCAAATAAATCCTTCCCAAGAATTTGCAACTTCTACTTGAACACAAGTGGACAAACTCTCACCTTGAGAATTCTGAAAATTTGCAAGTTGATACTTCATATCTTCATATTCTTCTTGGGTGAAATGTGATAGTATCTGCTTGACTTTCTTTTGGCTACCTCCACTTCTCAATCAAGTGATAGGATCTGATGGAACATCTTTTTTTTAATACAACTATGTATCCAAAAAAGACAAACATAGAAAGTAGATTCTCCATCTGACTAGAACATCAAAAAAATCTGAATTTTTCTAAATCTTTCTGAAAATATTGAATTTTCTGAATTTTCTTCCTAAAAAACTCTGAATTTTTTGAGTATACTGAATATACTGAATATGAGGTAACTTTTCCAAACAAAAAACCTCACTCCAAGTCTCCAACATCTGCAACAAATACTCTTTTACCTCAAGAGTTAAGTAAAGAAGAAAAATACTTCTTTGTAACTTGTCATATACCAAGTAGCTGTGAATTGACACTCCAAGAATTCTTTGAGGGAACATATAAGATGCCTACTCAAAATCTTCAACTAAAATATAGCTCATACACATATGAGTCAAAATATATAAGATGTCTTAGATATCTGCTGCTTTTCTTTCTCTCAATCCAATTCTTTGTCAAAACCTACAAAACCATGACCAAGTATAATGCAAAACAAGAAACTGCTTCTTCTTCAAACTATCTTCTTCACACAAGATGTTCTCATAGACTTGTCTTTGGATGTATATGATAAAAGTAGGAAAAGTATATGGAAAATATAAGCGAAAAAAGGAAGTTTTACTTTCCCTTTGGAATTGTTGGACCTTCTTCGTCTCCATCTTTCTTCCACCTGATGATGTCAGCATCTTCAAACTTCTCTTCCATACCTTTTGTTCTCTTCATCGTGAAGTAGCAAGCACTCTTAACTTCTTCAAATGATTTTTTCTCTTCCTCTAGTGCTAAGAATAAGAGACAAAACAAAAATTGTATATAAATGGAAGTGAACATAGAAGCATTTCTCACCATCTCCTCATATGTTGAATCAATACTATGCTTCAAATTTGACTAATATAACTGAATTTACCAACGTTTTCTTTCAGTTGGCTGAATACTGAATTACCTCTCTAGGTACAAAATCTGATAAAAAAACTTCCAACCTTGTGTTGGGTGAAAACAAAACTGATCTAATCTCCAAATTTGTCTTCTTAGATGAGCTTTCTTGCCATGAAAGAGATCTTTTATCAAAAGTGTCAAGAACAACCTCGAGATACCTGATTTGGTGTAGCTAATGATTTAACTTTCAAATTAATGAAAGTGTTTAAATGCGCTTCTTGAATCCTTCAAATCCCTTTATAACTGCTCTTCTAAGATATGACCTACAATTGACAATCTGATAGTAGAAACTAATACTTGTGATTTGATGTTGATCTGATTCCTTCATGTTTTCCAAACCATTGTTTTTCCTTGAATTTGAAGTAACATTCTCTTCATCAAGTCTTGGCCTTCAGGCAATACTTCTTGTAAAGTATTTGGATGCTAACAGATCATCAACTTCATACTCCACATTGATAAATAAACATGTGACTGAATTGTCTACTTCTCAAATCTCTACTCATCTAGATTAAGTGTGTATGTCATATGTCAAATGTTGGAAGCTTCTCTTGTTGGTAGTGTAGGAGCTCTGATATCAAATGTTGGAAATTAGGTAGGCCCGCAGATTCTAGGATCTACAACATTGATTTTAGAGTCTTCCAATATTGACAAACATGAACATACATCACTTAATCATACAATGATGAGACAAAGATAGAGGGAGATTAGACAACATGTTCAAAGTGTTATGTAAGCCACTGCTTACTCACACCATCATATATACAAATGTCAATTACAATGTGGGAGTCAAAATGTCAACCACTCTATGTGAACAAAAATAGATGGAAGAGTGTGTGTTCAAATTTTACAAGAACATTCAGGTGTAGGGACAGATATCTGAATATGTATGAGGTGTATGACCTAATAGATTGTAGAAGAGTGAATATGAGTGACTGAAAGAGGAAAGATTAGTTTGAAACTGATATTTAGCAAACCCTAATATGAATTTAGGCTATGGAAGATCCTAATCAGATGTGTGTATGATAGATCACATACTTACAGAATTAGCATAGAATGCTAACATGTTGCTGATAGAAATCCTCATACTCATGTGGAAACACCTTCTCTAACACCTCATCTAATGCATGCAACATGCATGTACTGATTCTCCTTTATGGATGCCACTGCCTCCATGTATGCCAAATAGGACTCCTCTAAATATGGATGCCACCGCCTCCATAATCTCCAAGTAGTACCTGTGTGCATAAAGAGAATATGTACCTGAATAGTTAACATAAGATGCAATCTTATGTTAAGCTCCATCGAATGTCTTTGAAGTACTCAATAATCTTCATGTAGAAGATAATCTTCAAATATATCATGTAGATGGATGAGCCACACCACCAATCTGGTGATAAGTAAGTCTTCTCCATAAACAAGAGTGTGAGCACACTCTTCTCCAAGAAGAACTCCATGGCTGCTCCTTGTCTTCTTCTTAAGCTGCTCCATAACTGCCCATATGTGCACCATGGCTGTCCCATGTGTACATGAGCATGACCATCACCAAGATCAGCCAAACGATGGTTGAAGATATCCAACAAGTGACCATAAGCCCTGTTTATATAGCCTTTAAAGTCTCATGCGAAAATCTCTTCCCAGAAAGCTAATCGCTGCAATAAAGCTGGATCGTTGTTTTATTAAAACTTGATCGCTAATTTTTAAGGATCATTGCTTTTTCTTTAGGCTATCGCTAAATATAGCTTTTGATCAGGTTTTTCTTTATTTTAACCACCTGATGAATGAGTTGATCATATTTTTATGACCTATAAGTTGAGAACTCTTAAATGAGGTAAAAACCCTAAATGAGTAGAAAATTAGGGTTAGGGTTTTCTCCCAAATCCGATCTTTGATGATTGAATGTCGTATACCATTAGATAGCTCTCATCAAGCTCTACAAGATAGGATCATAAAAATTTTACCCAAATTTGATGCCAAAAATGACTAAGTACCAAAATTAGGATTTATACCCTAATAGGGATTTGGACTAATGTGCCATTGTTTTCCAATAGAGTGGAACCTGACCTTTCATATAACTATCTATTCAAAATTGAAGTAGTGCCATATTAGGCCTAACCTTAGATACTTTCTTCAAGTTTTGGAACATTATCCAAACAATCGACCCAACAGAGATGTTTTGTCGAACCCAACCATATGTGCTTCTTGCAAGATATCTCTGCCATCTAAATAAAATAAGAGTTTTTCAATATTGTATCGATGATGAAAGAAAAGATGAATACTTAGAAAAAAGCCCATAAAGGATTAATTGGGCTTCATGCTACTTGACAAAAGATTAAGCTAAATTTGGAGTGAAAGGGAAAGTATTGGTATTTGTTGAATTCCTCTATAATCACATTTTTCATAGAGCCACTCTTCTCACTATATTTCAAAGCATAAGTGAGCATGCCACTGCTCCTCTCATTAATTCTTGTTGGCAAGAGACAAGTGTCTTGTTAGCAATAATAAGATGAATCCATTTCTCTCCAAATTTTTAAGTTGTACCATGGAATTTGTGGTGTAGTGCTATCCCATTGGACCCTAGACGTTGAGGTTCAAGGTTCAAGAATCTGAATGCCACCTAAAGTATAGACCTTGGAAAGTGGGGATAAGTGGGGTTGTTTGTTTTTAATCTTTCAAGCTTAAATGGAAGAGCGAACTATTTACCAAACTTCCAAAAAAAAATTGAAAATTAAACTTTAAACTGTGAAAAAATGAAAATGCCCTTAAAAAAAAATAATATATATATATATATATATATATATATATATATATATATATATATATATATATATATATATGTATGTATGTATGTATATATATATATATATATATATATATATATATATATATATATATATATATATATATATATATATATATATATATATATATATATATATTTTGTGAATGAGTCTCCCTTTTTATCATGCCTCGAAGATTCATGGAGCATCTTAGTGATTCTATCAGCAATGTTCCTTTACAAGAGAGAAGCCGCTTGTTATTATTGTTGATAACACATTCCATTTCTCTCACACCTTTTATATTGTGTAGAAAGAGAAAAAGAGATGAATCTTTCTTCCTCCTCTGTCCATGGCACCAAGGGTTTCCTTCCTTGAACTCATTGTTTTGGAGAATTTTCCATATTATTGATTGGAAAATAAGCCACATAAGGATTCATTTTTATTCCTTAGTAATATATCATTCCGCTTTGGAACTTTATTTCTTACCTCTTTTCAATCCTAAAAAAATAAAAAATAAAAAAATTATCACTTTATATGAGGGAAGTATCCAATCTTCTTTGTGTACTTTTATGGTGGTGTTAATTTTTGCGAGCTATCCATGCTCCAATGGAATGATTCAAAGATCATATCGCACTTCAGATCCCTTTTCTCAAAGACTTCATTGCTCTAATTTGATCCTTGTTCATGATTACGATAGGTGCATGAATCCCTTAGCTATTGCTACATATTGTGATTTAAGAAACATTTTTTATTCCAAAAAAAAGGTTTATGTTTGTGTACATACAAACACTCTTATTGTCATGTTCATGAAACATTAGGCTATAATCAAATACAGATGCATAATATTTCCTCTTTCTTTCTAGCAGATTCTGCCGCCTCTTCTCTTCTTGTGTTTGTATCACTTCCCTTACGATCGAGAATAGCTGAAAACATGAGAGATGCATTAATACAACCAATAAAAAAACATCTATATAAACATACCCACAAACGTGAGTATATGTGTATGTATGTAGATATTTCACATAAAAATACAATTGAATCACGGATATAAAATGAAAGTATGAAAATTTTCATAAAAGTGACATAAAATGGGACTAGAATGAGCTTTCCAAAGCCAGAATAAAATCTTTGCAAGCTTAAATAAGTGTACGAAGCAGTTTTTAAGCCTTCTATATATGAAATTTGGGAAGAGGATTCTCACAAAGATCGTGTGGAATAAGTTCTCCCCAAGAGAGCAAGTAAAAAAAAAAAAAGAAAAAAAAAGAAAAAGGGCCCCAAATCCGAAGGAGAACATGACAAACTGAATATGATCTCATATAGATGAAATAGAAATACAATATTCTAACACTTCCTATAGAGCCCCATTTTGGAGACAAGCAATCATCATCTAGGTGTAAAGACTAATGGAAAGTTGAGCTAAGAGACAAAAGAGCTTTCCATAATGTAGGATAGAAAAGATACACTCAAACTGAAAGGTCGTGTGTATGTCTCTCCATCCATCCTAATTACCCTTATGTACCTAAAATAGATAGCCTCCAGGGTGCTTTAGTGTAGCAATGTGACCAACATGCAACATTCATCCCCACTATACATTAGATACCTTTGGATAACTATTGGAACATCAAGCTTACATTATGCTTGAGGTGGGTTTGATTTACATAAAAAAGCTATTGTTTGGATTATGTCAAAAAATATCCATTAAATAATTATTTTACTTATGCTTATTTATGGTATTTTTTTAAAATAAAATACGGATCATTTACCGATGTAAAAGCCTAGAGCTTTACGCATGTAAAGGAGAAAAAGAGAGCTCAAATTCTATGAATTTGAGATGGTTGAGCTTGACAATCAATGAATCGCTCAATCACCTAAAAGTATGAAAATGAAAATGCCCTTTTCAAAAATAAAATTTATGTAATAGTATCCAATAACTGGATCCAAATACTTTTACACACACAAAAAAAAGAAAGGAATCGTTGCTTTTGAAGATTGTCAGGACAGAACAATCGAATCTCATATTTATCACTCATGATGAGCAGATTTTGCCTTCAACATACTAGTTAAAACAATAGCTTTGGAAAAAAATCAACAAATCTACCTTTAAAACAACAAAGCAAAAATACACATTAAAGTGATCTCATTGACCCTCAACTAGGAAAGCACCAACATCATGAAGATCTCTTAAGGCATCATATTTGAGATCAGATGCAACTGATATCCATCCACAAAGTTCATGAACAATTAAAACACCTTTATCCACAAGGTCTATTAAATTTACAAATAAATGAATCTATGATTGATAATAGAATATGAAATATAATTTTAACAAACATGCATATAGGTCCTTGCATCTTTGATGTTTCCAATTCTCCTAGATAAGGCCAGCAACTCTGCGTCCTTTACCAGCACCTACTCCATCTCCAATGAAAAATCCTGCACGTGTGCCATCTGGAAGGTGTTGCATATGTCTGTATGACCAAATAATAACATGTAGTTAAGGCCATACCAATATTTAGGAACAAAACAGACCAATAAAAAATGTGTGACCTGAGAAGCATAAATAATTGTCTCCAACTCCAAGCATGAGAGGACTTTTGCTTCCTCAATTTCTGACAGTAATTTCAAAGCTCGCATACAAATTGACAAAGCTCTTGCATGGATCTCTCTCATCTGTCTTTGCTTACGTCCTATACCACCACAACCCTGTTGTATTATATCAAAGAACACTGACTCTCCATAATACTACAATCCCAACCTGTGGGAATTTGTTTACTCAATGAACTTTGATTTATGATTCAAGAATAAGATGCCATATCAAAATACAAAACCAGTTGATTATCTTCTCCTTTTCAAGATGGGGAGTCAAATAATCATCTTAGTATTAGATATCAATACGATCTCATGTGAATGCCTAAAGACAAGCTCACTTTTAAAGTTCTTGATCTTTCAATGAGAATGGCTAGCAATCTTCTAGAAAGGAGTGTTACCTCCATTTCTAGAGGTTGTTGAATTCCTCTATAATCACATTTTTCATAGAGCACTCTTCTCACTATATTACAAAGCATCATTGAGCATGTCGCTGCTCCTCTCATTAATTCTTGTTGGCAAGAGACAAGTGTCTTGTTAGCAATAATAACATGAATCCATTTCTCTCCAAACTTGTAAGTTGTGTCATGGAATCTGTGGTGTAGTGGTAAGCCCATTGGACCCTAGACTTTGAGGTCCGAGGTTCAAGACTCCGAATGCCACCTAAGGTATAGACCTTGGGAAGTGGATATAAGGTGGGTCCCTAGGGTGTGTGAGTTGTTTGTTTTCATCTTTCAATCTTAAATGGAAGAGCAGATTGATTATCAAACTTCCAAAAAAAATAAACTTTAAATTGTGAAAGAATGAAAATGCCTTTTTCAAAAAAAAAATATATATATAATTCGTGAACGAGTCTCCCTTTTTATCATGTCTTCAAGATTCATGGAGCATCTTAGTGATTCTATCAACAGTGCTTGTTTACAAGAGAGAAGTGGCTTGTTTTTTTTTTAATTGATAACACATTCCATTTCCCTCAGAGCTTTTATATTGTGTTGAAAGAGAAAAAGAGATGAATCTTTCTTCCTCCTCCATTCACGGCTTTTTTGCTTGATTCAAATGAAACAATGAGCTATTGTGAGTTTGCATCTACCAACCATGGTGAAAGAATTGCAAGCATGTATGGGAAATTGTGGCTGAAAAATCATTTGGATTTTGCAACAATTTTGAAGACTCCCAATTGGAATAAACACTAATACCTCTAATTTGATGATTGGTTGTATTCTGGCTTAGCCAATAGAAGATACTTTATGCATCCTTGTTCCATATGCTAGTAGACAATTGAATGAAGCACAAAAGAGCTACATCATAATAGAAAGAGAAGGATTGGGCATGGCCTATGCAATGAAGACATTCATGCACTAATTGTTAGAAAACCACTTTCAATCTTTGTAGTCCAGTGAGCCTTGTTATATCTCATGAGGAACCCTGCAACATGGGTCACATTGCGTGTCGGTTCTGGTTACTTAAAAAAATTTACTTAGTTTGTATTGAAACAAGGATGACGCAAAAACAAAAACTAAATTCCTTAACAAATTCATAATCAAAGAGGTTTGGATTGCCTATTGAGATTGTGAATGATCATGGCACATGCTTTTATATCAAATTCATGTAACATGTTATGATAGACCACATGATCACACACATGAATTCTACACCCTACCATCCCCGAGACAATGGGCTAGTGGAAAGTATGAACTAAATTTTGCGTACAATTCTAAAAAAATTGGTAAAAACAAAGTGATCAAATTGGGATAAGCAGGTGCACCATGCTTTATGGGTATACAAGGTTACATACAAAACTTCCATAGGCATGTCTCCTTTTAACCTAGCATATGGATATAATGCTATACTTCTCATTGAATTCTCGATTCCTATCTTGAGGGTAGCAAGAATGATTGAATGGGATGGTCATGAACTTGGAAACCAACTAGAGGTGCTAAAATAACTTGAACACACCAAGATCTAAGTAGTCACGAGCATCTATGTGGCTAAGAAAAGGCAAAATATGTATTTTGATATTCACATAAAGATAAAGACCCTTTAGAAGGGTGGTGTTATTTTGGCTTACATGATTAGAGAGCATGGGAAGAAACTAGAGAAATGAGGGCATGGTCCTTATGTTCTTCACGATACATCAAGTAGTTGATTAGTCACATTATCCACATTAGCTAGGAGACATCATGCCTAATGATCTATGTGGCTATAGAATTACAATATATCTAGAATGTTCAGCTCCACACTTGCTGAAGTGATTGCAAGTAGCAACCATGAGGAAGGTGGAAGAAGAAAGAAATAGAAAATATGCTTAAGAACAAGCAAAGGATCGCATACAAAAATACAGAAGGCAAGAGGCAAATGCAAATGAGCATATATGAATGTATAATCATGTGAATCTAAAATGGTGGGGCAATAGCATTATGTACTGGTAGATTTGACCTCAAAAACATCTACTCATCACTTGGCATTGCTACACTCAGGGGCACACGTGAACCTATCTTGCAAGCCCATCATAAGGGAGCACTTGGAATGTGTAAGCAACATATCCAACAATATCATGGGAATAAATGGAGGCATTTCACAAACAAAGGCAAGTGTGACTTTGACGATGCAATTTGGCACCCATAAAATGCATGTAGAGTTTGATATCTGGAAACAACATCTCATTCATCAACATATTATATTGGGAATGCTATGCACGCATGATTATAGTATAACATTATAGTAGGGCTTGGATGCATATCAACAAAAGTGGAAAATCAAGAAGTAATGGTAGTTTTTCAAGACAACGTAATTCCCACCATAGAGCCAATAGAGTTCCCTATCAACCATGCACCTCCCTCTATAGATCTAGTAGGGTTTGCTATGGAACATGTGTCTCTCTACTCATAACCAGTCAGGTTCATTACAAGTAACACACCATCCTACACACATGTGGCAAGTGTGAACATGGAAGATGAGGAGGACATCATGCCATAATTTACAATCACCCATGGGCCAACAACTAGGGGGAGAAAAATGCATCAATTATTACTCTTTTAAGTGTTGTAATCAGAATGAGATGCAGGTCTTGGCAATGCAAGTCAATGCAGATTTTTTTTGGGAATCAAGGATTATCAATCTTGTTTTCTTTTCTTTTCTCTTTTTTTCTTTTCTTTCTTTTTTTCCTTCTTTCGGTGTTCTTCCTTTAAAGATTCTCCATTAGTTGAAGTGTTAAGTGAATATATAAACTATTAAAGATATGTATTTATATGGCATTTTTGTGTGAGATTACATCAAGCACTATATGCTCATAAGTAAATCTTTCTAAATTACAAAAAGCATAATATACTTGCTTTTTTGATGAATTCTCAAGAAAATGGTAAAACTAAAGAATCCAAATCTATTTCTAGCAAATTCTATCATCCAATCAAAGGGAGATAGGTTTGCAAACATAGATAATACAAAGGCATTGTCATTATTGATAATGGGAGAGGTATTAAGCCCAATGAAGTTCCTAATTATGAAATTTGACTTTCCCATCTAGTTATTGAAAGAAAATAAGGTTTATAGAAGTGTGAGAGGATAGGAAATCTACCATTCATACAATTACTAGTGCTTATGATAGATTTGGAAAGATGTACCTAAGTGTTGAATTCAATTATAGTAGCACTTGGACGAAAAGTGCCAAGATTCAATTGTCATGTGATGAACTTTAGTCTAAGAAATTTATATCAAAGTTAATGTGGAGGACATTGAAAACACTCTACAATCGCTAGAAGTGGAAAATTTTAACTTGAAAATCTAAAGGCATAGGAGTATGAAGAGCGTAAAGAGACATAAAATATTTAGAAATGTGTTTCACTTCAACTTTGAGATCTTAGTTAGGCTAGTGCATCAATGTTTTTGCTTCCAATAGATCAATAGATAGACAAAGCCACATAGCCAATCTTGTTTTGACTCTATGATAGATTCCAGAAAAAAAGAGTTTATGACTTTTCCATGTACCTTCTAGAGTTCTCAATGGAGGTGAAGTGCTGACAAGATTGGTTTACTAGAAGTTGAAAAAAGAGGAATCATTGTTCTTGACGATTGTGATAGATATTATGTTACATAATTAGTTCTTAAGAAAGGAACCCCTATAAATCCAAAAAGACCATGGGAAAAATCAAAAGACAAAGAGGAAAAATAAGCACCAAAGAGGTACATGAAAGGAAGTACTGCTCAAACTACACAAACTATCCAACCACAAAAGGTCATGAGATGAATGACGAAATTGAAAAGTGCACCCCTATAAACACATGATGATGCTAGGGGCACTCAAGAAAGCCAAGTCATATCCTAATCCAAGATGACATGCACTGAGGGTGCAATCATGAACAAGAGAACACTAGCTAACCCCACATGTCAACAAAATCAAACTCATTAGACAAAACTAGTTTTGCAACACAAACTTCTCTTCAAAATACCTCTAGTTCAAGAAGGCACAAAGAACCAATGTCACCACCACCCATTAAATCCTCTAAGAACGATCAAAAACCTCCATCATCAGGGTCTACATCACCCGATCTACTACTACTACCTTCAGAATCAAAGGATGAATATCTATAACATCAATTGATGCCGTTCAAATTTCTTTATTGATAATGCAATTCTTTTACATGTTTCTTGAATGTTTCAATATCCCAACTTATTCACAATACAATTTGTGTTCCCATATTCTAGAAACAATTGTGAGAGCTATGCAATCCAATAAAAATGGCATCTTTCAACTTGGTTCAAGTGGTAGTAGATGAATAGGTGGATGAAGTGGCCCAATCCTCAACACAACATGAAGAGTTACTGAAGGAAATTGGAGTCCTTACACTAAATACAATGAGAAGTTACTTAAGGAAAAATATGTACAAATCCAGGAATTCAACAATGAATTTCTTGCCCATGTCATGAAATTAAACAAGATAAGGATCCAAGAAGAGCAATATCGCATGACCAAAGCACAAGTACGATGGAAATACCAATAAGGAGAAGCTGCAATAGGAACTAATGGCTTTGCAAAAGAAACATCAATCGGTGAGAAATGAAATGGTGAAAAGTAAGATATGCTCTATTCAAAGTGAAGATGTTCTAAGGAAATGCATGCTCAAACCCAAGCCAAAGAGAAGGAATAAGTGAAGATGCAGCAAAAGGCTCAAATTTGGGAAGAAAGAAAAGGAGAGCACAATAAACAACTTACCAACTTGCTCAATGCCACTCCTTTGAATAATGTCAAAAAAGAAGAAATAAATGAGACAAAAGGGTTCAGTAAAGGTGGTCCTCAATCGAGTTCATGCAACTGAGATAATTCCTCAATGACCTATTGGACAAGTTGAGTGAAGAATTGCAAGAAGTACAAGAAAGTATTAAAAAGTCCTAAATGAGATTTAAATTCTTCTATCAAAATAGTTCCTCCTTTAGGGCCTTTGGAAATAGAATAAAGTCAAACTAACAACATTGCTATTTCTTTGAACCAACCCTTGAGATTGGGCCAAAGTATGGTGCAAGCTAATCCTCCATAATCTCTAACACCAACACTAGCATATGACAAAGAAGAAGAGACTACAGACGAGCTAATGGAAACCTTGACAAATCACTAAGCTTGTGTCACACTATTACTAGAGTTTTACATTCAATTCAAGGATGAATGCTAGAAAGTGCACACCAATTATTAGTTTAAGCAAGAAAGAACAAGACGGATGGATATGCATGGAATCATCCCTATGGATATTCAAAAGACAAATAAAGATTTACCAAAAAGAGATTGAGGGTCTAGAATCTAACAAGTATCTAGAGTATCAGCTAAGAGAAGAAGAAATAGAGGTTGCAATTATTTTTGAGTATGGATGCACCAACCCACAATGGCATCATAGCTTCGTGATCACTTATGCTGACTATATGAATATATGGACCTCAACAACCTGTATCTAAAGATTGATCTTGCATAATGCCTTATAAGAAGAGAGAGGCTCAAGTTGTGCTAGTGTTCCAACACTCGAGAGAGAAACCTACTCATCAAACCTAGCTTAATTATTTGAAGATTGTAGTTCCATCCCTATGTAAGTGGCCCACCCGAGAATACATGCTATAACTTATTCGCGCTAACATCTATAACTATCATCTAGTACAAGAACTAGCATATATCACAATATGTAAGATTCTAGTATGATTCTCTAGTGCTTCAAGTACATCATAGATATTCAACACTCCATATTAGATCATATGGCTTTTTGTAGTTTCCACATAGCTTTAATTTACAATATGGTAGAAGTTCTAGATAAAGAATGTCTTATGGCCTATTATTCATGACGAATGTTCATGTCTTCAATATGCATGAAGACCTTCAAATAATCTGAAGTAAATTTTTTTAGATGCATATTGTGATGTTTTCACCACTATATCAAGCCACCTAGCTCCAATTGGTAGCATATCAAGCAAATTACATGTCCATTCGAGCAAAAACATCATACACCTTATAATAATTTACAAACAAAGTGCACTAGGAGCAACTACTATTCAACCTAGTCAATAACCCGAATTAATGAGAACAAAGGAAGAAGGCATGACTAATGCACAAAAATTTGGGAAATTGGTAGCAACAATGAAGGTAAAAAATCAAGCAATGGCTCTGAAGAGTTGCAACCAAGCTCTGTTAGAGATGACCAAGCCCTAAGAAAGGGAGGAGTGTTGAAAGATAAAATAATGAAGTTTGTAAGGATGAGTTTGTAAGTTCATTAAAATCATGAAAAAAAAATCATTCTTTCCCTTTGTGAATGCCATGAGTAGCTAGATGATCCTAAATATTATCCTTATCTAGTGGGAAAAGGGCACAACCCCCCAATTTGCCTATAAGAACCTTGATAGATGGTTCTAGATATATTTTTCCACTTAATGTATATTTAAGAGGCTAATTGAAGAGGACTTGCTTTTGGTTAGCATGCACGATCATCTGCATTTGACCCCTTCAAGATTTTTGAATTCTTTATTTGTGTGATGGAATTGCACTTTTCTATTGGCCACGATCTTTTCTACCCTTGTTTTATACTTCTGTAGCATTCTCCTTGAGAAATTGTGGTAAATTACTTGGTGAGTAAAATAGATTCACACCCTCTATTAGATCATTTGCATGAATTTCTTGTAAGTTCTTGACATTTGTCTCTCAGTAAGTTACTTTGTCTAGCTTTTGACATTAAGGCACACTTGAAGGTCATATGGAGAAGGTGAAAGTAGAAAATTAGAGATAATTCTTTGTTTTGTTACATGTGGAAGAGCCTTGAAATGAATTATAGGTGTAGAGACTTGAGAAATCACTTGGTTTTCAACCATTGGAGCAATAGTTTCACTAGTTTGCAATTTGATTCTTGTTAGCTAGTAATTGTAGGGGGTTTTCAATGTCTCCTTGGATGTACTCTTGATAATTGTTTCCTATTAGGAAATTTATCATTATTAATCTCCAAGCATGAAAATTAATCTTGTCTCACAAATTGATCATTCCATCAACATATTGCCAAAAACATTGGAAGCAATAGCTCTACTTGAGTACTATCACATTGTGACATCATAGTACATACTCAAGAAAACACATTTTTTGTGTACTAACAATACATAGATTCACTTGAAGTTTTAGATATGAATTATTTTGAAGATGTCAAAGAGAACCTAATTCATAGTTTT
The DNA here is from genome assembly GCA_020310875.1 of Ceratopteris richardii. Lineage (NCBI taxonomy): Eukaryota > Viridiplantae > Streptophyta > Polypodiopsida > Polypodiales > Pteridaceae > Ceratopteris > Ceratopteris richardii. Next base: position 172,389,004 of record CM035417.1, on the reverse strand, counting down.
GCAAACTAACCTAATTTGTCTACAAGCCTCCCCTTATGGGCTCTAAACAAATGTCAAATTGGATCTAAATAAAAAAATTTGAGATCACCAACATCCCATAAAGGGATATCTCTTGAAAATAATTTGGTTTCTTCTACCTTGATACCAAATTTCATAGCAATCTGAGATAATTTTGGAAGCATGTGTTCTGTATGCCTTCTCATAGACTCTGTTGGATTTTGAGGTTTTTACTGAAGTACACAAACATCAGAAGGAAGAAGAAGTAACTTGGAGTGCAACACAATATAGTATGTATAACCAAGTGAATCTACAAATATAAGTGACCCATTAGGGTTATAGACACATATAGAAGTAGGGAAAAATCCTCTTAAAGAGGTAAAAAAGTGCTCGAGCAATGCTAAATGTGTTCACACACATCATTATCAAACTATATCAACAAATCCCCCTTGGGAGTGATCTAGTGAACAAGGATCTTGCATTCATGTATAAGGAAGTTCCAAGTTATGTGGAAAGAGATCGATCCAAAAAAGGAAGTAAGCCCAAATCTTTACAAATAGCTTCAAACTTCTCCCTAGGTAGAGCCTTTTGAAAAGCTCTACAACATTATCTTGTGTGGACACATAAGCCAAAGTGATCTCTCGAGCAGAGAACCTCTCCTTGACATAATGATAGTGCACCTCAATGTGCCTTGTGAGAGCATGGAACATAGGTTCCTTGCAAATCCCAATGCACTTTGATTGTCAATGAAGATGGTGGTTGTAGAAGATTTAACAACACCCAAATCAGCCAAAAGGCATTTGAGCCACACACACCCAACAATCATTGTGAATGCTACCCGAAACCTCACAACTAGAAGTGGCCATAGTATTTTACTAGTTGTTCAACCAAGATATGCATGAGCTACCAAGAATGAACCAAAAACCACCTGTGGACACACAATTCTTATAGCAAACTAGCCTAGTTTGAGTCACAAAAAGCATGTAAATATGGTGGTAATGATCCCCCTTTGGATAGAACAATCCAAGTAGATGGGTACCACTCAAGTAGCAAAACATGTGCTTAACCACCTACCAATGCTTGACACCTAGTCAATGCATAAACTTTCTCATCTGAGAGACACCAAACTAAATATCATGTCATTGTTGGAGTTAGATGTTTGCGAAAGCACATGAACAACACAAGGAAGAAGAAGAAGCTTGGAGCACAACATACAATACAGAATGTATTACTATAGAATGTACAAAGATAAGTAGCCCATTAGGGCAATAGGCGTATATACAAGCCGGGGGAAAAAAACCTCCTAAAGAGGGAAAAAAGTACCCCGGCGGTCCTAATGTGTTCACACACATCACTACCTAAATATATCAAAATGAACAAGGATCTATCACTCATGTATAAGGAAGTGCCAAGCTATGTGGAATCAACCCACAAAAGGAAGTAAGCCCAAAGCTTTGCGGAAAGCTTCAAACTTCTCCCTAGGCAGAGCCTTCGTGAAAAGGTCTGCAATGTTCTCCTGTCAAGCTGATCTCCCTAGTAGAGAACCTCTCCCTCACATAATGATAATGCAGCTCAATGTGCTTAATGCAAGCATGGAGCACAAGGTTCCTCGCAACTGCCAATGCGCTCTGACTATCAGTGAAGATGGTGGTGGCAGAAGACTGGCCAACACCCAAATCAGCCATAAGGCATCTGAGCCACACACACTCAACAGTAGCTGTGAAAGCTACCCTATCTTCATGCAAGTCGCCATTCAAAAATGTTGTTTTGATATCCAACTGATGCACATTCCAACCATGATGAGCTTCAAGTGCACAGATGCTACGAACAGTAGTCATTCTGCAAGTAGGTGCAAAGGTCTCATCAAAATCAATGCCTCTTTCCTACACATAACCCTTTGCAACAAGCCTAGCCTTATCCCTCTCAATTGTACCATCAGCCTTACGCTTCAGCTTGTATACTCACTTAGTCCCAATGGCCTTCTTGCTAGGAGACAAGTCACATAAAGACCAAGTACCATTCTTCATTATAACATCATATTCAGATTGCATAGCAGCCATCCAATTTTCTGAATTTTGTGCTTCATCAAAGGAAACAGGCTCATTCTCATCAGAGAGACTAGATGCAGCCATAGCATAGCAACCTGATGCAAAAGAGGCACATGAGAACGAGTACGATATGACAGAGGTGCATCTAATTTGCTATCACGCAAAGTTTGCACCAACCATTTTGGCATAGTTTTTCCCTGCTCAATATCAGCTCTCTCATCAATAAGTGCATCATGTAAATTTGCATAAAAAATGGAATGACCTGCATCATCACATGAAACCTGCAAAGGTTGAGAAGTTGCCTCATTAGGACCAGCACTAGACTTTCCACCTGTACAAAGAGGCAGCAAAGTATCATACATGTCTTTGGAGCTAACAGATGTCTCCTTAGTACATGAAAGCAATGGCTGAATAACATCTTCCACAAAAACAACACCACGTCTAACCATAATGCGTTTAGTCTGTGGATGATATAGACGATAGCCTTTACTTTTAGAACTGTACCCAACAAAAATACATTTTACTGCTTTATCATCCAATTTTTTTCGATGTTGTTCAAGCACTAATGCATATGCCAAACAACCAAAAACACGCAGATGTGCAACAGATGGCTTGTGATCATGCCAAGCGTCATATGGAGTGATAGACTGTAGCACTTTAGTGGGACACCTGTTAAGTACATATGCTGCACACATGAAAGCCTCAAGTCAGAAACTATGTGGTAAACCCTGACTCTTGACCATACACCTCACCATCTCCATGAGTGACCTGTTCTTTCGTTTAGCAACTCCATTCTATTGAGGTGTATATGGCACTATACACTGGTGTTTTATCCCACGTTCAGCCAGAAATGCATTAAAATTAGAAGACATATATTCCCCCCCTCGATCAGAACGAAGGGTGCCCATTGACAGATTTTTACCAAAACCAAAAACTGTTTGAAACACATGAACACTTCGTACCTTGCCTTCAATGGATATACCCATGCATGCCTAGAAAAATCATTGATGAAAGTCACGAAGTAAAGATAATTTCCAAAAGAAGGTGTCTGCAGAGGACCACAGACATCACTATGTACAAGTTGCAATTTCTGAGTAGCCCAAATTGAACCATCTTTTGAAAAGGAGGAATGCTGCATTTTGCCCAAAATACAGCCTTCACAAACATGTTTTCCGGGTGCCTCAAGTTTGGGCAAAGAGGACACCATTTCAGATTTTTGCAAGCGTAGCAAACTAGCAAAATTCAGATGACCAAAGCGTGCATGCCAAAGCTTTGCATATGATATAGCCCGAGAATCATGTACTGCACATGCCAAATCATTTACAAATCTTTCATAGTCTATGAGCTTATACATGCCACAACATAAAATGCTAGAAGCAATAATCACGTCGCCATTTGTCAGATCATGAACTGTACATCTGTCATCAACAAATTTCACAACCAAGCCAATCTTGGCTAATGTAGAAATTGATAACAGATTTTTCTTGATCCCTGGCACAAACAAAGCATCTAACAAAGTGAAAGAACTACCATCAACAGTAGTCAAAATGATCTTACCAACTCCCATAACAGGATAAGAGGAGTTGTTGGTGCATGTAACAATATTCCCATTAGGGGCAAACTCGAGTGAAGAGAAGAAACTACGCTGCGAGGTAATATGTTTGGTCACCCCACTGTCAAAGTACCAAACATCTGAGTCTACTGTAGACATGCACTACTCATGAGAAGATGGGTCAAAACTGCAAAGAGTAGTAAACGCCCATTCTTCTTCCTGCACAAGATTAGCAGACTCGGTTTTTGGTGTAGAGGCCTCTGCAACAACCATTCCAACCTCTTTCTTCTTTGCCTCTTTAGCAGCTAGTTTTAGATAGTTCTTTATGATATGATAATTTCCTTTACAGTACTTGCAAAACAATTTCTGCTTTTCTGATTTCTTATCATCTTTGTCTTCCCTCTTTGATTGTGCAAAATTAGCAGATTTCTGCTTACTAGTTGAAGAGCTCCATTTTCCTTTGCCCTTCTGACTAGCCAGGAAAGCTTGATCTACAACATGCATAATGGACATGTTCTATTTGGACTGATCCTCTTGCAATAGAATAGAGACTAACTCCTCAAATGACAAGGCATTTCGATTGCCTTTCATCATGAATCGAAGAGTAGAAGCAAAACTCTGATACGAATTAGGAAGACCATTCAGAACGGTCTGCACAAGTGAGCTATCTGGTATAACCTCATCAGCAGAAATTAACTGTTCCTTCAAGTCTTTGATCTTTATTAGAAAACTGTCCATCGAATCACCTTCATTCATGTGCTCACTCTCCAACTGTTTTCAGAGGTAAGCAATACGAGCCTCATTCCTAGCTTGGTACAATGTGGTAAGTGTATCCCAAGCATCCTTAGTTATTCTGCAAGAGCAAATGTGAGGAATCATGGCACGTTTGACAAACAAAGCTATCAATGCATGTGCCTGGGCATCTCTGCCATCCCAACAAATCTGCTCTGCAGTAGGTGCAGCAAAAACCGTAGCACGAACAGGAATATGCAGAATATCATCATCTTCGACACCTTTTGCATCAGCTTCAGTACCTGTTGTTGTAACAGTTGCAGGTGTGATAGGATGTTTTTCAACACCCTGAACAATGTTCCATAGTCCTTTTGCAACCAATACATGTCACATCATATAAGCCCACAACGGGTAGTTGGTACCATCAAACTTATCCTCAACAGCCAACATACGAAATACATCACTGCTTTCAGCCATGGCCGATGACTAAAATACCTTGATGCAGAAAATTGACTGTATCTCAAAAAGTTGAATAGAGCTACCCACATGAGTTCTGCTAAAACTATAGCAGACTTCGAGACGCTTATACTGGCGAACAGAAACAAGTATATAACTTTGGCACAAAAAGATGAAATAGCCTACACAAGCACTGTGATAGTGCGTTTGGAGGTCGAAATGAGCTCAGATCACGATTTTGGCACCACAAAGCAAAGCTGTTTTGATCTCTGAAACACCCTGAGTATGCTCACCAAATTTTGTGAAAATCTGATACTGCAATTGGAGAGATGTAGACGACATCGTAGATGAAGCTGCGACCTGCTCTGATACCAATTGTTGGAGTTAGATGTCTGTGGAAGCATGCGAACAACACAAGGAAGAAGAAGAAGCTTGGAGCACAACAAACAAAACTGAATGTATTACTAGAGAATGTACAAAGATAAGTATCCCATTAGGGCAATAGGCATATATACAAGCCGGGGGGGGGGGGGAACCTCCTAAAGAGGGAAAAAAGTGCCCCGGCAGTTCTAGTGTGTTCACAAACATCACTACCTAAATATATCAACAATCATGTTACGCATAATCAAATGAAGCATCCAATAGCCTACTCATAGAAAACAACATCAAATGCATCTCCATCATCATGAAGACTCAACCATAAACCTCTTTCCATGGGAATTCCAATAGGTTTTCAATCTTCAAGGCCAAAACGGTGCAATGATGTGTCAATGTATTTTGTTTGATGCAAAGTTATCCCCCCATCAAATTGCATAATTTGAATGCCCAAACAATGATGCAAATGCCAAGAGAAGCATGGAAATACACATTAAATATGCTTATCATTAGGTCCAAAGAGTAGAATGTCATCAACATATACAACAAGAATTAGAAGTACATCATATGCATGCTTAACATATAAGGTGCTCTCACTTGTATTGTTCTCAAAACCATGTGTGAGAAAGTAGGCGTGTATCTTCTCATACCAAGCACGATGTGCTTGCTTCAAAGCATATAATGCCTTTTTCAACATGTACACTTTGTTTTCATGCCCTTTCTACACAAGCAAATGGGCCTGAAATACATACATCTCTTTGTGTAAATCATCATTCAAAGATGCAATGTTAATTTCCAGTTGATGTACATTCCAACCATGAAGAGCTAGAAGTGCACAAATGCTACAAGCACTGGTCATTTGGCATGCGGTAGCAAAGGTCTCATCAAAATCAATTGCTATCTGTTGAGCGTAACCTTTGGTAGCAAGCCTAGCCTTATACATGTCAATTATTCCATTAGGATTACATTGCATCTTGTATACCCATTTAGTGCCAATGGCCTTTTTGTCTAAAGGCAAATCACATAAAGATCAAGTACCATTCTTCATAATAGCATCATATTCTTATTGCATAGAAGCCATCCAATTTCTTGAATTTTGTGCTTAATCAAAAGAAAAAATCTCATTCTCATCATAAAGACTAGAGACAGCCATTGCATAGCAATATGATGCAAAGGAATCATTGTGAGAGCTTGAAAGGGTATGATATGAAAAAGGTGCATCTATATTGTTATTTCTCAAAGTTTTCCCTGGCCACTTAGCCATAGTTTTTGCCTCTTCTATGTCATCCCTGTTGTCAGTAGGTGGATCATGTAAATCTACATAAAAAATGGAATGATTTTCATCATCATTTGGAACTTATAAAGGTTGAGAAATTGCCTCACTTGGACAACACTTGATTGTCCACCTATAAATAGAAAAAACAACATCATGGATAACCAAAATGTGTTTTTTATGTGGATGATATAGACAATAGCCTTTTCTTTCATATTTGTACCCAACAAATATACATTTCACTATTTTATCGTCCAATTTCTTGCATTGTTTTTTAGGCACTAATGCATATGTCAAACAACCAAAGACACACATATGAGCAACATATGTCTTGATACCATGCCAAGCCTCATATTGAGTGATAGATTGTAGTGCTTTGGTGGGAAACCTTTTAAGTACATAGGCTGCACACATAGCAACCTCAAAAGTCTAAATCCTGACCATGCACCTCACCATCTCCATGAATGTCTTGTTCTTTCTTTTAGCAACTCCATTTTGTTGAGGTGTATATGACATTGTACACTAATGTTTTATCCCATGCTCAACCAAAAGTGCATTGAATTCTGAAGCCATGGATTCCCTCCTCAAGAATGGAGGGTACCCAATTTACATGCTAATAGATTTTTTGTCATAATGAGGAATTGTTTGAAGCACATTAATACTTCAGAATTTTCTTTCGATGGATATACCCATGCATCCTTGGAGAATTCATCAATGTAAGTCACAAAGTAAAGGTAGTGGAAAATGATGGTGCCTGCATAAGACCAAAGACATCATTATGAATAAGCTGCAATTTATGAGAAGCTTGAACTAAACCATCTTTTGGGAAGGAGGGACATTGCATTTTGCCCAAAATATAGCCTCCATAGACATGTTTACAAGGTGCCTCAAGTTTAGGCAGAAAGGACACCATATCAAATTTTTGCAAGCAAAGCAAGCTAGAAAAATTCATATTACCAAAGCGTGCATGCCAAAGCTTTGCATCTGAGATAGATTGAGAACCTTGAACTTCACATGGTGAATCATTCATAGATTTTACAGTCTATAAGCTTATATATCCCACCACATAAAATTCTAGAAGCAATAATAACATCAACATTTGAGAGATCATAAATTGTACATGTGTCATCAATAGATTTGATAGCAAAGCCAATCTTGACTAATGTTGAAATTGACAATTTCTTGATCCTTGGCATATATAAAGCATCTAACAATTTGTAAGAAATTCCGTCAATAGTAGTGAGAATGATTTCACCAACTCCCATTGTAGAATAAGAGGAGTGTTAGCACATGTGACATTATTTCCTATAGGGGTAGGCTCAATTCAATTGAAGAAAGTGTGTTGCAAGGTAATATTTTTGGTTGCCCTAGTATGAAAGTACCAAACATTTGAGTTTACTACAAAAATATACTTCTCATGACAAGATGGTTCATAACTACAAATATTAGTAAAAGTTCATTCTTCATTCTAAACAAGATTAGTAGAATCTATTTTAGGTGTAGAGGCCTCTACAATAACCATTCTAGCATCTTTCTTCTTTGCCTCTTTCAGAGTTAGTTTAGGATAGCTCTTTATGGCATTATCATTTTCCTTACAGTATTTGGAAAATTGTTTTTGCTTTTTTGTTTTCTTGTCATCTTTGTCTTCCATCTTTGAATGTGCAACATTAGCAAATTTCTGCATACTAGTAGATGAGCTCCATTTACCTATTCCCTTCTGACTAGCTAAGAAAGCTTGATTTGCAACATGCATAACTTATGTATTCTGCCTGGATTGATCTTCCTGCAACAAAACAGAGACTACCTCCTCAAATGTTAAAAGCATTTGGATTTCCTTTCATCATCAATCGAAGAGTAGAAGGAAAACTCTAATATGAATCTTGAAGACCGTTAAGAGCAATCTGCACAAGTGAACTACATGGCAAGATTTCATCATTGCTCCTTCAAATCCTTGATCTTTATAAAAAAAGTTTCCATCAAATCTCCTTCATTCATGTGCTCACTCTTCAACTATTTTTGGAGGTAAGCAACATGAGCCTCATTTCTTGCATGTATAAAATTGTAAGTGTATCCCAAGCATCCTTTGTTGTCTTTCATGAGCGAATGTGAGGGATAATAGCACATTTGACAGAAAAAGCTATCAATGCATGTGCATGACCATCCCAATGAGAGGTTGCTCTACAGTAGGTGCTGTAGGAACCATATCATGACCAAAAAATTGAAGATCATCATCTTCAATAATTGTGTTTACAGGTGTACTAGAATGTTTTTCAATACCCTACACAATATTCCATAGACCTTTTGCTACCAATACATGAGGCATCATATATGCCTACAATGAGTAATTAGTACCATCCATCTTATCCTCAACACTCAACATACTAAATACATCATTGCTCTATGCATAGCTAGTGACGAAATACCTTGATGCAAATTGATTATATCTCAAAAAGTTGAACAAGGACACCTTATCAAGCTCTGCAAAACCCGTAGCAAACTTTGAGATGCTTGTATTGGCAAATCAAAACTTGTATATATTTTTGACACAAAAGGGCAAAACTGCCTACACAATCATTTTGGGTAGTGCATTCAAAGGTTGAAACAAGTAGAGATCAAAATTGTGACGGCACAAAGTGAAATTGTTTTGAACTCCTAATCGCCCCAAGCATGATGCCCTATTTTTGTGCAATTTTGAGATTGTGACAATAGGGGTGTCAATGATGCCCTAGAAGAAGTGACAATCTACTGTGATACCAATTGTTGGAGTCTACAAAAGTACATCAACAACACAAGGAAGAAGAACAAACTTGGAATGCAATACAATAGAAAATGTATTACCAAGTGAATGTACAAAGATAAGTGATCCGTTCTGGTTATAGATGTATATACAAACCAGGGGAAAAAAACCCTCCTAATGAGGGAAAAAAGTGCACTGATAGTCCTAAGTGTGTTCATACACATCTTTATCGAAACATATCAATAGAATCTTTAGTATCAGCCTTCTTCACAAGCTCTCTATAGACACGCTAGCTCTAATACCACGTCAAGAAGAAGGGGATAATTAATAGATCTCTCACGCAATCTCACATACAAAGAGAGGAGCACACAGAGATTGAGGCAAGGATATTTTTCTTCTTCTTCTTCTATTACATAGAGAGAATGTACAAGAATGACCTAACAAAACAACTACAATAAAAAGATCAATTCATAAAGAAAGACCTAATGACCTCTTCATCAATAAGTATGATCTCTGCCATATCATTTGTGTGTTCTGTTACATCAATGGCTACATAAATTGTTCTTTGCTTATCTTCATATTAATGCACACAATATGTCAGAATAGGGTGGGTAGAAACTATTAGAATCTTTGGGTTTCTCATTCTTGCAAGCTTCATGTTCAATCCATCTAAATAGATAGCTATGTCTAAGCTCTAAAGTCATGAGTACATGGGTCTGCTTCAATCAATTGGAATGCCTTGCATGTCCTCTAAGGACACCATTTACTCCAACTCTACTTCGAGTCACTATTAATTGATTCAAAATTACTATGTATTTCTCATGTTAGTACTTTCCACTAATGATATGTGATGTTTCACTTATCTCATTTGACCTAGGGTTCTTCTACTCTATGATCTTAGGTGCGTCTATAAGTGAATGCAATACTTTAGAGGTATCAATAATAAATTAGAGTTGAAAAATCACACCAATGTTTTCTTAGGATGTGAGTGAATGCATATTTGAGTAGGTGCTTTTAGGGCAGAGGGAAGGACAAGCAAGACCCAGTCGACAAGGAAGTCAATGTAGATCCGACAAGTAGGCCAAGCAATTCTTTTTTCAAATCAAACCATTACCAATAGTGATTTTCATCACCCCATTACATTGAAATCCCGTTTTTGATAATTTTGATTCCATTTTGTTCAAGCCAAGGAAATTATTTTATTTTTTTCTTTAACTTCCCCAAAAGTTGCACTCCTAAAACCACACTTACAATCTCACACTTGTATTCTCAAACTATTGCACTCACATTCTCACCCGAAAACTGCATAGACATTTTAATTACTTGGAAGTTGTTTTTTCATCGCTTTTGTTCAAGTCTCTAAAAAATCAATGATATGAGATTCTTCCAAGCTTTTGACTTTTTTCTCTCTTCCCAAAAATCATAGTTTTGTTTTTATGATAACATACATATTCCCTTTGGGTCCTATCTTTTTTTCTTAAAAGTTGACAAATCACACATGTGCCCTTCCCTTTTGTTCTTCAGTTTTCCATTTTTTGCTCAATAATAAAATTCATGTTTTTGTCCCACACATTTCCCAAGTCAACTAAAAAAAAAATCAAATAATGCATACTTTATAGTTAGATATGAAATGTTTTCTAAGTATCTTCTCTCATCTCATGCAAAATTTGTATCCAATTTCTCAAACTCAAAACTTGGAAATTTTTTCTTCACTATGTGCCTCACAAAAGACTACATAGTCATTTAGCTCTAATGCAAGTCTACAATAGTCTTTCCCTAATTCACTAGTTAATATTTTCATGCTCAATATGCATCTAGACATTAGATGGAATTTTTCCACAAGCCTCCGTTTATGTTTCCTATCAACAAAAAATGGCTTCCCTTTCCAAAATCTTCTTGGATCAGTCCTTTGACTAAATTCACCTTTAATCAAGTTAATCAACTTGTCTTCTAGTGGAGTAACTGTTACAACCCCCAAAAATTTAGTTACTAGTTCTTAGATTTTGCCAAACCTTTTGTGAAATACTCATTCTTACACCATCTCAATGTTTTGAGTACCATGACCTTGATTAACTTTAAATAATAAGATTAGTGACTTAAATTACCTATAGCATGTCATACCTAATTGTTGATGACACCTCAAAACCACTTCTTGTTATGCATATTTTCAAGAGGAAGGAAATAAGGAAGAGAGATCTCGCACATTCTCACACACAAAGAGAAGATCCCATACATATTGAAGCAAAGAAGGATATCTTCTTCTTCTTCTTCTTCTTCTTCTTCTATTACTTGACGAGAATGTACACAAGAAACTAAGCAATAATACAAAATTTACAATATATATAGACCAATACGTTAAAAAAACCTAATGATTGCAAATGAGTGAGGAAGAAAGAAAATAAATGTGTCATCACTCTTGATGCATAAATTTGGTGGAGCGCATTAAAAGTTTACCTAATATATATCAATGTAAGCACTATACATGTCAAAAATAGGAAAAATGCTATGTGTCGACTCAACATCTTAAGCTTGATATCTCAACACTTTCCCTCAAGCTCATGTTCATGTCATGCAATCCTAACATCTTTTGAGAACTCTTTGGCTTCTCTACTCCAAGTGATTTAATGAAAATATCACCAACCTGCTCATCTTTCCTCATGCACACAAGATCGATATCACCTTCCAATACCTTCTCCCTAATGAAGTGATAATGTATCTTCATATGCTTTTGTAGCTCAAGCGTAAGCACCACCTCCTTTACTTGTCAATCCGCGGAGACGTGAGGACCGGTATGAAGACCACGAGCAAGTGCAGGCACAAGTGCGTGAGTGAAAGCACACAAACATGCACACACATACACACACACGCGCACAAAGTAAGATCAAAGAGAGGAACAACGGAAAGCTTAGATTGCAAAAGAGTTCTCTTACAAAAGTTCTATTCTCTAACCAGCTAACCCCCAAAAATGAGCTCTCTAGCTCTTTTTATAGTTTTTTGACTAGTTGTGGCCCTGTCCAGACCTAGTGTCCGGCCTAGTTAAAAATTAGGTTCCAGGGCTTATTTGAGGGCTCAAACGAAGTCTAAAAATTATGAAAATTGGTACGATGGTACTTCTAATACTCCTCAAGCTCGAGGACTCCTCCGCTTGAACAAAATGGAGTTACTAAAAATAGATAATGGTATTTACAATGGTTTTTTTGTGATGAAAAATCACTATTTTTGTAGGGGATTCTTCTGAAAATTTGACATACACTTCTTGGAGCTCCCTACTTGCTCCCTTTCCTTGTGTGTCCACCTTTTGATATGCTTCTGTGCTTTGTCCTTGACTTTGAGCTTCAACACTCCCCCCCCCTCTCGAGTCTGTCGTCCCTGACAGACCCTTGTTGGAAGGGCTGTTCTATGTAGTGCTTTGAGAGGTGGTGTCCATCCGTTGTATGAGCTGGTTCTTTGGATTCCAGCAAGAATGTGTCATTGTGAGCTTTCAAGACTGCAAGTTGCTCAAAAGAGGTTGTCAAGAGTGATTTGGAGCAACTACTGGCTTCAATGTGCTTCCGAGATATGGATGTTGTTCCCAAGATGTCCGCTAGCTCTTCCAAAGATGATGTTGAGAGAAGTCATGCCAACTAGTCATAACCCATGATGAATGATGGGTAAGTGTGTTCGTGCCTGGGTTGAAAAAAGTATGTGCCTTGTGCACGGCCTTGTAATGTAGCCCTATGCATGCTTACTTGGAAAATGCATTGGAAGAAGTATGGTGCAAAAAATGCTCAAGGGTATGTTGACGAAGAGGTTTCCTGAACTAGCATGGTTATGGTGTTGCCAGAGTAAAGATACTTACCATGGAGAAGGTTGATGGATGTTTGTCTCTTCGTGTTGTACACTCGGCCTTTGGGATGGAACTTTGTTGATGAATGTCCATGTTGATTGTCCACTGATGAGATCTTTTGAGTGGTGGATCCCCTCTCCTCTTTTCAAAGCAACCTTTGTCAGTAACAATGTGCATTTCTGAGCTTGGTCTCATGCACGTTCACTTCCCTATATTGACACTCAGAGGAATGTTGGACACATGCCGGTTTCTAAGAGATTACCATGCTGATTGACATAGACCATTCATCAGTGCTACTGTTCCATACTGGTTCAGGAGATACTGAGAATTGAATTGCTTTATATTCCTTGGCAAGCAACACCGGGTAACTACACCAAGCTGAGTTTCACATATTCTCTTTAGCTCACCATATGCAGGAGTCTTCTCCTCTAGAACTACCCTTTGCAGATATCTCCTTGGATGCTCTGGTACATGAAGTAATCAAGCATCACTCAAGTTGTGGACCTTCAAACTCTGCATTCCTACCATGGTAAGAGAAAATCATAGTTGTAGATGCCCTGTTCATGCCAAATGCTTGTCATCTACCAGAGAAGGCAGCAATAATCTCACTGCTGGCCGAGACACACTTCTATCCAAATTGATAAATGCCTAGTAATCAACAGTTCCACCTTCAACTAAGCATGACTCATTCATGTTTCATAAGCCAAACCTGGGAACAAGCTCTCTCCCGCTTTTCTGTCTCCCCCCCCTTTTTTTTTTTTTTTTTTTTTGAGGAACAGGATATCACAAAACAAGAACACAAAAGTTAGTATCAATAGAAATATTTAACATATGTCACTGTGCTCTTGTGCGTGGGATTCTCAAGTGTGTCTATGCACGGCCGTGTAATGTGGCCCTATATTAATGCATACTTTGGAAATGCATGACCTGAATGGTGTAAAAGACAGGGTTGTGCAAGGAGCACATGGTTGTTGCTCGTTCGAGGCTTTCGATGTTACTTGTGGAGGTTGATGCCGACCTTGGTGGAGGTATCCATTGAGTCTCGAACTGAGGTAATCCTCCTTATTGGAGTCCATTTTAGAACAACATTTGGCACTGTAGAGGTCACTTCAGGCGTCTTTGTCTTCGGATGCTTTCTGAACTGTGGTATCCAGTGTGGTTGACGTTTTGGTTCGGTGGAGGCTACTTGCACTTTTGGCTTCCAAACCCATATCCTTTTTGCATGTCTTCCTATTAATGGGGAATAGCTGATTTGATCTTCCTTTGGTCTCTGTACGTGGTTCTTACCCTTTTCTCTTTTTGGCTGCTTTGTTGAAACCTTTTGCATGTGGGAGAACAAAGGTTTTTGTGGATGTAGGAGCTTCTTAGGTACCCACATCTGTAATTGCCCTTGTTGAGCTGCAGCTAACTTCTTAGGCACCCAAACTTGTTGGATACCTTGTGATTGAGTTTGTCTGAGCTGCTTCCTTCGTCTTTCGGCCTGGTTGATTTGCATGGATGGAATTTTTGGGGGCAAGGTTGGTGGTTGCTCTCCTTTGCGTACCCATATCTGTTTCATGCTCGGAACTGCTTTTTTATCGAATGGTGTCTTTCTATTTGATGTAGCAGTTGTCGTGAACGGTTGTGTTTGCTTGTATGGTGGACTCACTACTGTGGCTACTTGATTCTTTGGAGAAGAAGAAAGATCCACCCGCCTTCGAACCTGGTCTTCCACGATTGACTCCTTCTGCATCATAGAGCTTTTGACACATACAACATCTTCTTCCATATGATTAGTCTTGGAAGAACTAAGAGAGTGTGTGGTGCCATGATTTTGGAGCATGCAGTTCTCTAATTCTAATGTAATGCATTGTTCATGTACCCAAACTTGAAGAATTTGACTTCTTAGGTTTAAGTTAACTGCATGGTCATAGATCCAATCTTGACCCAAGACAAGTGGTTCTGTAAGGTTCTCATCTTGACATACCAGTGCTTTGACTTTCATTGGAACATCTTGAAGGTAGATGGGAAGTTCCACCTCGCCCAAACAAGGGGTTTCCACACCTCCCAATCCTATGAGATAAGCTTCTATGGGATTGATTTTCAACTGCAAGTCTTTGCAGTAGGAAAGTCTAACTGCACTGCTTGCTGCACCTTAGTCAATCAATGCTTTCACCGTCCTTGCACTCTTTCCCTGTCCTACCTCTATGGTCACAAAGGGACGTCGGTCAATTATTCGAGAAGTAGATTGGCACATGTCCAGGTGATATTTGGGAGCTTTTGTGTTGATATCTAGGCCTAGTCGTCGTAACTTATTTCTTCTGATGCGCTCTCTAGCCTCTGCTTGTGCTTCTTCTCTAACCCTTAACTCCTCTTCTTTTCGCTTCTTAGCAGTGTTGAGTCTCATGAGCATTTCCTCTGTAAGAGGTTCTTGATATAACTTGACTCGACAACCACTTATATAGTTTGGTAAGATATCACCTTCTAAAGTGGCCAATTGAACTGCACCACTAGTGGAGAGTCTATTAATGATCATGGGTCCATATCCTCGTTTCTCCAGCTTGCGGGCATGTTGCTTTAGCGTATAAACCAGCACTAGATCTCCTTCCTTCAATCCTTTATCCTTTACATGGGCATCAAAGTATGCCTTTTGCCTTTTCTTTGCAGCGTAAATGCCTGCTGCTGCCCGTAGCCTCGTCTCACCTAAGCGTTCTAGATCAAAGATTCTAGAGGACAATTCATGCCCATTCCACTCATACTCTTGTGCTACTTTTAAGGCAGGGATTAAGAAATCCAATGGTAGCACAGCGTTCTGTCCGAAGACCATCTGAAATGGGGTGGCATTGAGTACCGTTTTGTAGGCAACTCGATAAGCCCAAACAGCATGATGAAGTTGTTTGTCCCAGTCAGAGCGTTTATTATTTACCAGTTTTGTCAATACGTTACAGAGGATCTTATTGGTACTCTCGGCTTGTCCGTTGGCTTGTGGGTGATAGGGGGCTGATTTCTTATGTATCACCAAGAATTCTTGGAGAAGATTTTCAATGACTTCATTCAAGAAGTGCATACCTCTATCACTAACCAACTCTATTGGTAACCCATATCTAGTGAACACATTTTCGAATAAGAACTTAGCCGTCGTTTGAGCATCATTCTTTGTCGTGGCTTTTACTTCCACCCACTTTGTAAGGTAATCTGTGGCTACAATAATGTATTCTGCATGGGAGTTTCTAGCTGGGGGCTTGATGGGACCTACAAAGTCTATACCCCACTTTGAAAATGCTCGTCCTCCCATCATTGGCCTCAAAGGCATCTCATCTTTTCTTATCGGATATTGGGCACGTTGGCATGTGTCACATTTCTTCACATAAGTATGTGCATCCATATGAAGAGTGGGCCACCAAAGTCCTGAGAATAGAATGGTCTTAATTACTCTGTCAGGCCCAAAGTGTCCACCTGCAACACCGCTGTGTGCAGCTTCTAAGACTTTCAAATAGTCTGATTCATGAACGCACAGTCTTAGGTAACCATCCTTGCCTCTTCGATATAGGTTGTCTCCTACTAAGGCATAGTCTTGAGCCTCTTGCTCCATGCTCCGTTTTCTTGCAAGACTAGCCTGATTGGGTAATGTTCCCGATCTCATGAACTCAACCAATGGAGCACTCCAATCTGGGATTAATGACACATGATAAAGAGTGGCATGCTCCACTGGGGGTCTCTTCTGGCACGCTGGACAATTCTGGATCCACTCCTGTATTTCTTTGTCCATGCTAGGCCAATACACTCCTAAACGTTTTAGATTCTGCAATGTTCGTTGTTTAGGGTAGTGATTTCCTAGCAGTCCCTCATGGGCTTGTTGCAACCAACTAATATGTTCATCATCCTCGACACAACAAGCTAATACGCCCTCAGTATCTTGCTTGTACATACTTCCGGCCAATATTTGATACTTTTGTGATTTTACAATTTCTTCTTTACTTGTTTTCACATTTTTATTTGCAGGCCCGAAGGTTAGGACGGGTATCAACTTATTTGCCCATTTAGGAGCAACTTCTAAATTGAACAGATAAGCATCGGGCAATTCATCAGACACTCCTTGCGGTGGCTCTCCTGAAGTGATGCGAGAAAGATGGTCTGCCCTAAGATGGGTTCTACCTTTCCTGACAACAACTTCAAAGTCGTATTCCATTAGTAAGAGGAACCATCTTACTAAGCGGCCTGTATTGCAAGGTTTATTGACCAAATATAGTAAAGCTTGATGATCAGTGAAAAACTTGAACTTATTGGCCAATAGATAGTGTCTAAACTTTTTCACAGCATATACAATGCCTAAGCCTTCTCTCTCCGTTGTGGTGTAATTTCGTTCAGCTGCATTTAATTGCCTACTAGCGTATGCTATCGGCAAGTCTAGGTTTCCTTCACCTGTGGTTTGTGCTAGCACACATCCTATTGCATGATTGGAAGCATCTACATGGACATGAAAGGGTTTGCTCCAATCCGGAGTAGTCAATATTGGTGTTGTGCACAAACGTCTTTTCAGCTCGTTGAAGGAATTCTCGCATTCCTCGTTCCACTCAAAATTTGTTAACAACCCATAAAGAGGTTTAGCTATGATGGCATACATGTGGATAAACCTATGGTAATATCCACAATGGCCCATAAAGGCTTGTACCTCTTTAACATTCCTTGGCCTGGGCAGCTCTGCTATTGCTCTTACTTTGTCCTCATCTATTGAAATTCCATTCTTAGAAACAATGTGACCTAAGATTTTACCTTGTCGTACCATGAACACACACTTCTCTGGGTTCAGACACACTCGATAAGCTCTACACTTGTTGAAGATTTGTCTGAGCTCAGGGATGTGGTATCTTCTTTGTTGGGAATGAGCACATAAGTCATCCACATATACTTCTAAGTTCTTTCGCAAGAACTCCTTGAAGACATGACACATGAGCCTTTGAAAAGTTGCGGGTGCATTGGTGAGACCGAATGGCATCACACGAAATGCAAAGATTCCCCATTCTGTGGCGAAAGCCGTTTTGTGTTGATCTTCTGGGGCAATGGCTACTTGATTGTAGCCCGAAAACCCATCAAGGAAGCTATAAACTTCCTTGCCTGTGACACGCTCCAATAAATGTTCAGTGATTGGAAGCGGATAACTATCTCGAATCGTAGCAGCATTAACTTTTTTAAGGTTAATACACACTCGCAATTTTCCATTCTTCTTGGGTACCACTACAATGGGAGACACCCATTGAGTATGCTTGATCTCATATATGAATCCAGCTTCAATCAGCCTATCAATTTCCTCCTTTATTTTGGCTGCATAATTGTCATTATATGTGTAGGGCTTTTGTTTGGTGGGCTTGGCGTCAGCGGTCATCGGAATCGTATGAGAGCAAATCTTTGGATCTACTCCTTTCAAGTCTCTATAGTGCCATGCGAACACATCCCTATATTCCCTTAACAGAGCTACAAGCTCTGCTTCTTCTTTTGCACTTAGGTCGTCTCCTATGTACGTACATCGCTCTTCGTTCCCTTCAATGGTTACTACAATTTTTTTGGTCTTTTCCTTATTGTCATATGCTTCTCCTATAATGGCCTCTCTCTTAGGCATTCGTACCAAAATTTTGCGGTCTTCCACTTCATATTTCTTGAAATTTTCTGGTACTTCAAACAATGATTCTTCCTCTTCTTGTTTCACTCCTTTTCTTTTCTTTTTCTTGTGACCTTCCTCACTTTTTTCCTTTGAACTTATCGTTTTAATACTCGTAAGGGGTTCTTCTTCTTTTTGGGTTAACACTCCTATGTCTTCTAAATAGTGTTCCTCTGAGTCAAAGTAAGTATCCATCACAATGGATTCTAGATCATCGTCATTCTCTTCTTCTTCTATGAACTCACTAGGATCACGCTCTTCCAACAGGGGCTGACACATGAACACTGAAATATCATAACCCTCCTCATCACAATGAGGTGTCCATTGTTCTTCATTGACTGCAATGTCCATGGTGGCTAAGATTTCTGCCCAACCATGAGGCTCAAATTCCTCATCTGGAAATATCATCGGTGTATAGGCTGGGTCTTTTATTGGTCTATCTCCTGGGTAAGTTCCTTCTTCTCTTGCTTTTAGACGATTTTCCTCTTCCTCTACGACCTTGCACATCCACAAGTGAGTATCTTCATGCAGCCATGATGGATCAGGTGAACTTCCAGAATGCACGGAGATAGAATCTTCTTTCGCTTTGTGGATAGGATTCCACTGTAGGGGTGGCACATCTCTGAAGGTGTAATCCTTCAAATTGACTTTGGTGGTGACCCCTAAGTGCTGTAAGTACAAGGAGTTGGTTCCCCAATCCTGTACTATTTGTAATTGTCGTAGGAACGGTCTTTCTAGGATCATCTCGTAGATATTATTTTTTTCAAAATCACATATAGCAAATGTATGTTCAAACTCTACACCACAAGTGGTTAGAGTTATCCCTTCAAGCAATCCTAGAGGTCTTTCAAAATGACCATCTGCCATTTGAAGTTTCATTCTAGTTGGTCTTAATGTGGGTTTGCCCCATCGCTTCCACAAGGAGGTGGTCGCAATAGCAACACCAGCACCTGAATCTATGATTGCTTTGGTTGTGTAACCTTGATAGGTGATTGGAAGATAAGTATTACCTTCTTCACCTTCACTCACGTCCCCGATTTTGTCTAGAGGTATCTCTGGTACTTTCTGCTTAGAGCCTACTTTTGGCATATTGGAATCGAGTTCTGGAACCTGATCCTTCACATGATTCCAGAGCTCAGGTTTTGCTTTGAGCAGCTCTTCCACCGTGAGATGACATTGAACCTTAGTGTTCTTCACGACATCAGTGTTTCTTGGAATCACTGAGTCTTCATTTCTTACCAATATTGTGGGAGCTCTGATCTGGATAGATTCAGATTCCCATGGGCCTGGAAATTGAGGCAGTTCTTCTAGGGTATTAGATTCAAAATCTAATCTTTCATCTTCTTGTTGTTCTACTTCATCTCCATAAATAGATGGAACGTCTTGGGGAAATTGATCATGAAGATCATCAATCTCAGGAATAGGAGGGGAATTACCCTTCTCCTTGGCCCATTTCTCTTCTTGTATTTCCCGCAAGAACTCTTGAGAATACTGTTGAATTGAAGGAGTTATTCCGGCATCCGTGGAATTAGGAACATAAGCTCCCATTGGTGGTGAGCTTCCTCTTTCACAAACTGGTTGAGCCTGTGGAGGTAAAGAAGCTTGTGGATTGTTTACCAACTGCTCTAATCTTTCTAATAAGCCTTGGAAATGCAAATCTGATTTGACAGAGTTTGTCTGATTGAACTTTTGACTAGTCTCAAGTATAGCTTGAGCTTGTTCCACCATTTTCATGCACAATTTCATTCGTTCAATCTCTAAATCCGCTCTAGGGTAACTCTTGTCTAGGTTTGCAGCTGTTGGCCCTTCTTGAAGACGAGCCTGGTAGGCCTTGAACATCATGTCCAAGCCTTCTGGGGTTGGATCTGCAAGAACAGACCCTGGTTGTGGGTTATTTACAATGGGTGGTGGGGTGGAATGAGGTGGAGTGGATGGAGCTTCGGTATGTGAGGGGCTTTGAGATGCAATGTCTTCTATTTTTGTTTTGGTATCCCTTAGGCTTTCTTCTAGCTCGGATAGCTTTTTGTTCCACTTGCGATTAGCCTTCTCTCTGGTATCCTTCCATGTTCTCGGTTTCCTCTTACTAGGCTCTCCTGCCTCACTAGACTCAGATTGCTCGGATGGTTTTGCTTGTTGTGTAGCCTGTGCCCTAGTAACTGCCTGTACAGGAGCCACATTACTGCTACTTGAACTTGAATCTGTCACTAAGCCTACCACATTGATGGGTGTAACCTTGGGTGCACTAGAGGGATTCCTGGGACACTCTCTAGGAAGATGTTCCTTGCCGCACTCAGGACAAAAGCCTTGTATTGTGATGTTTTGTCCTAGTCCCAGAGCTGGTTGGTGGGGACATTCACGACTGAAATGATCGCCCTGACATCTAAGTCATGGTACTCTAGGGGCTTGTGGTCTTACTTGTCTCAATTGTCTCAATTGGGGCCTAGTATTTGGATTCGTATACATGACATTGGAGTATTCTGGCTCCCAATTTTGTTCCATAGGTGGTGTCTCATATTGACACTGAGAAGTCTCACTTTGCTCAGGTGACTCTACGTAATAAGCATGTGGACCATCTTCATGGAAGTAGTTTGAACCATGAGCGTGAGAGTCACTTCCTGGTATCAATGGGGTTAGTGGCACCAATGCTCTATTAGGGTTCTCCTCCGCCATCGTATATTTAACTGGGATCACATTGGCAGGAGCTGGCGGTTGGTTTCCTAGGACTGGTTGTGGCCTATATGGTGCCTGATATTGCTGCTGGTATTGAGGTGGATATTGTTGTGGCCTATAATATGGCTGTTGGTACTGATTCTGATACCTACCCTACTGGTAAGGTTGCTGATAATTTTGTCTAACCGCCTGCCTGTTATAGGGACAATCTTGGGTCGTATGATTTGTATATTTCCTCTCAATGGTGCAATATAGAGCATTAGGGTTTCCTTGGGGTTGAGTTGACAACGGGCAAACATTAGCGATGTGATCTCCTCCACATGTATAACATCGCTTCACTGAGGTGACCCTTGGCATTTGTCTATTTTGAACTCCTAGCTTTTTGGCCACTTGCTCAGCTATCTCATCTATCTCAGTGGGGGTTCTAGAGGTATGACTTGTAGAACTATCAAGGTCCTTATAGAGTTTGGATAGTCCTAAGTCCTCACCCAAGTTGTCTTCTATGTCAATGCATATCCGTACACACTCTTCTATGGATCTAGGCTCTTTCAAGTATACATATGACCTTAATTTTGTGCTCAATAGGCCATCTAAAAATAGTTCCACCTGTTTGGCTGATGTGGGTAATTCTGGTACAGGGCATCTTTCCAAATACTGTCTAAACCTTCTTCCTGCAAGTCGCACTGTTTCTTGGGGTGTCTGCTTGAAGCTGTGGATCAAGGATGATGTGTTATGCCTGATACCACTTTTGGAAAATTCCACAATGAATTCTTCTAGCAGCTGACCTATCTCTCTATAGTTGCGACTGTTTAGAGGTTGAAACCAAGCTAAGGCAGTACCCTTAAGAGTCAAACCAAATGCCTCAAACTGGGTGAATAAGTCTTCAACTTGTTCAGCTCTTAGCACTTGTTTGAACTCTGCCACATGATCATAAGGATCTCCAAATCCATCAAAGTAGTTCTTCATTGTCTTAACCACTTGAGAGGGTCTAAGGGTTCTTGAGTGCTCTCGTGGTCTAGGCAATGGGAAATCATGATGATCTCTTTGATGCCTATAAACTCTATGTCTCTCCCTTTCAGGTCTTTCCGTCCCATATCCTGATCTATCTCTGCCTACAGTGTCTGCAAAGCTTACCTCCGGTCTCTCTCTAGTTCTTTCCCTCTGGGTTTCATGAGCCTTGGATGATCTGGCTCCTTGGAGGCCCTGGGAAACATTAGATCTTGGTGGAGGGAAAATTGATTCACCTTGCCAAGTGTAAGCATGTCTGTCATGATCTGATACCAAGAATAATTTCTGAGATGTGTGATCTAGATAGACAGCTTTCCCTGGTGTCTCTGGGTCCTTGAATTCATAGATGGTGACTACTGGGATGGGTTGATCTGGCCTAAATCTCCAAAAGGCTTCCTCCGTTTCTCTATTCACGAATAGTTCTATGCTTTTGTTATCTTGAGGAATCCATTCTGGAGTGATCACTCTAGTCAAGATTGACTTACCTCTAGGGGTCTTGGGTTCTCCTCCTAGGTCCCCTTTCTCTAGGTCTCCTATCTCATTTTCGGGAATGATATTTCCAAACTCATCTGTCCTATCTGGTAAGTTGGTAACCACATACATGGTTCCTTCCTTATCAATGTAAGCACCCTCTTCAAACTTGACCACTGGGTGTTCAAGTCCAAAGGGTTGGTCAGGATTTTTGAGTTGAACCACTGATCGTCTTAGACCATCCTCATAGATGCGAGCACCTAAGTGGTTGGTCCTGATAAACTCCAATTGGGTCTTATAGGGACCTTCTGGTGTCTGTAAATAGGCAGTGCCTGTGCCACGTGTGGGTCTTTCCATGCTAAAAGACATTTCTGAGTCACTGGTTTCTGAACTTCATGTGTAAGGATAACCACTAAGCTGTTGAGCCCAAGACTTGGCTGTGTGGTTGACACTAGCTTCAGAAGATCTGAGGCTTTGTTTGTCTCGGCCCAAGTGCCTGCCTGATCTAAGGTTCATATGCCTGATTTATCTACCCCCTTGAACCTAAGCACACTCTCGTTGCAGGTTAATTTGCACCAATCACTTTGTTCTTTTTGAGTTGAATATTATGTTTATGGTCTTGTCTGAAATCGTGTCGTCAGGAGTACTTAAGTGAATTTCCGCACTTGATGAGTGATCGACTCCAGTTTACCTTTTGTCCCTTAGATTTTTTGCACTTAAGACCTACTTAATTCTTGCACTTGGTTGATTAATACTCTTGGACTTGATTCGTGCCTAACGTTGCCCTAATTAATTACCACACCTAGGTCGTACTTAGCCTAGGCTAGGAATTGACAAAGGAGGGTTGAGAGATCTTCCAACCTCAATTAGCTGGTTGACCAAACTGCTACACAAGCCCAGGAAGCCTTCTCCCAAGCTTGGTTCTCACCCTTGCTAGCTTGATTTGGATTGCCTTTGATTGTCCTTGCTAGACCTGGAAAAATCCAATATTAGACCAATTCACAGTTGGATGATCAAGCACTTGAGTATATACACCTTTTAAGTCCCTTCCCTTTTGCCCAATTTTTCAATGCTTGCCCCCTGGCTTCCTAGTCCCAAACTAGGTCAACCTCAAAATAGCTTATCTAAAAATAGACGTATCCTTTAAGAAAAAAATAGTTGAGGTCACGTAGTACTCGTCAAGAGCTTTCTAATGAGCTATTAAGCTCAAAAAACGGACTTCGGATGAAAAAGTTATGACCGTTCAGGCTCTGGGGGGTAAAAACTGACAAACAGGTTTCTCTCCAAATATGAGCTAAGGGGTCTCCTATGAGTATAACCACCCAAAAATTTCCCAAAAATTGCCCCAAAATTGGCCAAAAAATGAAACCCTAAATTTTGCGATGGGGGTGCACAATCGCGATTGTCTGAGATAATTGCGATGGTCTGAGACCGTCGCGATGGCGTGAGGGTGCACAATCGCGATGGTCTGGGATTGCACTGTCGCGATGGTGTGAGGTTGCACAATCGCGATGGTCTGGGATCGCACCGTCGCGATGGCGTGGTCTTGCACAATCGCGATGGTCTGAGGTTGCACCGTCGCGATGGCGTGAGGTTGCACAATCGCGATGGTCTGGGATCGCACCGTGGCGATGGTCACAAACGCGATGGCGTGGGCCAATCGCGATGGTCTGAACTTTTGGGCTGTCGCGATGGCGTAGGGGTATCGTCGCGATGGCGTGGTCTTGCACAATCGCGATGGTCTGAAATTACACGATCGCGATGGCGTGGGGTTGCACCGTCGCGATGGTCTGAAATGCACCGTCGCGATGGCGTGACTTGCCACGTGGCACCATCGTCGCGATGGCGTGAGCCAATCGCGATGGTCAGAGACCGTCGCGATGGTCCGGCCAAGCCGTCGCGATGGCGTGAGCCAATCGCGATGGTGTGACACAATCGCGATGGTCAGAGACCGTCGCGATGGTCCACCAAACTATGAATTTTTTAGATGCACCTGTGGATTTGTGCAAGCGCAAGGGTCGCCTACCTCGTGGTGTGGTCGCCTACCAAAAATTCCGAAGTTTGCAGACCATCGCGATGGTCTGACACACTCGGAAATTTCTGACAGAAAGTGAAGTTTTTACCTTTTCCAAGCTTTCCTGATGCACTGGAGATGAAGATGATGAAGAAGATGAAGAAGAAGGAAAATTCAAAAACTGAACTGAAAATGATGATTTTTTTACCTTCCAACGTCGCTACTCTACGTCTTACCGTCACACGCTCGTCCTCCAAGCTCTCTCCCCGGCAACGGCGCCAAAATTTGGTGTAGCTCAAGCGTAAGCACCACCTCCTTTACTTGTCAATCCGCGGAGACGTGAGGACCGGTATGGAGACCACGAGCAAGTGCAGGCACAAGTGCGTGAGTGAAAGCACACAAACATGCACACACATACACACACACGCGCACAAAGTAAGATCAAAGAGAGGAACAACGGAAAGCTTAGATTGCAAAAGAGTTCTCTTACAAAAGTTCTATTCTCTAACCAGCTAACCCCCAAAAATGAGCTCTCTAGCTCATTTTATAGTTTTTTGACTAGTTGTGGCCCTGTCCAGACCTAGTGTCCGGCCTAGTTAAAAATTAGGTTCCAGGGCTTATTTGAGGGCTCAAACGAAGTCTAAAAATTATGAAAATTGGTACGATGGTACTTCTAATACTCCTCAAGCTCGAGGACTCCTCGGCTTGAACAAAATGGAGTTACTAAAAATAGATAATGGTATTTACAATGGTTTTTTTGTGATGAAAAATCACTATTTTTGTAGGGGATTCTTCTGAAAGTTTGACATACACTTCTTGGAGCTCCTTACTTGCTCCCTTTCCTTGTGTGTCCACCTTTTGATATGCTTCTGTGCTTTGTCCTTGACTTTGAGCTTCAACAGCTTTGTTCTAGCATGAAAAAAGGATTTCGTGTTAACTGTGTGTTTCTAAGATTATCAAATAAATGGTCATAGGCTTATGCACTTCTACACCTGGATTTGCAAGTAGGGACTCTAGCAATGCCTCACATGGGACCATTGTAGAACCTCTATAGTGTATGTACTCGAATAAGCAATAGTGGGTTGCTTCTTATTGCTCCATATAACAAAATCTCCCAATTCAACATAGAAAAGCACCAATAGATCTTCTATCTCAAACATTGCTAAACCAATCCGCATTAATGTATCCATGAACCTGCAATTCTACACTTCTTCATAAAACAATGCATAATGCAAAGCGACACCCACACAATCTAGAGTGCATCTCAAAGCATCCAAACGTGGTTTCTTGGGATCTTGGATTAATTGAATCCAAATTCGCATATTGTAGCTTAGATGAAGCCTTGTAATTGTGAGATAGATCAAACTTCCCAAAATGTTCATGTACATAATAGCATTTTCCAATGTTTCATTGGATGTATCCGCCAACTTCAAGGATATATCATCCCAAAATGCTCTTGCACATAGTATGTATGTGTGATCCAATGGCATAGAAATTGGTTTACAATCACACATACATACTTTTGGAACATACTCAAGGCATACTGCTTTTGGGAGTGCCATATACCTATTTCTATATGTATAACTCAATGCCCAAAAAGTAGTGCAACACGTCAATATCTTTCATGTCAACCTTTTCCATAAGGATTTGCTTTACCTCTTTAATGTTTTCTTCATTATTACCACTTAAATCAATTCATCAACATAAATGGCCACAATTATGATGCCATCATCAACCTTCATTGCATATAATAAATGATATGCATCACATATAGAAAATCCAATTAAAGTTAAATAATCATCCATCCTCACATGCAAAGCATGAGTGGCTTTCTTAAGCCCACATAAACCCTTCTTCAACCTGTAGACATATCTAAGGTGCTTTGGATCCTCATAT
Organism: Ceratopteris richardii; assembly: GCA_020310875.1. Classification (NCBI taxonomy): domain Eukaryota; kingdom Viridiplantae; phylum Streptophyta; class Polypodiopsida; order Polypodiales; family Pteridaceae; genus Ceratopteris; species Ceratopteris richardii. Next base: position 172,362,314 of record CM035417.1, on the reverse strand, counting down.
CCTTCTGGTTGGTCCATGTATACTTCTTCCTCTACCTCACCATGTAGAAAAACATTCTTCACATCCATCTGATGCAAAATCCATCCTTTTGCTACAGCCAATGCAAGAAGTGATCTAATAATGTACATTTTAGCTACAAGATTGAATATTTTCTCATAATAAATGCCATATGTTTGTGCATAGTATCAAGCCTTTTTTTTTTATTCCCAACCATGGCATGGTGTGCATCTTCTCTTCAAGGTCACACACATAATTTTTTATTACATTCTCTCTCGAGCCATAGTCTTAGAGCTCTCATACAAGAATCTCACGAGGGACTCTTCTATCTCTTATCTAAGAATTCGACTAAGGCTCTTAGGCCTTGCCAAGCTTCATCCATGCTAGTATGGTAATATTACATCTCACCACCCTCTCTCTCTCTCTCTATCTACCTATCTCTCTCGCATGCTCTCACAATTTCCACACATAGGCACATGCATGCAGGTAAATTCTACATGGTGTGGCATTGAATGGGCGTGGCATAGGGATAACCACTTGAGTAGTCTAGATTGATGGTCTTGATTGAGAATCTCCACAAGGTCCAATGTATTTTTGTATCTCTATACTATATGATGGGGCCATCACAACCCCCTATTGAGAGGTCATCCTACCATTTCCAGGCAACAAAAGCATGAAATGAGAGAAACATGAGGAGAAAAGTGGACAAAAATGTAAAATCAAGGTTTTTTCAGTAGTTTAGCTTGAACATTATCAAAATTCCTACAAAATGAGGCTTTCATTGTCTTAGATACAACTTTACAGTGATGCCTTTTATATTTATTTATTGAACATGCTAGTTAAAAATTTTTGGAGTTAGTAAATCTAGATAATATTAGGAGCTCTTTTTTGCAATAAGTGTACTCATTCTTATTACAAAAATTCCTCCTCATTGGGACTACTATGAAAAGATACAAAATTGTATTATCATTACTACTAGTACAAGATAAAAGATAAGCAAAATCTTGAAATGGTATCTATCTAGGTCTTCGTCTTCAATCTTCCACTATATCTTTTACCTTGGCTCTTTGATACTCCTCCCTCCTTAATCTCTATTGTATGTGTGTATATCTATTGAAGTGATTGCAATCTCATGGAGAATCATATTCAATTTTACTTCTCGTTTAGAGTGAGACATATTAGTGAGCATTGAATTCTCTTTCCCAAACAACTACAACTTTTGTTGGTATTGATTGAATACGTGGCCCATATTTTTTTGGGAATCACTTGAAGGGTCTTGTATTGGAAGCTTCTTCAAAGGTTTCTAAACAATAGCTTGATAAGTAATGAACTTCATTGGTGATCATAATTGTTATGTAGGTCAAATATTAGAGGTTGAATCCCCATTTTTAATATTGGTTTATATTATAAATTTTTTGAAATAGGTTTATCAAATTCCTCCACAAATCTCGATCAACATCATACACATAGAATTTAGGATGGCATGCAAGAGCTTATCACATAACTCAAAAGCTTGTAAGATATACTCAAGAGATGATGCATCACCTCCAATGGCCCAAATACATGTTGATAATATAACCATTTTGTGTAGGTAGGATTGTATGCTAGCTTGAATGCCAATTGTTGTCATGAATGCTTGCAATGGATCAGAAATTAGATTGGCCGAAAACTTATATACAAGGGTACATTATCCTAGATATTTTTATAATTTGTTCCTATTCTCAAAAGGTTTTGATAAGATTCCATGTGGTTCTAAATACTATAAAGTGACAAAAGAAGTTTTTTGCTAGCCATCTAGCATCTTAGTTCTTTCTTGTCTACATTTTAATGCATTGCACATGATGAATCTTATTATAGGGAGTAATGGTTCTCATAATCTAACTATTTTCTTGGGTGGTATATTTATAATGATAAATATTGTCTTCAATTTAAGATCATAAAACTTGTAATATTTTATAGCTCCTCTTGATTTTTATCAAGCAAGAATAACCCTCTCACGCAATGAGAAGGGATTGAGATTTCCCTTTTGAGTCTATTGTTGTTGATTTAGGACAAAATTTCTCAATTCAAGATACTTTGACTTGGTTTAGTAGGCTCATCACTTCATAGGTTACATCTTATAGATTAGTTTGCATCTCTATTTGGATAACTTTCACCACCTCATAGGTTACATCTTATAGCTTAATTTGCATCTCTATTTGGATAGCTTTGGCATTGGATGAGGATTTCCTTCTTCTATTTGTGCTCTTACTTGCCTAATTTGTTCATCTTTGATTGTTCATCTTTAGATGAGGATTTCTTTACTTCTAGTTGTGCTCTTACTTGCCTAAATTTTTCATATTTGGTTGTTGATTTCCCAAACTATTTTGAATAAAAAATAGTTTCCCTTGATGTTTTTGATGTTGTTGCACGACATATTATAGAAATTATGGAAAGTCCCCTTTTTATGATGATTGGATGTATTTTGGCTTTATAAAAGAATGGAATATTTTATTAGTGCCTTGATTTATCTTCACATAATGTTCTTCTTTGTCTTGATTGCATTATTCATTTTCAACTCTTTACTTTCTCTTTTAGCTCTTCATTTTCCTCTCAAAGTCGTTTTGGTTCTTTTAGTTGCTTCACTTGAATTCACTAGCTCTTCATTAGCTTATTTAAGTATATATATTTGTTTTTGGAGCTAATCTATGAGTTGTTGTTGAGTTCCATTATCTTTTCATGAATAAAAAATTTACTATGAACCACAAAAATTGAAGATATCATTTACTCTTCATAATTGGTTGTTTGGCAATTGCTTGGAATGGATAATTCATAGTTTGTGACTTACAAATATAGGGAATCAATATCTCCTTTTCTAGTCACATCACTCTAGCAATTAGTTGTATTCACTCACCAACAAAGATGGGAACCACTATTGGTAGTGAGATCTCAGTTGCTATAAGTGGGGAGCCAAAAAGAGTTTTGACTTCTTCTTAGATTGACATGGACAATGATGAGAATATGATTGATATTGCAAAAATTGATACATGTGTAGGGGACCTAGATTAGATGATTGGTTCTCATCCCACTTCCCATTCTCAAGCTTTTTGATTGAGGACAAGCTCTTTTATATGCATGTGTACCTGCACATATGCATGTATGTATGTGTGGGGGAGAGACCCATGTCATAGACAGAAAGCATCAAAATTGGACACATATTCTTAGAACTGACTATTACATATAATACAAGAGATACAAGTCACTTCTTAGATCATTGCTAATTAAATAAGACCATGTGACTTGCGATTTCCCAATGCACAATCCATCAACCACCGATTCCCAATAAATTTGTTTTGCCTGAGAACTTGATGAACAATTGTCAAGCCTAGAGATACCCTCTCCACGCAATATAATCACATAAATTATTTTCAATACAAATATAACCACGAAATAAAGATATCAACTGAAGAAAAGTATGTAATCATTCACCAATTTTTTCTAGTTTTGAACGTACTTACAGAGGATGAAAAAAATACATCGTTATACCATCCCATGGGTAAACCTACAACCAAGTCAACACACTTCTTCAAAACAACATACATGTTGCATTTTACAATTAAAATATATTGGAAAAAAATTTCCCACTATGTCTTAGTTATTTCTATATTGTTTAGGTCACTTAATTAGAATTGGTTAAGTGCTACATCTTACAAGATGTGAATACAGATACACAAAGAGAAGAACTATACATAATCCTATGCAGTATTCCATTAAGGATGATTCCAAAATAGGTCACCCAAACCCAAAATACCTTAGTAAACAATCCATTAAAGAGAAGACTAATTTCACTAAAGAAGTCGGTCGAGTAATCTTTTGGATCTATCGTTGGAAAAGATCAATTCTTTGAGGATTCTTAACAAATATTTTGAACCTACCAATGAGAATCTCTATATCAAACTCACTTTGAGATCAACTTGTAGTATTTTAACAATCAAATACATGCAACCAAATAAAAGTGAAATGCAGGCTAATTTGCATTGATCATTAAAGAAAAATAGTTGATAGAAGGATGAACTCATAGAAGAGAGATAAGACTATGGAAAGGATATGCCCATGACCAACAACACACAATCACACACTAGAGTCAATGACTTAGTGGCAAATTTATCACTTGGTGGATGTCACTTCCCGAGAACCCCAACAAAACCTTTTGTAGGAAAATCTACCCCATAAGAACTAATATCTTAACAAGAGAACTCAAATATCTAGCAAGACCACAAGACTACAAGTGAGCAAGTATATCCACCCATCCAATTCCATCCATATAAATACCTCTAGGCCAAGGGGCTGCATGTCCTTGGGTTTGTCCAATTGTCCAGCCAAGTGTCCCTCATGTGAACACTTTCCCAAGGTTCATCACATGCCTTCTAGTTTCCCAATGGCTATCACATGCCTTCTAAATCAAATGAGGATTCTTATCTCACGTACACCCCAAGTTTGCACTTAGAGAAGCTTCTCCCAAGACTAAGGTTCTCACATGTTAACATAAATCAAGTCTAAGGTTTAGAATCATTCAATTAGGAGCTCATATGAACAAATACCCCGAGGGTTAAAACCAAGGGTTCAACGCAAAGGTTGAGGCATGTGCCAAGGCTAACATAAATCATGTTCTAACCTTAGAATCCATATATGTACCCTCCTATACTCATGAATTATACAACATTATTCCCCACTTGGCACATTTTCATCCTAAACAATGAATAGAAGTAACATATGTGGAGTACTCCCTCTCACACCATGATGTATACTCTGAGCATGGTTATCTCTCTCTCTTTAGATTAATCTCTTATAATTAGATAAGGGCTACTACCTTCCTCAATCTAAAAGGAGATGAATCATAATCCGAGCCTAAATCACATTCCCTTAGTCGAGCTATATATACATGCATGCCTTGTAGCTATGAACAAGTGAAATGGGTGGACTTCTCTAGCAATCTTAGGTTAATTGTTTCCATTTGGTGCTTACATAGTGCAATAGAGGTCTTAAATATATCTTGAAAGAGCCAAAAACTAGATTCATCTTCTACTTTCAATAGAAATGAGAGGAATCTTGAGATGTTCCTTTACCCGAGTTACTTTTCTATAGTCCTTAAACACAAATGTACTTTATTTGAATTTGTAGGACTTAGCAAAAAATATGAATTTAGCATAGTGTTCTATGTATCCATTGCCTAAACATGCTCATGACATGAGTAGATCCCAACCAATACTTTTGGAAAATCTCCATCTTCAAGATTTCAAAGATCCTTGAAGACTAGAATCATGCATTTAGGAATTGGATTTACTTGGTGGATCATTCTTCTAGATTTCTACCCAAAATATTTGTGATAAGACCAAGTCTTTCTCCTTTATATCCCTTCTTCGGCTTTGATATTACCCATGTGATTTTCTTGGGATCTTATAAATTGTACCTTCATGATTTGATCTTTCTTAAGTCTTTAACATCATGTTGATGTACTCAAAACCTTTAATTGTTTTTGTTCAATGGATCAACAATTATATTTCATCCCTTTGACTTAACCAAGTTGTCATTCTTAACTATCCAAAATTTCTTGTTCCATCTTATGCATTCCCAAGTATCTTAATCTGGATATGCCTTACATTGGCTAGCTTACCTTTGGACATGTATTTCATCCTTGCATATTTGGTTCTTACTTTGTTTTGAGTTTAACTATCAAACACAAGGCTTGATGTCAGATGCAATCCTTATTTCATGGAAAAGTCAGGGAATGCATCTTTTTCTTAGAAGTATCATATCAATGATACCTTTTTTTTCCCTTTAAGAGTTTCATCCTCAAAAACTATGGGCTTTAAGGAAATTGATCTTTACTCAATTTCCTAGGTATAAACCAATTGGATTGTTATTTATGCTCAATCCTCTTTTCCTCCAAGTTGAATGAACAAGCCATCAAATTTACTTGATTTCAAGCTTCCATTATCATTAAATCCAATGTCTCAAGCCAATAAAATCACTTTCATGATCGTGTAAACCTAGATATTACATATCATATGGTTAACACTCTCATCTTGGTGCAAAAAACTTTAGTTCTTACTCTGGATTGCTCATTGTAAAAATTTTCTTCTTTTTAGTCTAATAAAGTAGTATTGATCAAAATATTTTTGTATACTTGCAAGTTTTATGCTGAATAATTCTTTATTCTTGAAAAGACTTTGAAGATTGAGCCTTCATTAATTATTTCTTTGATCATATGCAATGAAAAGTATCTTTGTCTATGTCATTTGATAATAAGGCTAGTATTTTCACACTAGATATTATCTTTTGACATAGCGGGGAATCTATCTCAAATGAAATAATCATGAGCCCATCGTTAAATTAACCAAATGGTCATATTCTCAACCATCTTGGAAAATAATTGCTCGTTCATAGGACACATTCACGAGTAGTGGTATTTAGAGTATCTTTTAACTCTTAAATTCTTTTGCATTTATGAGTTACAAATCTTCATTCTTGAAGCAAAAATGTTTCAAAGCTTTAATATGATCATAATTTTTATAAAAAAAGAGATACTTTTTATTGGGGAAGAAATGAATCTTTCAAAAAGATGGCATGTCATGGTTTTAACATTTTCTTGCACTTGTCTGTCACTCAATAGCATCTTCTTCCCTTATTGGTTGATCATTGTCCTCAATGATCAGGTCTTCAAACTTCTTGACATCTTTCATGACTATGAAATACTTATTTAGATTAACCCATCACCGCGTGAAGGATTTCATAGATTCTTTAATTTCTCTTTTGGATATCTTTCAATCCAAATTCTTATTATCAATAACTTATGGTTAATAAGGTGAGAAACATTTGGTTGACTTGTTTCTTAAGTCTTTGTCCTTGTTGATAAGGCATGCCATGGGTTTTACGGATCTTGAGAATCCATAAAGAATACTTTTAAGCTTAAGATTCTTCTATCTTGTGTTAAATTTTGTTGGATATTTGGATTAAGCTCACATAGAAAAATTATAAAAGGATAGTGGCTATTAAGCCCCATTCCATTAAACTTTTATCCTTTTGACATCATGTCAAGAAGTCATTTCCTATCTTAAGCTTAAACTTTAATGAACTTAATCTCTCTATTGTCTCATCAATACATGATTCCCTGATTCACTATAGTGATATGCATACCTACTATGCCGAAAAATGTATATGCTAAGCATGCATAAGATTAAAAAACAGAAACCCTCTTTAAAGCATGCATGGAATTCACACTTGGAACTCCATTCGATTCAGGAATTACCATCAAAACATGCTCATGCTTTTCATTCATGCTCATTCCATGCCATTTGTTATAAAGAAAAGTCTATGATCTGAGTGTGTGGCCGTTTCAGACATATCTGACACCAGACATTGTTCGGTCTCTAGTACATTTGGCCAAAGATCTTGTACTAGACTTAAGCATAGGTCCATATGCTCTCTATGACAAAGAATCCATTTAGCTTAATAGTTAACTCTTAAGGGGGGTGTGGAGGAGGAGTTCTTGGGTTCAAGTCTTGTAAGAGTAATGTTTTTCTCAAGAATTGTATGAGTTTGAGCATTATGGACTGTTCTTTCTAACTAGAACCTTTCAAGATAAAGGGTGGTGGAGAATAAATCCACAAAAACATGGTGTATATTGATAATGAAAAGAGTGGTTCATGACTAAAGTAACTCTTTTAAAGGGAGGTTTAGATTTAAAGGGTTTGATTTCTCAATAGCTACATGTACAAGGCTTGGTTGGAAGGAGAGTCATATCTCAAGCATGTGGATGTCCTTATGATCTTGCTTTGTTACATCGGTATCAGAGCCAAGGTGAAGCTTTCATGGAAACCTTTAGGGATCATCCTGTCTTTCTTCTTGTAGATTTCCCCTAGCATTCATGTGTTCTATTTTCCTTTCACAAGCTTCTTAACTTTCATGTAAGCTCTTCTTTTGCTTTTTTATGCCCCTCCTTCTCTACCAAGTTGATTTATGAGCAAAAAAGAAGAATCTTCTATGATACGTAGAAGATAGATTTTGAGCCCAGGCCCTCTTACAAGGGAGGGGAACACTCTAACCACAAAGCGATTGTCGGTGGTTGTAGATTTAACATATGGATTTTTTTTACATGAGATTGTGCACACAATGTTGAAGCTATAAGGTGCAACTTGCAAAAGAGAACAACATGCACAACATGGAGTTTGAATTCTAGACCTCTTGCAAGAGACCACAAAGACAACATGTTCATTGTTAATGGACAAATGGAAGTGTGAAGTTATACATATATTTATTTTACATCCCGTGCCATTCTTCTTCTTTTGAACTTTATAGAAAAAGGCATATCTATCAAGGACGGCATTGATGGGATCAATCTCTCAATGTAGCACTAATAAGGATGTGGTAACCAACAACACTAATTGCGTTGCACGTATGATGCATTTGAGCCCTCAAGATTTGAATTAGTAACTTGTTCTTGTCAAAGCCACATAGCTAAAAGTGGGAGTAAAAGCAAGAAATCGAATGCAATAGGAGGATCTCAAGCATACATGATGGATTTTATCAAGGAAAAGGAAGGAGATATTAGATCAAGAGGATTTAAATACATGATTTTACACATGTCTCAAAAAGTGTAAATCATGCAAGAGAGCATTTTTTACCCCTCTTTAAAGGTATCACACGTGATCTAAATTTGTTGTTTTTGACTCATACATGTTCTTCAACTATGTTATATAGGTATATAGCTTCAAAGTTGAAGATCTATATCCACGATGCCTTCAGGAAATCCAAGGTAGCCACTCCCAACACTATTTTTAGTGAGTGATGAAATAACAACTAGTTAATTTTACATGTGTGTTGTTATTTACTCGAATGTCCAAATTTTTTTAGCTTGCTGGAAAGTTATTTTTACAAGCTTTCCAATTATATAAAGATCTTTAGACATGGACAAGATTTAGCATATTTATTCTAAGTAGTCACCTCTTGGAGAAGCATCAAAGAGTATGGTGGTTCTTCTCAAGGCAAGGGATGGACATGGCTATTTTTTGGAATTAAGTATCTATCCATCTATATATGTATCTGTCTGTCTGTCTATCTATCTATCTATCTATCTATCTATCTATCTATCTATCTATCTATCTATCTATCTATCTATCTATCTATCTATCTATCTATCTATCTATCTCTCTATCTCTCTATCTCTCTATCTATCTCTCTATCTATCTATCTATCTATCTATCTATCTATCTATCTATCTATCTATCTATCTATCTATCTATCTATCTATCTATCTATCTATCTATCTATCTATCTATCTATCTATCTATCTATCTATCTATCTATCTATCTATCTATCTATCTATCTATCTATCTATCTATCTATCTATCTATCTGTCTATCTGTCTGTCTATCTGTCTATCTGTCTATCTGTCTATCTGTCTATCTATCTATCTATCTATCTATCTATCTATCTATCTATCTATCTATCTATCTATCTATCTATCTATCTATCTATCTATCTATCTATCTATCTATCTCTCTATCTCTCTATCTATCTATCTATCTATCTATCTATCTATCTATCTATCTATCTATCTATCTATCTATCTATCTATCTATCTATCTATCTATCTATCTATCTGTCTATCTGTCTATCTGTCTATCTGTCTATCTGTCTATCTGTCTATCTGTCTATCTGTCTATCTGTCTATCCGTCTATCTATCTATCTATCTATCTATCTATCTATCTATCTATCTATCTATCTATCTATCTATCTATCTATCTATCTATCTATCTATCTATCTATCTATCTATCTATCTATCTATCTATCTATCTATCTATCTATCTATCTATCTATCTATCTATCTATCTATGTATCTATGTATCTATCTATCTATCTATCTATCTATCTATCTATCTATCTATCTATCTATCTATCTTCAATGTTTGTTTGTTTTTTGTTTTCACATAGTTTGCATAGAATCATCATTGAAGCATGGCATAAGACTTCAATTTGGATAATGATTAGATGAACTTCAGAAATTTAATGAAATCTAAAAGGGATAAAAATGAGTGTAGTGGAAGCAAAATCAAGCACCAAAAGTACTTGCATAAATTCATAAGGTATTTTTCACTCATGCATGGAAAAAAATGACTATTTGTGCATTCCTATTTCCAAAATATTTTTTTTCAAATGTACAACTTAAGATTAAAGGATGTATTTTTGTACATCACTAACTTCCTTATCTTTAGATAAATTTATGATGCACTCAAGCATGTGCACTAGCATTTTTAAGAATAAAAGGAAGCAAAGATAGTATGTTGTGCATAACATAGATGCATGAAGTGCATGCATGGAAAGCACAAGATAGCCTTGACATTTTGGAAGAAAAAAAGCTAGTTACTTGCAAAGTCATGCTAGCTACAAACTTGCAACTCAAGTAACCAGTAGATTCCTTACCAAGGTGATACTCAAGTATAAAAAATTAATGAAGAGTTACATTAAATATGTTAGATCTCTTGCTTAGTAAATGTAGGCACTAGAAGAAAGCCCAACACTAAGTTTTCTTGATGGCCAAGAAAACATGAATACTTGCAAACCTATTGTTATGTGGTTGTATTAGGAACCCTTGGGGATTGGGTGTGTGAACCCACCCTTAAGTGAGAGAAAATGTGAGATCACATGAGTGCCATGTGGCACTCATGTGAGAGGCCACATTGTAGATTACCATATGAAGAGAGAGAGAGAGAGAGAGATTACATTTAAAATAGGTACATGGCTAGGAGTTAAGAGGATGTATTCTTTGTGTGTTGGCATCCGTGATTTTAGTCGACAACATTCATCCTCTCCACAGGACTTCATGCCCGTGGATTGTCAAAACAAGGAGGATCATTGGGAGCAACACACCACACTCGCATCAGAGCCATGTTATAGCCATGTGACCTTCCTCACACATAATAGACTCACATAAAATGTGCAAAGGTGGAGGATACCAATAGATAGAAGATCATACATACCAGGCATGCATGAGTGCCCAAGAGGAGCCTATGCTCTCTTTTCCATCCTCTCCTTCCCTTGGATGAAGAGAATGACCAAGAACCTCTCTATATCTACTTTCGAGTAGCCCATTGTAGCATCATCTATGGGATAAGTAGCATGTACATGTGAGTTTCACAAATCTCAGAGAGCACATACAACACTTTGTATCAAAGAAAAGGTAAATTTTAGTTGAGGATTCAAATTTTTATCAAGATTGAGAGCACTTAACATACGTTTTTTGGAAGATCTTGGGAAATTTGATCATGCGCTTGTGTAATATATGGATGTGGTTGATCATATGGGATTTAAAAAGTTGAAGGACTTCCATGGAATAGATTATTGACATTGTAAAGTGACCCTCCAATCCATTTTCTCATTCCACCTTCCTACATCTATACCCGTACTTTCGTAGCTTTTCCTTCAAAGGTTCAATTGAAGAAATTTTCATTCCCTTTTGAACATATTCTCCCAATTTTGTTTAGAAACAAAGGCTGCATCATTTGGAATAGATTTAGCAATTCAAAAATCTTTATAGTGCTTCAACAAGAATGTGTTGATCACTAGCAGACCTCATTTTGGAGTGTTTGGTGTCCAAATTAACTGTTGTCACTTGGATTGGCATCACTGGGTTTGTTCAGATATCAGGATCTAAGGACATATGGGATCCTTAAAAATATCTTGGACATATGGCATCCAAGTGTGGGACATATGGCATCCCTTGGTTTTCATGGACATATGGCATCCATGTGTGGGACATATGGCATCCCTTGGTTTTTAGTTCCATGGACATATGGGATCCATGGTGTGTGGGACATATGACATGTCGAGGATCTTGGGACATATGGCATCCCAAGACATATACTTGGCCATTTGAGATCCGAGTGGTTTATGGGATCTAGGGACATATGGGATCCTTAGACATACAAGAGGGTTTACAACATGGGGTAGGTAGTGCTTATGGAACCATTTTCCACCTTTTGAGCATTGTTCTTTTATTTTGTTGTTGTAGTCTTCATGGGATCCATTGATGGGATCTTTGGTAGGGTCCTCTTCTTGTGGTTTCCTTCTTGTCCATTTTGAGCATGGCCTCTTTTCAAGAGCAGCGTCTAGTCCCTTTACATAGGGCTTGAAATGTGTGTTGGAGTACATTTGGAGATACAAACATGTGTGAGAGAGAGTATACATAGATATGCACTCATGCTTTGCAAAATACTTTCTTTAAGTGACTCAATCTAGCTCAACTTTTACAGATGGCCAAAATATGTGGTAGCTACTCTTTGTTAGTTGCATTTATTAAAAAAAAGAGAAATTTCTGATTTCTATGAATGATTAGATGTGAATCCATCTAACATCTAGGATATCCTTAAAAAGAGAGGCATATGGTTGGATCTTTCAAATTTAGTGCAACAGGTATGCATGATAGAAGCCCAGACATATTCTCAATTTGCATCATCTGGAGTTAATGTAGTTGTGTGCATCTAAAGACCTCCAAAATTCAAATTTCTAATTTGAGCTCTACCTTTTATCAGTGAACTACATGGATACAATAGTTTTGATAAATCTGCAATCAGTCATGCGATTGGTGACATCATTGCTCCTCTCTCTCTCTCTTTGATGCACTTGGCATGCATTCACAACACACAAGGAAAGAGCAGGTTGCCTACACACACACACACGATGTGATTTCCATTCTATGGTGATGACATAGAAGCTGCACATAAGTTCTATCGGAAGTGCAAGAAAATGGTAGACTAGTGGCTTTGCATCTAAGGTTGATGAATAAGTATTTGTTGTGGCCCTTCTCACTCCCTCTTTGTAGTCCATGAAGACAGAATGTGGCATCTCTGAAGACATCTAACTTATCTCTCTTCTCGATTTGAGCAATCTCGTGTAGTTGTCATTGTCCTTTGATTTTTGAAGCCGAAGACATCTAGCTTATCTCTCTTCTTACTCTGAGCAATCTGGTGTAGCTACTATGCCTTTCTTAGCTTATCAATGCCCAGACTTGGCTGAACTAATCTTTTGCTCCATGTTTCTATGTTGTCATGAGGTTGTCATACTCTCTGCCTCACTTGAGAGAGTGTGCATGAATCTTTGGGATGTTGTAGCACATTATGAATCAAAATAAAATGCCCGCATATATTGTCGCCTCTTCATTTAGGTGCTTAAGACATAACTAATGAGGATGAAGTTGTGAGGAGGGTAGATTGGAGAAACAGGGTGAGCTTTCTGAAGAGAGGATGTTTGATGATAGTAATTGTATTTCTCTATGATCAACAACAAAATAGAAGTCTCGTTGTGTTGGTGTTGTTCTCATTCAACCATCCTAGCATTTTCAAAAGAGAGAGCATCTTATCGAAGTTTGAAGCTTGGTTGCACAGTGTTTGCTCTTAGAACCATAGTTCTACCTTGTTGTTAGGAGATCTCTGAGAACACAGCAGAGTTGCTTGCTACGTAGCTGATGTCTTGGACGTACCTCTCTTTGCCATTCTCTCACATGGTGAGGTCACCTTTCTTTTCTGAATTCATGTAAACAGTTAGGTGCCTCCTCCATAGCCTTTGCTAAAGGTATGGAATCTAATGCGGCCAATTCCTTGTTCTCCATCAGAAAACTCTTCGATCCATAGCATTTTAGAGCTTCAATCATTGCCATCTTTCCATCTTCTAATGTTCTATATCGAAAACAAAGCAATTTTGCAGCTTAAAGGCATCAACTTGACCACTCCTCAATTCGGAGTTCCCAAGAGCGGTTGTATGATATACGATATGAAGAATATGATATGGAGGGAGAGGAAAAAAATGTAATGAACAACATGCTACCACCACAGAATATTAATCAATGATAAGGAATGATTATGATAAACGAAAAGGTGTAGCCATTACTATGCTTAATGGAAAAAATAATAACAATAGTGCTTAGAAGCACTTTTATTGCAAAAGATGAGATAGAAGGGAGGGAGCAATTAAGAATGATATATATGTTAATGTGAAAAAAGAACAAAAACAAAGCTCAAAAGGAAATGTGATATACTAGTTACCTATGCTCTAATACCATGTTAAAATAAAATAAACTACTCATAATCTACTATTAATCACACAATAAACAAACTATGGAGGAATAAATAAAAGATATGAAAACATGATGAAATATATTAAACTAGAATTGGAAATGACTTACATAAGATGCTCTATGAGCATGGAGACTCCATGAGGAGAGGATGCACACTCTTGGAAATGGGCTAGAATGAGTTGAGCTTATAAGGAGTGAAGGGAGGCCTTGCTTATATGGATTTTGGGAGAATTCCTTTGCATGTGGGATAAAAGAGCTTGCATGAGTGTGATCCAAGACTTGGACAAAAGGGTGGAGCATGGTACTCTCAACATGAAATATGCTTGTTTACCAAAACTATCAACAATTGTCCAAATCATATAATTATGAGATGAAGTTGTAGGAAGACCAATAATAAAATCCATAGAAATTTGTTTCCATGGTCCATTAGGTATGGAAAGTGGCATTAATAATCCAAATGCTTTACCATGATATTGTTTCACATGTTGACACACAACGCAATGGGAAACATACTGTGTAATATCCTTTTTCATATTTGGCCAAAAGAAGAATTCTTTACATGTAGTAGTAATTTGTATGCCCTTATGACCCATATACGCTGGTTCATGCATCTCTTTCATAAAAAATTCTTTAAAAACTTTTGTGATGCATAACTTGTGTTGGAAATACAAGAATCCATTATAAAAACTATAGTGGTCCTCGTTAGATAGTGCAGAATTATTGAAAGTAGTTCATTTTTGTGAAAAATACAAATCAAATGCACAAGTAGGATTCATGTCATGAAATGAATGAATATGAATAGCAAAAATATTATTGATTGAAATAATATTTGTTTGTGGAGATGATGGCATCAACTACAACATTAGCTTTCCTAGGTTGATATTGAATTATAGGCTGAAAATTTTGTATGAATGAAGCCCATTTAATATGTCTTTCGAAAATCAATGGTTGACTTAATAAATGTTTAATAGCATGTTGGCCTATTTTGATTAGAACTTTAGAACCCGTAAGGTAATTTCCAAATTTTTTAAAGCATGCACAAGGACTAAGATTTCCTTATCATATGTACTATAATTCTTTCTAGAAAGCTTAAATTTCCTACTTTCAAATGCAATGGGATGATCATTTCGCATTAATACAACACCTATACCTAAACCACTAGCATCTATAACTACATGGAAAGGTTGTACGAAATCTAGTAATTGCAAAATAGGTGCATGAGAAAGTGCATGTTTGAGTTTTTTTAAATATTTTTGTTGTGATAATCCCCATACAAATTTTAACTTTTTGTTCAATAATAATGTGAGTGGAAGTGCTAAATAAGAAAAACCTTTTACAAACTTTCTATAAGAACTAGCTAACCCTAGAAAAAAGCGTACATCATTCACGGATTGAGGTACATGCCATTCTTCAATTACTTTAATTTTCTTTGGATCTACATAAACAATATGTCCTAAATACTCTAATTCTTTTTGGAAAAAAGAACTCTTTTCAGGATTGGCATAAAGTTTGTTTTTTCTAACAAATTAAAGAATATTGCTAAATGCTTTTCATGGTCATTTTCATTCTCACTATAGACAAGTATATCATCAAAGAAGACAATAACAAAAGCTTGGTAATCAAGGAAAATCTTATTCATCATATGCACAAATATAGTAGGTGCATTGGTGAGTCCAAAAGGCATTACCATATATCTGATGATACCTCGGTTTAAGATCAATTTTGCTAAAGATACATGTTCCACAAAGTCTATCTAGCAAATCAACTATCATAAGAATAGGATATTTGTTTTTAATTGTGATCTTGTTGAGTGCTCTATAGTCAATGCATGTCCTATAAGTCTTGTTCTTCTTCTGCACTAAGAGAACACGTGCTCCAAAGGGAGAAGAACTAGGTCTTATAAGTCCTTTGTGGAGTAGATCTTGAACTTGATTAGCTATTTCTTTTTTATGTAAAGGCACATGCCTATAAGGTGCTTTATAGGGAGGAGAACTATCATGAACTAAGTCTATATTATGGTCAAGAGATCCCCTAAAAGGTGGTATTTTAGAAGGAAAATCAGCTATAAAGCAATCCTTATAGGAAGCCATAAATGATTTATGTGCATTAGGAAGTGCATGTGTATAATCAACTATGTTATTGACAAAAAAAATACATGAATTGTAGTCTTTCCTAAATGCACACTTTACTTGATTATGACTATGGAAATGGTTGGAAGTCATGCATTGTAGACAAAGTAATATCTTGATTGTTAAACTTTAAACTAATTGTGTGTGTATGATAATCAATGCATGGATTATAGTGATGTCTAAAATGCATGTCAAGTATAACATCATAGTATTGCAAAGGAGCAATTAAGAATGTACGTTCATCTACATATGAACCTATACAAATATGAAGGTTATGCACTTTACTTGTAACAGTATATCTATTTCGTTGAAATGCAGTTGCTTTGCAATTACCATATTTTGCACAACCTTTCCATGTAGTTACATATGCTAGTGGTTTAGGTATAGGTGTTGTATTAATGCAAAATGATCATCCCATTGCATTTGAAACTAGGAAACTTAAACTTTCTAAAAAGAATTATAGGACATATGATAACGAACTCTTAGTTGTTGTGCATGCTTAAAAATTTGCAAACATTACCTTATGGGTTCTAAAGTTCTAATCAAAACAGACCAATAGTCTATTAAACATTTATTAAATCAACCATTGATTTTCAAAAAACACATTAAATGGGCTTCATTCATACAAAAATTTCAGCCTACAATTCAATATCAATCTGGCAAAGCTAATGTTGTAGCCGATGCCCTTAGTCGTTTCCCATCCCCACAAACAAATATTGTTTTAATCAATAATATTTATGTTATTCATATTCAGTCATTTCATGACATGATTCCTATTTATGCATTTGATTTGTATTTTTCACAAACACGGACTGCTTTCAATAATTCTACACCATCTAATGAGGATCACTACACTTTTCATAATGGATTCTTGTATTTCCAACACAAGTTATGCATCACACAAGACTTTAAATAATTTGTTATAAAAGAAATGCATGTATCACCATATATGGTTCATAGGGGTATACAAAGTACTATTTCTATGTGTAAAGAATTCTTCTTTTGGCCAAATATAGAAAAGGATATTGCAAAGTATGTTTCCCATTTCATTTTGTGTCAACATGTGAAACGACATCATGGTTAAGTGTTTGGATTATTAATACCACTTCCTACCTAATGGACCATGGGAACAAATTTCTATGGATTTTATTATTGTTCTTCCTAAAACTTCATCTCACAATGATATGATTTGGAAAATTGTTGATAGGTTTAGTAAACAAGCATATTTCATTCCTTGCAAAAAGACTCTATCTGCATCTCAAGCTGCTAAGTTATTTCTTAAATGTATTTTTCACATCATGGTTTTCCAAAAGTTATTCTATCATATAGAGATTTTTTTTTTTGTAATCACTTTTGGGTTGCATTACTGCAAAATTTAGGTTCCAAAATAGACTTTAGCTCTGCATTTCATCTTGAAAGTAATGAGAAAAGTGAACCTGCAAATAGTAATATTTTAGATTTATTATGTTTCTTTTCTTTAAATAATCCAAGTAATTTGGATGAGAAAATTCCTTTACTACAATTTGCATATAATAACACAACACATACCACTACTCGACATGCACTGTGTGAACTTACTTACTATAAAAAACTTCCCACTTCCATGACTATCACTCAAGCTCATATCCATATGGCAGATTCTTTTGCACAATATCATATTTCTACACTTCATGAGGTTCATGAGCACATTAAGAAGAGTTACGAACGTTACATGCGTAATGTTAATAAGAAATGAGTTGCTAAAAAATTTAATGAAGATGACTTGGCATGGTTATGAATAATTAAAAGATGTTTGGAAATTTCACAACATCCTAAGGTTAAACTTGCACCACATTATTATGGAACTTTTTGTATTATTCAAAAAATAAATGAGAATGATTTTAAATTAAACATACCTTCTCATTGGAATATACATAATTCTTTTCATATTAATTTATTGAAATCCTTTAAAGAAACTTTACCACTCACTCCTATTTCAGATGATCCTCCTTTACTTGAAGAGGATGCTAAAATTTTAGTTCCAGAGAAAATACTTGATTATGATGTTACTACTACATGAAATGGTAAGCAATATCATAGATATTTAGTTAAATATAAAAATCAATCACTTGAAGAATCTCAATGGACTCATAAGACATCATTAACTCCACATTATGACCACTTGATTTTTGCATATCATTCACAGTCACATTAAATTAGAGTTTTCCATTTCTATGCATGTGTTTTTTTTTTTAACATGGAATATGCTTATGATTCTTCAATGATGGGACATGTGACTGGCCATCCATAACTATTTTATTCTTATCAACTGAGGTCAATTGCTTTTCAATTGGGTGGCATATTACACTTTATGGAATAATGGGATGTTAAATGGATTTTAATGTTTTGAGGTTTTTAATGTGATTGTGTTTTGATTTAGCAGGTGAAGAATCATGAGGGTGTGAACACGCATGGATTTACTCATATATTTTTGAAGATATTTAAAAGATAGTATTTTATATATTTTTGTAAAAATAGTAGATCGCTTAGAAAGTGAAGTTTTGAAAATGAAGTAGATTTTTCATAAACGCATGCTTTTCCAAGCACCACCATCATGTATCTTCTATTTAGGATGTAATGAAAATACCTATAAATACACATATTCTGAGAGACTCATCCATCAGAGTATGTGTGGGGAGATTGTACCCAATCTTGTGTTTATTTTTGTCTCTCTCTATTCTATGTGTGTTCTTGTGTGATTTTGTTATTGTATTCTCTGCATATATGCATCTACACTAGTTCCTCATCAAGGCTCTTTTTTGAATCACTTCAATCTTCATCAATGTCTTCAATATCTGTAGATGTTTTATTACCAACAAAAACCTTTTCTTTACCTTTCTTGGATGTAGTTCATGAATTTTGTCGACTAAAATTTCCATGCAATCTTCCACTCCATGGATTTTTGGAACTATTACTTGGTGATACACCAAGTCCACTCAAAACTTTAGATTTTGCACTTGAGTTTTCAGCATTTCCTTTGTCATTTGATTCAAGATTAAGTCCTTCTTTGGCATCTGCATAGAAGCTTGACATTCATCAAACATCACACCTCTGCTTACC
This sequence comes from Ceratopteris richardii, assembly GCA_020310875.1. Taxonomy (NCBI): domain Eukaryota; kingdom Viridiplantae; phylum Streptophyta; class Polypodiopsida; order Polypodiales; family Pteridaceae; genus Ceratopteris; species Ceratopteris richardii. The sequence goes on along the minus strand of CM035417.1, from coordinate 172,342,976 downwards.
TTCACCTGTCGTGTGAGTGGGTTGTAGCATTTGTATACCTTTTGCTCAAGGGAGTACCCAACTCACTTCTAGAATTATATGGCTATGGTGGAGAAGCAGATAGGGAAGTATATTTAGACATTAAGATATGATGGAGGAGGTGAATACATGTCAAATGAGTTCAATAGCTTCCTAAAAGTCATGGAATTCGATGACAATTTTCATGCAGATACACACCACAACAGAATGTCATTGCTAAATGCAAAAATATACATATTGCAAAAATAGCAAGAGCCTTGATGGTTGAGAAAAATATGCCTCATTGTTATTGGGCAAATGTTGTTCATATTGTTGTATACATCATGAATAGAGCTCCGACTGCTAATGTACATCAAGTTACACCTGAAGAGAAGTTTATAGGTAAAATCCTAATTTATCACATATGAAACTATTCGTTTGTATTGTATACGTACATTTTCCATATGAGTTGAGGACTCACTCTTCTCTTTCATGAATTATATCCATACTTTTCATGTATGGTCATCAATGAAAGAGACATAAAACATGTAGCCTCCCATAGATGTGGTCTTTGCAAGACCCAAATAATCTATATGTACTATTTCTAGCACATTCTCACTAACATGCTTGTCATGTGAAAATGATGCCTTTGATTGTTTATCAAATTGACAGGCTTCACATACCTTCTGCACCTTTGCAACATTGATATTTGGTAGTCCATTGACAAGCTCCTTTGATTGCATCAACTTCAACCTATGCAAATTTTCATGTTCGTTTCACTTGTGTCAAATCTCTATGTTAGCAATAACACCTGCAGCTTTTGCAACATAGTTGCATTCATTTCATGAATTTTCACATTTAAGGTGAACATCCTACCCATTTTATCTCCTTTGGTGATCAATCTTCCATGTTTTTTGTACTCTTCTACATATAACCCACCATCGTTGAACCTAACTTGTAATCCTTGGTAAACCATTTGTCCAACAAAAACTAGATTCTTTGTTATATTGGGAACATGCAATAGATCGAAAAGATGTTTTACCTTCCCATCATCCATGGATAGTGCTATGTTTCCTATATGCTCAATAGGATGTGATGTATCATCACCTATTTCAACAAATCCATGAACTAGCATTTTTTGCAAACTACTAAATGATTATGCATGATTGATCATGTGATTTGAATTACCTGAATCAACATACTAGCCATTACCATTTGATTTTAAAACATCAATAGATATCATGTTCATAATGTGATGTTGGACCATGAACAACTTCTCCGAATCATATGCACTTGTTGATGCATAGTTGTTTTGTTTCCTTATGTTATTTTGATTCTTCAACTTGCAATCATGTTCAAAGTGTCCAAGTATACCATAGTTCCAACATCCTTTACTATCATTACCTGAATCATTTCTTTGGAAATTTCTTTGGCCTCTTTTGCTCACCTACCTCGAAATTGTCCTCTACTACTTGCATGATTCTGTTGTTGACCTTGCTCTTGGTTACTATTTCCTCTTCCACTTCTGAAGCCTCTACCTCTATCTCTTTATCTGTGAGAGTAGAATACTTGCTCATAACTAGGTTTTCCTTGGGAGTTTGAGTCCTCACCAAGGTTTTTTTTTTAATTATCCGCATGGACACTAGAACAGCAAAATTTCAAATTTTCCCTAGTCTAAATAGACGTTCGAAACTCCTTGTATGTAGTTACTAAACCAAAAAGGCACATTTCCACCTTATCATCATCATCTACATTGATGCCAATAGATGCAAGTGACCCACATATGCTTTTGATTTTCAAGGTGTAGTCACTTACCAACATGCTCTTTTTCTCTAGTGTATGCGACTCGTTCTTGATTTGCAATTTCTATGCCTTTGTATTGGTCTCATACAATGTTACCAAACTATTCCAAGCCTTTTTTGGAGTTTTGACATCCTATATGTGTCCAATCATGCTATAGTGTATGTTGACAAACAACCAATACATTAACTTCCATGCTCCTTGATTCCACTCTTCATATGCTCTAAACTGGTCCGAAGTTTGATTCCTCAATGTACTTCCAGTAGCATTTTCCCATTAGGAAATTTATCATTCTTAATCTCCAAGCACAAAAGTTTTCCTTTTCCAAGTTATCACTCATAAGCTGACTTATTCCATCAGCATTCACCATTTCTATAGCAATTCACAACACTGCAAAAAAGCATCAGAAGCCATACCTCTGATTGAACACTGTCACACTGTGATGTGTTAGTTTGATTTTAGGAAAACATAGTTTTCATGAATCAACGGTACACAAAATTGCTTGAAATTATGGATCTATAATATTTTAGTCTTTGTACTCGAAGAATTGAGCTTAACAAGCAGCATGTGTGTGTACCAAAATAGAAGGTTTTTCATGAAGTTTGAATTGGGAAGTAGTCTGTTTTGTATCAAACATTACTCACATCCTTTCCAAAGTACATAGGCACTTGTTTAGAGTCATTGGAAATCTAAGAGGGCCTACAACTCAACTCTGAAGCTAAAGAGGGCTGGAACAAAGCAGGGATTAGCAGTACCAACTCATTTTTTGGAGTATACATTCATCTTTCCCAACATCATCAACATAAATCACATAATATCTTGAACCATTAATGCGAAAGTCCTTTGATGGTCCCACACATCTCTATGTACCAATTCAAGTTTCTCTGAATAGATGAAACCATGCTTATTATATGAATGCTTATGAGCCTTACCTAATGGACATGCTTCACATCTGTAGGTCATGTGTTGACTTGCAACATTAGGTAATCCAAGCACTGAACCATTGTTATTCATATCCTTAATACCTCTTTCATTGAAATGACCAAGCCTTTTATGCCAAAGATCTAACTCAAAGATCTTATGTCCTCCATAAGTAAATAATGCATGACCAACATTGCCTTGAATCTTCAATGTGGATAGCCTTCCTTCTTTCTTTGCTGAAACAATTTGTTTATACCCATTGCTAGGGTCTTCCACAAAAACTCCATCATTAGTGAACCTTACTTCATATCCTTTCTCTGCAATTTGCCCTACACTTATCAGATTCTTTGGGATTGTAGGAACATACAAAACCTTACTCAGAAGAATGCTTCCATCCTTGGCCTTTATTGATCCAATGGACTTCACATTGTGCTTTGTGTTATCACCTGTTTGAACTACATGATTACTCACCTTATTCTCCAAATCAGTAATCAAAGCTATGTTGCCACTCAGGTGATTGCTACACCGAGTCTATGTAGAAAACTCCTCTTCACTTTGTCTTTCACAAGTTGCATTCATAATTAAGGTTGAATCCTCTTTTTGATTTGAAGCATAGTTGTAGTAGGTATTATTGTAGGACTGACTTTGAAAGCCTCTACCTACATTTCTTCCAAAGTAACCTCTACTACCTCTACCTCTAAAATTACCTCTCTGATTTCTATTACCTCTTCCTCTTGAATTAAAATTTTGATCATATCCTCCACCATTTTGATTATTATGCCAACATTCATGAGCTAAATGATTAGTCTTACCACAAATCTAGTAAGCTTTGACACCATCTTTATTGCTTCTGCATCTTCCTCTTCTTTTGGCACCTCCTCTTCCTCTTAGGAAGTTAGCTTGGCTAGTAGTGCCTTCATCTTCATTCAATTGTTGCTTGCACTTGTTAATCTTCTTCTTGTCCTTTGAATACATTGCTTGACCTGTAATTCTATCAACATCACCTTGGATATCCTCCTCAAAGGTTAGCATATGTCCTAGCAATTGGTTCAAATCAGGAGTGAAATGATCTAGTGACAATTCAATGGATAGAATGAATGGCTTCCACTTCTCATCTCCTCTCAAACCTGTTTGAATTTGTCTTACCAATTCATCCTCTTCAATTTCTTCATCAACTGCCCCTAATGCATCTGCAATGTCCTTCATCCTTGCTACATAATCAGAAATGGATTGAGAAGCCTTGTTCTTGAATGTGGTGAATTCTGCCCGTCAAGATGCCTTCCTTGAATTTGTAGTGTTTTGGAAATGCTCCTCCAAAAAATTCCATATGTCACTTGCACTTTCAAGTCCTCTAATGTGAGGTAGCAAGTAATCATTGACTCCCATGTAGATAATGCTCCTTGCTTGAGCATCCTTCTTCATCCATGTCTTCAGATCTGAGAGCTCTTCCCTAGTTGGAACACTACGATCCCTAAATTCTGGTTTTCCTTCTTCACCTGCGATGTATCCTATCAAGTATTTGCTCATAAGATGAGCTTCTATCCTCATTGACCAAGCATGATAGTTTTCTCTATCCAATTTCTCTATCTGAAGAGAATCTCCCATCCTTTCTTCACCCGTGCAATAAATTCTTCAAGCTTTGTGAATAATGAATATATCTTTACTTCGAATGTAGTTCCTTTCGATCTTCTTGATAGCTTCAGGCCTCCTTCTCTAGCTTTCACTTCAACCTTTCACCTTTTGAATCCTCAAAGCATTAGGGTGAAAAACGGCGAAAAAGGGGTTGTTTGCTAATTAGAGATGAAGGAAATTGACAAATAGAGTCTTTCCACGTGTACAAGAATATAACATTGCTGTCTCTTTTAACCGTATGAAGAAATTCTTTTTTTAATACAATATTCTCTAAAAGCGCTGCTAAAGTGATGAAGAGTCTCGTATTCAATGTACAATTTTTTGGTTTGATGGAAAAAAAGATATTTTGGCACACTACACAAAGCATATTCTCAAATTTCCAAGAAGGAATTGATTTTTGAAGATACGAAATATTTTTGGGTTCACAAAATTTCATGATCATTCCGCGATAGGGTTTACATCAAATCAAAAGTTTCCACGTGTACAAAGCCTTTTTCTCTATAAATACTGCCAAAATTTATGAACGTCAATTTCTCGCCTTGAACATTCTTCTTCTTCTAAGTTCAAATGGCTTCTTCTTCTCATCGTCCTTCCAATCGTGTAACCTCATGTGAGGTTTACAACAGAAGAGAGGATTCTTTGTGGAAACCTCTTTCTGTGAAAGTAAATGAATGGGTAACTATGCTTCCTAGCTTCAGAGGTGCCCATAAAGTCAAGCGTGCCAAAAGAGACAACACAAGAAACCATTGGAAGAGACATATTCTCAGTTTCAAATTGAAGAGATGTGGTTGGTTTGCACGAGTACAACATGTGTACACCACTAAGGATCTTGTTTTAGAAAATCATCTGCAATTCCCTTCGTACTGTAAGTGAAGTTTTACAATGCTCTTCTATCATTCCAGTTTTTTTTGTATAACAAAACGTATGATTTTGTACTGCAGATATCTTTCCTTCCAATATTCTGGAATGGGAACCTGTTGAATGTTTAACAGGAACATTTAGAGTTCTTCATAAGGAATATGCAGAACTCATGTATGTAGACAAATCTGTTCAATTTTTCAATAGCATAGAGTTATTTGTCCATTATGCAGATTATCAAGTGCCTACATGTACCTAGTCCTTGCATCTCTTCATTAGATTGGGATGCTTCTGATCATTCAATAGTTTCAAGTTTTCTATGCAAAATAATATTTGACATCCAAAAGGCAATGTTAGCAAGCCAAATTTCGAGAAGGATAAAGATTCAATGGTTTTTGCCTATTCATGTCTTTGTAGCATGCTTTAAAAACATGTTATTACAGAAAAAAATAACAATGTGGTTGAATAGGAGAGTCTCTATTTCAGAGATTGATGATGTTTTAGGTAGGGAATGGGATAGCAAAGAGGTTCAAAACCTAGGTGACATTATTTTATGTAAAGTTAGGCCCAAATCTCTTTCAATCTCATATCAGATATGTCGACAATCTCTGGTTTTAAGGGTATGACTATAGAAGGTGGAAAAAAAAGCTTGGACTTTGGATAGCCTTGGAATCAGAGGAGAGCTGTCCAGAATTTGAGTTAGAAGTATTGATTCATCCAGATTTTCAATCAAGGAAAATAATTTTCACTACAAATTGGAATCTCAGAAATGTAAGGGAGCTCCTAGAATACCTTGATGAGGTATCATCACAGTGTAGATTCTCAATTGATGATGCAATAGTTAACATTAGATCAGAGAAATCATTATCTTGCATAACTTGCATGCAACCAAGGGTGATTAAGTTCCAACCCTTAAGATTGTAACAAGTTAACCCTTGACATTCGCAATGACGATATTCAACCCCAATATTGATTTTGAAAAACTCCTAGAGAAATCAAAAAGTTTTATTAAGGATGAGTGTGAGAACTTCTTGGGGTTGATCAATGGAAAGATTCTTTCTATTTCTCAGAAAACCTATGTCCATCCTCACATCTTTGGGAAGGATCCAATAGATAGGGCAAAAGTCACAAGAAAATGCAAAAGGATATCCCCTTTGCGAGGGAAGCTAGATTTATGCCCAGAGCATGAAAAGGACTGCTGCTTGCTCCCTTTAAACATTGCTTTCTTGATATGGCTTGATCACATCTCAGTTAAAAAGGAGGAAAGTGTTCATGTTGAAGATGAGCCTTTCTTAGAGCTGACACTTGAGGGAAGCTCAAAAACTATGAAAGGTGTCATGGAGATTGTTGAGGAGATCAATCTCCAAGCAGAAGAAGAGCAGATCAAAGGCTTTGATGTGGCCACTTTTAAAGCAGAGACTGCAATAAGGGAGCCAACTGAAGAAGTTCAAGTGTCTGAGAAGTCCCTACTTCTCCCAAATCTACCATTTTACTTTATCTCTGAAAAGGAATTTATCCCTCTATTTTACATTCAGGAACTTTTCAATCTTAGGGAGGACTACTGCCTTGCAGCTATAGCTGAGTCAGAAGAAGTTGCAAGGAGATTCATCAATGAGAAAGGAGAAAGAAAAGAAGAATTTGTTAGATATGCTCAATACTTCACCCTCATGTGACCACAAATGATCCATGGTGCTCTAAGTTGTAAGGCCCCCATTATGAGGAGAAGCCATTATGAGAGCCCGGACATTTGTGGAACCCTAACTTTCAAGTTAGATGAGGTCTATGTGTGACTGTTGATGGTTGTAGATGATCTTTGTGAGCCTATCCATTAGGTTAGGTAGGGCATAAACTTCTAGACCACTGGGTTGCCATTTAAGGTGAAAATAAAGGCCCCGTGGGGTCGTGCGGTTTCCCCATAGAACCTTAATGGGGGGAGTGCAGAGGGGGGCTTGCCCCCTTCTGCGGGGTCCGGGGGGCCTATCCCCCTAGTCCGTAGGGTCGAGACGGTAGGACTTCTGGTCGTGGAGATATTATCAGATCATATGTTTTACCGACTATTTTGTATCTCCCGACTACGTTTATCTATACCGAACCGCCTTGTAAAAGCTATATAAGCACGACCCAGGTTGAGCTTTACATAGCATTGCGCACTAGTAAGACCTTCATCTAGAGTCTGTCTAGATTGCCATCTAAGCTCCAGAGTGGGAGCGCACGGGTGGACAACACCATCATTGTAATTGCTTTATGCTTGGCAATCTGAGAATTTGAGTTCTCTATCTCTCAGTCTGCATCTATCTTTGTCTGCATTTTTCTCTCAACTCTGTCTATAGGTCTATTCCACTGTGCTCTTATTTTCTTACATGGTATCAGAGCTCAGGAGGCTCTGAGTGGTGCAGAAGCAAAAATGCAGAGGTTGCAGAGGTCTGAACAACAAAAGAGAGAATATGTCAAGCGGTGCGTCATCATCTACGACTGGGGGCCAAGGTGGTTCATCAACATGAGTAGGGGGCGCACAAGCAGGAGTGGGAATGATGTCGGTCATCCCAATGTTGTGGATACGACCACTAGCCTTCACAGAAGGTAAACTTGATGGTACGAACTACACCCTATGGAAGTTCAAAATCACTTCTATTCTTGATTCATATGAGCTTTTGGAGACTGTTCTTGGGACTGATCATGAGCCCCAAGAAAGACCTGATCCAAATAATCCTGGTCGAATGATTCCTCTTGACGCTGATCTTCTACGTGCTTGGAAACGTAGAAATGCAGATGCACTTTGTGCTCTAGTTACAAGTACTTCTAATAGTGTTCTGACTCTCATTTAGCATACTACGAAGGCATGTGAAGCATGGAACATATTGAGAAATCAATATGAAACTCGTAATCAGACACGAATTCAGAACTTGGAGAATCAGTTTGCAGCAGAACGGTTTGCTGATGGGGAGACTGCAAAGGTGTTTATCACTCGCATAAAGAATCTACGAGATCAAATGGTGGGAGCAGGTGTTCAAAAGTCAAGTGAGGAGCTAGCTCGTCGTTGTCTTCGAATTTGTCCACCTAAGTTTGATGGTCTGGTAACTGCTCTTAACACTCAAATCAGACCTCAACCACTAACTTTTGAAGAATTTAGTGCCTTACTCATGGAGGAGGAGCTGCAGCTCAAGGCAAGGAGTGTTGGTAGCAAAGGAGATGCTGCATTCACAGCAAATGCCAAGGGAGGCAAAGCAGACTCTTCAAAAGATGGAGACAAAAAGAAGAACGACAAAAAGAAGTTCAAGGGAGAGTGTTTCCACTGCAAGAAGAAAGGACACAGAATCCAAGACTGTCGCATCAAGAAGGAAGAAGAGAAGAGTGGCTCTTCAAAAGGTCGCAAGGGCAAGGAGACTGCCAACACAGCAGAAACAAAGCTTGAGTTATTTGTTACGATAGAGGAGGTGTGCTCCTCATCTGAAGATTCAGGAACAGATGACTCATGGGTGTTGGACAGTGGTGCATGTCGTCACATGACGAGTAGAAAAGACCTTTACAGTTCCTTACACTCTAATGGTGATATGAGAAAGCTTTCAAATGTGTTGTATGTTCCACAAATAAAACGAAATCTACTTTCAGTAGCTTCTATAACTGATCAAGGTCATCAAGTATCTTTCAATAAGACAAGAGCTAAGATTATGGATGGTAACAACAACGTTTTTGGGACTGGCATAAGGAGAAACAACTTGTATGAGTTGTGTGCTCTTACAGCCACTACAAACATGGGCACAAGTAAGCTATGGCATGAGAGATTTGGCCACATTGGATACCCTGTACTGAAGGAGATGCATCGTAGAGGTATGGTTGCACACCTACCATCGATTGCAGAAATGAAGGAACCATGTGAAGCTTGCATGATGGGAAAGCAACAGAGGAAGGTGTTTCCACAAGAAAGCAAGAATAGGGCAAGCTATCCTCTAGAGTTGGTGCATGCTGACTTGTGTGGAAAAATGCCTACACAGGCCTTGGGCAGATCTTCTTACTTCATGTTACTTGTCGACGACTATAGCAGGAATATGTGGGTGTACTTCCTTCGCGATAAGGCTCAAGCTTTTGGTAAGTTTAAAGGATGGCTTCAGCTTGTTGAAACTGAAACAGGGAAGAAGATGAAGAAATTCAAGACAGACGGCGGTGGTGAGTTCACATCAACAGAGTTTGAAGATTTCTACAAGAGTAAGGGAATCAAGCATCAACTCACAGTGGCACATAGTCCTCAACAGAACGGTGTTGCAGAATGTCAGAATCCAACCATCATGGAGATGGCAAGGTGCATGTTGAAAGGAAAGGGTTTGCCTAATCAATTTTGGGCAGAGGCTGTCAACACTGTTGTCTACATCTTGAATCGAAGCTACACCAAGGCACTTGATGGAAAGACTCCACAAGAAGCCTACACTGGTAAAAAGCCTTCTGTTTCCCATTTCAAAGTATTTGGAAATGAATGTTATGTACATGTTCCAGATAGGGAGAGAAACAAGCTTCAACCAAAAAGCATCAAATGTATCTTCCTAGGGTACAGTGAAGATAAGAAGGCTTATAAGCTTTATGACCCTGAGGCTAAAAAGATCATGGCGAGTCGTGACGTGGTGTTTAAGGAGGAGCAGCCACATGCAGTGGAGGAGGAAAAGAGAGCTTCCACTTTATCATCAGGCGAAGGGGCAATCCACTATGAACCTGGCCCAAGAGCTATCCCTTCTACACAAGAGAAGGAAGCATCATCTTCAGATGATGAGTTTGAAAGTCACCAACCTGTCGACACCCAAGTGGAAAAGCCATTGCCACGTTAGGTGAGGTAGGTCTATGATTCTGCAAACCCCATCCCATAGTCACTAGAACAGGTTGCAGATGGACCGAGGCGATCACAGAGAATAGAGGAACAGAGACGGGTAGGCGCCCATATTGTAAACACAGCCTTGATGGCTGATCTCATTCAAGAAGAAGTGAAGGAACCAACCAATGTGGAAGAGGCACTCCATGATCCGAATTGGAGGGCTGCCAAGCAAACAGAATACAACAATATCATGAAGATTGGAACTTGGGAGCTAGTGGATCAACCCCCTAAGCGTAAAGTCATTGGCACCAAGTGGGTTTGGAAGCTAAAGTACAAGGTTGATGGTACTCTAGAAAAATATAAATCAAGACTTGTTGCACAGGGCTACTCACAAGTTGAAGGCATTGCCTTTTGTGAATCATTTGCCCCGACTGCAAGAATGACTACTATCCGAGTAGTACTAGCTGTGGCTGCACATAGGCATTGGCCAATCTATCACATGGATGTCAAATCAGCATTCCTGAATGGAGACCTCAAGGAGGAGGTATATGTGTCTCAGCCATCAGGGTTTGAGACTCCCCATTCAGAGAACAAGGTATGTAAGCTGAAGAAGGCATTATATGGGCTAAAACAAGCCCCTAGAGCATGGTACCAATGGATAGATAAGTATCTCTTGGATCTAGGGTTCAAAAGATGTGCTTCTGATGCTAACTTGTATGTTCTAAATAAAGGAGGGAAGAAAATTGTGCTTGTACTCTATGTAGATGACCTTGTGATTACAGGAAATGATGACACTCTTCTTCAAACAACTAAAGATGCCCTGAGTTCAGAATTTGAAATGACAGACTTGGGCTTAATGCATTATTTCTTAGGCCTTGAAGTTTGGCAGGAACCAGGGAAGATTTTCATCTCTCAACAAAAGTATGCAAGGCAGATATTGAAGGCATTCGACATGGAGGATTGCAAGGAAATTTCTACACCTATGGAGGTCAACACAAAATTATCTATTGAAGATACTTCACCTCCAGTGGATATTGGAAGATACATGAAATTAGTTGGAAGTCTCATCTACTTGTGCAATAACAGACCAGACATCTCTTATGTTGTTGGAGTAGTAAGCAGGTTCTCTAATAAGCCTTGCCAAACTCATTGGAAGGCAAGCATGCGGATACTCAGGTATGTGAAAGGAACTACTGATTATGGTATTCTTTATGAAGAAGGATCATCTCTGGTCGGATACTGTGACTCAGATTGGGCAGGAGATATTGATACCAGAAAATAAGTTTCTAGATATTGCTTTTCTTTAGGATCAGGGATTTTCTCTTGGATTAGTAAGAAGCAACCGACTATAGCATTATCTTCTACTGAAGCTGAGTACAAAGCTGCATGTGTTGCAGCATGTGAAGCAGTATGGTTGAGGAGGATCCTATGGCACATAGGAATACAAGGACAAGAGGCTATAGAGTTGAAGTGTGACAACCAAAGTTGCATGGCCATCGCCAAAAATCCTGTTTTCCATGCACATACCAAGCACATAGAAATTCAGTATCACTATGTGCATGAGTTGATTGAGGACGGGGTCGTGGAGATAAGCTACTATCCTACTGAAGAAAATGGAGTAGACATCTTCACCAAGGCTCTTGGGAGAGAGCAACTTCTTCGACACTTTCCAAAGCTTGGGATTGGACCAAGGAGGTAGTTCACAGTAGGGTGGACATTGAGGGGGGGTGTTAGATATGCTCAATACTCCACCCTCATGTGACCACAAAAGATCCATGGTGCTCTAAGTTGTAAGGCCCCCATTATGAGGAGAAGCCATTGTGAGAGCCCGGACATTTGTGGAACCCTAACTTCCAAGTTAGATGAGGTCTATGTGTGACCGTTGATGGTTGTAGATGATCTTTGTGAGCCTAGCCGTTAGGTTAGGTAGGGCATAAACTTCCAGGCCACTGGGTTGCCATTTAAGGTGAAAATAAAGGCCCTGTGGCGTCGCACGGTTTCCCCATAGAACCTTAATGGGGGGGAGTGCAAAGGGGGGCTTGCTCCCTTCTGCGGGGTCTGGGGGGCCTATCCCCCCAGTCCCTAGGGCCGAGACGGTAGGACTTCTGGTCGTGGAGATATTGTCGGATCATATATTTTACCGACTATTTTGTATCTCCCGACTACTTTTATCTATACCGAACCGCCTTGTAAAAGCTATATAAGCACGGCCCAGGTTGAGCTTTACATAGCATTGCACACTAGTAAGCCCTTCATCTAGAGTCTGTCTAGATTGCAATCTAAGCTCCACAGTGGGAGCGCACAGGTGGACAACACCATCATTGTAACTGCTTTATGCTTGGCAATCTGAGAATTTGAGTTCTCTATCTCTCAGTCTGCATCTATCTTTTTCTGCATTTTTCTCTCAACTATGTCTACAGGTCTATTCCGCTGTGCTGTTATTTTCTTACAGAATTTTTGCGTCTTAATTTGGATTTGTCAAATGAAGAATTCAAAGATTCATCACAAGCTCTTTCAAAATGCTTTGAGAAAGCTACCTCAGAGAAGTCAACACTCGCTGATGAAGAGTTTGATGAGCATTAGAAGCAACTTGGAATATACTCGTTTGGGCGTGGCTATTCATTCTTGGATGTTGCTGAGGACAAAGGAACAATATGTATTGACTCAAAAGAGCTCATTGAGGAGGAAGAAGAGGTCAAGGTATGTTGTTTAATATATTCTCATGAATTTTAGGGTTAGGAAATGAGATGCGACCGATGCAACATCTTTAGCTTGTATCGGTTTTGTCCAAGATCTCCATTTATAAAGTGAGAAATCGACCACGACCAATGCAAGCGATAAGGCCCATAAAATATTTTCCGTTGGGCCTTATCGCTTGCATCAGTTGTGTTTGGACTTGAGGAGGAAGATGAGGTCAATGTATGTAGTTAAATATATTCTCATGAATTTTAGGCTTAGGAAATGAGATGTGACTGATGTAACATCTTTAGCTTGTATCGGTTTTCTCCAAGATCTCCATTTAAAGTGTGAGAAATCGATCACAACCGATGCAAGCGATAAAGCCCATCGGATATTTTCCATTGGGCCTTATCGCTTGCGTCAGTCGTGTTTGGACTTGAGGAGGAAGATGACGTCAAGGTATATAGTTAAATATATTCTCAAGAATTTTAGGCTTAGGAAATGAGATGCGACCGATGCAACATGTTTAGGTTGTATCGGTTTTGTTTAAGATCTCCATTTGAAGTGTGAGAAATCGATCACGACCGATGCAAGCAATAAGGCCCATCGGATTTTTTTTGTTGGGCCTTATCGCTTTTATCGGTCGTGTCTAGGAGTTGCATGTAGCATTGATAATAGGCATCTGGCTATGTAAGAATTCACCTTCTTCAGCAAATATAACATGTTTCTAGGTAGTTTGCAAAGAGATATTGATAACGACCGATGCAAGCGATAACGACCATCTGAATTTCTTTGAAGACCCTAATTGCTTGCATCAGTCGGGTCTCGTGCTTTTTTTCTGTTTGTTTCAAGTCACTTTTCATGACTCCTTAAGTGTGCTTGCACTTCGTCTGACCTTGTTTTTCATTTTTACCATAGTGAACTATATTGGATGAAGACAACTACCTTGGCACGAGCAAGGGAACAAGAAAAACCATAGAAAAGAAAGGAAAAGCAAAGGTGGATATTCATTCAATTATCCACTATCTTCCAAAATTGAACCCAGACACTTTTTGTGTTATTCACAAGCATTATAGTGAGGAGCCAGACTTTGCATTGTTCTCCTTGAGGACTCTATCAAAATACATGGGTTTTACTCCAATATCCTTTAATACTTTCAGAGTTTTGTTGCTTGAAAGAGCAGCTGCATTCAGAATTTTTGGATATGCCCCAGGACTCAATGCTTCAAGGGCAGGGTACTTTCTTTGTTATTCAAGCTATGCAATGGCTGCAGGGGTGTGAGACTTAAAAAGCTGTTGCTCTAGCACAATGGTGAGAACCACTTTAAGAAGCTCCACCTCCTTAATGTCAATCCGTGGAAGAGATAGGAGTGATATGAAGATCGTGAACATGAGATGAAGTGAGAGTGAAGGTGAGAAGCATAGAAATGCACACACACATACACACACACTACAAAGAGACAAGCAAGACACAATGGAAGGTGAGAATTCACTTCTATTACTCAAGAACACTATTACAAGCTCAAACTAGCTCTAAGCTCACACTAACCAACATGAACCAACCTCAAAAATGAGCTCTCTAGCTCTTTTTATAGTTTCTAGACTAGTTTTGACCGGTTTCACATCTAGTGACCGGCATAGTTAAAAAATAGGTCCTAGAGGCTATTTGGAAGGGTAAACGATGTCTAAAAATAACGAAAATTGGTACGTGCATTCTACCTAAGCTCCTCAAGCTCGAGGACTTCTCGGCTTGCACAAAATGGAGCTATGAATTAGAAAATGGGATTTTGTCTATATTACATATGTTACAAGAGTGATGAAAATCACTGTTGGATGTTTGAAGTGGTAATAAAAACATAGTTGTTTGAAAAAATAATCCAACTAGCTCCCTGCTCCGTCTTTACATGTTTTCCGTGTCGTCTGTGCCTCTGACTGCTTCCAACACCCCCCTCCCTCTCGCTTCTGTCGTCCGCGACAGAACCTTGTTGTGCGGTCTGCCGGATGTAGTTTTGTAGGAGGTCGTGAGCGAGGGTGTGCTCAGATACTCGAATGCCTCGGGCCAGATCAGCCTCGAGTTTCTCCCAGTCGATTGGTGGCGGTTCGTCGGGTGGCGGGAGTTGATAGTGCGTGGAATAAACCATTCTCTCACAGGCAAATAGTTGCAATAAATGTGTGGGCCTGCTGATGAATACCTCGGAATGGTATTCCCAAAATCCGGTGGTGAACATCTCTTCAAATGTCTGCTTGTAGCACGCCGGTAGGTATTTTATTCTACAGTGCCAGGCATAACACACCCGGAGCGATGGCGTTGTGCTCATGTCATATACTAGATCAAAGTTACCATGCTCAAATCCCGGGGTGTTTACATGCGGTGCCTTGACGCGTCGGAAGACTTTAAATATCATTTGCATCATGTCAAAAATTTTGACAGTCATATGCGCTGCGATATCATCCATATGCTTCAGGCGAGGGAGCCAGTGACGGATTGTAGCCATCATATAGCCAACAGTGGGTAACTCGGTGGGCGGCTTGAAGTAGGGGTAATTCAACCAATCCTGACACTGCCTATTGTTTTGGACCTTAATAGCGAAGGCTGTTTCGGGGTACTTCTGGAGGAGGTCTTTGGGCCAAGCAGGTTGATGGATCTCTCCTCTTTGCGCATTTGGTGGCAAGTCTGCCGGCTCGAATTGTGTAGCATGCGTGGGTTTCATGCCAGTTGCTTTCTCTATAGTTAGCTGATATTCAGCCATTAACATGAAGTACGGTTTATACTGCAGCTCATGCCCAGATATATAGCGTCGGGGGGCCAAATGAGCAAAGAAGGGGGATTGTAAGATTCTCTCTTCAATCATGGCCATGGCCTGTAACTGTGCTTCTACTCTTGCTGAATGTGTCGTTCCAAGTTCCTCAATCGTTTTCATCCATGCGGGGGTAGGAAGTTCATAGGTCATCTGGCCTTCGGCCGTGACTTGTCCGCCTGGGACGGGTATTGGCTCGTATGCTTCTTCAAACGTTTCCTCCACCGGAATGGTTATGTTCTCGTCGTCAGCTGGGATCTTCGGTGGGGAGTCAGGCCGTGGTGGTGCTTCGTATACATCTATGCGTGATTGGAGTGTGGCTACCTCGGCCCGTAATGCGTTGAGTTCCTCTATGAGGTCAGGAGAGGGGTCCACAGGTTCTGGTACATCTGTTGCTACTTGTACTTGTTGTGTTGCCGGTTCTCTGAGCTGTAGTAGCCTGTGATCTTCTTTTAACTTCTGATGCTCTTCGTTCATTCGATCATAGTCCTCTAGCAATCTCACGTGATCCTCTAGCAACATCTGCATCGATTCAGAAGGGATTTCCTTGAATCTGCTGGGACTTAAGGGTTGTTCTGGATGGTCCAATGCCGCTTCCAAATTTTCTCTATTCTGCTCTTGGAGTCTCTGGTTCTCCTCTTTTGCTGCGGCTAGGTGCCTCCTGAGTAAGCCCATATTCCTGGTCAGCGTCGCGTTCCTAATTGTTTGGGCTCGAAGCAGGTTGTCCAGATCAGCAGTGGCTTCTTTTGTTTTCTCTTCACTTTGTAGCTCTAGCTTATGATATGCCTCTCTTAGTTCTTGGTATCGCGTGTTTAAAGAGGCATTCTCGATTGATAATGAATTAAGCTGCGACTGTAATTCATTGGTCGTCCTCTGCAGCTGTTGATAATTGTTGCCAAGAGATGCGAACTCATCTCGTACTTGTGTCATGCATGTGAACATTTGTTGAAGTGCAGTGTCTATGGTTGGCGATAATAGTAATGGAGTGCTAAGTGAGGATGCGGTGGCAGTAGATGCAGCGGGAATGGGGAATGGGGTTGGGAAGGTGGATGCAGTGGTGATCGTGGAAAATTGTGACGTACCTAAATATGATGGTGCTACGAGTGGAGTGAGTGCTGGTGCGGTGGGTGGTGAGATGTCCATGTCATTGGACGTGTCCAGTGCGGTGACTGTGAAAAGTGGTGTGTATGTGGGTGGTGGTGTCGGTGTGAAGACGGGATTTACAAATGTAGAGTAATTTACAGGGGGAATGGCTGGAGCAGCTTGGTGAAAAGGGGAAATAGGGGTTATAGTGGGTTGGGGAGGTGAAACTGGTGAGAATGTTAGTGGGGTTAGATAGGTGAAAGGGTATCTTAAAGGTGGGGGAAAAGATGGAAAGGATGAAGGGATGAACGGGTTAACACGTAGGCGAGGTGGGGTGGGTGCTGGCATGGTGGCATGAATGGGCAGGGTAAAGGCTGTGGCTATGTTGCCGTGGACTGGTGTGGATGTGGGAGGAGCAGGTGGGTGTGCGGGGGATACAGGATGGGCTGGTGAAACATGAGGTGAGAGAGGAGTAGATGGTGTGGATGTTATCTCAAGGATAGTGGTAGTATGTACAACGGTAGTATGTGGTGGGGAGTCGACTAGGGTAGCTTCTTCGGTAATGGATCTTTCCTGACGTAGGCGTGCATCTTGAGCCTGGTGGGATGATTGAGGACCTACCGGAACTCGAATATATTCACCGGGCTTCGATAACAGGTGAACTCTGCGAGGGTCGTATTGGGGGAGTGGCTTCCTTTGTAAATATCTCAGTGCTTCGACCGGGCCAATGGATTGGACCAGTTCTCTGAACCCTCTGATGTAAACTTCTTCAAACCCTCCGGAGATGAGTTCTTGTTCGATTAGGGTTTGGCTCTCTTCTTCGGTCAATTTTTTCCGGGCCCAGACTTTCTCCATTGTACGATATAATTTCTTGATTGCCAGCATGTAAGCTGCTGCTTCGAAAGTCTCCTCTTCATGCGTACTGGTGTCACCGTGTGCATCGGTTTGTTGGCCTTGGCCATCTGTCTGTTCTTGTTCTGGGGAATCATGCGTGCCCTGGCTGGCTTCATCGTCACCCTCATCGTCATCAGATGCTGTTCTTTCGTCATCAGAGCTCGACACGAGCTGTCCTTGTGGCTGACCCCTGGGTGTGGTAGGGTAACTCGGCCTTTCAAATTCTTGAGAAAAGAACTGTCCTTCTGAAAACTGGAACTCATTTGAGAATGCATCAGGCATTTCAAAATCGAATGTTGTGTTTATCGGTTCTGCCTCCATGTGTGGTATTGGGAAAGAAAAGGCTTCCGCACCAATAGTGGTGGGAGCTTCTGCTGTCGTGGTGGTGGGTTCCGTGGTTGTAGCTGCCTGAGGTGCAACGGTACTAGTAGTGCTCTCCGTTACCACCGGTCTAGATAACCTTATGCGAATAGGTTGTACTGTGGGAGTGGCTTCTGTCGGTGATTGCTCGGGGGAGGGTTGTGGTGATGGTGACTCTGGCACTTGAAGGCAAGGAATAGTGCCTCTCATGCGCTTACCTGCCCGTGCTCTGCTGGGCTTCCTGGATTTCTTCGTCGTTCCTTTGAATGCCTTCAGCTCTTCTCCTGTTAATGCACGTTCAATTGGCAAGTCGTAAGCCAAGCACATATAGACAATTCTTGTCAGCGCACAACATCCATTAAGCACTTTCTTTCGTTCCCATCTGTGTTGTGCCAAATACATTTGATCAATGATCCAGCTCGCCAGATCGACAGTCTGAGGTCCAGTACAGGCTAAGTATAATCCAAACCATATTCTTTTATGTGGCATGGTGAATCTGTCCTGAGCGGGGAATGCAAAATGTTGCATGCATATCCGTAGCGGCTTTGACAGCTCAGGTGTAATTGCTGAGATCTCCTCACACTTAGTGACATCCCCACGTTTCATAGGGTCTGGAACTAATCTTTCTCGATCTGTGGGCGTGTGGGTTCCATGAATCTTGATGGCAGCTCTGATTAAATCCTTCGAAAGATAAAATCTTTTGTAGGGTGGATCATCCACTAAAGAAGGCAAAATAAAAGTTCCTGGGATATCCTTATTCTCTGAGGCCAACAAAGTAGTGATTAAATAATAACACCTATAAAAGTCAGATTTGGGCAGAGGATCACTGAAGTACTCCGTGAAGCCGGCTCTGGCCCAAACATGAGTTAAGTCCTGAGTGTTCTGTAGGCCTTCGAACTCTCTGGAGAAAAATTGGTATTTTCCCCAAGTGCGATCATCAAACATCAAAATAGATTCAAATATAAACTCTGCGTTCGCTAAGGGTCCTGCACATTAGGGGAAAAAATGAACCCTGCATGGGCCTTGTAAGGATCCCTAATTTTTAGGGATTAAGCTTAATTCTGTTCTTGTTTAAGGGGACAAAGTGCATTTAATAGGGCACTTTTTAGTAGGCTGGAGTAGGCTTTTTTTTAGGCTTCAATAGGCCTCTCTCTTTCTTATTCTAGAGAGAGAGAAAGAGAATCTACTTTCCACATCATCAAACTCGTACATGTATTTGAATAAAAAAATGATTTTTTTAAAAAAGTCTCATTTTTAGTGTATATTAACTCAAAAGAGCCTATTTTTTAATATATATGTCAGAAGTCACTTTTTTGGGCCCATTTTCTGAAGTTTCTTTAAGAAAAAGTATAATTTTCAAACTCCCTCCAAAAGTAAGTGCCACATCATCAAATCCGTGACTATGCTTCCCCCAAAAAATGACTTTTTTCAAATTTCATCATTTTCAGCCATATTCAGTGGAAAAACACACTTTAACCCATACACATACAAGAAAACATATTTTTTGAGCAAAACCTATGCTTTAGACTCCCTTCCAACCGGTTTTTCATCTTTGTTTTTGATATTGTTGGTCATTAGCAAAGATGGTGTTGACATGTATCACAAACTTCACAGTAGAACGTCCTCATGCTCCTGCATCAACAAGTATCCATGTTCGTGTGCCTAGAGAGTTTGCTCCAAATACACGATGCAACAATGATGCCAATTCTCAAAATGAACGTCGTGCAGCTGGAGAAAAAAGTATTGATCTTTGGGCTCATGGTTCACTCTATCCTCTTGATCCAATATCTTCTTACCATCCAACATTCCATAACCTCTCAACTTTACTTCAGTTCATTGGTGCGGGTGAAGCTGGACTATTAGGTTACTGCAAGAGATTATCTACACATTCACTTGCTACTGCTAAGTATTGGTTCCAACAACATCACATCCATCATATGAGGGTGGTCACTTTAGAAAGCACAATCATATCTTTACAAAAACAACTTGCAGATTTGGAACAGGATAGTGAAGCAAAACAAAGCACAATTTCAAAGTTAACTGCCAATCTCCAGCAGCTGAAAGAGACTCCACTTGGTATGAGACATAGGAAAAGATCATTGTCATCCTTTGAAGCTCTTTCAAAAGGTGGTGGAGCACGCAAACGACGTATATATGCAACAAGGTGAGTGTTTGTTTTACTTTTATATGTTTTAATGAAGATTTGTAATGGAATATTTCATTGTGTAGGTCGTTTATTGAAGACATAACTGCTTCATCAACAACACAAGACCAATTCAAGCTGATGAATAGCTGTATAAACACCAAAGAAATCACTTCTGCTTTAGACTCACGCATAGGAAAGTGTATTAGAGTTGTTCTTGAAGCTGAGTTTTCAAAGAAGTTAAAAAATCTTATCACAGTGCAAGATGTGCAGGCAATATGTGACGAAGCAGGCATCAGTAGAAATGGGTATACTGCAATGTACACCCTTCTCAGGCAAGCCTTACAATCACAAGGTATTTCTCAAAGTATATTTCCATGCCCATATAAATTGTCTATCAATAAAAAAACTTCAAATGAGGATGTGACTCGTACTATTGGACAATATTTATTCATAGAAGAAACTATGCCTGCCTCTATTTATCATCCAAATATTCCCAAGAAGCAATCAAAAATCCTATCTACACAAGGATTTACTTACACTAAATTCAACAATATATTTGTGGATCTTCAGAAGCTTCAACAAGCAATGGTTCACTTTTATAGTTCAACAATCAAAGGTACCCCTACTACATTTTATTTGGTGTTGAAGTTCTATTGCATTCAAGTGTCATATTAAGATAATGTTTTCTCTTTTGTGCAGACTGTAATGTTAAGTTAAAGTTCATACTGAAGCTTGATGAGTGTCAAATCATAAAGGGTCGGCGACTAGAAAGGTTGAGTGTGACGCTAATGAACGAAATTATGGACCATGCAATGAGTGATGAAACTTTAGGAGGGAGGGACCATTTGACTTACAGTGTGCAATCAGAGAGAGATATCTGGTGGTTAGGTGCTATAGAAGTTCCCAAAGAAACAAATAATGTTATTTCATGGATTTTTAGTAGGACTCCGTGGATTACGGAAGTAATCTCTTCTCAAATACATGGGCAAAAGCTTTTTGTAGATGATATAGGTGATTTTGATGTAGAATGGCATTTGGGTGGAGACCTTAAGAGTATAAAATGCATGTTAGGTTGTAAACAAGGAGCATCTTCTCTCTATCCTTGCCCATATTGTACACAAGGTTACAAAGGATCTAAAAGACAATCTAAACATGCAAGGGCATTGACGAGAGTTGATGACTCTGAAGAAATTGATGAAACAGACTCATTGAATCACAGGGAATGGGAGATATCACTTTTGAGGTGTCCAATGTTACAGGAACCGACTCGTGATAAAATAAGCAATGATTGGAACCCCATTATCCCATTTCCATTAGTCAATGTTCACTTTTGTACTTTGCATGCATTCATGAGGATCTTTGATAGGCTTTTGAAGCTCCATGTTGAATATGCATTTGCAATGAAACCACTAGAGAGGTCTACAATAGCAATCCAGAAAATAGAAGATCTTTTGAATTCTATAGGTTGTCATGGTGGCCACGTATCTTTAGTTGTTAAGAAGTATGGTGAGTCTCAAGAGATTTTACAACAAGTTTCAATGACTGGGAAGAAGGCACGACGTTTCTTTAAAAAAGATGTGAATAGTCAAGATGATGGGAAATGGGAGCTTTGGAAGGACCTCTGTTCAATTACAACTGACAATGATAGTCAGGTTGATCTCATTAACAAGCGAAAGAAGGTTTGGTCATCGTTCGATCAATTGTTACATTTGATGTGTTTGGCTTCCACTAATGCTTCACAACGAGAATTATTCCAAGTGACTTTGAAGGAGTTTACACAGTCATTCATCTTATCTTGGGGAGAAAGCAACATTACACATTACATAGTAAGTTTCGCTTACATTTTTTTATTTGGTCTTAAACACTATGTGTATATCTTATTGACCAGATCATAGCATATTCTTTTTGCACATGGAGCATATTTTATGGATCGATATGGGTCACTGGACATTTTTAGTACACAAGGAATGGAGAAGTCACATTACAGGGCTAGAGGTGTTTACTTTAAAAACACTCGTCATGGGGGTGGTCTACTCCAATCAAACTATTTAGAAGAAATGTTCAATTGGTTCTTTCGTGCGACATTTGCTAGAAAATATGTAATGGAAAAGGCATGTGAGTCACAACTAGCAAAGATTACACGAAAGCTACAACATGATATTGCAAGAGAGAAGTGGATGTCCTCGTCAGGACCCGAACATCATGCCCAATGGCGTGCACAAAGAGTCCGCAAGGGTTCTGCTTGGAAATAATTTCCAAAATCTTAAAATGCATTATACTTTTCAAGGTTTTTATAACCCCTTTCACTTCAAATAAAATTCTACTATTTTTGTGAATATACTTTTAATGTCTTAAAACTAATTTTTATCCATTTAAATGTGAACAGGACAATTCTTAAGTGAAAGACTATAAATAGAGGTGTCCTTCCTCATTTTACCACTTTACAACCTAAGAGAATGGCACGCACAAAGCAGACTGCTAGGAAGGATCATGTCGTCTACCCTAGCCATGTGCAAGGTACTCAGCGCCCAACATGGATGACACCCCACAAGAAGCGTCGAACCACAAGCCACTCTTCAAGACGAAACTCGGGTGCAGGGACACAGTCTGGTAGCATTGCATCGCGGGGGGATGAAGGTTCACCAGAGAGAGATGTATCCCAAGAAATAAATTATTCCCCTTCTGCATCTCATGATGAGCCCCCAATCAGGACACCAATGAAGGCAAGGCCCAAACAACGAGGACATAGACGAGTTGTGATTGAGACATCAAATTTATCGAGTTCCTCAGATGAAGAAAGTATAAATGAGCCACCATGGAACAATGATGACATCCCCGTGAACCATCGAGTAACACAAGGAGGCAAGACACTCCCCCCAGGACAAGGACAAAGACCAACCGATGAAGAAAGAGAGCAAGGTCGGGCAGAGGAAGTAAATGATGAGGCAGGACCATCTAGGCGTCCTCCAAGAAGAAAGAAGAACTATCAACCACGTCGTAGACCACAACGACCACAACCCAACATCCCCCCAAATGCAAGAGCACCACAAAGGCGCAGAAAGCAAACCAGAGCCTTTGCGGAGATTCGACACTATCAAAAGTCTGTGGAGCTTCTGATTCCACGAAGATCATTTGCAAGAGTTGTGAAGGAAGAGATCCAACGCTATTGCGCTGGACTTCGTATCCAAGGGATAGCCATTGAAGCTCTCCAAGAAGCTGCAGAGGCGTATCTTATATCAATGTTGGAGGACTCTAACCTATGTGCCATCCATGCAAAGAGAGTGACAATACAACCTAAAGATTTGCAGCTAGCTAGGAGAATTAGAGGGAATAACCATTAACCATAATTTGTACTCCCTTGTTTGGATAACCTTTTGTATATCCCATACGATGAATATTTTGTAAAACCCAAATGATGAATATAATCTTTGTCTTCTCATATTTGCTCTCCCAAATGTTTATCTCTTAGTGTACATGTTTTGAAGTTTATTTCTCCTATGTTTGTAGGTGTGTTTTTCCAGTACATCTTTGAAGTGTTTTTCATAGTTGTATCATTCTTTTTTCTGTACTTGTTGTAAGTGGTAATGCTATTTAATGCATTTCATGGCTTGGAAATGCCAAAAAAAGGCCTGCCACAGAAACGCGGGGATGGGCCCTGCAAAAGTTTTGTAGGGCCTATCCCCGCGTTTCTGTGGCAGGCCTTTTTTTGGCATTTCCAAGCCATGAAAACCCATGCCATGCACATGGGGGCATATGATTGGCCTTGGCTAGAGTGCACTGCATGCTAATCCCCTGACCAATAGCTAAGCAATGTTTATGAACATACATGCACTGATTTACTGCTGCATGCTTATATGCACCCAGAGGAGTCTTACTTTTCTCTAATTATTGCATATAAGAAGAGTGTTCCACATTTCCCCAAGTGAAGGTGCTAATTGAGAAGATAGACTTGCAATACAGGTAACCTAGTGCATAGGATGGCCTAGGAATGCAAAAAAAAGGCCTGCCACAGAAACGCGGGGATGGGCCCTGCAAAAGTTTTGCAGGGCCCATCCCCGCGTTTCTGTGGCAGGCCTTTTTTTTGCATTCCTTAGCCATTCCATGCATTTTGGGCAACACAAATTACAAGAAACAATGGAAAAAGACTGATTAAACTATGCAAAAGTTATGAGATTGTCAAACCATAAAGATATAATAGATTGAATACACATGGAAATTGGAAAAACAAAACATTGGTATTATAAAGTTTTTACAATCGGCTCTTGGCCTTGAGCCTCTCCACTACATTCTTTCTTCTCTGAAAAGATAGAGGCAATTGGTAAGTCAAAATTGATTGGGATATTAATTGAGGGTCTGTCAATCCAAGACCCAAAGCTATTCCTATTTGACCTAATATTTTTCCTCTAAAGTTAACTCCTAGGGTAGTAAGGGCAAGGGACTTCCTAACTAGAAATATACAATTGGTCCCTTGCATTATTGTAGATAGGCACAAAACTTTACTCAAGGCCTTCATACACCAAGTCATGAAGTGTCCTTGAGGGGAAAAGTCCTTGTGGATTATTACAAAATCTTCCTTTGGCAATTTTCCAATGTACTGTGCCAAGGAAGAGCCACTCCTTGCTGCAAATTTATCCACTTCAATTGTTTCCTGCACATAAACAATCATAAAATTAAATAGATACATCTTGTATGAATATGAGACAACCATAAATGTCAGTAGAGACTTACATCTTGAAGCCTGTCTTCATCCTCTCCTCTTCCCATTGCATCTAGTGGAATTGATGAATGGGCCATGCCACTTTGCTCCACAACAGGGGATGTTGGAATCTTCTTCTCCAAAATTCTTTCCCTTGCTGTGGCTAGATCTTCTTCACTGGCATCTTGGTTGGCATGGCTCAAAATCTCTTCACACACAAATGCAATGGTGTCCGCAATTGATTCACCAAGTGGAATTGTTGCCTTTTCGATAATGTCAGAAGTGTTGTCCATGGGAACATCCGAGGTTGAGCTGAAAATACTAAGGCATTCGTCGAGGCGTAGACCGAATGCCTTCTCAATATCGTGCAGGAACAAAAATTCCTCTCCATCAACAAGTACAACTGAAAACATTTCCATCTCTACCTCTGGTAGAGTGGGTTCCACGGGGTCTAAGTTGGAGGGTGGACTCTTCTGTGTACTGGCTTCCTTTAATTTGTCCACTACTCCTTGAGGAAATTCTCTGGAAATTTGTTGACTCTCTTCTAATAAGTTGAGAGCTTCTGTCTGGGGTTCCTTCTTGTCATCTACAAAACCCCCAGTAACAAGATGGGGTAGGTCCATGGGTGAAGGTTCCGGCTCCTCATTGACAAAAAAGATTGTTGTTGCTATGTAGGAAAGATATTTTCTTCCCATTTTCCTTTTCTTATTTAATTGTTTAATTAAGGGCACTGTGTCATCTAACAGGTGCCCTGAAGCCTCAGCAATCGCCATGAAACGCTTTAAGCGCTTCGCAAATGCCTCATCTCCTTTATGAATGTAAAAAAGCAGGTCACAGGGGACCCATTTACACTCATATGCTGGAATATCTATGGCATATCTTAAAATATAGAGTTCCATAAAATCTGTGATCTCATCGATCACATCGGAATTCATGGCTATTGTCCCTTCAAGATTAGGGACTCTACAGACTAGGTCATACAAATCCGTACGACCATTGTAGTCTGTAGTTTCCAAAAACTCCATGAATAAATCTCGAGGAGATTTCATGGGAGTGGAAGTGCTAGCAGCCATTGCTTGCGCGCGAGATTTCTAGAGGCTTGCAGTCTGTGCTTTCTAGCTCTTTGAGAGTGCAAATGTGAGAAATGAGCACGTAGAGCCATTTTTATAGCAGTTTCAAGTTTTTAAATTGGCTGGGCCCACTTTTAAAAGTATAGAATAGAGAAGTGCAATTTCAAAAAATGAGTTTTGGATGACAAAATAATGCACAAAAAAAAACATGAGCAACCACATTTCAAAGTAGTGAACAGAATTTTTGACATTCCAAAAGTTTTGAAATTATCATTGCAGAGAATAAGGTATATACAATATCTAACATGAATCAATTGTCCTACTTTTTACAAGGTTCTTGAAAGTGCAAAAACCATGAGATACAATGACTAGGGCCCAAGAAGTGACATTATCAGGTTGCAAAAGAACTATGACAATGAGAGCTCTGTTCCATCTTTGCTCCAATCTACAGGGACTTTCATTTTGTATTCCATTCTTCTGCCCACCTGTAATCAATTTGCAACAAATTGAAGTCATTAAAGTAAAATAAACAATAACAAAAAGATTACTTTAACAAAAACATGAAACATTTCTCACCTTATGTCCTTGAATTTTGAAGATGGATTGAGTTAGTCCTTCAAACCCCATAATCATCAAGTGTTCTCTCAGATTAGCCAAGGTCCAATGATTATTCACTAAAATAGTTTCTGTTTCATTGTTGGGCAATCTAAGCTTTATTTCAAATGAATGCAAAGATCCCTCTGAACTTTGAAATGGTATCCATTTGCCAAGTTTGCACATCCAACGATCATAGTAGAATCTGATGTATAATGAAGTACGTTGTTTCAAATATCGAAATGCTATACCTGTTCCACCTATTTTACAGAGATATTTATCACCTTTTGCAATTCCTTCCATCAAACCCCAATTTTCACCAAGAAGACTTTCGACTTGCTCATATGTGATATCTTTTCACATGAACATGGTGGAAGTCTCTTGGAATGAGAATCCTTGGAATAAATATACAAAACAATGAATGGGAAAAGACCAGTGCAAACCTACAGACCTAGACACTTTTGTGAATTTCAAAGAGTTATGTATATCCATTACCATCTTTTGCTTCAAAGATGATATGGACCATATATCAGGTTTTGGCCACTCCAAGCTAAGAAGAGAATGTACTTCAATTCTCTCTAACCTTCCAAAACCATTCATTGTAGAGGGTACAACATATCTATGTGTGTAAAAGAAAAATCTATCATGGTAAAGTTGAGCAGGAGATATATTTGGAAAGACTAGTGCACCAACATCTGCATGCAATGCCTGGAAAGTACCTGTAAGACTATGAAGTGGTTGCTCTTCCACCAAAGTAGAAGGAAATACATCTGAAACAAACAAAAACATATCTAAATAGTTCAGAAATATATCCGACACAAGAAAACATAAAATATTGTAGAGTAATACTTACAGTTCAAAGGATATCTCATACTACTAGAGTTTTCAAGTTTCATAGTTGCCATTGTAAAAACATGTTGTACAATAGCAACCATCCCATTGTCTCTATGCTTCTTGAAGCCAAGTAACTTTCCCTTCCAATGAAGATCTAAGTTTCCACGATCTCTAACTCGATGAGGCCCAACTCTAGAGGGTTGCATGTACACCCATGCACCTTTGGAGTACTCATGTGATAGCCACTGCCCATCTGTGGCTTTGATATTGTGACATCTTAATGTGAGGATTTCATCTTTTGGTCGCCTAGAAGCTTTAGATGTTGCCATTGAAGCTAAAGGTCTTCAAGCTACAATAGTAATTCGAGATAGGAGATGCAGGTAGGTTGGAGTGTAGAAACAGGAGCTTCAATGGTGTGCTACAGAGTGAAAGTAGTGGGAAAAGATGACTTTTTGGGACCTGGGTATGAAAATGTGAGGTTTAGGAGGGAAATAACTCTTTTTTGAGTTTTTTTTTAAAAACTCATTTTTTTCAGCTCAAAATATGCACGGATTTTGAATTTGGGGTCAAAAAGAGTACTTTTGACCCTAAAAAGTAATGGGGGGTCCATTTTCAGGTGTTATGATGAGTTTTTTAACTTTTCAGAAATTTTGAATTTTTGGGCCCAACTGAGTTACGAGATTCATTCTCTCTCTAGAGGCAGCTCATTATAAGGGAGAAATATGTCCCCTCTCCACCCTTCAGCCTAGTATTTTATAGGGCATAGACTGTGGCCACCACCCTCTTCTGATTGGTCCATCACTAATCACTCCTTAATCTAAAAGGCCCATTCAGGGTTCATTTTTTCCCCTAATGAAGTCCCTGAAACCAGTGAGAGTTACGGTGTATCTTTTCTGTGTAGCCCATAGGTGGGTTATCGATCGGCATGGGCCCTGGAAATCCTTGGAATTCTGGCGGTGGAGCAGTCGGGTGGGATTCTGCTCGTAAAACATTGAGGGGCACTGCCGCCACGCTGGGGCCTGCTTCTGATGGTCCTGCTTCGGTTTGCATGATGACTGATGAACTAATGGAAAAGATCTGCTACAAAAGATTAACACATTAGTATGGAAATTAATTATGATCCCAATAAAGTGAGACCGCAATCCCTTTCCATAATCGATGTGTAACCCGTGTAGCCAAGTGTCGTGAAGTGCTTGATGCAATGATTTTTGACAGAGCTAATGCAGGTCTCTAGATGCCTACAAGATCAGATTATGCATACATTTCGTGATGAGCTTTTATCATGCGTGATGTGGGGTTATTGTGTGTGAATTTATACAAGGTTTGGTTGATGGTGAATTATTGGTGGATACTGATTCTGTTTCTGCTCTGCCTTTTTCTTGTCGATCTCTGCTTGGTTGGAGTTTTTCGGTGTTTTTTGTCCTTTTGGCACCCATATTTGTCTGGTGCCGCTTCCTTTGGGTGGCCTAGACTGCTTTCCTTGTTGTGTCTTCTGATACTGCCGTCGGTCTGGGTTCCTTCGTCGTGGTTGACTCTGTTGTGGTTGAGGTTGAGAGGTCCATTGGACGTTCTGCTTTGGAAAAGAAGGGAGATCCAACACTTGCGTGACCTGCCCATTAGGAAGTGATTCGTTCTTTAACTTTAATCTAGGCCAGTCCGCAACAAGTTTGGAAGGATGAGCACCGCAGGGTGTCGTGCTCATTTGGCCGCTGATGCAACCCACCTGACCGCTGATTGTGTCCATCTGCCCTAGCGGTTGGGTAGCTGCCCCTTCTAGTTTGCAGGAAGCCCCCGGGAAGATCTCCTGTCGTCCTTCTGATTGACCATCGTCGATAGCCAAGCCCGAGTGGGTGGGTGTAGATGTATCGTGATTGATCTGAGCCAAGATCTTCCGGTCTTCCATCGCATGTATTTCATAGGGTCTAGGGTTACACACCTCAGTCGGAATGCCATTAGGGAAGTCAAGCGATATCACTCGCTTCTGTTCTAAGGTTCCAATCTGTAAGGAGCCTTGTCTAAGATTTAGGTCCACTGAATGATCGTATAGCCAATCTTGGCCAAGGATTAGGGGTTCTATCAGGTCGTCATCATGGCACACTAGTAGCTTCGCTGTCATGGTCACATCCTTAATGAGGATAGGAAGGTCCACCTCACCCATGCAAGGGGTTTCCATGCCTCCTAGCCCTATGAGGTATGCCTCAATTGGCCGCATTTCTATTCCTGAATCCTTATAGTGGGACCATCTAATCGCGCTAGTCGCAGCACCTGAATCAATTAAAGCCCTGAGCTCTTGACAAGGGTTGCCGTGCTCTAGCCTAACTGTAATGAATGGTCTCCTGTCCACTATACTAGGATGAGTGGTTGATTGTACTTGACACATTGCCATGGGATATCTGGGTGTAGTTTCCAGATGGTTATAATGTTCTCTCCCTAGTCTTTGTCTTCTTAACTTCATGCGCTTAATGCGTTCTATGGCTTCTGCCTGAGCTTCAGCTCGTATTCTATTTTCTTCCTCCTTACGCTTTTTTGCCAACGTGAGTCGTCTAAGCATATCCTCCGTAAGAGGTTCCTGATATAACCTGACTCTACAGCCACTAATATAATTAGGCATTATGTTTCCTTCTAAGGTGGCTAACTGTACTGCTCCACTTGTCGAGAGTCTGTTAATGATCATAGGTCCATAACCTCGCTTTTCTAACTTCCGTGCGTGTTGTTTCAGCATATATACTAGAACTAAATCTCCTTCTTTTAGGCCTTTATCTTTCACATGTGCATCAAAATATGCTTTCTGTCGCTTCTTCGCTGCATATATTCCTACTGCTGCCTTTAGCCTGGTTTCTCCTAATCGTTCCAAGTCCATTATTCTTGTTGATAATTCATGGCCGGTCCACTGATGTTCTTGTGCAACCTTAAGGGTCGGTATCAAGAAGTCCAAAGGAAGCACAGCATTCTGACCAAAAACCATCTGAAAGGGAGTGGCATTGAGCACGGTCTTGTAGGCCACTCGATATGCCCAAACAGCGTGGTGTAACTGTTTGTCCCAATCTGAACGTTTGTTGTTCACGAGTTTTGTCAGTACGTTACAAAGGATCTTATTGGTGCTTTCAGCCTGACCGTTGGCCTGAGGATGATATGGTGCGGATTTCTTGTGAATCACCATAAAATCCTGTAACAAATATTCAATGACTTGGTTTAGAAAGTGAGTTCCTCGATCGCTCACTAACTCAATAGGGAATCCATATCTTGTGAAGACATTTTCAAATAAGAATTTTGCAGTTGTGTGTGCATCATTCTTTTTTGTGGCTTTTGCCTCTACCCATTTTGTAAGATAATCTGTGGCAACAATAATATATTCCGCATGTGTACCTTTTGCAGGGGGGTTAATGGGTCCTACAAAGTCTATACCCCACTTAGAAAATGCGCGTCCACCCATCATGGGTTTCAATGGCATTTCATCTCTGCGAGTAGGAAACTGAGTTCTTTGGCACACATCACATCTCTTAACATAGGTATGAGCATCCATGTGAAGAGTAGGCCACCATAATCCTGCAAAGAGGATGGCTTTGATTATCCTATCGGGTCCAAAATGACCTCCTGCAACACCTTGGTGTGCAGTCTCTAGTATGCTCAGATAATCGCTTTCATAAACACATTGTCTTAGATATCCATCTCGTCCTCTTTTGTATAGATTATCGCCAATCAGTGAATAATCTTGAGCTTCCTGCTCCAGACTACGTTGTCGAGCTAAGGTCATGCCTTGAGGGAATGTGTTCGTCCTCAAGTATGTCACTAAAGGTTCACTCCAGTCTGGTGTGAGAGACACATGATATAAAGTAGCATGCTCTACTGGTGGTCTTTCACAACAAACATGGCATTCCTTACACAGCTTGTAGACGTCTGCTTCCATTGAAGGCCAATATACTCCTAGTCTATGCAGAGTCTGTAATGTTCGATGTTTTGAATTATGTTGCTTTAGTGCACCTATGTGTGCTAGTTGCAACCAATTTGCATGTTCTGATTCATCTACACAACAAGCAAGAATCTTTTGATTATCCTGTTTATATATGCTTCCTGCTAAGATTTGGTATCTTTGAGACTTGGTAATCTCTCCTTCTTTGATCGTTATCCTAGGGTTCTTGGGTCCATATGTCAGGATAGGGACTATAGACTTAGCCCATTCTGGCGCTACCTCGAGATTAAATAAATATGCATCTGGTAGATCATCCATTACTCCTTGAGGAGCTTCTCCTGATGTTAATCTTGAAAGGTGGTCAACTCTAAGATGTGTCTTTCCTTTCCTCACTACCACTTCAAAATCATACTCCATGAGTAATAGGAACCAACGTATTAGTCGTCCCGTGTTACATGGTTTGTTGACTAAGTACAATAGGGCTTGATGATCCGTAAAGAACTTGAATTTGTTGGCCAGCAAGTAGTGCCTAAACTTCTTTACTGCGTAGATCATCCCTAATCCTTCTCGTTCCGTCGTGGTGTAATTTCTTTCTGCTGCGTTCAATTGTCTACTTGCGTAAGCTATGGGGAGATCGATGTTACCTTCACTCGTGGGTTGTGCTAACACACATCCTATGGCGTAGTTGGATGCATCCACATGCACATGGAATGGCTTACTCCAATCTGGGGTAGTCAATATAGGTGCTGAGCACAACCGTCGTTTAAGTTCATTAAATGAATTTTCACATTCATCTGTCCACTCAAAATTGGTTAGAAGAGAGTACAATGGCTTGGCTATGATTGCATACATGTGTATGAATCTCCTGTAATAGCCGCAATGGCCCATAAATGCCTGTACCTCTTTCACATTAGTTGGTCTAGGTAATTCTGCGATTACCTTCACCTTTTCTTCATCCATAGAGATTCCATTTTTTGACACAATGTGTCCTAGAATTTTGCCTTGTCTGACCATGAAAACGCATTTTTCTGGGTTCAAACAAACCTGATATTCTCGACATTTGTCAAATATTTGTCTTAACTCTGGGATATGCGTCTGTCTTACATTAGAATGAGCACATATGTCATCGACATAAACCTCCAAACTCTTGCGTAAGAATTCCTTAAAAACGTGACACATGAGTCGCTGGAAAGTGGCGGGTGCATTTGTTAAGCCAAAAGGCATTACACGAAATGCAAATATGCCCCATTCAGTGGCAAAAGCTGTCTTGTGTTGATCTTCCGGAGCAATGGCTACTTGATTATAGCCTGAAAATCCGTCAAGGAAGCTGTAAACTTCCTTGCCCGCAACTCTTTCCAATAGATGTTCTGTGATAGGAAGAGGATAACTGTCTCTAATTGTGGCGGCATTAACTTTTTTAAGGTTAATACACACACGCAATTTTCCATTCTTCTTGGGCACTACCACAATGGGTGATAACCATTCGGTATGCTCAATTTCGTAAATGAATCCTGCTTCTATCAGCCTATCTATCTCCTCTTTAATCTTCGCAGCGTAGTTATCATTGTACGTGTAAGGTTTCTGTTTCGTAGGTTTTGCCTCTGGAGTCATAGGGATTCTATGAGAGCATATATCTGGATCTACTCCTTTCAAATCTTTGTAACTCCAAGCAAACACATCTCTATATTCGCGCAATAGAGCAACTAATTCTTCTTCTTCGTCAACTGTCAAATCATGCCCTATGTATGTACATTTTTCTTCTTCTCCTTCTATGGCTACTATTACTTTCTTGGTTTTCTCTCGGTTATCATACACTTGTCCATCATTCACCTTTCTATTGGGCATTCGTACCATGATTTTTCTACCTTCGATTTCATATTTCTTGAAGTTCTCGGGTACTTCAAATAAAGATTCTTCTTTTTCTGTCATGGTTTCTTTCTTCTTTCTTTTCTTGCCTTCACTCTTAGTAGTCACTTCCGTGGCTAATCTCACCTCATTCGTAATTTCCTCATGTCTCTGAGTGTGAGTCTCTACTTCGAAAAAATATTCTTCCTCTGATGCAAAGGGTGAATCCATGATAATTGATTCTAAATCAAAATCGCTTGCATCCTCAAATGCATCAGTGTTCGGTTCACACTCTTCTAAAATTGCATCGCCCATGATTGGCTCTATCGTGAAAACTGAAATGTCATAGCCATCCTCGTCACAATGTGGTGTCCATTGTTCTTCATTGATGGCTACATCCATGGTTGCTAGTATTTCTGCCCAACCATGGGGTTCAAACTCTTCGTCTGGGAATACTACAGGTGCGTAGGCTGGATCTTGTAGGGTTCGTGGATTTTGTTCTGCACCTAAGGTCCTTGCTTCCAACCTTTCTTCCTCTTGTTGTGCAACTTTACACATCCATAAATGAGTATCTTCGTGCAACCAAGAAGGATCTGATTCTAATGAGTGCACGGATTCCGTCTCTACTTGTGTCTTATGGATGGTATTCCATTGTATTGGGGGTACGTCTCTATGTGAATAGTCTTTAAGATTGACCTTAGTAGTCACTCCTAAATGTTGCAAGTACAACGAATTAGTTCCCCAATCTTGTACAATTTGCAACTGACGCATGAATGGTCGTCCCAATATCATCTCATATGCATGGTTTTTCGCAAAGTCACAAATGGCGAAAGTATGCTCAAATTCTACACCACAAGTGGTGAGAGATATTCCTTCTAGTAGACCTAATGGTTTTTCTATGTGTCCATCAGCCATTTGTAGCTTCATTCTGGTAGGTTTGAGTGCTGGCTTACCCCAACGTTTCCATAAAGCGGTAGTAGCTATGGCTACTCCGGCTCCTGAATCTAAGATGGCTTTCGTGGTGTAGCCCTGATGGGTTATCGGAAGATAAGTGTTACCTTCCTCTCCTTCGCTTACATCTCCGATCTTTTCCACTAGTATCTCTGGTACCTTATTATGTGATCCTATTTGTGAGGGAGTAGTAGCAAACTCGGGGAATTGATTTGCTACATGCTTCCACAATTCTGGTTTTACTTTTAACAACTCCTCTAGAGTGAGATTACACTGTACCTTAGTGTTCTTGATCACTTCTGTGTTTCTAGGGATTACTGATTCTTCATTCCTCACTATTATTGTGGGTGCTCTCATATTAATAGACTTTGCCTCCCAAGGTCCGGTGAACTGAGGTAATTCTTGTAAAGAATTAGATTCAAAGCCTGTGTGTTCACTCAGTTGTTCTTCCTCTACAACATCGTAAATAGAGGGTATATCTTGGGGAAATTGTTCTTGCAAGTCATCTATTTCTTGAATAGGAGGATGAGTTCCTTGTTCTTTTCTCCATTTCTCTTCTTGGATCTCTCTCAAAAATTCATGTGAGTACCTATGTATAGAAGACAAATTGTCTTGACTTTCTGTATTGGGTACTTGAGACAAGGATGGTGCATTCCTTTCCTGTGTCTCTGGGACAATAAGGTTCCTATGCTGATCCTTTTTCTCTTTACTCTCTATCAAGTATTCTAACCTCTCCAATAGTCCTTGAAAGTGTAACTCCGGTTTTGCCATGTTATTCCAATTAAGATATCTAGAGGCTTCGAACAAAGCTTGTGCTAGTTCTACCATCTTCATGCAGAGTTTAGTTCTCTCAATTTCTAGATCAGCTCGAGGGTAGTTCTTACTCATTTCAGCTACTTGAGGTCCCTCTTTTAATCTAGCCTGATATGCACGAAACATCATGTCTAGATTCTCTGGTATGGGTTCTGCTAACACTGATCCTGATGTCTGAGCTGGATTCTCTTGATTCAATTCCTGCGAAGTTAATTCCTGGATTTTGGCTCTAGATTCCTTTAAACTTCCTTCCAACTCAGTTATCTTTTTACTCCATTTTCTCTTAATTCTTTCTTTAGAATCTTTCCAAGATTTTGTCTTTTTACTGCTAGATTCTGCAACTTCACTGGTTCCGGCTACTTTCTCTTGATTAAGCTGTTGGTTCTGTAAGAGCGCCTGTGCTCTGGTGATAGCTTGGATAGGCACATATGTAGGGTTGGATCCATCTGCGTTATTCACAATACCTATCACATTGATTGGTGTCACATTCGAGGCATTAACAGGGTTCTTAGGACAATCTTTGATTATATGCTCTTTGCCACAATCGGCACAAAAGCGTTGGATGTTATAGTACTGTGATTGCCCTGCTATGGGAGGATGTGGACCATCCTTTATAAAATGATCTCCTTGGCACCTAAAGCATGGTCCTCTAGGGCCCTGTGGTCTCTGTTGTCTCAATTGGGACCGTGGATTTGGGTTTGTGTACATCAAATGGGCATAGTCGGGCTCCCAACTAGGTTCCACTGGTGGACTATCATAATGATATGTCTCCACATGTTCTGGTGACTCCGTGTAATATGCGGGTGGACTATCTACATGCGTAGAGTCAAAACTGTTTGAGGTTGGATCACTCTCTGTGATCAAGGGTGACGAAGGCACTAAGGCCCTATTTAGGTTCTCTTCTGCAGCAGCATATTTGACTGAGATAACATTCGCTGGTGGTGCTGGCTGCTGAGCTAAGACAGGTTGAGGTCTCTGTTGAGCCTGGTATGGGTAGTTCTGAGGAGGCCTATAGTAATAAGGCTGAGCATTGTAATGGCCTTGATACCTACCTGGCTGCTGGTATGCTTGCGGGTAGTTCTGTCTCACGGTCTGTTTGTTGTATGGGCAGTCTTGAGCCGTATGATTCGTGTATCTTCTTTCAATTGTACAGTATTGGCCACTAGGGTTGGCTTGTGGTTGTGGTGCATTGGGACACACATTTGCCATATGATCAGCACCACAGGTGTAGCAACGCTTGTTCATTAGTACCCTAGGTTTACTAGAAACTCCTAGTTTCTGGGCCACTTTCTCTGCTAGGTCCTCTATCGAGCTAGACACTTTCGTGGATGCTAGAGATGAACAGTCTGAGTCCTTATAGACTTTTGAAAGTTCCAACTCGTCTCCTAAGTTGTCTTCTATGTCTATGAAAATTCTTACACATTGCTCTAGCGTTCTGGGTTCTTTTAGGTACACATAGGAGCGTAGTTTAGAGCTCAACAAGCCATCTAGGAATAATGACACTTGCTTGGCTTGTGAGGGTAGCTCTTGCATTGGACATCGTTCAACATATTGTCTAAACCTATGTCCTGCGAGTCTAACTGTTTCTTGAGGGGTCTGTTTAAAGCTATGAATCAACGAAGACGTGTCATGTCTAATCCCACTTTTAGAGAATTCGGTGATGAATGACTCTAAAAAGTGATGGATGTCCCTAAATTTCCTTTGTTGCAATGGTTGGAACCAAGTTAAAGCGGTATTCTTTAACGTTAGCCCAAATGCGTTGTACTGCGTGAACATGTCTTCGACTTGTTCAGCTCTTAGTACTTGCTTGAATTCTGCGACATGGTCATAGGGATCTCCTGTTCCATCAAAATAATTTTTCATGGATTTCACTAATTGTGTGGGTCTCAATATTCTTGCGTGTTCACGTGGTCTCGGTAGAGGAAAATCTTCTCTACCACCTGGCATTCCATGATCTCTTTGTCCATCCGTTCTATTAGTGTCTGTGGTTGTTCTATCTCTCCCCATGGGATGAGTGAAACTTACTTCAGGTCTTTGTTTATTTTTCTCTCTTTGATTTCCGTGGGCTGATGATGTTCCTACCCCTTGTTGACTTGTATTCATGTTCATTCGAGATGGAGGGAATACCAATTCACCTCTCCATGTGTATGTGTTCTTAGCGTGGTCAGGCACCACAAAGACTCTTTCTGAAGTCTCATCCAGGTATACAACCTTTCCAGGTGTATCCGGGTCCTTGAACTCGTAGATTGTGATGATTCCTACCTCACTAAGTAGCTCTGTCTTGTATCTCCAAAAGGCTTCATCAGTTTCTTTGTTTACAAACAACTCTATGCTTCTGTTGTCTTGAGGGATCCATTCCGGGATTAGTACTCGTGTCAGTACAGATTTCCCTCTAGGTGTTCTAGGCTCTTCTAATGGTTCTTTCCCTTGAGACTTAGTTTCCGTTTCTAGCTGAATTACGCCAAACTCATTCGTGTTGTTCGGCTGCGTACTTAAGATGTACATCGTTCCTTCCTTGTCTATGTACGTGTCTCTTTCGAATTTCACCACTGGACGTTCCAATCCAATGGGTTGATCGGGGTTGTGCATTTGCACCACTTGCCTTTGCAAACCATCCTCATAGATGCGAGCACCTAATCGGTTGGTTCGGAGAAACTCTAGTTGAGTCCTATAGGGTCCCTCTGGTTTTTCTAAATATGCCACATTTGACCCTTCTTCTGGTCTATGTGTGCTAAATGCCATTTCAGATCCGCTGGTGTCTGAGCTCTCGTAGGGGTAATTACTATTCAATTGCTGAGCCCACGATCGAGCAGTAGTTCTTACACTTGCCTCTGATGATCTAAGGCTTCGTCGGTCTGACTTACCTATATGTTTGCCCGATCTAAGGTTCATTAATTTTCTTCCTTGCACACTCAGTACACGCTCAGATCGTCAATGATTCTTTGTTATTACTGTCTTGATTCTTTTTAGGTTTTGTTAGATTCTTGTCTTAATGTATGCGTCAGGAATTCGACTTTCCGTGGTACTTTAAGTTCTCGTTCTGTCAGACTTATGTTCTTTTCTTTAGGTTTTCGTATCACACACCTTTACTTTGGTCTTGGACTTGATAAACTTAATCTTTTGAACTTGAGGTGTTCCTATCGTCTTAAATTCACAATGCTAACGTTTAGCCTAAGCTAAGAATTGACTGAGGGGGTTGAGTAATCTTCCAACCTCGAGTCAGCTTTTCTGGTTGCTCTGATGCCCAAGAAGCCGCGCTTCCCAAGCTTTAAGCCCTTTGCTGCCTTGCCTTGGTTGCCCTTGATTGTCCTTGCTAGACCTGGAAAATTCCAATATTAGACCAATTCACAGTTGGATGATCAAGCACTTGAGTATATACACCTTTTAAGTCCCTTCCCTTTGCCCAAATTTTCAATACTTGCCCCCTGGCTTTCTAGTCCCAAACTAGGTCAACCTTAAAATAGCTTATCTAAAAATAGATGTACTCGTCAAGAGCTTTCTAATGAGCTATTAAGCTCAAAAAACGGACTTCAGATGAAAAAGTTATGAGCGCTCAGGCCCTGGGGGGTAAAAACTGACAATCAGGTTTTCCTTCCAATATGAGCTAAGGGTTCTCCTATGAGTCTAATGGTCCAAAAATTCCTCAAAAATACCCCCAAAATTGGTCAAAAAATGGAACCCAAAATTTGCGATGGGGGTGCACAATCGCGATGGTCTGAGACCGTCGCGATGGTCCAAGCGAACCGTCGCGATGGCGTGGAGTTTGGACAATCGCGATGGTGCGAAAAGGTGAACCGTCGCGATGGCCCGAAGTGAACGATCGCGATGGCGTGAGGTCGAACCGTCGCGATGGCGTGATAAGGCGGACAATCGCGATGGCGTGGGTCAACGGTCAAAGGTGGACAATCGCGATGGTCCGAAGTGAACCGTCGCGATGGTCACAAGTGCGATGGCATGAGCCAATCGCGATGGTCCGATTTTGGGCTGTCGCGATGGTCCGAAAAAATGAACCGTCGCGATGGTCTATCTTGATACGTGGCACCGTCGTGGCGATGGCATGGGCCAATCGCGATGGCCCGAGGTCAGCTGAACAATCGCGATGGTCCAAGTGGACCGTCGCGATGGCTCAAGTGAACCGTCGCGATGGTCCGGCCGAGCCGTCGCGATGGCGTGAGCCTATCGCGATGGTGTGACACAATCGCGATGGTCTGAGCCAATCGCGATGGTCCACCAAAGTATGAATTTTTGAGTTGCGCCTGTGGATTCATAGTTGCGCAAGGGTCGCCTACCTCGTGGTGTGGTCGCCTACCTCGAATTCCGAAGGTTGCGGACCATCGCGATGGTCCGCCACACTCGGCAGATCTTTGACAGAGAGTAAAATTTTACCTTTTCCAAGCTTTCCTGATGCACTGGAGCTCTGTACCTGCAAGAAAACTCAAGAAAACACAAGCACACACAAGCACAAAAGTTCTCTCTCGCTCTCTCGCATGCACAAATGAGGGGAAATGAGGTGAATGGGTGGATATGGTGAATTTTCTGATGTTTTTGGAGATGAAGATGATGATGCGATGATGAAGATGGAGTGTGGGGGAGGTGAAAAACACTAAAAACTAAGTATAAACAACAACAAAAACTGAAATTTTTACCTTCCAACGCCACTTCTTGCTATACTCTTACCATCACACATTCGTCCTAGACTCGATCCCCGGCAACGGCGCCAAATTTGGTGTTGCTCTAGCACAATGGTGAGAACCACGTTAAGAAGCTCCACCTCCTTAATGTCAATCCGCGGAAGAGATAGGAGTGATATGAAGATCGTGAACATGAGATGAAGTGAGAGTGAAGGTGAGAAGCATAGAAATGCACACACACATACACACACACTACAAAGAGACAAGCAAGACACAATGGAAGGTGAGAATTCACTTCTATTACTCAAGAACACTATTACAAGCTCAAACTAGCTCTAAGCTCACACTAACCAACATGAACCAACCTCAAAAATGAGCTCTCTAGCTCTTTTTATAGTTTCTAGACTAGTTTTGACCGGTTTCACATCTAGTGACCGGCATAGTTAAAAAATAGGTCCTAGAGGCTATTTGGAAGGGTAAACGATGTCTAA
Source organism: Ceratopteris richardii (assembly GCA_020310875.1). Lineage (NCBI taxonomy): Eukaryota > Viridiplantae > Streptophyta > Polypodiopsida > Polypodiales > Pteridaceae > Ceratopteris > Ceratopteris richardii. The sequence continues at coordinate 172,303,176 of CM035417.1, read as the reverse complement.
AAATAACGAAAATTGGTACGCGCATTCTACCTAAGCTCCTCAAGCTCGAGGACTCCTCGGCTTGCACAAAATGGAGCTATGAATTAGAAAATGGGATTTTGTCTATATTACATATGTTACAAGAGTGATGAAAATCACTGTTGGATGTTTGAAGTGGTAATAAAAACATAGTTGTTTGAAAAAATAATCCAACTGGCTCCCTGCTCCGTCTTTACATGCTTCCGCGTCGTCTGTGCCTCTGACTGCTTCCAACAAAAACATTGCTGGATACAGGAGAAAAGAGTTCCTCAGATATAGAGGTGATTTGCCAGAGCCAAGCTCTTTAAAGAGACTCAAGGAATGACTTCATTTTTTTCAAATTCTATTACTCATCAAATCTACATATACAGAAATTGCCCAATGTGATATAAGACATTGCAAATTTTTTTGGTGTAACTGATCCATGTCCTAATATTAATGGTTATTGATCCATGATTTGTTCTCTGGTCAAAGTCATCTGATGGTTATAGACATATTTCTTTTCAAATCTTAATACATCATGAAATGTACATACATGACATCTTTATTTCTCAAAGAAATAAAAGACATTGAAAATATTAAAGCTCTGTTTGAAATGTAGTCTTTTTCATTTTGTGATATTGATACATGATGATTTTGTCTGGTGATAGTCATATTCTTCTGATTATATTTGGCATGAGGTCCTTTGTAATTGTCTTCTAAAGAACCAATCAAAAAGCTCTCTGAAGGCATTGATCTTTGTTACTCCTCCTTTCCTTGTGCACCTAAAGAAGCTTGTCCTTGCTAAATAATGAGATTTTTCCATGCCTTGGGTGTTCCATATGGCAAGTGGTTCTTTTTCTGGAAAGAATGCACCATGCACAAGAAGAATATGCTAGAAGAGTAGAAGAATCTCATCATATCTTTATTTCAATTAAAAAAAATAAATTGAATAAATTATCTTTGGAATTCACCAAGTAGTATGTTATGTCTGTGGCACCCCATGCCTCTATGATGGTTTCTATAAGCTTTGTGGTCGCCTTTCTGAAATCCATCACATAACTTTTTGATGTCACCTGTTGCCTCATGATCTAAAAAAATTATCTAGTTTGACACACACCTCCATTCTCTTTTTTGCTATTTCTGGTTTGCTATTTACATTATTCGTGACCTCACAAAAATTTTTCCAACAATTCCACATGGCATTTAGTTGCTTGTCATCATGGTTGCTGCAGAATCTCCTTGCTTTTGCACCTCCCATTGAGACATCCTGTAGTACATCACCTATATTTTGTGAAAGCTTTGGATCTTTTCTTAGATGAACATCACCACCATGAAATCCCATTTCTGAAAGAAGACATTCACATTTTTTTATGCACTCATCGGCAAGAGTTGTAGGCTTGATAGAATATGCATAATACAAGTGAAGACGGACCAACTTGTCAATGATTCTTAACTCTGCATTTAGTGTACATATGTGTACATTTGTCAATGCTATTGGAAGTATGGGATCCCAAATCATTGTAGAAGATGAGTAGTTATGAAGAATAACATTTTGTCTGGAAGGAGCCTCTTCAGCCTTAGCTCTAGCAATCCATCCATTTTTGCGTGGGCTTTGCATGCAGTACAAGCAAGGGTCCTTAGAATTTTCTCCCCCACTTATACCAAACATGCATTTGAGCGTCTTTAGGTCTCCACTTAAATGCCACTCAACTTGAAAGTTCCCGTTGTCTTTGGCATTCAACAATTCTCCTGCATGATGCCTTTGGATAACATTTGGAATGTTTGTCTGTGAGAATAACCATTTAAGTGTTTTATGGCTCTCAGATGGAACTTGAGCACAACCAACCCACCATAACTCCATTTTTTATTGTACTTTGAGAGATGGAGTATCCAATTTCCCAAGGCTATAGTCCAAAGCTTTGTTCATCAGTGCAATACTTATTCTCTCCATCTTTTGATGTTTTTTAAGCTCAGCTTCATCAAGTTTCATTACAAATTTCAACAGACCACAACATTCATGTTCTTTTATATTATAGAACTGAACCATGTATGTTTGAAGTTTTACAATATCTATCCATACATTGTTAAATGCATTGTAAGTGAAATGTAACTTTTGTTTTCCTACTTCGTAAGGCATGCTATCGTGAATATGTTTATATTCACCAAATACTGATGCGATCTTTTTATTCAAGAAGAGCTGAAACTTTCCTTCATGATGGGGTTTAGGCAATCCGAAACTTTTAACTTTGTTAAATTTTAAAAATTCACAACAAAATTTTGAGATTGCTCTATAACCTTTCCTACTCACTCCGACACTATCACAAATCTTCTGAATTTGAGATGGTTCTAGTAACAGATTCATTTCTGTCATGAGTTTTTGGAAAACAAAGTGTTTCAAGCATGTATTTTCATTCAGATTCAATAGTCTTAAAACATCATTTTGACTCATAATTTCATTACAGAAATGTACGTGCTCAAAACTACTCAACATATTGAAACCTAGCACATTTGTCACATGATCTCTTACAAGTTTCATTCTTTTCTTTTTTTGGCCAGATTTTTCAGTCAAATCTAAAAAAGGTTTTACTCGGTTTGACAGCATTCTCAAACCTATAGGAGTTTCTTTCATTTTTTTAGAAGACTCAAACTGAGAAGATAAAGTGGTTAATTTGCTTTATAGCTCCCTCATATGTAAATCCTTCTGATGTAGTGTATTTTGTAGATAGTTTATGTATTGTACATAATTCCTTGAAATATCCCAGAGCCTTGAACAATAGCCTCGTAAACCATCCTCACCATCTCCTACAAATCTAATAAGATCATGAAGATTATGAAAAGGGGAATACCTTCTAGTTTGTGGATCAATTGGATAAACAGATCCATCTGTCCATATGTCGATATGTTTCTTGCCTTCCTTTCGCAATCCATCCACTTGAGGAGGATGAAGAGCCCTTCAGAATACTTTTCTTGTCGTCGCATACGCATGACTAACTGCAATATTGATATGGAACTTTTCACAATGATTTCGATTGTTTGGAAGCTCAGCAAGAGTATTTGGGTTAAGGCTCTCCATGGTCTGCTATGAAAAGTGACCGACAAGTGTCTAAAATGACGTGAAAGAGAGAAACAGGCATGTTATGAAAAGTAGAGTAAAAAAGCGCAAACCATCATCAACACACATTATATAGGTCCGTGAACAGGAGGAAAATTCAAATTTTGATGAGCGGCCGATGAGCACAAACTTTGAGGCGTAAGATATCACACAAACTTTTCAAGATTATCACACGAGTTTCTCTCTCTTCAAAATTTGCATAAAAGATATATTTTAAATGAACTTACATTGAATTTTTTAAAGGATTTGACAACTTTAATCTAGATTAAGCACAACTAATTGAAATCCTTACATGGCCCTTTTTGGGCCGTTTTTCACCCTAATGGATTAATTTCTGTATATCTGCAACAGTTGGGGTCCTCCTTTCTTCAATTCTGATAACTCTTGCTTTGATACCATTGATGGAGAGTGTTAATCTCCAAAAGGAAAAGTTATTCTTGATGTTAGAGCACCTCTATATCAAGAACAACTCAAAACCTCAACCAATTGTGGAAGACCAATGCCAAATTATCAAACTTTGAACTAACCATGAAGAAACTAATTATTCAAAAAATTCTACTGCACTTAATTCACTCATTGACTGATCAAATGTGTAAAGTTTTCAATGAAACTTTATACAAGGTGTCTTCTAAAGTTTTTGCACCTTGTCCAAGTTAAAGCTCTCCAAAAGGTTTAGTACATCTTGAGATTTTCACCAAACAATTGTTGATATATTTAGGTAGTGATGTGTGTGAACACACTAGGACCGCCGGGGCACTTTTTTTCCTCTTTAGGAGGTTTTTTTCCCCCGGCTTGTATATACGCCTATTGCCCTAATGGGATACTTATCTTTGTACATTCTCTAGTAATACATTCAGTATTGTGTGTTTGTGCTCCAAGCTTCTTCTTCTTCCTTGTGCTGTTCGCGTGCTTCCGTGGACATCTATCTTCAACAATTGGTATCAGAGCAGGCCGTCACTTCATCTAGGGCGTCGTCGACACTCCTCCGTTTGCAGTCTCAGATTCATACGAAATTTGGTGAGCATACTCAAGGTGTTTCAAAGATCAAAACAGCTTCGCTATGTGGTGCCAAAATCACGATCTGAGCTCGTTTCGACCTCCGAACGCACTATCGCAGTGCTTGTGCAGGCTATTTTGTCTTTTTGTGCCAAAGGTATATACTAGTTTCTTTTCGCCAGTTTAAGCGTCTCAAAGTCTACTACAGGTCTAGCAGAACTCGTCTGGGCAGTTCTGTTCAACTTTTTGAGATACAGTCAATTTTTTGCATCAAGGTATTTTAGTCACTGGCCATGGCTAGAAGCAGTGATGTATTCCGTATGTTGGCTGTTGAGGATAAGTTGGATGGTACCAACTACCCATTACGGGCTTATATGATGCGACATGTATTGGTTGCAAAAGGATTGTGGAACATTGTGCAGGGTGTTGAAAGATGTCCTGTTACACCTCTGACTATAGGTACTGCAAATATAGGTGTTGGAGCTGATGAAGATGGTGTCGAATATGATATTCCGCAGATTCCTATTCGTGCTGCTCTTTCTACTGCACCTACTGCAGAGCAAATTTGCTGGGATGGCAGAGATGCCCAGGCACATGCATTAATAGCTTTGTCTATCAAACGTGCCATTATTCCTCACATTCGCTCTTGCAGAATAGCTAAGGATGCTTGGGATACACTTACCACATTGTACCAAGCTAGGAATGAGGCTCGTGTTGCTTACCTCCGAAAAGAGTTGGAGAGTGAGCACATGAATGAAGGTGATTCTATGGACAGTTTCCTAACGAAGATCAAAGACTTGAAGGAACAATTGATTTTTGCTGATGAAGTTATACCATATAGCTCACTTGTACACACCGTTCGGAATGGTCTTCCTGATTCATATCAAAGTTTTGCTTCTACTCTTCGTTTGATGATGAAAGGCAATCCAAATGCCTTATCATTTGAGGAGTTAGTCTCTGTTCTGTTGCAGGAAGATCAGTCTAGGCAGAACAGGTCCATTATGCAAGTTGGAGATCAAGCTTTCCTAGCTAGTCAGAAGGGCAAAGGAAAATGGAGCTCTTCAACTAGTAAGCAGAAATCTACTAATTCTGCATATTTGAAGAAGGAAGATAAAGATGAGAAGAAATCAGAAAAGCAAAAATTGTTTTGTAAGTACTGTAAAGGGAATGATCATATCATAAAGAACTGTCCAAAATTGGCTGCTAAAGAGGCAAAGAAGAAAGAGGCTGGAATGGTTGTTGCAAAGGCCTCTACACCAAAAACAGAGTCTGCAAATCTTGTGCAGGAAGAAGAATGGGAGTTTACTACTGTCTGCATTTTTGACCCATCTTCTCATGAGCAGTGCATGTCTGTAGTAGACTCAGATGTTTGGTATTTTGACAGTGGGGCGACCAAACATATTACCTCGCAGCGCAGTTTCTTCTCTTCACTCGAGCCTGCCCCTACAGGGAATACTCTTACATGCGCCAACAACTCCTCTTATCCTGTTATGGGAGTTGGTAAGATTGATGGTAGTTCTTTCACTTTGTCAGATGCTTTATTTGTGCCAGGGATAAAAAAGAATCTGTTATCAGTTTCTGCTTTGGTTGTGAAATTTGTTGATGACAGGTGTACAGTTCATGATTTGTCAAATGGCGATGTGATTATTGCTTCTGGCATTTTATGTCGTGGGCTGTATAAGCTCATAGACTATGAAAGATCTGTAAATGATTTGGCATGTGCACTAAATGATTCTCAGGCTATGTCAAATGCAAAGCTTTGGCATCCATGCTTTGGTCATCTAAATTTTGCTAGTTTGCTATGCTTGCAGAAATCTGAAATGGTGTCCTCTTTGCCCAAACTTGAGGCACCTGGAAAACATGTTTGTGAAGGCTGTATTTTGGGAAAAATGAAGTGTTCCTCCTTTCCAAAAGATGGTTCAGTTCGAGCTACACAGAAATTGCAGCTTATACATAGTGATGTATGTGGTCCTATGCAGAGACCCTCTTTTGGAAATTACCTTTACTTCGTGACTTTCATTGATGATTTTTCCAGGCATGCATGGGTATATCCACTCAAAGCAAAGTCCGAAGTGTTCATGTGCTTTAAACAGTTTTTGGTTTTGGCTGAAAATCTATCAGCATGTAAAATGGGCACCCTCCGTTCTGATCGAGGGGGGGAATATATGTCTTCTGATTATAATGCATTTCTGGCTGAACGTGGGATAAAACACCAGTGTACACTACCGTATACACCTCAACAGAGTGGAGTTGTTGAACGAAAGAACAGGTCACTCACGGAGATGGCGAGGTGCATGGTCAAAAGTCAGGCTTTACCACATAGTTTCTGGCTTGAGGTTGTCATGTCTGCAGCATATGTACTAAACAGGTGTCCCACTAAAGCACTATAGTCTATCACTCCATATGAGGCTTGGCATGACCGCGAGCCATCTGTTGCTCATCTTCGTGTTTTTGGTTGTTTGGCATATGCACTAGTGCCTGAACAACATCGCAGAAAATTAGATGATAAGGAAGTAAAATGTATTTTTGTTGGGTACAGTTCTGAAAGTAAAGGCTATCGTCTGTATCATCCACAGACTAAACGCATTCTGGTTAGCCGTGATGTTGTCTTTGTGGAAGATGCTATTCAGCCATTGCTTTCATGCAATAAGGAGACATCTGTTAGCTCCAAAGACATGTATGATACTTTGATGCCTCTTTTTATAGGTGGACAGTCTAGTGCTGGTCCTAATGAGGCAAATTCTCAGCCTTTGCAGGTTTCATATGATGATGTAGATCATTCCATTTCTAATGCAGATTTACATGATGCACTTGTTGATGAGAGAGCTGATATTGAGCAGGCAAAAACTGCCAAAATGGCTGGTGCAGACTTTGCATGACAACAAATTAGATGCACCTCTGTTATATCGTACTCGTTCAGGCTCTCATAGTGCCTCCTTTGCATTAGCTTGCTATGCTATGGCTGCGTCTAGTCTCTGTGATGAGAATGAGCCTGTTTCTTTTGATGAAGCGCAGAATTTAAAAAATTGGATGGCTGCTATGCAATCTGAATATGATGCTATAATGAAGAATGGTACATGGTCTTTATGTGACTTGCCTCCTGGCAAGAAGGCCATTGGCACTAAGTGGGTATACAAGCTGAAGCGTAAACTTGATGGTACAGTTGACAAGTATAAGGTTAGGCTTGTTGCAAAGGGTTATGCGTAGGAAAGAGGCATTGATTTTGATGAGACCTTTGCACCTACATGCCATATGACTACTGTTCGGAGCATTTGTGCACTTGCAGCCCATCATGGTTGGAATGTACATCAGTTGGACATTAAAACAACATTTCTGAATGGTGACTTGCATGAAGAAGTGTATGTTTTTCAGCCCTGTGGCTTTGTGCAGAAAGGGCATAAAAACCAGGTGTGCAGGTTAAAGAAGGCATTATATGGTTTAAAGCAAGCACCATGTGCTTGGTATGAGAAGATACATGCCTATCTGGTTGCACATGGTTTTGAGAACAGTCCAACTGAAAGCACCTTATATGTTAAGCGTGCTAATGATGTGCTTCTGATCATTATTGTCTATGTTGACGACATGCTGCTCACTGATCCTATTGAGAAGCATATTGCTGATTTCAAGGCTGTTTTGCATGCCTCATTTGAGATGTCTGATTTGGGGCATTTGCATCACTATTTGGGCATTCAATTTATGCAAGTTGATGGTGGAATGGCTTTGTGTCAAACGAAATATATTGACACATTATTGCAGCATTTTGGCCTTGAAGACTGTAAGCCTATTGCCACTCCTATGGAGACAGGTTTACGATTGAGTCTTCATGATGCTGGAGATGCATTTGATGTTGTTCTCTATCAGCAGGTTGTTGGATGCTTGATTTACTTATGCATTACTCGGCCAGATATTCAGTTTGTTGTCTCACAGATGAGCAGATTTATGCATTTCCCAGGAGTCAAGCATTGGCAGGCGGGCGCATCTTTCGCTACTTGAGTGGTACTCGGCTACTTGGGTTGTTTTATCCCAAGGGGGGATCACTACCACCAGATTTGCATGCTTTTTCTGACTCTGATTGGGCTGGTTGCTATGACACTTGTGTGTCCACTAGTGGCTTTTGCTTCATGCTTGGTAGCTCATGTATATCTTGGTTGAGCAAGAAGCAGCCTACTGTGGCCACTTCTGGTTGTGCGGCTGAGTATAGGGTAGCTTTCACAGCTATTGTTGAGTGTGTGTGGCTCAGATGCCTTATGGCTGATTTGGGTGTTGGTCAGTCTTCTGCCACCACCATCTTCACTGACAGTCAGAGCGCATTGGCAGTTGCGAGGAACCCTGTGTTCCATGCTCGCACTAAGCATATTGAGGTGCATTATCATTATGTCAGGGAGAGGTTCTCTGCTAGGGAGATCAGGTTGGCATATGTGCCCACGCAGGAGAACATTGCAAACCTTTTCATGAAGGCTCTGCCTAGGGAGAAATTTGAAGCTTTCCGCAAAGCTTTGGGCTTACTTCCTTTTGTGGAGTGATTTCCACATAGCTTGGCACTTCCTTATACATGAGTGCAAGCTCCTTGTTCACCGCATCACTCCTAGGGGGGATTTGTTGATATATTTAGGTAGTGATATGTGTGAACACACTAGGACCACCGGGGCACTTTTTTCCCTCTTTAGGAGGTTTTTTTCCCCCGGCTTGCATATACGCCTATTGCCCTAATGGGCTACTTATCTTTGTACATTCTCTAGTAATACATTCAGTATTGTGTGTTTGTGCTCCAAGCTTCTTCTTCTTCCTTGTGCTGTTCGCGTGCTTCCGCAGACATTTATCTCCAACAACAATGTACCTATGTTTGAAACTATTCTTTTGTATAGTCGACTTTGACACCTGCAACTTCTAATGCATAGTTCTCCCAAATTAGACCCCATTTATTCAAATGCTTTTAGCCACAAGTAGCTTACCTCTCAAATTAAAGAATGAGTGCTTACTTGCTCAAAAGTTTACACTATGGAGGGAGAACTGATCAAAACATTGACCACCGGGATTGTGCCTATTCCTACCTTCACTTCTTCACATTTACACATGTAAATGTTCCTACTTAAAATTCTCTCAGCGTGATTATAATTAGACTCTCAAAATTTTTACAGAGGTCACTCAACTATATAATTAGGCTTGTACAAAAGAATTCATTAGAAGATAAACACAAAATGATCACTAAGCAAAAGATCGAGGTGCAACTTTCTTCTATTCAGAAAAATTTTACATCTGATTGATACTTCAAGTTCTCCTCACTTTCTAAAGTCTCTTGACTTCTAAAACTTGTCACTCATCATCCCTCTTACTCGTAGTACATCTATATCAAGTATATATAGATGTTTACATCACAAATCTCATAGATGAAAAGTTTTTATGAACTAGCTACAAGATTAGTATACATGTATATACAAGTCTTCATCTTCTGATCATGCACTAAACTTTAAGCCTCATATGTTGACCTTTGATTCATTCTTTGACTTTAAATCTTTGTTCAAATCATCAATTGATAATTGTCTTGTACAAACAAGCATAACTCCTCTTTCATTGCCTTCTCTTTCTGCTGAGGGGTAAGAATAGACTTATTATATGCCCTCTTAGCGAGAGGAGACACTTTCTTTTTCCCGTCTGAAACTATCTTGATCATATGCACTTGCTTAGCCTCTCTGGAAGGTTGTGCACTGGTCGATCTAGGAGTAGATGTGGGGAAGGATTGACTTATCTTAGTGCATGAGGACCTCTGACCTTCGGAGCCTATGCCCGTATGGCCAGCTTCGTAGACTAACACCATCTCCATGGCCTATTCCAAGTAGTGACATCTCTCCTTCCTCACCAAAGGTCTAGTAGCTTCCCTGAGTCCCAAGACAAACTTGTGGACCTGGAGAAACTCAGGGATAGTATGAGGTACTTTAAGAAGTACCTCTCTATACTTATCCTTGTACTCATGAATGGTTTGGTTCTTCTGGCTGATGAAGAACCAAGTGCCTAGCATTCTAGAACTCTCGTCAGGTGGTACAAAGTTATTGCAGAATAAGACTTTAAATTGTTCCCAAGTCGTGGGTGCTTTCTTGTCTTGTTCTATCTTGTGCTACTACCTATGGGTGAAGTCCATGAGGTTATAAGTGCCCTGCTGAATTTTATGCCTATCGTCCATGATACGGCATAAGCAAAAGCACTGATCCCACTTAGTGAGCCACTACTGAACAACATCAGAAGTCCTAGCACTAATCGAGCTATGATATCTAGGTGGCTTAAGGTCCTTAAGGTTCCATTGTGCTTCTTTGACTAGTATGTTATCTCTAGGGACTTTTGGAGCTTTATGCTCACCTAGAGCATCTACCTCCATCCCTAGCAACTCAGTCTCAGGCGTCACTTCCTCTTTCTTGGAACCATGCACGTGTTCCAAGATGTCGTGAAATGTGCTATCCTAGCATGCATGGTCTCTATGGGGTCTGAAGTACACTCACCCATGAGTGTATCAGTCCTAACTCATGAAGAGGGTCCTAAATTCATGCTAGGATAAAGTGTAGGTCTCTTTTTATGGTTTTATGATTTTTATGTTTTTTTTTTTAATTTTTACGCTCTATGTACACCTAAGATATCCAAGTGGTAGCGAAAATAGACAAATCACAAGTCTTTGCATAAAAGAAATAACAGAAAAGAAACTTCCAGTATGCTTTATCTACTTTTTATGCATATGCATACTAAATCTTAAAAATTTCGACAGCATAATGACGTAAAAATAAAAATTAAAAAAATGAAACTAAGTGCACTACTACATGCACTTGTCCAAACAAACAGTGATGACATGCACAATATATATACAAAGATATCGAAGGGCACTACATGTCTTTGTAATACTCCTCGTGCTTGCGGCATAGTATAACAATAAGAACACTGCAAGTTCTTATAACTTCCTAGTTGCACGTGCAAAACCAAGTGCTAGCTGTACTTGCAACACTAATTTTATGCAAAGTGCAGAGCTGAACAAGCTTCTAACTAATTGTATACCATGTATGCCATGCAAAATGCTTGTCCTATATGCACCATGATGCATGAAGAGAGCAAGAATGCATTAAAATTGACCAGAAAACTTATCTTAGAGTCCAAAAACTTGATGTACAGGTGTGTGCAGGTGTCGGAGATGATCCACCGACACTCCTCTTGCTTCTCCAAGAGTCTCTCGATGATTATTGTATCAAAGAAGTGCTCGAATGGGAGTCCTTGATGTCGAACAACCAAGTTTGAAGCTCTGTACATGTTTGAAAGTGGATCCAAAAGGTAGCTCGAGAATTGAAAGAACTCTCAATGAGGAATCCATAACAAGAAAAATCACTCAATTTGGAGTTGAAATGACCAAGATATGGCCGAGTAAAGATAAGCAGTCTAATTAGGCTATAGTAGAAGAGGTTTGGCTATGGGAGCTCAAAACAACTTTGAATTGGCCTCTGTATTCTCCTTTTCTTAGTTGAACGTGCACGAGCATGCCTACATATCCCACATATAGAGATGTGAGCACCCAAGGCAGCTAAGGTTGAGGACTTTCCTTCTTCTCCCAACTCAAAGTGAAGAGAGTGCTCTCTCTCTCTCTCTCTCTCTCTCTCTCTCTCTCTCTCTCTCTCTCTCTCTCTCTCTCTCTCTCTCTCTCTCTCTCTCTCAGGCTGAGCGCAACATGTAGGTGCCTCTAGCCACTCGTGTGTGGTTGGGGGTCCACGTACGTGTGTTGGCCACAGAGGGGGGGCTCAACACTCCTTGGAGGGAGCTATGAGCCTCTTATGAGGGGCTCCATTCCTATCCTTTTTGCCTTCTCCCATAGCATCTCTTCATATGACGGGAGCAACCTCCAAGGCTCGAGGAAGATGATGAGTCGGTCACAGATCTCGAGGGAGCTCATTCCCAAACAATCATGCGTAATTCTTCCAAGGAACTTCCAAAATAAGCTTTGAATCTCAAATGTAAGAGCTAGAATCTATGAAAGCTTGAAAATCAAAGATTAGTGAATGATGTGTGTGCCACTCTGATCCAATCCAATATATCCTCTTGCATCCAAAATAGTAATGATCTGGAATGTCTAGTGCCGCCATGTGGCCATCATGCAACACTCATCCCCATTACTATTGAATACCTTAGGATATCCCCCGAGCTTGGGACCTTGGCTATGGTTGGCCCTTGTCCCCACACACACATGGAGTGGTCTCTATAGGCCAATGTCTGACAATCATCCATCACATGGGCTAGTGAGAGTCACTTGATCCCCATCCTCAAGGTCACATATATTTTGCAAGGCTTGTCACTCTTGTCCAAAGCATTGAGGAGAGAGAGAATATATAGGTTATGTCCTTCTCTTCACATCACACTCAATGGAGTATGCAGGGTGGATGCTTGCTAGACTATCATCCATCACATGGGCTAGTGAGAGTTGGTGGGAAACAAAATCTAATGAAGCTATCCCACTATTATCACTTACGGAATGTTGAATTATTGGAGTTTATTTTATTGAGATTCTATGTGCCTTGTGTTTTGATATAGCAGCCAAAGGTTCGTGAGGACATGAATTTATTTAGATGTATATGGACACAAATAAGAGAAATTATATTTTCCATATATTTTGTAAATAAAGACCCACAGAGGGCTCTTTCTAGAAATTCATAAAATAGTGGTTGAGATAAAGATTGTTGTATCATGCGACTTTTGTAAATACAACTAAGGCTATCTATAAAAGTGAGCAACTTTTTACTCACATACCTCCTTTTCGAAGTGCTGCCCTCATTGTAACCTCTATATTTGAGGTAATAAATACATGCACTATTGAGATTCTTCGAACAAAGTGTGTAAGGAGAGCACCCAATATTGTATACTATCGTGTCTACTGTGCATCTTTATTTTTGTGTGTTTCCAGATTTCATACTCTCTATGTGTGTCCATAAGATCCTCCAATAGTGGGAGTGATTTTATATGTATAGAACATGTTACAATGGGGGAACAAAAAACAAAGTTTTTATGTATAATGTATGACTTCATGTACATGTATATATCTATGTGTATCCCATACAATTATAAATGCAACTATATAGAAAACACACACATATATACAAAGCATCTTATTATATTGAAATTTACAACGGTATCGAATATATCATAGTTGAAATAAAATTTCACAATCATTCAACTCAACGTGTATGATCTGTATCATTTCTTTAGAGTTTTCAGGGGCCCAGGGTTAGAAAGAAAGCCCTTTCAAAAATGACATTTGCTTATTGTGTTGAACTGTTTCCTGGAATTGGTGAGGTCCCATTTCCCCAGGGCCAAAAACAACATTCCTCGTTACCATGTTTTGGTGTGCATGAGTCATAATCTATTTCCGAAGTCCAAGGAGGCCGATAAATCGCTATGTCCCTGCCATATTTATGCCCGCGTGTCCAGTATGTGGATACCATAAGTTATTTTGTTGGTAGTACCAATCATGGACTCTATCTTTTTTTATTGTTTCTGTGATGGAACTTCATACTGCTGACTGAAAAACTTTTGCTGATCTGAAACAAAGGACGCAACTGTTCACCTTAAGAATCTGCCATGGAAAAACAAATAGCAGTCAGTATTTATCACACAAACAATATAAAACTTTATTTTTGGCCCCTCCGCATTCTACTTAATGACGAAGAGGAGACAGTATGCAGTTCATTCAGGAAGTGTATTACCTGAACCATATTCTGGAGTAGACTCGCAGAGATGGAGGAAGCACTAAAACTGTTTCCCCCAAGATGCAGTCCGAGAACCTGATTTCTTTCTTTTCGAATCATCAAATATCACTGACTGGTGTCATTTCCTTTCCAATTAGTCAGTGCTCTATCCTAAAAATTGTATCTCAAGCTGCGATGCATATAAGCCAGCAGAACAGACATCATGCATGCTGCTCTACAAAGGGTTCAAACATATATAAGTGCATGCAACTTGCATGCGTGGCCAACACGTTCAATAATCACTCACTCAAAGAGTAAAATTTTGGCACGGACACGATGAGAACAGTCGATACCAATAGACACCACCTTCCAAAAGTGGTCGTCCTAGTTATTCAAGCAACATCTTCTATTGAAGAACCACATATCCTCACATATCAAACAATATCTTCCTTTCACAAGCCACATCATCAAATAATAGAAACAAGGGATATCTTGGTAACTGCATCTTCAAGCATTGACCTAAGTGCATCTTCAGGAGCTGACCCAAAATCAATATGGACCTTAAAAACAGCAGCTTCAAGCATTTACCGAAGGAGGGACAAGTCCAGTCTTTTGTAGCATGGCATTGTTAAAACAATAAGCATACTGTTAACCCCCCAGAGAAACCCACAGGAGCCTTAACTAAAAACATATAGCATATCAATCAGATGCCTTCTCTATCAAGCGAAATAAATCCATGCACTTTACCATACTCAATACAGCATTTTCTACTTTCTTTGCACTCTCGAATCATTTCGATCTCCTCTGCATTCTTCCACATGCTGGCATTCTTGTAAATTCTGCTTATACAGAAACATACATCAGTGAATGCATCATCTAGTTGCACCAAACTCTCAAACGCCACTCTTCCAAGCTTTTTATTTCCCCATTGTAAGCAAGATCCCAACAATGCAAGCCAAGCTGGAAGACGATCCGAACATGCAATCTTCTCCATTATAGACATCGCCCTGTCAAACTGTCCTGCCCTTCCAAACAGATCCACCATATAACTATTATGTTCTAATGTCGGAATCATTCCATAACTTGAGCTTATATTATCATATATAGCTTTACCTTTATCCACATTACCTGCCATAAGACACGCTCTCAAAACTAAAGCGAAAGTTATGTTGTCAGGACAAAGTTGGTTATGTTGAATTAACTCATCGAAGCAAGCGAGTGCTTCTTCTGCCTTGCCATGCTCACAGTAACCTGCAATAAGGACATTCCAAGATACCAAATCATGGAAAAGCAATTTATCGAAAGTTTGTCGTGCCTTCATGAGAGCACCACATTTCATATACATGTCTACAAGCATGTTGCCGAGCACTACATCTCTTGCCAGAAGTCCATTCCTGATAATCTCTCCATGGATTTCTCCACCCAAGTCAGCTGCTCTCATACTGCCACAAGCTTGGAGCATGCAGGCAAGAGTCACAGAATCAGGAGAGAGGCCATCGCATTTCATGTTTTCAAAATATGATACAGCTTCATTCTCATACCCACATTGACAGTAACCTATGATTAAAGCAGTCCATGAAACTACATTCTTGAACAGAAGATTGTCAAATACTTCTTTTGCCTTGGAGATAGCACCGCATTTTGCATATGCATCCACCAAAGCATTGCCAGTTACAGTATCATTTTCTAAGAGTCTTATCCGGGCAATCTCTGTATGTAATTCAATACTCTTCTTAGTCGATCCTATGCTGCCACAAGCTTTGAGGACACAAGAATAGGTCAATCCATCTGGAGAAAGACCATCTGCCTGCATTCTTTCAAAGCATTCAATAGCCTCCTGCCCATGCCCATGCTGACAATACCCTGTGATTAAAGCATTCCATGATACCACACCCCTTTGTGGAAGCTCGTCAAAAACTTGTTGCGCTTTAGCAAGTGCACCACACTTTGCATACATGTCCACCAAAGCACCACCAAGCACTATATTGTCACCCAAGAATCCACATCGAATGCTGTCTGCATGTATCTGGAAACCTTTTTCTGCTGCAGCTATGCCTGCACATGCTTTCAATGTAGATGCAAAAGCCCACTCGTCTGGGAAGAACCCCTTTTCCTGCATTTGCTCTAGAGTCGCAATAGCCGTCTCATCTAAGCCATACTGGGAGAATCCTGTAATTAGTGCAGTCCAAGACACCAAGGTATGGAAGGGAAGCTCATCAAACACCTGCTGTGCCTTTGCAAGCGCCCCACATTTGGCATACATAAATATTAGGGTGTTTCCAATGAAAATGTTTCGATGCAGAAGGTTAGATTTAAGAATTTTTACATGTAACTTTCTTCCTCTGGGGACCTGCTTCTGTCTGGCGCAGTCCTTGAGCAGGGAAACGAGAGCGACATCATCATACTTACGAGGAGAACCGCTGTAGTCATCATGCTCATCAATGGTTTCAGCAGACGTTATCGACATCTACCCATAATGGTTTTATCTCGCTCCCTCACTCAAAATGCGAAAATATACGATTCATGCGATTCAGCCCGCCTTGAAAAGGTTCTATCGACCATGATCGTGGTGATGATCCTGTTTGAAACACACGGATCAGTGATCGTCGGCATGTATCAGTGATGGATTCATCTCTAAGTACGTAAATGTATAATTCATGTGATTTCAACAGTTTAATAAAGGTTTTGTAACTTTTTCCCAATCAGCGTGAAAGAAAAGACCCTCGACATTTAGATTTCCTGACCCATGCAGTTTCTAGGGTTCAAGAACCTTTCCCAATCTTCTCTGGTCATGAATCAGCAGTCTCGCAACAGAAAACAAAGAAGAATGCAGAGCATTCCTATTAAACTAGCCTGGTTCCAACAAACATCATAACGAAATTACGTTCAATTCATAGCTGATCGTGAAAGACAGAAATCATACGGGAGAATGGACCATGCTAGTTCTCTTTGCTCCCACCTCACGGGAATCAGATGTTGGCAAAGGGGATGGAAGTTCAAATTAGAGCCTCATTCATGCCACCACCAAATGAAGTACACTGGTCAACTATGTCTCCATTCTTAGCATAAAACAGAGGTGGTCTTGTTTGAAGAGAGATTGGGTGACTATATTAATACCCATTTAATAAAGGTTTCTTTTATTGTTGGATAAATGAATAACTAGTAAACCCTCTATTATTATTATTATTATTATTATTATTATTATTATTATTATTATTATTATTATTATTATTATTATTATAGAGCCCTACTTGGAAGCATCGTAGGTCTACTATATAAGAGATTCAAAGGTGGAAAGAGTAACCCTCTTTTCGAATACTTGCAAGCCTTTTGCAATAAAAGGAAGCAACACGGAACCATAATGTTTTTTGCCCACCAAGATAAGAGATTGATTAGCATCCTTTGTAGCATTCCCCAGTGCTAGTTATATCCATGCTACATTAAAAAAGTAGTCCTAAAGGATGAATTTAACAACTTATGGGAGTACATCCATATTCCCATTAACATCTAAGAGTCTTCCAATCATTCCAAAGCACTCTCAAAGTAGGAAAAAGAATCATTATTTTTCATTTCATTTTGATTATTGAATTTAATGTTAATTTATTAAGAAAAATGATTTTTGGGCACATCTGAAGCTACTTTCCCAAGAGCATAAGTTGGTGGTGGATTTGTTGGTCAGCAAGGCTCTTCTCCTATGTTCATGTTAAAATCTTTATCTTCTCTCTATAATTTTACTATCTCATATTCTAGAAGCCATAACTTCCTCATATAATCTCCAATTTTAGTTATTTTTGTTGAAAAAACTTCATCTTGATGTCTACTTTTAGTTTCTAAAGTTGAAAGACTTTTTTTTGTAGAAAGATTTATGGTTAATTAATCATTTTTAGGTCTCAAAATTTTTTTCTTCTCTTCAAAAGTTTATTGTCTCAAATTTCAAAAGCCATAACTTCCTCATATAATCTCCAATTTAAGAGATTTCGTTCGAATTTTTTTTCTTCGTGTTTATTTTCATTTGGATTTATGTACTAAAAGTTATGGCTAATTAATCATTCACATCTTTGAAACCTTTTATCTTATCTACACAAGTTTATTATCTCGTAATCTAGAAGCCATAACTTCCTCATAAAATCCCCATATTGGAAATTTTCTTTAAAAACATTAAGCAGAAAACTCAAGAAGGAAAAGGTCAAGAAGTAAATGAATTTCAGGAAATGGATGGTTTATTGTTCTATAAGAACATGTTGTATGTCCCTCCAGAAAAGCCTAGGATCCAAGTACTTCAACAACATCATGACAACCTTGCAGCAGGACATTTTGGAGTGAATAAAACAATAGAACTTATATAAAGGGATTTTTGGTGGCCTCAAATATGGAAGGAAGTCAAAGAATACATCCGAACATGTGACACGTGCAATAGATCTAAGGTACCATGAAATAAACCTCATGCCTCTTGCAACGCTTACCTATCCAAAAAGGCCATGGGCTTCATTATCTATGGATTTCATCACAGATCTACCAAAGTAAGATAAGTATGATGTCATTCTTGTTATAGTGGATAGATTTACAAAGATGGCACACTTCATTCCAACTACTAAGGCCATCGCAAGTGCATCCACTGCTGAACTTTTTCTCAGATACATCTTTAGGCTTCATGGATTGCCTGATGATATTGTCAGTGATCGAGGTTTGCAGTTCATATCTAGCTTTTGGAATAGTCTTTGCACGCTCCTTGACATTCAGGTTAAATTATCTACAGCCAATCATCCACAGATTGATGGCCAAACAAAACAAGTGAATCAAGTCCTAGAAAAATATCTCCGTTACACCATCAACTATCATCAAAATGATTGGTTTGAACTTTTACCCTTTGTAGAGTTTGCTTATAACAATAGTGTTCATACATCTACCAAGAAGACTCCCTTCTTTGTGAATTATTGACTACATCCAAGGATGGATATACAACTCTCAAATCATGTCAAGAACCCAGCCTTGTGCAAAGCTAGACCATCAAAGATTTGGTCCATTCACCCTTAACGATGGTGCTTTGGATGCCTTGGATACAGGTATGGCTGACATATTTAGGTTAGCCAAGATAGCACATGTTTCATCAGCATTTGGGACTCTGATGTACGAGTTGTTATGCTTGAGACTAGACATTACAGTTGCTATTTGATCATTTGCACTTGGAGTTGTCAATCGTTTGATGATTGACACAGGCATAGAGTAAGTGGGAGCTTTGCAAGAACTTCATCAATTCTTGCATCAATTATACATGAGCTCGACTCTTGTCGATATGAGTCTAGAGCAGTTTGAGGTGCATGGATACACCTTGTTCGAGGCAGATGGTGTAGATTGATCCGTATGGGTTGAGATCCCGACTCTTCCTATACATTAGTGTATATTCCTACATCATTATTTGTATGTGTTACCAGTTATGGTCACATTGACCCTAAAGTGGGAGAGTCATGTGACCTTACCCACAACAACACAACAAACGTTTTTTTAACTTCTTTCCAACCTACACACAACAAATTAAATCACTTGAATCTGACTTGTAAAACTCAAGTTATGGCCCAAAAACTAACCTGCTATCCAAGAGATTGTAGATTCCTCTTCTGCGAAGTTGTAACCCTATATCTTAGTTATGCATAGAAATTTAAAACACATGAGTCTAAGCTTGTTAGCTCGAGTTATGGCCAAAATACCGAATAGATGTTGAGAGGTGCCAACTTGCACATTCATCTCTTGTGACCTAAGCTTCCATTGAAGCTTCTTGCACACCAGCCTTCAGCAAGCTCTGATATCAATGAAGGGCTTTGGTGTGTAGAACAAGAGGAGCAAGGAGTAGATGGAGGGAGAGAGAAGAGACGAGAGATGCGCACACATGCATGGAAGCCTCGAAACCCACATAATGATTTTCGTTGAGGCAATGCTCTATAAATGATGTATATATGAATATGGGGTAAGGTCACATGACACGTAGATCCCCAATATTTTTCTCCTTTTGTTCCAAGCATAGATACAGGTTTGAATTCTCCAGTACAAGCACCTCGAAGTCTTCTACACGTCTAGTAGAGCTCAATTGGGCATTTTGCTTCAACTTTTTGAAACACATCCAATTTTCTCACATCAAGGTACTTAGTCATTGGCCATGCCTGAAGGCAATGATGTATTCCATATGTTGGTTCTTGAGGATAATTTGGATGCTATTAATTACCCATTGTGGACATACATGATGTGTCATGTATTGGTAGCAAAAGGCATGTGTAATATCGTGATGGGTGTTGAAAACTTCATACTACACCTACAAATACAGTAATTGAAGGTGATGCAAATGGTGTTGAAGATTATGATCTTCGATTTCTTGGTCGCATTGTGGTTTGTGTTGCACCTACTGCAAAGCAACATTGTTGGGATGGAAAAGATGCGCAGGTGCATGCATTGGCATGCATGCATAAATTTGTCTATCAAGCATGTCATTATCCCTTACATTCACTCTTGCAAAACAACAAGACATGCTTGGGATAGTCTTAAAACATTATACCAGGCAAGAAATGAGTCTTGTGTTGCTTGTCTCTGAAAACAATTGGAGAGTGTGCATATGAATGAACGAGATTTGTTGTGTCCACAAAAGAAGAATAATCTAACTAGCAAGATCTGAACAAGATTAAAGGACAATCTAACAAATGCACTAGCTTAGCCCACAAAGCGGTGAGAGATGCACCTTTCCACCCAACCAAACCCTCCAATATATAGCTCCAAGGACAAGGGGGTAAATAAATCACAAGGGGACATGTATACCTTCCATCATGTGGGTCCTTAAGGTAATCATATGGTTTCCAAGCTTAGGAAATCGCATGTCTTTTGAAAGAAGACCCTCCAAGCTCTCACGTATAATTCAAGTGTCTACGAGAAGCTTCCAATTAAGCCTAAGGTACTCAACCTTAGAGAAATCAACCATAAGGTCCAAGGACCCTTCAATATAGGGATAAATAAACAACAAATCCCAAGGGTTCACACCTAGAAACCCAAGGGTTCTACCTCTTAGACCCATGTAGTTATACAATATTCCCTCCTTAAAATTATTTTGTTCCTCAAAAAATGGGTGAATATATATACCTTGGGGTACTCCCTTGTGCCCCATGATCACTCTTATTGATCATGGTATGAATCTCTCTAATGTGCCTCTTTTTTCAGAAGGGAATCTTGTCTTGATTGAATTTGAAAAGAGGACAATCCATATGTGGTCTAATCCCTTTCCGAAATATAGAGATGAGTGATGCATCCAGAATAATCTCATCTATGTTTGCCAATTGCTCTTTCAAGCCTTGATGTGTGTCACATACACATCCACAAACTCATTTTCAACCATACATACATCCTCAAGTTGCTTTCTCAAGTATGCAACATGTGCTTCATTATGCATAGCATACAAGTCACATGTTTGTCTTGACGTAGAACACGACCGAATGTGTGGAACTATATGATGCTTCACAAAAAGCACAATCAATGCATGAGCTTGCACATCTTTTTTCCATCCCATCTAATTTGATCCTATGTAGGTGGAGAAAGAGTAACCACTATACTTGCAAAAGAAGCTCCATCTATGACAGTAGACTGTGAAGTAGAAGAACCTACAAGTCTTCAATCTATATCTTCCACTATGTTCCATAATTTTTTTGCAACAAGAACATGTTTCATCATGTAGGACACATTGGATAGTTGGTCCCATCAAGCTTACCTTCAGCTTGAAGCATGCCAAACAAGTCATTCTTGCTCGCCATTTCACTAAAGAACAAGAATGCGACAAGATCTTTACTAAGCTAAAATGAATGCTAAAATTTCAGCTCACAATCCATCACTTTGATGGCAATTTTGGCTGCACAAAAGATAGTAGTTCCCATTGGGACATAGTTACAAAGATATAAATCTTTTTAGAAGAACATTTAAAGTAGATTTCAACCAATTTAAGTTTTCAAAAGCTAGGTTGATCCCTATGGACTTAGTCTATTAAAGTGGAATCTCAAAACTCAATAAAGTTTTGAAAGAGACTTAAGCCCAATTTAAGTATCCTCTTCAAATTCTCTCCAAAATAAATAGGGTATTATATCCTCTTAGAAAACTAGATAGATAATCAACCTATACCCTTTTTAATGGTTGGGTAGGGATTATTAACAGATTCCCCTCTATTTAGATTGATCTTTTTAGAGGAGGTAAATTGTAAAAAAGAAATCTACCCATTTCACTAGCCTAAAGGTACAAAGTACATCTAGGAATATCAAGGGGAACTGATTTGGGCAAGGATTATGAATAAGATTAATCTTTAATTTGGATGAAGATAAGATGTGACTAGACAGTTGAATCTAATAAACAATGCTTAAGCTGGAAAATAATTTCCACTTATTTTGCTAGGTTCATGATTAAGTGGTGCATAAAGATGGAGCAAGGTAGTAATTTAGCCGGATACACTTAAGATCCACATAATTCACATATGGAGGCCCTGTTTGCACATAGCTAAAATGATGAAATAGACAAGGATGTTTTGTTCCACCCTTGTCATTCTTTCCATATTTTGCACTTGATTCAGCTTTTCATGTGTGATAACTAGATGTGCAAATGATGTGCTTGTGATCATTGTTTTGTATGTTGATGACATGCTTCTCACTCATCCTAATGAGAAGCATATTACTAATTTTGAGGCTGATTCACATACCTCTTTTGAGATGTCCGATTTGGGGCATTTCAATCATTACTTGGGCATTTAGTTTATGCAAGTTTATGGCGGAATAACTTTGTGTAAAACAAAATATATTGACACATTATTGCTGTATTTTGGCCTTGAATACTGCAAACCTATATGCTACTCCTATGGAAATAGGTTTATCATTGAGTCTTCATGATGATGGTGATGCATTTGATGTTGTTCTCTATGAGAAGGCTTTTGGATGCTTGATTTACTTATGCATTACCCATCCTAATATTGAGTTTGCTATCTCTCATATGAGTAGGTTCATGCATTGCCCAAATGTCAAGCATTGGTAGGCAATTAAGCACATCTTTCACTACTTGAGTGGTACCTAGCTACTTGGATTGTTTCATCCCAAGGGGGGATCACTATCGCCATATTTACATGCTTTTTCTGACTTTGATTGGGCTAGTTGTTATGACACTCATGTGTCCATTAGTGGTTTTTGCTTCATGCTTGGTAGCTCATGCATATCTTGGTTGAGCAAGAAGCAGCCTACTGTGGCCACTTCTAGTTGTGAGTCTGAGTATAGGGTAACTTTCACAGTGACTATTGAGTGTGTGTGGCTCAGATGTCTTTTGGTTGATTGAGGTGTTGGTCAGTCTTCTACCACCACCATCTTCATTGACAGTCAAAGCACATTGACAGTTGCAAGGAACCCTGTGTTCCATGCTTGTACTAAGCACATTGAGCTGCACTATCATTATGTTAGGGTGAGGTTCTCTCCTGGAGAGATCAATTTGGCATATGTGTCCACACAAGAGAACATTGCAAGCCTTTTCACAAAGACTCTACCTAGGGAGAAGTTTGAAGCTTTCCACAAAGTTTTGGGCTTACTTCCTTTTGTGGATTGATTCCACATAGCTTGGCACTTCCTTAAACATGAGTGTTAGCTCCTTGTTCACCACATCACTCCTAGGGGGGATTTGTTGATATATTTCCGTAGTGATGTGTGTGAACACACTTAGGACTGTCGAGACACTTTTTTCCCTCTTTAGGAGGTTTTTTCCCCTTGTATATACACCTATAACCCTAATAGGTCACTTATCTTCGTACATTCTAGTGGTAATACATTTAGTATTGTGTGTTGTGCTCTAAGCTTCTTCTTCTTCCTTGTGTTGTTTGTGTGCTTCCATAGACCCCAAACTCCAACAAGCATATGCATCAGTGCTTGGACAACAATGCATAAAATTAGATGATAAAGCAATGAAATCTATTTTTGTTGGATACTGTTTTGAAAGCAAAGGTTATCATTTGTATCATCCATATCCTAAATTCATTCTGGTTAGGTATGATGTTGTTTTTATGAAAGATGCAATTCAGCCATTACTTTCATGTAGCAAGGAGATATCAATTAACTAACATGGTCGGTTTGATACTTTGTTGCCTCTTTTTACAAGTGTATAACCAAGTTCTGGTTTAAGTGAGGAAATTTCTCATCCTTTACAGGTTTCAAATGATGATGAAGATCATTCCATTTTTTATGTAGGTTTGCATGATGCAATTATTAATGAGAGGTCTGAAATAGAAGAGGCAAAAGCTATGCCAAAACGGCTGGCATGGACTTTGAGGGATATAAAATTAGATGCACCATTGTCATATAGTACTCCTTTAGGTTCTCATAAGGCTTGCTTTGCATCACATTGTTAAGCAATGTTTGTCTCTAGTCTTTGTGATAGGAATGAGCTTGTTTCTTTAGATGAAACACAAAATCCAAAAAATTGAATGGTTACTATACAATGAGAATATGATTCTATTAGAATATGGTACTTAATCTTTATGTGAGTTTAATCCAAGCAAAAAACCATTGGCATTAAAGGGATATACAAGCTCAAATGTGCCAAATAACCACAATTCATAGCATTTGTGTACTTATACCTCATCATGATTGGAGTGTACATCAGTTGGACATTAAAACTACATTTTTGAATGGTGATTTACATAAAGGGGTGTATGTATTTCAGCCCTTTTCTTTTGTGTAGAAAGGGCATGTAAACAAAGTGTGCAGGTTGAAAAAGGAATTGTATGGATTGAGGCAAGCACCACATGCTTTGTATGGAATGATACATGCCTACTTGATAGCACATGGTTTTGAGAACAACCCAACTGAGATCACCTTATATGTTAAAGGTGAAAATGATGTACTTCTGACCATCGTTATATATGTTGCTAATTTGTCCTAATGAGAAGCATATTGCTGAATTTAAGGCTAATTTTCATGCCTCTTTTGAGATGTGAAGTTTGGGGCATTTGCATCATTATTTGGGCATTCACTTTTATGCAAGTTGATTGTAAAATTGATTTGTGTCAAAAAAAATAAATTGACACATTATTGCATTGTTTTGGCCTTGAACATTGCAACCCTATTGCTAATCCCATGGAAATAGGTTTATCATTGAGTCTTAATGATGTTGAAGATGCATTTAATGTTTTTCTCTATTTGGACACTATTGGATGTTTGATTTACTTATGCATAACTTGCCGTGATATTGAGTTTTTTGTCTCTCATGTGAGCAAGTTTATGCATTGCCTAGGTGTCAACCATTGTGAAGTGGTTAAGTGCATCTTTTGCTACTCTAGTGGTACTCAAACCCTGAATTATTTTATCCCAAGGGGGGATCATTAGTACTATATTTACATGCTTTTTTAGATTGGGACTGGGATGGTAGTTATGACACTCATGTGACCACTAGTGGTTTTTGCTTAATGTTCGGTAGCTCATGCATATCTTGGTTGAGAAAGAAGCAGCTTGTTGTGGCCACTTCTAGTTGTGACGTTGAGCATAGGGAATCTTTCATAACAATTATTGAGTGTGTGTGGCTCAGACACCTTTTGGCTTATTTGGGTGTTGGTCAATTTTCTACCACCACCATATTTATTGCCAATCAAAGAACATTCACAATTGCAAGGAACCGTGTGTTCCATGCTCGCACAAAATACATTGAGATGCACTATCATTATGTCATGGAAAGAGTTTTTGCGAGAGAGATCAATTTGGCTTATATGCCCATACAATATAATTTTGTAGACCTTTTCATAAAAGCTTTTCCTGTGAAAAGTTTGAAGCTTTTTGCAAAGCTTTGGGCTTACTTCCTTTTGTGGATTGATTTCATTCCACATAGCTTGTAGTTCCTTATACATGAGTGCTAACTTCTTGTTCACAACATCACTCCCAGGGGGACTTGTTGATATATTTCAATAGTCATGTGTCTGAATGCATTTAAGATTGTTGGGGCACTTTTTACCTCTTTAGAAGGTTTTTTTCCCTAGCTTGTATATACACCTATAACCCTAATGGGTCACTTATCTTTGTACATTCACTTTATACTACATTCAATATTGTAATGTTCTCCAAGCTTCTTCTTCTTCTTCTTTCTTATGTTGTTTGTGTGGTTCCATAGACCTCAAACTCCAACATTTAGGTCTGCAAATCTTTATCTTCGTTGCATAAATTTATTGTCTCATATTCTAGAAGCCATGCCTACCCCATGTAATATGCATGAGATATGCAAAACAATTTCCATGCATGCACGATACTTGAAATTAATGAATGTATGTCGTGTGTTTGAAGAAGTTTCTTTCATTTATACTATGCATGAATTAGAAAAGGTTCATGTTGATGGTATGACTATTTTCAAAGTAAATGCCCTTTCCATGAATGAGGTGATTACAAAATGCAAGGATGACTTCAATGACTTTGAAGCCTATGCAACGACAAAGTATAAGGTAATGAAAAAAAAATTGAGGCCTATAGCAATACAAATATCCAAAGAGTGTCATGACCTCATTGATAATGCAAAATTATATCCCCCTTTTTGAGATCCTAAAAGCATTAATCACACATTCATGAAAGAATCATTTCATCGACTTTGGAAAAGATGAATATCTTAATGGGGAAAGAACTCTTCATTTAAATGTTACCAAAACATGGTAATTCATTTTCTTTTGAATCTCTTAAAAAGGATGTGTAGATCCTTCTATTGTATCACTCTTGGTAGACATGATAGATCCATAATAGAGCTGAAGCTTTGCATCAAGGGGGGGCAAAAAAAATTTAACTAAGATCAAGAACTATAATATGTCCAAGCTATGAACATTTTTCTAGGATAAATCAACTTTTTTTTGCAATCATTATATACTTGGGAGATTCGAATCAACATGTAAGTAGATTTTTTTACACAAACACCAATTTTGTGTAAGCCAAGAAGTCCTTGAGCTTATGGGGTTTTAATATATCAATTTAAGAGTTTTGGTTAGTAGAATAGCACACTTCAATCTCTGCTCATTTCACTTGAGGTCATTTCATTAACAATGCTATTCTTTTATGTCATATCTGTAGCTCAGACAATGTTTTTGATGCACAATTGAACAAAGCAATGTTCTTTGTTTTTTAAAGTTCAAAGGTGAAAAACCCACCTTTCTTCTCTCCTTTAACATTATTCTTCAAGCTTTGAAATAGGCCCTCCACATAAGCTTCATACTTTATGAATTTTCCCTACAATTACATATTTTTCATCCACTAATCAATTTTTTTGGTAATACTTGGTGCATAAAGAACTCTGCTCAAAATGTTTTATGTAGTCATCAAATGTTTTCACATTATCTATCTTCCCCATAGCATTTTAGTGTCATTAACTGATTGGAATTCATGATTGGATCTTGTATTTTCCAAGTTCAAAGGAAGAGCTACATCCCCTACCACTTGATTTGAACAACCAAAATCAATGTAAATATGTTGTAATCTCCTTTACCTTCATTATGTTGAGATTCATAAGTAGCAAGGAATCCTCTTGAGTTTGATATTTTGCATGCTTTTTCTAGTACCTCTTTTCTCTATATCCATTTTGGTATCCACCTTGATAATTATTATAGTTGTTGTATCCACAACTTGTAGTAGATCCACCTCTAGGTGCTCCATGTCTACCTCTTAGAGTGCCTTTTTGTCTTTGAGTTCTAGGATTTTTGGAACAATGCCTCTATTTTGTGGTTGGTAAGTCTAGAAATGGCACATTGAAGAATTTTGACCTCTCCCTCTAATTTTATTATCTCCTTTGCCCCTTCATCTTCCATGTATTCCTCTCCATATATAATTGGCTTGAGAAGTACCTTATTTATCTTCATTATTCTTAGCTTTACCTTTATTACTGAAGGTGTTGAAATTAATTACTTGAATATCCAAATATATCTTTGAAGGAGATGTGAAATGAGTCCATTTTTTGTCAATTTTTACTCCATATATCATTTGAATTACGATCTAATATCACTTCTCCAGTACTTACTAATCAATCAATAAAGTCTTTAACCTTTTTCACAAAGTCTATTGTTGTTTGTTTTCTCATGCTTGAGAACTCTAGCCAAAGTTAATTCTTTTGGGCTCTAGAACTTGAAGAGGATATAGCTTCCAATGCAACGCATCTGGCATATGATGTCTCACATCCTCTCACATGAGATAAAAGGAAATCGGAGATTGAGTTTAGAATGTAAGTGTTAGAGGAAGCTCAAGAAGCAGCACAAAATGTTAAATTCAAAGTGGTCAAAGCTCAACCAAAGGAAAAAGACTATGGTAAACTCAAAGCCCCCCTGGGAATAGGATTTGCCCCATTTTTTACCAAAAATACTTGTAAAAATGCCTATTTTTGCATAGAATACTAACTCTCTTGATAATCAAGCCAACACTCTAAAAATTTAGTAGTAGTCAAGATTCATGGGCACAAGTAGTGTCTCAAACACTAGTTTTTGTTATTTTTTGACTTCATTTTGACATTTGAATAGCCTATGAAAAGTAATTTCTAATTTAGTCCAGACACCATCATGTGGAAAAAGCTCTTCTAAAATCTATAGAAGTGAAAAAGCTCTCATTTGTTATGGCTAGCTTGTATGATTATCTTGCTAGAGATTAGTCCTCTTATGAGCTTTTTAATCATTTCTTGAGCAATAGAGAGCTTCTTGGAGCACTTGCCTCTTGTGTACCCATGAGTGTGTGTGTGCATGTGTATGTTGACACCTACATAAATGCTTGCTCCCTCTGTTGTTGTGGATGTGTGTACTTTCATCTTGGAGCACGTGGTCTTCATACACTTGATTGGTTGCTCCATGGATTTTGACATTTCTATTGTGTGTGAATAGTCTTGCTTGATGCCCATATGTTGGTTATGCATGCAGGTTTATGACATGACACCTTTGGCACTTTTGATAGGGATGATCTTGTCAAACGCTAGACATGATGGTAAGTTTTCACATGAGGTACATATGCTTGATTCTTTTTGCTCATTTTTTTAGTGCATTATCATCATCTTTTCGTATTTAGATAGTTAGCTAGATAGTTAGAGGGGTAAAAAAGTTAGGGCTTTTGCCATTTTTAGGGTTATAGTTTTGAACTTTTCCATTAAAACTCAAAAATTTCTTCCTCTTCTTCATCATTTTCTATTTTTTCTTCACTCTTTTCTCTTCATTCTCTTCATCTCCACCCTTTGTGAGGGAGTGTGGTGGTTGTGGTTGAGAAGCCACAAGGCTAAGTAGTAGAAGCAAAAGCTCCATTTTTTGATGTCTCTATGAAATACAAACAAGGAAATGAGTGAGAGGAAGTAAGGGAATATTAATACAAAGAGTTAAAATCAAATGTGAAGATTTTCAAAGTCTCTTAGAGTCGAGAAAGGGACATGCACAGAGATGTCATTGTTTGCAAACAAGGGTTTTCCTTGGTTTGTTGATGAGGATTGGGTGCAAATATATGAACTACAAATATAACCCTAACAAGGGGGCATCAAAGAAATAAGCATATCATAAGATTACAAACATCCACTTCCCTGAGGAAGGGATTTAGCAAAGACATCAAAAATTATGAAAGGGTGATCTTATGAAAGGTGAAACACAAGTCGTCTACACATGACAAGAAAAGAAACCCTAGAAACTTAGCTTCAAAAGATTGAGATTTCTTTTTTGGAATTTTTAATTGAGAGGTAAGATGGATGCAAGGGTTGAAGGATGTATGTTTATCGGATATGCTATGGAGTGAAATGGGTACTTCAGAGGCCGAGTATAGAGGTTAAGCATTGGCTACTACTGAGGTTATGTGGTTTAAAAATTTGTTTCATGACTTGAATGTGCAGGTTGATGTACCACTGATATATCGGGATAACTTGAGCAACATTCATATGACCTCAAATCCTATTTTTCATGCTAGAACAAAGCATATAGAGGTACACTATCATTAGGTTCGAGAGAAAGCCATAAACAATGAAGTGCAAGTTTCTTTTTTGGGAACAAAGGATCAAGTTGCAGATATCTTCACCAAATCCTTGGATGTACCAAATCTTCAAAGATTCAACTATATTCTTGGCATGAAGGAAATACCCTTTGAAACTTGAGGGGGAGAATGTTGCGAACATTTGTTTTATGTATGGTACAAGTTTCAAATTATGTAAATACTTTTGGGAAGTCTTCAAATACTTCAGGAAGGCTCATATTATTCATAAAAGATAGACAAAATACCACATGAGTTCTAGAACATGGTGAGTCAAATCAGTGAGTCACAAGGGAGCTATAGTGGTGTCCTAGTGGAAGGTCGATGTGGCTAGTTCTCAAAGTCCATCAATACTTTGCTTATTTGAGCACTTGAGTCATGTAATACCTCCACCCAAGTGTGTACCACGAATTTAGATGTATTAGTAAGGTTTTAGATTAGTACCCTATGCTATAAAAAGAGGGGAGAAGTCGTGATCTTGTGGGAAGTCCAAGAGAGTCATATGTGTATCTCTATGCTGCTATAGTTTTGTATGCAGAGATTGCAGAGCTTGTAGCTCCCTCATTATATATCCAAATAAATTTTTTTTTAATCTCATTTGAAAGATCTTAGTGTCTAATTTCATATTGTCAATTTTCATAATCATTAGATTTGTGAACTGAGAGCAGTACCCTCTACAAGTAGTATGTGTTCTTGGGTTCACCTCTGCTAAAGGTCTCCATTAAACCTCAAACTTGCAGAGGTCATATCCCCTTGCGTATTTATCCAAATTGATTGTTCTTTGGCTCACTGGAAATTTCTTGGTCCCTAGTATATGTGGTTAAAAAATTATGAAAAATTCTAAGTGACTAGAGAACAGTAAGCTCTGAAAGCATGACTGGTTTTCTACAATGAAGTTTGTGAGAAGGAAAACTTGTTCCTAGGGGGTTCCACCTACTTCTAGCTATACTTTGGAGGTCAATAAAATCCAAAACTTGTGAGACCACGTACACATGTTTTTGGTGTTATTGTTGGGGATGATGGCCTAAGCCAAGGTGCCTATATGATGGTTAGAGTGCTGTTATGAAGGTAGTGATCGTAAGCAAGTAAATTTAATAGCTTGGCAAGTCATAAACTCTTTGCACTTGTTGCTTCATACACATAGTGTGTGTGTGAAAAGTTTTTTAGAATTAGTTTAGGAGTGGAGGAGTTGTTGGAGTTAGACGTTTGCAGAAGCATGTGAACAACACAAGGAAGGAGAAGAAGAAGCTTGTAGCACAACACACAATACTGAATGTATTACCACTAGAATGTACAAAGATAAGTAACCTGTTAGGGTTATAGGCATATATACAAGCCAGGGGAAAAAACCTCCTAAAGAGGGAAAAAAGTGCCCCGGTGGTCCTAGTGTGTTCACACACATCATTACCTAAATATATAAACAAATCCCCCCGGAAGTGATGCGATGAACAAGCAGCTAGCACTAATGTATAAGGAAGTTCCAAGCCATGTGGAATCAATCCACAAAAGGAAGTAAGCCCAAAGATTTACAAAAAGCTTCAAACTTCTCCCAAGGCAGAGCCTTTATGAAAAGGTTTACAATGTTCTCCTATGTGGGCACATATGCCAAGCTAATATCTCCAGTAGAGAACCTCTTCTTGACATAATGACAATGCACCTCAATGTGCTTAGTGCGAGCATGGAACATAGGGTTCCTCGCAATTGCCAATGCGCTTTGACTGTTAGTGAAGATGGTGGTGGTAGAAGACTGACCAACACCCAAATCAACCATAAGGCATCTGAGCCACACACACTCAACAATCACTGTGAAAGCTGTCCTATACTCAGCCTCACAGTTGGAAGTGGCCACAGTAGGTTGCTTCTTGCTCAACCAAGATATACATGAGCTACCAAGAAGAAAAAGCCACTAGTGGACACACGAGTTTCATAGCAACCAAGCTAGTCAAAATCAGAAAAAGCATGTAAATCTGGCGGTAGTGATCCCCCCTTGGGATAAAACAATCCACTCAAGTAGCAAAAGATGCACTTAATCGCCTGCCAATGCTTGACTCTTGGGCAATGCATAAACCTGCTCATCTGTGAGACAGCAAACTGAATACATGGCTTAGTAATGCATAAGTAAATCAAGCATCCAATAGCTTGCTGATAGAGAATAGCATCAAATGCATCTCCAACATCATGAAGACTCAATCATAGACCTATCTCCATAGGAGTGGCAATAGGTTTATAGTCAAGCCCAAAATGCTGCAATAATGTTTCAATATATTTCGTTTGACACAAGGCCATTCCAAAATCAATGTGCACAAATTGAATGCCCGAATAATGATGCGAATGCCCCAAATCTGACATCTCAAATGAGGCATGCAAATCAGCCTTAAAAACAACAATATGCTTCTCATGAGGACCAATGAGCAACATGTCATCAACATACACAACATTTCATCATTAGCATGCTTAACATATAAGGTGCTTTCAGTTGGACTGTTCTCAAAACCATGTGCAATGAGATAGGCATGTATCTTTTCATACCAAGCACGTGGTGCTTGCTTTAAATCATATAATGCCTTCTTCAACCTACACATCTAGTTTTCATGCCCTTTCTGCACAAAGACACGGGGCTAAAAAACATAGACTTCTTCATGCAAGTCACCATTTAGAAATGCAATTTTAATGTTCCAACTGATGTACATTCCAACGATGATGAGTTACAAGTGCACAAATGCTCTCAATAGTAGTCATATGGTGTGTAGGTGCAAAGGTCTCACCAAAATCAATGCCTCTTTCCTACGCATAACCCTTTGCAACAAGCCTAGCCTTATACTTGTCAACTGTTTCATCAGGCTTACACTTTAGCTTGTATACCCACTTAGTGCCAATGGCCTTCTTGCCAGGAGGCAAGTCACATAAAGACCAAGTACCATTTTTCATGATAGCATCATATTCAAATTACATTACAGCCATCCAATGTTCAGAATTTTGTACTTCATCAAATGAAATAGGTTTAGTTTCATCACAAAGACTAGAGGCAACCATAGCATAGCAATCTGATGAAAAAGAGGCACTAGGAGAGCTTGACTGAGTATGATATGATTGAGGTGCATCTAATTTGCTATCATGCAAAGTTTGCACTAGCCATTTTGGCAAAGTTTTTGCCTCCTCAATATCAGCTCTCTCATCAACAAGTGCATCATGTAGATCTGCATCAGAAGTGGAATGATTTGCATAATCAAATGAAACTTGTAAAGGCTAACAAGTTACCTCATTAGGACCGGCACTAGACTATCCACCTGTAAAAAGAGTTAGTAAACTATCATACATGTCTTTGGAACTAACAGATGTCTCCTTGGTACATAGTGGTAGTAGATCGGTTGATGTAGACCCTGATGATGGAGGTTTTTGATGGTTCTTAGAGGATTTAACGGGTGGTGGTGACATTGGTTCCTTATGCCTTCTTGAACTAGAGGTATTTTGAAGAGAAATTTGTGTTGCAAAATTAGTTTTGTCTAATGAGTTTGATTTTGTTGACATGTGGGGTTAGCTAGTGTTCTCTTGTTCATGATTGCACCCTGAGTGCATGTCATCTTGGATTAGGATATGACTTGGCTTTCTTGAGTGCCCCTAGCATCATCATGTGTTTATATGGGTGCTCTTTTCACTTTATATATTCATCTCATGACCTTTTGTGGTTGGATAGTTTGTGTAGTTTGAGCAGTACTTGCTTTCATGTACCTCTTTGGTGCTTATTTTTCCTCATTGTCTTTTGATTCTTCCCATGTTCTTTTCGGATTTATAGGGGTTCCCTTTCTTAAGAAATAATTTTGTAACATAATATCTATCACAATCGTCAAGAACAATGATTCCTCTTTTTTCAACTTCTAGTAAACTAATCTTGTCAGCACTTCATCTCCATTGAGAACTTTAGAAGGTACATGGAAGAGTCATAAACTCTTTTTTCTAGAATCTATCATAGAGTCAAAATAAGATTGGCTATGTGGCTTTCTCTATGTATTGATCTATTTGAGGCAAAAACATTGATGCACTAGCCTAACTAAGATCTCAAAGTTGAAGTGAAACACATTTCTAAATATTTTATGTCTCTTTACACTCTTCATACCCCTATGCCTTTAGATTGTCAAGTTAAAATTTTCCACTTCTAGCAATTGTAGAGTGTTTTCAATGTCCTCCACATTAACTTTGATATAAATTTCTTAGAATAAAGTTCATCATGTGACAATTGAATCTTGGTACTTTTCATCAAGGTGCTACTATAATCGAATTCAACACTTAGGTGCATCTTTCCAAATCTATCATAAGCACTAGTAATTGTGTGAATGGTAGATTTCCTATACTCTCACACTTCTATAAACCTTATTTTCTTTCAATAACTGGATGGGAAAGTCAAATGTCATAATTAGGAACTTCGTTGGGCTTAATACCTCTCCCATTATCATCAAGAATAGGTGTAGGCCAAACAATGACAATGCCTTTGCATTATCTATGTTTGCAAACATATCTCCCTTTGATTGGATGATAGAATTTGCTAGAAATAGATTTGGATTCTTTGGTTTTACCATTTTCTTGAGAAGTCATCACAAAAGCAAGTGTATTATGCATTTTGTAATTCTGAAAGATTTTCTTTTGAGCAAACAGTGCTTGATGTAATCTCACACAAAAATGCCATATAAATGCATATCTTTAATAGTTTATGTATTCACTTAACACTTCAACTAATGGAGAAGCTTTAAAGGAAGAACACTGAAAGAAGGAAAAAAAAGAAAGACAAGTAAAAAAGAGAAAAGAAAAGAAAATAATATTGATAATCCTTGATTCCTAAAAAAATTCTGCATTGACTTGCATTGCCAAGACCTGCATCTCATTCTGATTGCAACACTTAAAAGAGTAATAATTGATGCATTTTTCTCCCCCTAGTTTTTGGCCCATGGGTGATTGTAAATTATGGCATGATGTCCTCCTCTTCCATGTTCACACTTGCCACATGTGTGTAGGATGGTGTGTTACTTGTAATGAACCTGACTGGTTATGAGTAGAGAGACACATGTTCCATAGCAAACCCTACTAGATCTATAGAGGGAGGTGCATGGTTGATAGGGAACTCTATTGGCTCTATGGTGGGAATTAGGTTGTCTTGAAAAACTACCATTACTTCTTCATTTTCCACTTTGGTTGATATGTGTCCAAGCCATACATACAATGTTATACTATAATCATGTGTGCATATCATTCCCAATATAATATGTTGATGAACGAGATGTTCTTTCTAGATATCAAACTCTACATGCATTTTATGGGTGCCAAATTGCATTGTCAAAGTCACACTTGCCTTTGTTTGTGAAATGCCTCCATTTATTCCCATGATATTGTTGGTTATGTTGCTTGCACATTCCAAGTGCTCCCTTATGATGGGCTTGTAAGATAGGTTCACGTGTGCCCCCGAGTCTAACAATGCCAAGTGGTGAGTAGATGTTTTTGAGGTCAACTCTACCAGTACATAATGCTATTGCCCCACCATTTTAGATTCACATGATTGTAAGGGCTGAATAGCATCTTCCACCAAGAGAACATGTGTAGAATACTATGTGTGGTGTATGGATCTTGGTTTTCTACATTGAGGGTATCATCCTGGATCTCTCAAGAAGGAGAGTCCACTATGGTGCATCACCATTGAAATACTTCAACAAGTGGGGAGGAGGACAACAAGCCTCAATTGCCCAATGTGGATGGAATACCATCCGCTGATTGCATGCAAAGGCCAATGACAATGCATCGACAACAACAATAGTGTACAAGGCTTACAAAGGATCACGAGGTTGTATCTTGATCGATGTATCCCATGTTCAACCACTAGTGGAGCAATAGATAAAACACCATTGAAAGCCTATCAAGGGATGTGAAAGAACAAGAGGGGGAGAGTGTTGGAGAAGACTAAAGATGAGAGAGAAAAAAGTAGAGGAAAGAAGAGAGGAAAAGCAGACCCACAAAAATTTCAAGAAATAGGCCATTTTCTTCTTTTAGAATCCATCATAAAGTATTGAGAAGCCTTGTAAATGCACTAGAAGGCCTCTAGATGCATAATAACTGAAGATCATAACACCATTTTGTACAATAGTAGGAGCTTAGAAATCTTTAGAGCTTGTGCTGATCTCTTGTATGAAAGGACCTAAATTAGGGCACATGTATATAAGTCACTTGGTGACACAATTGTAAAGACTTTTTCCCATAATTAAGAGCTTACTTCTGAAATTTCAAATTAGCTTCTTCTTGCTTATGTATCTTCTTCTTCATGAGCTTGTGTGTGTGCTTGAGGTGTGGAATGTGTGTCTAGAGGTTTTGTCTAAGCCTTCTCCATCTCTTTTCACTATTATTGTGTGTATGTAAAGTGTACAAAGTCTTTAGTTGTGAGTAGGTGCCACATATAAAATACCATTCTTCCATGTAATATATTCTTCTTTTGGTATTATATGGAAAAAGGCATTGGATAACTCATTCCACAATGTGTTATTTGTGTATAAGTTAAGCACCATTTTGGGAATAATTTGAATTTTTAATGCCATCATAAACATTAGGAACAAATTTATATGAATTTTAAAATAGTTCCTCTCATGATGTCTTTTCACAATGAGATGATTCAAATAGTAGTGTTGATATATTTCAATAGTGGTGTGTGAACACACTTAAGGCACTCGGGGCACTTTTTTCCCTCTCTAGGAGGTGTTCTCCCCCCGCCTTGTATATATGCCTATAACCCTAATGGGCCACCTACCTTTTGTACATTCACTTGGTAAATGATTCAATGTTGTGTTGCGTTCCAAGCTTCTTCTTCTCCTTTGCTATTTGCATGCTTCCACAGACCTCAAACTCCAACAATTTGTATCAGATCAGGTCATAGCTTCATCTAGGGCATCACTTACACCCCTTTGTTCATAGTCTCAAAGTCTCAAAAAAATTGGTGATCAGACTCAACATGATTAGAAGCTCAAAATGAATTCACTTTATGGCACCAAAATTTTGATATGAGCTCGTTTCGGCCTCTAAACACACCATCACAACACTTGTGTAGGTAATCTTATCCTTTCATGGCAAACATAAATATAGGTTTTGGTTCACTAGTACAAGCACCTCAAACTCTACTACATGTTTAGTAGAGCTCAACATTGGTGGTCGTGTTCAACTTTTTGAGATACAACCATTTTTCTGCATCAGGGTATTTAGTCAATGGACATGGCTGAAAGTATTGATGTATTAAATATGTTGGTTGTTGAGGACAAGTGGGATGGTACTATTTACTCGTTATGGGAATTTATGATGCATCATATATTGGTAGCAAAATGGATATGGAATATTGTGCAAGGTATTGAAAAATACCCTACTACACCTACAAATATAGTTATTGAAGGTGATGCAAACGACATTAAAGATTATGATATTCAGATTCTTGTCATGCTACGATTCTTGCTACACCTATTATAGAGCATCTTTTTTGGGATGGAACATATGCTCAAGCACATGCATTGATAGCCTTGCCTATCAAACATGCCATTATCCCTCACATTCACTCTTGCTAGACAGTAAAGGATGTTTGGGATATACCTACAATCTTATACCAGGTAGGAAATGAGGCTCATGCTGCTTACCTACAAAAACAGTTTGAGAGTGAGCACATGAATCAAGGAGATTCCATGGATAGTTTTTTGAAAAAGATGAAAGATTTCAAGGAGTAGTTGATTTCTATTGATGAAGTTTTACCAAATAGGTCACTTATGTAGAATATTCTTAATGGTCTTCCAAATTCATATTAGAGTTTTGCTTCTACTCTTTGATTGATGCAGGGAAAGGCAATCCAAATGCCTCAACATTTTTTGAGTTAGTCTCTATTTTTTTGTAGGAAGATCAATCTAGGCAGAACATGTGTATTACTCTAGCTGTAGATCAAGATTTCTTAGCTAGTCAGAAGGGCAAAGGTAAATCAAGCTCAGCTGCTAGTCAGCAAAAATCTTCTAATGCTTCACAAGTGAAGAAGGAAGACAAAGATGAGAAGAAAATAGAAAAGTAGAAACAATTTTGCAAACACTATAAAGGAAATTATTGGGCCATAAAGAGTTGGCAAAAATTGGCTACAAAAGAGGCAAACAAGAAAGAGGTCGAAATGGCTATTGTGGAGGCCCCTACACCTAAAACAAATTCTGCTAATCTTGTTTAGAATGAAGAATGGGCATTAAGTACTGTATGCAACTATGAACCATCTTCTCATGACCAATGTATGTTTGTAGGAGACTCGGATGTTTTGTACATTGATAGTGGGGCAACCAAACATATTACCTCATAGAAATTTTCTTTAGTTCACTTGAGCTTACCCCTACATGGCATACTATCACATGTGCTAAGAAATCATCTTATCTTGTAATGGGATTTGCTAAGATCATTCTAAATAATACTAATGGTAGTTCTTTCACTTTGTCAGATGCTTTGTATGTGCCATGGATCAAGAAAAATCTATTATTAGCTCTAGCATTAGCCGAGATTGGCTTGGTTCTCAAGTTTTACAGATGTACAATCCATGATCTGTCAAATGGCAATGTTCTTATTGATTTTGGAATTTTATGTCATGGGTTGTATAATCTCATAGAGTATGTGAAATCTATGAATGATTCAACATGTCTAGTTCAAGATTCTTTGGCTATCTCAAATGCAAAGCTTTCGCATGCATGCTATGGTCCAGACACCTTCTTTTGGGAACTACCTTTGATTCGCGACTTTTATTGATGATTTATCCAAGCAAGCATGGGTGTATCCATTCAAAGAAGAGTTCGCAATGCTTACGTGCTTCAAACAGTTTTTGGTTATGGCTAAAAATCTGTCAGCATGTGAACTGGGCACCCTCCATTCGGATCGAGGGGGTGATACATTTTCTCTGATCTTTATGCATTTTTGGGTGAGCATGTGATAAAACATAAATGTACAATGTTGTACACACCTCAACAAAATGGAGTTGCACAAAGAAAGAACAGTTTTCTCATGGAGATGGTGAGGTGTATGGTCAAAAGTTAGGCTTTCCCACATAGCTTCTAGCTTGAGGTTGTTATGTGTGCAACATATGTACTGAATAGGTGTCCCACCAAAGCACTACAATCTGTCACTCCATATGAGGCTTGGCATGGTCGCAAGCCATTTGTTGCTCATCTGCATATCTTTGGTTGTTTGGAATATGCATTAGTCCCTAAACAACAATGCAAGAAATAGGATGATAAAGCAATGAAATGTATTTTTATTAGGTATAGTTCTGATGCAAGGGTTGTTGTCCATATCATCAATATACTAAGCACATTTTGGTTAGTCGTGATGTTGTTTTTGTGGAAGATGCAATTCATCCATTACTTTCATGTACAAAGAAGACATTAGTTAGCTCCAAAAATGCTGCCTCTTTTCATAGATGGATTAAAGTATTGGTCCAAATGAGGCTATTTCTCAACCTTTATAGGTTCCACATGTTGATGCACATCATTCCATTTTTTATGTAGATTTACATGATGATCTTGTTGATGAGAGGGCTGATATAGAGGAGGAAAAAGCTATGTCTGAGTGGCTGGTGTAGACTTTGTGAGATAGCAAATTAGATGCACCTCTCTCATATCATACTCATTCAAGATCCCATAGTGTTTCTGCATTAGATTGCTATATAATGGCTCCTTCTAGCCCTTGCAATGAGAATGATCTTGTTTCTTTTGATAAAACACATAATTCAAAAAATAGGATGGCTCCTGTGCAATCAGACTATGATGTTATTATGAAGAATGATACTTGGTCTTTATGTGATTTGCCTCTCGTAAAAAATTCCATCGACACTAAATGGGTATACAAGTTGAAGCATAAACGTGATGGAACAGTGGTCAAAGTGAGGAAAGTGATAGCACTATTTTGTATCTATAACATTTTATTATATAGATAATCTTAGAAATTGAGACAAAAAGTTACTATCTCTACAATTTCCTCACTATGACACATCATATTTAGCTTGACATGCACATGTCGAAGTTTTATATTGTAAACAAAAATACCAAATCATATTCATTAACTCAATAACATATTCATGTGGTAGTATTCATTCTACTTTAAGGGGAATTACAAGGCGGCAATCTACTTGGCCACATCTAAATGCGGGCATTGTACCTAGTTTAGATGATCTTCTGAAAGAATAGTACTAGTGTTCACTATCTTATAACACTCCTTTGGAATGGTTACTATCTTCACATGTGACATTATCTAAATCTATTAGCTCTCATTGGATTCTTTAATCAACATATATTGTAACAATGTTATTAAAATATTTTGTCTTTTATGCTTCATATTATATACTAGTGTACAATTTTTGATAGATCAATAGTTTCATTGATTGTGATTATGTTTGGCTATAGGTCAAATGGAAAATGAAGTTCCATCCAGAGCTGCCTCAAAAGATAATGCTCCATCCTCATGAAATCAATGTCATGATGGAACAAAAGTTGAGCACAAAGATGTCCAAGAAGATAAAAAACTACATGAAGTATTAGTTTTAGCTCAAATTGATCTTGTTGGAGTAGAATTTGAGCACATCCATGCCAATGAAGATAAAAAACTAAGCAAAGTATCATTTTCAAATCAATTTGTTCTTGTACTAGTGTTTACACCACGAGGGAATAAGGAGCCTAAACAAACACTAGTCAAGTAGAGCAAATGAAAGAGGTCGGATCTTGTGGTAATGGAACTTGAATTTATTGAGATAGAAAGGAACCCCCCAAAGATTCAACATGGCATGATAAAGGATGAGATATAAGAATT
Organism: Ceratopteris richardii; assembly: GCA_020310875.1. Taxonomy (NCBI): domain Eukaryota; kingdom Viridiplantae; phylum Streptophyta; class Polypodiopsida; order Polypodiales; family Pteridaceae; genus Ceratopteris; species Ceratopteris richardii. The sequence continues at coordinate 172,262,542 of CM035417.1, read as the reverse complement.
GAAACCAATTCATAAGGATTTTAAGCCTAGGGCTCTGATTCTAGAAGTTTATGTATTTATGAGCACTCAAAGTGACCAAGGTTTTCTTGACAGTAAGTCTTTTCTACGATGGTGCCTTGAACATTCGAATGTCTTGATTTGGAGTGCATATGATCTAGATGAGGTCAAAAAATATATTGATATGATATTCCCAGAGTTTAGGAAGAAATTTATGGGTATTTGGGGGAGGGATCAATGTTTATGGATTTTTTCAATCCATTTCAAGAAGCTTGCTCATTTTTGGGGCATGAATGTGGAGTATGGGTTTGACAATACATTAATAGTTGATACTGCTACTTATAGGTTATTTTACAACATTAGAAGATGTTGTCTCACATTACCAAAGTCAAAATCAGTGGAAGATGTAACTATTTGTCCAAAACTCTTTGTGGTCAACTTTGGAAATGGTTAATAACCTCAAATTGGAGTGACTATGCAAATATTATTTCCAAAACTATTCCTCTTGATGAAGAGAGCTTAACTATATATCATGGAATATGTTGAGATCATAGATGAAGACATTGAGTGTGGATATAATGAAAACATTGTGAGCAGTCATTCTTATAGACTTATGTTAAATACTTTGATCTTATAAAGAATCAAGATTGTTATTGTTGCATGTTAACTATTTTAAGTCCAAGGGTGAATTTAGAGTATTCTGGTAGTACATAGATGGTACTTTCCAAAATTGTGGCTCCAACATCTTGATTCACACTTTTTCTATTGTAACTCAAATGTTAAATTAGTATGCTTCTTGGATTTAAAGAAAAAACTTTTACAACCATCGGTTTCATCTATTATGGGAGTGCAAGTTTTGTTCCGAAATACAGGGTGCCCATTTTACATGCTAATAGATTTTCAACCAGAACAAGAAACTGTTTGAAGCACACAAACACTTTGGACTTTGCTTTCAATGGATATACCCATGCATGCTTGGAAAAATCATCAATGAAAGTCACGAAGTAAAGATAGTTCCCAAAAGAAGGTGTCTACATATGACCACATACATTGTTGTGAACAAGCTACAAGTTTTGAGTAGCTCGATTTGAACCACCTTTTGGGAAGAAGGAACACTGAGTTTTAACCAAAATACAACCTTCACAAACATGTTTATCAGGTGCCTCAAGTTTGGGCAAAGAGGACACCATTCGGGATTTCTATAGGTGTAGCAAACTAGCAAAATTTAGATGAACAAAACGTGCATGCCAGTGCTTTCCATCTAACATAGCCTGGGAATCTTGAACTGCACATGCTGAATCATTCACAAATTTTGCATAATCTACGAGCTTATACATCCCACGAAATAAAATGCCAGAAGCAATAATGATGTCACCATTTGACATATCATGAACTATACATCAGCCATCAATAAATTTCACAAGCAAGCCGATCTTGGCTAATGCTGAAACTGATAATACATTTTTCTTGATCCCTAGCATAAATAAGACATCTGACAGTGTAAAAGAACTACCATCAACATTAGCCCGAATGATCTTACCAACTCCCATGATAGGATAAGAGGAGTTGTTGGAGCATGTGATAGTATTTCCTATAGGGCCAGGCTCAAGTGAAGTGAAGAAACTGCATTGTGAGGCAATATGTTTGATTGCCCCACTATGAAAGTACCAAACATCTGAATCTACTCCAAACATACACTATTCATGAGAAGATGGGACATAATTGCAAAAAATAGTAAATGCCCATTCTTCATATAGCACAAGATTAGCAGAGTTTGTTTTGGGTATAGAGGCCTTTGCAACAACCATTCCAACCTCTTTCTTCTTTGCCTCTTTTCTAGTGAGTTTTGGATAATTCTTTATGAAATGATCATTTCCTTTACAGTATTTGCAAAAATATTTTTACTTTTCTATTTTCTTCTCCTCTCTATCATCCTTCTTTGATTGTGCAAAATTAGTAGATTTTTGCTTACTAATAGAAGAGCTCCATTTATCTTTGCCATTATAGCTAGCCAAGAAAGCTTCATCTACAACATGCTTAATGGACCTATTTTTCCTAGACTGATCTTCGTGCAATAAAACAAATACTAAATCCTCAAATGTTAAGGCATTTGGATTTCTTTTCATCATCAATCGTAGAGTAGAAGCAAAACGCTGATATGAATCTGGAAGACCATTCAGAATATTATGCATAAGTGAACTATCGGGAAAGACTTCATTACTAGAAATCAACTGCTCCAAATCTTTGATCTTTGTCGAAAAACTATCCATGGAATCTCCTTCATTCATGTGCTCACTTTGCAATTGTTTTTGGAGGTAAGCAACACAAGCTTCATTCCTTGCCTAGTATAAAGTGGTAAGAGTATCCCAAGCATCCTTTGCTATTTTGCAAGGGTGAATGTGAGGAATAAGGGCACATTTGATAGACAAGGCTATCAATGCATGTGCTTGAGCATCTCTGCCATCTCAAAAAAGTTGCTCTACAATAGGTGTAGCAGGAACCGCAACATGAACATAATATGAAGAATATCACCATCTTCAATGCCATTTGCATCACCTTTAGCAACTGTGTTTGCAAGTGTGATACACAGTTTTTCAAAACCTTGCATAATATTCCACAGTCATTTTCCAACCAATACATGACACATCATAAAGCCCATAATGAGGAATTGGTACCGTCCAACTTATCCTCAACAACCAACATACAAAAAACATCATTGATTTTATCATTGCCACTAAATAAAATACCCTGATGCAAAAAAAAAGTGTATCTCAAAAATTTGAACAAAACTATCCTGTTCCTTTTTGCAAAATTTGTAGGAGACTTCGAGATGCTTATATTGGTGAACCAAAACCTATATATATCTTCGGCATAAAAAGATGAAATTGCCTACATAGGCACTACAATAGTGTGTTCGAAGGACAAAGTGAGCTCAGATTGTGATTTTGACACCATAGATCAAAGTTCTTTTGAACTACTAATCACCTTGAGTATGCTCACCAAATTTCATGCGATTCTGAGACTATGACATGAGGGGTGTAAACGATGCCCTAAATGATGCGATGAACTGCTTTGATACCAATTGTTGGAGTTTGAGCTCTGTGGAAGCACATGAGAAGAACACATAAGAAGAAGAATCCTGGCGCACAACACACAATACTGACTGAATTACCTACATAATGTACAAAGATAAGTAACCGGTTAGGGTTATATGCATATGTACAAGCCAATGAAAAAAACTTCCTAAAGAGGGAAAAAAGTGCCCCAATAGTCCTAGTGCATTCACACACATCACTACCTAAATATGCCAATATAATTAGCAATGTCAAAGACCACTTTTTTGTAAACATTAACATGCTTTCACCCAAAAGCATATTGTCACAAAATCTTTCATCCATTTCTAAAAATATCTTAAAGTAAGAGAATAGTTCATTCTTTGTTTTCATAGGATATACATATGGGTTGTTGCATCATCAATGAAGTTGCTTTCCAAAAGATGGAGTCTTGATTGGACCACCTACATCACTATGAACAAGTTGTAATTTTTGTGTAGTATGTGTAGCACCACTTTGAGACAAGAAGCATGATGCATTTTCCAAGTATACAACCTTCTTATGCATGCCTTTCAATGGGTTCAAGTGTCAGAAAATCAATAACCATATCTTTCTTTTGTAGTAAACAAAACTATTGAAGTTTGAATGACTCAAAAGAGAATGCCATAACTCCGTTTCAATCATAGAGGAAGTATGAGTAAGAAGGCATTTGAGGCAACTCTCTTATATGTATCCAAGTGATAAAAATCATTGCATAATGTCCCCATCGTCACAATAACAACACAATTACATTTTTTATCAACAAAGTGCACATGAAGTGTCTTGCACCATTGTAGTGGAAATTGAAATCAAGTTTTTGATAGTTAAACAACCTTAGGAATCAATCTAATTCTTGTAAAGTGTTACATAGGGAGGCCCCTATATAAGGAAAGCCTCCCTCATTGTGTAGAGGTTGGCTAACTTGAAGATAATAGAAAGCTTCCTCAAATCTTGATTTTTTTTTTCTCTGCATTTTTCCTCAAGTTTTCATGTCTTCTTTATGCATTCAACATTGGATTTTGAGTTTTTCATGTCCTGAGCACCAAATCATCCATTTATTAGCACTATTGATCACCTAGCCAACTTTGAGTCTTCTTGTTTTCTATAAATGGTTTGTTTGGAAACTTCTTGTAGATAATCTCAATCTCAAGAAAGAATTTTCTTACCGATTTGGTCCATTTCAAGCTAAAGAGTTCATTGAGAGATTTCAAACAAGTCCAAAAATAAGTTTTTTTTTGGATTAATAATCAAGAGTGACTTCATCTTTTCCCCTAAACCTTCATTGACTTATCTACAAACCATGTTGCACTTACAATCCAAATACTCAAACAATAATGATCATATAGTTATGGGTAAACTATCAAGGTCAGATGATTATCTCTAAAATAAGAACATCATTTAGAGAATACACACCTGGCCAATCATGGAAATATTGTATCCTTCATAATCCAGTACTTACTAGCCAGATAGTTTCATTACATGAAAGTGTTTCAACTTACATGGAGAATATGCAAGGTTTAGCTTTACGAGTAGAAGCAAATAGATTCAAAATCTAGGATAGATTGGTCCAATGATGGGATACATCAATTTATTAAATTGTTAAGATAATGAAGACCACTAAAGATTATCATAAAGTTTCAATAGCAGAACACTTTGGTCTCTATGCTACAAATGTCAATACAGATAAATGCCCCACCACAAGAATAAGAAATATGTATAAGGACCTAGACCATTGTCATGGATGATAATGTCCAACAGGGGAGAGTGTTCTAGTGAAAAAAGACAAAGAAAAAAGAGAAATGACATGAAGATCAAGCATAAAAAGAGTAAAGAGGCACTACATAATTTTTGAATTTTCTCTTTATCATGCATGAATACTGTTACAATTTCTAAATAAAGCTTTTGAAATTAGAAGATTCTTTTCACTTTTTTGTTCAATAAAAAATTCAAAAGCTAGTTAAATAACATTAAGATTCAAGATCATTTTGGTAAAGTTCTACATAATGAGGCCACTATATAAGCAAAAATGCATTCATTTTGTAGAGGTTGGATGTATTCAAGAGCTAAAAAGCTTTCCCTTTCAATCTACAATTTGTGTTTCATCTATATGCTTCCTCAATTTTTCATATCTACATATGACATTGGATTTTGAGGTTTGCATGTGCTCAATGATGAGCATCAATGTGAGGAGGGACACTTCATAATTGTCAATCTGAGGAGACACAAGGGTCGTATGATGATGATGACCAAGTGAGAGTACAAGTGTGTGAGTGACAAGCACACCAACATGCAGACACATGCACAATATAAGACAAAGAGATGGAGAAATGGAATCTTTAATTAGCCAAAAACAAGGTTACAATGTGTTTAAGCTTCTTCAATTCCCAAGAATCCCATCTTCAAACTGAGCTCCCTAGCTCTTTTTATAGTTTTTGACTAGCTTTGGGCTTGTTTAGACCTAGTGTATGGCCTAGTTTAAAATTAGGTTCCTAGGCTATTTTGGAGGCTCAAACAAACTCTAAAAGTTACAAAATTGGTATGTACATAGATTTAGTGCTCCTCAAGCTCAGGGAATCCCCAGCTTGAAAAAAATATAGCCAGAATTATCAAAAATAGAATTTTACAATAAGGTGCAATGATGAAAATCACTATTGATAGTTGTTGATTTGAAAATCTAAATTTCTTGACCTATTCATCGGATCTTAGTTGACTTCCTTGTCAACTTGGTCTTGCTTGCCCTTCTCTCTGTTCAGATTCTCTTTGACTTGTATGCCTCATGCTTCCTTGTCTTTTCAAGCCTCTTAGACCTCCTTGACTACTACTAACACCCGCATCATCATCCTTGACAGACCCTTGTTGGTGGGTGTGTGATGTAGTATTGTACAACATCAGCTACAAACTCCTATTCATGGAGATGAAGGCCACATGCTAGATCTATCATCAAAAGTTCCCAATCTACTAGAGCTGGAGGGTCCAAACAAGGCATAACTGGACAACATGCAATGCTCGTTCCACTACAAAAAAGATGTAAGAGATGTGCGGGCCTAGAAATGAAGATTTTGGAATGGTATTCCTAGAACCTTATGGAAAAGATTTCTTTGAATGTCTGTTTGTAACAAGTAGCCATGTATTTGATTAAAGAATGCCAAGCAAAGAAGATGGTAATGGATGGAGTCTTACTCATATCATAGGCCAAATCGAGGTTACCTTCATTGAATTCTAGAGCTGATATGTATGTAGCCTTGATGGTTTTGAATGTTTTGAAGATGATGGTCATGAGCTCAAACATTTTCATACACATCTTTGCAACAATATCTGGTACATTCTTGAGTCTTAGGGTTCAGTGGCATATTGGAGAGATCAGATAAGCAACTATAGGGGTTCGCTTTGATAGAGCAAAGTGAGGGTAATTCATCCAATCGAAGCAATGCTTGGTGGTGTTCACCTTGACTATGAATTCAGGCCATGGCCCTCGGTAGGCTATTGGGTAGTCATATGGATTGTATTTTATGTACAAGGATGCATTGGACTAGGTGCACATCATTTCTAGATATTCACAAGTATCTTGCATGCTAGTTGGGTTGAAAGATTGTACCTTTTTTGCTGACCCTAGGAGGTCCTTTGGCTCAAATTGAGTGGCAAAATTGGTTCTTCTCCCATCACTCATTTGATCTCTGCATTGTAATCTGTGAGAAGTACAAGATATGGTACATATTGCAACTCAGATGTAGTGATGAGTAGTTGATGGGGGATTGTGGAAGTGTAGGTGGGGGGGGGAGTGGTGAGATGTCCATTGAGTCAGACAATACATTGTGCATTCTACCCTAAAAATGCGAATGGTAGGTGAAGTGCTTGTAATGTCCATGTAAAGTGATGTTGTTACAACTTTGTGTGGTCCTCAAGAATATGTAATGGGAGTGTGAGTGAAATCTTCCATTAACGAAACCTAGTAAGGTGATATGGTGATTGCAATTGTTGTGGGTGGGAAATTGGAAGAAAGGAAGGGGAAATAGGGATGCCTAGTGAGAGGAACTTGAGTGTGGGGGTTACAAGGAAGCCGATACGATTGACAGTGGGTCTAGGGTGGCTTGCTATACTAGGAATGATTGGGTGGCCAATGAAAAGTTCTAGGACTTCAGTGGATGTATTGTAGAGTGGTTTGGTGATGGGTGAAAAAAGTGTCGGCTGGAAAATGGGTGTTGGAAAGCTGAAGGACATTGTGGATGCACTGGTTTTGGTATGTAGCAAGGAATTGAGGGGAGCGAGGGAGATGGGTTTAGTGGTTTGAGTGGTGGCAAGGGTTTCTATGGTTGGATGTACATTAATAGTGGTGGGAGGGGAGGGAGGTTGTTGAGGGGAGATTGGCAAGGTTTGGACAAAAGCTTTGGCCAACAAGTCAATGGTAGTTGTTCAGGTGGCCTCTTGGAACAATAGTCTCTTAATATTCTGATAAGTTGATCCTTATGTTCTTATCCGTGCATTCTTGTGTCTCTACATGCCATCGATCATAATGAGGAGTTGGTCTCTGCAACATGGTATGAACAACTTCCATCACTCCCAAGGTCTCAATTAGAAGTTAGAGGGTCTCAATGAACTACAAATCCACTCCCTCTTCACTTAGTATCTAGTCAATCAAAGCTGTGCCTGTGCTAAATGAAATATGGTGCTACTCTTGTACACTCATAATTGTCATATAGTCTTTGTAGTTAAGCAGTGTAGGTGTTGACACTCAAGGTTAATGACAAAGAATGGAAATGCATCAAAGAAGTGGACACATAAGAAGAAGGAGCATGTAGGGAGCTCCAAGAAGCACATGTCAAAATTTCAGAACAAATCCCTACAAAAATAGTGATTTTTATCACTAGAAACCATTGTAAATATCATTTTCCATTTCTGCAACTCCATTTTGTTCAAGTCGAGGAGTCCTTGAGCTTGAAGAGTATTAGAAGTATCATCCTACCAATTTTCATAATTTTTAGATTCCATTTGAGCCCCCAAATAAGCCTTAAAACCTAATTTTTAAATAGGCTAGACACTAGGTCTGGACAGGGCCAAAACCACTAAAAAAACTATAAAAAGGGCTGGAGAGCTCATTTTTGAGGTTAGCTTGTTGTAGATTTGAGCTTTGTAAGAGATTTCTTTTGTAATTGAATCTTTCCATTGTTCCAGTCTTTGCTCTTACCTTGTGCGCGTGTGTGTATGTGTGTGCATGCTTATGTGCTTTCACTCATGCAATTGTGCCATCACTTGCTCACAGTCTTCATACCGGTCCTCATGTCTCCACGGATTGACATTTATGAGGTGTATCTCCTCACATTGGTACTCACCATTGTGCTAGAGTGACACCAAATTTGGCGCCATTGTGGGAGAGAGAGCTTGGAGGACAAGCGTGTGACGGTAAGACGTAGAGTAGTGACGTTGGAAGGTAAAAAAATCATCATTTTTAGTTCAATTTCTGATTTTTTCTCCATCTTCATCTTCATCATCATCACCATCCACCCAACTTCATTTTCTCAAAATTTTCCATCTTTTCATGCACATTTACCTCGTTTTTCGTTTGTGGCTGCGAGCAAGAAGCTTGGAGGGGTGCAGAACTGAAGCGCTAAAGAAATACTACAAAATACCCAAAAAACGGAGTGATAAATTCTGACTCGTAAGACAACCTGCACCAAGTGTCGTGAGTGTGATATCGTGGGTTTGAAGAGAGATTTTGCATCTATAGACACATAGGAGTGACAAGGAGGAAACAAGGTACTCATATTTGCAAAGAATTTTAAATTTGGACTCCAAAAAATCCAAGAGTCGTGACCGGTTGAGTCAAGTGTCATGATACTTGGATTCCCATGTGTCGTGATATTTGGTAGATATCATGTATCACCGATATCTTGCACTCTCAAAGTGTCGTGATACTTGACAAGTGTCACAATATTCCTCAGGCGTCGAGTGTCATTGACATCAAGTGTTGCGGCATCTAGCAAGCATCGTGTGTCACCGGACCTCAAGTGTGATGATATTTGACAAGTGTCTAGATATTCCTCGGGTGTCGTGTGTCGTGCCTGCCCAAGTATCACGTGTCGTTTCCATCAGGTGTAGCGATATTCCTCAAGTGTTGTGTGTCGTGGAATTCCAAGTATTGTGTATCTTCTGCTTCCAAGTATCGCCGATACTTACTAAGTGTTGTGTGTCGCCTGTCGCCTGTTCTGAAGCACTTTGTGAGAGGTCTTGATTCCCTCTTTTAACCCCCAAAACCCTGAACTGGCATAACTTTCTCATACAAAAATCATTACAGTAATCCTGGGTTTGTTGGCCCTCAAGTGGGACTAGGAAACCAAGATGACCCCAAAGGATTTTTAGCAATACAAAGGGAAACTTGGGACTTGAAGACAAAGCTTATGAACCTGAGATCTGGTAGACACCTAGGCAAGGATAGACAAAGCATTAGATCATCAGAGGTCAGTGTCAACCATACAACTAAGTCTTGGGCACAACAACTTAGTGGTTATCCCTACGTGCTAAGTTCTGAAACAAGTGACTCAGACGTGTCCTTCAACATGGAAAGACCCACACGTAGCTCAGGTACTTCCTATTTACAGACACCAGAAGGTCCCTATAAGAAACAATTGGAATATATCAGGACCAGCCAATTAGGCGCTCACATCTATGAGGATGGCTTGAGGCAATTAGTGGTCCAACTCAAAAATCCAGATCAACCCTTTGGATTGGAACACCTAGTGGTCAAGTTCGAACAGGGTTCATACATTGATAAGGAAGGAACCATGTATGTGGTAACCAACCTCCCAGATAGGACAAATGAGTTTGGAAATATCATTCCTGAGAATGAGATAGGAGACCTAGAGCAAGGGGGCTTAGGAGGAGAACCCAAGACTCCTAGAGGTAAGTCAGTCTTGACTAGAGTAATCACTCCAGATTGGATCCCTCAAGATAACAAAAGCATAGAACTAATCTTGAATAGAGAAATAGAGGAAGCCTTTTGGAGATTCAAGCCAGATCAACCCAGCCCAGTAGTCACCATCTATGAATTCAAGGATCGGGAGACCCCAGGGAAAGTTGTCTATCTAGATCACGCATCTAAGAAAATGTTCTTGGTAACAGAGCAAGATAGGCATGCATACACTTGGCAGGGTGAATCAATTTTCCCTCCATTAAGATCTAGTGTTTCCCATGGCCTCCAAGGAGCAGGATCATCCAAGGATCATGAAACCTAGAGGGAAAGAACCAGAGAGAGTCTTGAGGCAAGCTTTGTAAACACTGTGGGCAGAGACAAATCAAGACATGAAGGTGAAAGACCTGAAAGGGAGAGACATAGAGTACATAGGCATCAAAGAGATGAACATGATTTTCCATTGCCTAGACCACGAGATCACTCAAGAACCCTTAGACCCTCTCAAGTGGTTAAGACAATGAAGAACTACTTTGATGGTTCAGGAGATCCTTATGATTATGTGGCCGAGTTTAAACAAGTGTTAAGAGTTGAACAGGTCGAGGACTTGTTCACTCAGTTTGAGGCATGCCTTAGCTTGGTTTCAACCTCTAAATAGTCGCAACTATATAGAGATAGGTCAGTTGCTAGAGGAATTCATTGTAGAATTTTCCAAGAGTGGCATCAGGCATAATACATCATCCTTAATCCATAGCTTCAAGCAGACACCTCAAGAAACAGTGCCACTTGCAGGAAGACGGTTTAGACAGTACATAGAAAGATGCCCTGTTCTAGAGTTGCCAACACCGGCTAAACAAGTGGCCTTGTTTTTAGATGGCTTACTGAGCACCAAGTTAAGATCATACGTGTACTTGAAAGAGCCTAGATCCATAAAAGAGTGTGTGCAGATATGTATTGACATAGAAGACAATTTGGGTGAGGAGTTAGGACTGTCCAAACTCTATAAGGATTTTGATAGTTCTATTAGTCATACCTCCAAAACCTCCACTGAGATAGATGAGATAGCGGAGCAAGTTGCCAAAAAGATAGGAGTCCAAAATAGACAAATGCCAAGGGTCACCCCATTGAAGCGATGTTACAACTGTGGAGGAGACCAATGGATAATGTTTGCCCAATGATGGCTCAACCCCAAGGAAACCCTAATGCTCTATATTGCACCCTTGAGAGAAAATACACAAATCATACGGCTCAAGATTGTCCATACAATAGGCAAGCTGTGAGAAAAAAATTTCAGCAACCTTACTAGCAGGGTAGGTATTAGAATCAATACCAATAGCCATATTATAGGCCACAATAGTAATATCAAGCACCATATAGGCCACAACCACTCCTAGGAAACAAAACCACCAGGTCTTGCCAATGTGATTCCAGTTAAGTATGCAATGGCAAAGGAGAACCCTTATAGAGCATTGGTGCCACTAACCCCATTGATCTCAGAAAATGACTCTCATGCTCATAGTTCAGACTACTCCCATGAAGGTAGTCCACAAGCTTATTACACAGTGTCACCCAAGCATAGTGAGGCTTATTCTTATCAATACGAGGCACCACCTACGGAACAAAACTGGGAGCCAGAATATTCCAATGTCATGTATACGAATCCGAAGCCTAGGCCCCAATTGAGACAAGTTAGACCACAAGCCCCTAGAGGACCATGTTTTAGATGTCAAGGCGACCATTTCATTCGTGAATGTCCCCACCCACAATCTCCAGGACAAGGGAAAAACATCACAATACAAGGATTTTGTCTTGAGTGCAGCAAAGAACATCTCCCGAGAGAATATCCTAGGAACCCCTCTAGTGTGCCCAAGGTTACACCCATAAATGTGGTAGGCTTAGTGGGGGATTCAACTTCAAGTAGCAATAATGTGTCTCCTATACATGCATTTACTAGGGCACAAACATTAAAACAGGATAAACCAACTGAGCAATCAGAGCCAAGTGAATTAGGAGAGCCTAGTAAGAGGAAAACAAGAACATGGAAGGATACCAGGGAGAAAGCCAATCTTAAGTGGAATAAAAAGTTATCTGAATAGAGGAAAGCCTAAAAGACGCACAAACAAAAATAGAAGACATTGCATCTCAAAGCCCCTCACATTTTGAAGCTCCATCCACTCCACCTCATCATGCCCCACCACCCATTGTAAATAAACCACAACCAAGGTTTGCTCTTGCAGATCCAACCCCAGAAGGCTTGGACATGATGTTCAAGGCCTACCAGGCTTGACTTCAAGAAGGGCCAACAACTGCAAACCTAGACAAGAGTTACCCTAGAGCAGACTTAGAGATTGAACGGACAAAAATGTGCATGAAAATGGTAGAGCTTGCTCAAGCTATGCTCGAGACCAGTCAATCGTTCAAGAGATAAATGAAGCATAGGTGGAAGATCCACATTTGTTATAGATTATTAGAGCAATCACTGATGACTAACATAGGAGCGGGGGCAGTTCCAACTATTTCTTCACCTAGTAGAGTGAATAAGTCCATTCCATATTCCAATTTTTCACAAAATAATGGAATAGTCAAACGGAAAGGAAAGGTTTGCATACTAGATTCTTGGGATTTGAGAAGAAAAGTCATGCATGATAACCATGATGTTCCTTATGCCAGGATCCTGGTGTTGAGAAGACAATATAGCTTGTTAGAAGAACATTTTGGTGGCCTAGCTTAGCCAAATATGTCCACACTTATGTTCAACAATGCTTTATGTGTCAAGTCATCAAAGTAGAAAGGGTGGACACTAGGTCTTTTGCATCCTTTATAGATTCCAAATCATATCTAGGATAGTGTATCCATGGACTTCATAGTCGAGCTATCGTGGACCCAAAGGAACCGGGACACTATCCTATTTTTGGTAGATAGATTGAGCAAGATGGCTCATTTCATACCCACATAGGATATGATAGAAGCTTCATAGGTAGCGGAGTTGTTTATCTAGCATGGCTTCAGATTGCATGGGTCGCCGACATCCATAGTTTCAGATAGGGATGTGATGGCCACGTGATGATTTGAGTAAAATTCTAGAACTGAGAGTATTTACCATCGTGATGGGCATATTATGGATGCCATCATTCTCTCTCTCTCTCTCTCTCGTTCAGTGATGCACCTCCAGCTCTAGTGGTGCTTCTCTACCTCCTCGTCCTGGTGAGAAGCTTGTGCTATTGAGTTCTGTCTATTGTGCATCTCGTCATTTCAATGCTCTCAACTTCCTCCCCTACAAATGTATCCTCACATACACCGAAATTCTCTCACACACAAACCAAATATTTCCACATTCACCTTTGTGGCATGCACACCGTTGTGAGCTGATCCATAGCATCTAGATCATCGAATCTTGGAACATTCTAAATGACAAGAGGCCATGGAACAAAGGATTCAAAAAATGGAAAGATCTCTGGACACCAACTAGTGGATCAACTTTGAGGATATTGACCCTAGCGTCAACATTACCTATGAAGGATGGAATACTTTGCAAAACAGACATCTGGCCTAGGACCGCTCTAAAGTTCGCCTTCTCTTGGGGCACGACATGCCAAGCTTGCTTGGTCTCAGATGGCACAATGGTAATTTCCTAACAAAAATCCCGAACATCAGAGAAACCATTGATTATCCGGTTAACCTCAACAAGAAGTGGTGCCTGTCGTGGACACGTCTATAGTGGGACATCAAGTTCATGGTTATCTAGCACCCCCTCATAGAAATCAAAATTTTATCCTCTTATGGCAAATTCTTCATCATGGAACTTGGACCAACCTTAAGGCTAGCAAAATTTGTGGGATGCCATCCTGGTGCAAACGCTACTACTGGTCCATCAAAGATGTTTCTCACATCTTATTTACTTGTCCCAACTCCAACAAGCTCTGGCAGATTGTCGAAAAGAAAATTAGACTTCAAAAACATATCAATTGGAAACAAGCTCTACTGGAAGAAGCGATCGACTGCTCCGCGACTCTTTGGAATGCCATCAGAGGGGAGGTTCTATGGAAGATCTGGTGGGAAAGATGTGCTTTTTAACTTTGGTGACTCCCCCAAAGATTGATCGATTTAGAAATATTTGTTCCTCCTCGACAAAAGAATCGCTAACTATAAGAAATCCCTCCCCTTCAGGCATCATCAAGTGCTGCTTTTGATCAACAACAAGCCCTGCATGAGGGTGATGAGAGGGTGTTTGACCTTCTTTGTAATGCCATCTAAACTCTATAAAAGCTACCCCTGCTTTGTGGGATTCAGGGGATCCCGTGGGCACTAGTCCCCTTCACTTTTACTTTTCTTTTAATTAATTCAAGTCCGAGAGAGTAAGCTAAGGCCAAAGTTCCTTTATTAAAAAAAACACACTTAACCTTATAGACTCTGAAATGATTTTGTGTGTATTCGCAAACTATGGAAGGAGATGTCTATATGATGTGTAAGGATTGTTCAGCATGTATTACTAGACCTTTGGTGTAGCATGCTACTTTGTATAAAGTCTCTTTAATACTAGAGTCGAGCAATCCGTTAGTTGCCTTTTTGAGGACAAAAAGATTCCCTATAGAGATGACATTACTAAGATGAAGGAATCTAGAGCAAGAGGCTCAAGACTACATGCTCGTTGGAGATTATCTATATATGTGTGGAGGAGAGGGATATCTCATATTATGTGTCCATGAAAGGGAGTATCTAAAGATCTTGGAAGTCACATACCAAGGTGTGGGAGGAGGACACTTTGGAATAGATCAAGTGATCAAAGCAATTCCATTATCAGGTCTATGGTGGCCTACCTTTCATATGGATGCTCATACCTATGTGAAGAGGTCTGACATATGTCAAAGAACTAAATATATGATATGTGAGGATGAGATGCCACTAAGACCGATGATGGAAGGATGTGCATTCTCTAAGTAGGGGATATACATTGTAGGTCCTATTAATACCCCCAGCTAAGAGTTCACATGCTGAGTATATCATTGTCACAATGGATTTTCTAACCAAACGGGTAGATGTCAAAGCAACGAAGAAGAATGGCGTGCAAAGAATAGCCAAATTATTGTTCAAAAATATATTCAGAAGATATGGATTACTGATAGATTTAGTAAGCGATCATGGTACCTACTTCTTAAACGAGGTCATTGAATAGTTGCTACAAGAATTCATGGTCATTTACAAGAATTCTTCCTCATACCACCCACAAGCCAACAGACAAGTAGAGGGCACGGACAAGATCTTATGCACTGTGCTGACCAAGCTTGTTAATAATAAGCGTTTTGATTGAGACAAATAGCTACATCACTATCTTTGGCCATATCAAGTTGCCTACAAAATGGTACTTAACATGACTCCCTTTTAGATGGTGTTTGGATAGAATGCAATATTTCCATTAGAATTTTTTATACCTACATTGAAGGTGGCACAAGAGCATCAATGGAATGGCCATGAACTATCATCTAGGATCTTTAATCTCGAATAGTTGGGTGAAACCATATTGAGAGCATTTGCAAGAATATATATTGCATAGAAGAGGAAAAAAACATATTTTGTTGCACATGTAAAAGAAAAACGATTAAAAGCACGAGATCTAGTCTTAGTGTATACATTGAAGCAACATGCTCTAATTATGGAAAAGTGTGGCTATGAGCCAATGATCATCAATAGGGCATCAACAAGTGGAGTGGCCCAACTTGCTACATTAGAAGGCAAAATCTTACCAAATTACATCAGTGTTTATGGAGTAAATATCTATCAAGATACATTAACAAAAGAAATGCTAAATCGACTTTATATGGAAAAGAAGCACAAGGAAGAAGAGAAACGAATCTGCAAAAAAGCTCAACTAGAGGCCTTTGAATGCATCAAACATATGAAGTTGAGAAGACAAGGTATGGATCATCCTATGATACCCATTCAGGATCCACCTATGGGGCACACAAAAAACTCAATCCCCATTGTCACTGGTTCAACAAGATGGCCATACCTCTCAAGACACGGCTTATATTTGGGAAGCAAAATGTTAGTTTAACAACATATGGGGAAATTTCCACTTCTTTACAAGAGAATTTGAGCAACTATAAAATGCAAAGGAACTCCAACCTATATGGTGCAAGGTAGTCTTAGCCGACTACTTTAGTGCACAACTACCTAAAATAGATTTTATGCATTGTTACTACCTTATCCATAATCTGCAGTCTAAGAAGAATTAGAGGATGGCTAGTACCTTTGTCATTTCCTCTCTAACACTTGGAAAGGAATTCAAAGGTCAAAATCAGCCTTAACTTAGTTCAAGAAGCCTTTCACATGCAAGTATGCATATTCCCATAGAAAAGGAGATGTTAGTATCACTAGCATGAAAAATAGAAATCTCACCAAACTTAAAGATTTGGTAGCTATGACCCAGAATATCACAGTTCATATGAGAATGTGTGTGCCACATTTTGCTTTTCCTAGGCAAATAGGTCCACACAACAACATAAGACATTTTGGTTTAGCTTGTACTTGGCAAACACTCAAAACTTGACCATCAATTTCCCCCATTGAATCATTGAACAGATTCATTTAGCTAATAAGAGATGGCCTCACAAGTCCATCTTGAATGGATGTTGTGCCCTCACGTGTATCACCTACAGATGCCTAGCTTATGATATTCCAATTCAGATAGCTTTATCTTGGAACCAATTTCAATAGTTCAGAAGTATAAAAGCATCAACATCCCCATTGAAGAGAAAGAAAGATCAATTCCATGTGCCCAACCAAGAGGTGCTATGCTGACACCTGATAACTCTCCAAGACCAAAATGTGTAGTACACCCCTTCACACCTCAGCTACCAAGGAGAAGCACAGATGGCCCTCAACTGATATTCCTATCAATACCATCAGAGTTAGCATTACTTGGAGGAATCAATCTTTGAGAATTATGCAATTTAGATTTTGAATAGATTCTTAGGGATGTAGACCTTCAGTTTGAAGAAAGCCTAGTGATGAACATCAACACCAACATGAAGAAAAGAAACATGATGAGCAACAACAAGAGCAAGAACAAGAGGATAAAGTGGATGACAAAGAGCAAGAAGATGAAGAGACTGAAGGTGCCCCTACTTACATTGCACAACTTCAAAGATTATATGACACAATAATGTGTGTACAAGAATGAGACCGACTCTCATTCCACACTAGTGAGTTATTAGTCAATCACATCTTGGGAGAAGAAGGCATCAACCCACGAGTCCTCCACATCATGTTTGAGACTTGTGGAGTTGTGGAAGTCGTACATACCATGATGCAAAGACCACAACCATGATACAAGCAAAGGTGCATTGACATGAGGCTAATAATGGGTCCTAATCCATTTGTAACATCTTCATTGACACCACGAGCACCACACCTACCATACCAATATTCATGGTAGCACCATCACACACGACTATTTATGATGCTATGGATATATCACCTCCCACAACACTTCACCCAGCCCCCTCACTTCCACCTTCTCCCATTCCCACTCCACCCCTGTCATAAGCACTCTAAAACCCCTTAGGCATGGCATACACTATCTCCTTTTCGTTTCCCATCCCCTTGCATTTTCAATCAATGAACATATATCATCCATGCATGTAGATATTGCATTAAACACAATGATTAAATGTGCCACTCAATTAAGATAGGAATACCACAATTTGGAAGCAAGAAATGCAAAGATTATTGGTGAAACTACATGCTTACAAGAATGAATAATTGGGTTAGAGGATAGCAACTAGGACTTGTAGAATCAGTATGACACTTTAGAGCACGCGCACAATGAATTGGACTTCAAACTTTAGCATATGGATCAAGAGGTGGTTAAATAGGCCAAAGACCTCTTATGCATACAAATAGAGTGGAATGTAAAGCTCCAACTCAATATGGGGTTGTTGCATCAATAGATGGCACTAGCATTAGAAGAAAATAATTGCCTTCAACAATAGAATGAAGACAACCTTGAAGCTCCTATCGAGAGTACACATGGAGCACATATCAGTCCCTCTAGATTCCAAGTTGTGCCTTCAGAAATGATCCACATTCTCTTAGAAGAACATGCCAACTTCCTTGACTCCTATGATCAGTTACAAGAGGAACTCAACTAGTTATGGATTTAGCAATCGTCTACAATCACACAAGTGCCAGAGGCCATTCCAATCAGTATTGATCCAAATGAGATCGAGGCACTATATAAACAGATAGAAGAGTTGCAAACCAAGTTATTACAGTAGGAATGGCCACCCTCTCCACAAGAAGTGTTTGAACCCAAAGAGCTTGTGCAAATTCTAGTAGAAGAAACTTTTGAACATGTGTATGGACCTCAACCAATCCTAGGTGGTTGCATCACTGAGGAAGCCTAGGAGACATATGAAGCACCCATTCCTTAGTGGCTTAAACAAGTCAAAGAATTGGGTGTATCAAATCTCGAAGAAACAATGCTCCAGTCACAATATTTTCAAAACCTGTCCCATAGGCACTTGATCATAACTTCAAAACAACAATATATGCCTATCATCTCTAGTCGATTTATTTCATACCTATCAGTCCCGAGTTGTGGGACTTCGTGTATCAGTTACATATCCTTGTATTGTTTCCCTTGTGTGGGTGATCTTGTAATGAGAAGCACATTTCCATAATCTTGTCTACTGTAGTCACAGAGCACAATCTAGTGCCCCCTTGACATTTTGGCAAGACTACCTTCTATCCAAGACCACACATCATGGAGAATGCTTATGAACAGATTGTAGCATCACTTTAGAGTCTCCAACAACAAGTCTAGGACCTAACTCATCGACAAACACAAGTCAAGATGGGACATCCAGTGCATATAGGTGCACTCCTCCAAGAACTACAAGAACAAATCAGGAGTCTTCAAACAAATCAAGGGAGTATTCAAGTGAATCAACAGCCTAGCACATCATTTATGAAGGAACCCAAGATTTGCATGCCAGAAAAGTTCTATGGGGATCGCACAAAGTTTCATGGATTTCTTCAGCAAGTGAAATTGTACATCCGCATGCAACTTGATAGATACCCTGACGAGGCATCCAAGGTCAGGTTTATTGGAACCTTGCTCTATGGCCAAGCATTATCATGGTTTGCTCCAATCTTGGAGAAGAACATGGCAGTACTTCAAGACTATGAGGGGTTTCTTTGAGAACTCACCACCACATTTGGAGATGCAAACACAAGTCAAGTAGCAGAAACAAAAGTTCGGAAGTTATGTCAAGGTAACCGCCCTGCCTCTACCTATGCATCTGAATTTAGGCAGTTGATATGTGATCTCACTTGGCATGAAGAGTATTTCATAAGACAAATTAGATGGGTTTTAAGAGATGATGTGAAGGACCTTTTGCTCACGATGCCAGAGGTTAAAACATTGAATGAATATATCATGCAAGCTATTCAATGTGATAACTAACTTTTTGAAAGGAAACAAGAAAAACAAGTAGGAGGAAGACCTCACCAGTGGAAACCCTTCCAGCCCACTCCTAAAGATCAGTCTATGCTCGAACCTATGCAAATAGATGTAACTAGGTTTCAGCCTCTAACACCACAAGAGAAACAGAGAAGGAGAGGTAACAAGTTATGTCTCTATTGTGGAAACCCTGGACATATTTCAGTTAATTTTCTGAACAAACAAACAAACTGGAGAGTTGCAGCCACCCTTGTAGAGCAGGGAAACGATGAAGTCCAGTTGTAAAAGAGACCGTGCAGTCAAACCATGATATAAGAAAGGGTCTCATAATTCTAGCTACACCCATAGAAACATGTCTTGTACTTTTCAAGTTAATCATGGCCAAGAAGACCCTTTCCCTTATAGCCCTAGTAGATTCAAGAGCCTCATGTTTCATCGATGAAGGATTGGTCAAGAAACATGGAATTCCTGTACTTCGGAAGAAAAAACCAATAATAACTGAAGTAGTAAGAGTACACCTTGGTGACCATGAATCCCACATATGTTTCAATGTAATATCAAGCCCATTACATCTAGTTATCATTGGAATGCCCTGGTTAAAGAAGCATAATCCAGACATTAATTGGGAAAAGAATAAAATCACTCGTCAAGATAACCAGAAGAACCCAACATATGTCAGAGCCAAAGCCTTCATACATCCAGTAAGGAAGGAATTAAAATATATGATCTATGCCATACCAGCTCAATAATCCAAGAAAGATGATCCAGTGCAGCTACC
The DNA here is from genome assembly GCA_020310875.1 of Ceratopteris richardii. Classification (NCBI taxonomy): domain Eukaryota; kingdom Viridiplantae; phylum Streptophyta; class Polypodiopsida; order Polypodiales; family Pteridaceae; genus Ceratopteris; species Ceratopteris richardii. The sequence goes on along the minus strand of CM035417.1, from coordinate 172,242,311 downwards.
CAATCAGTACAAAGGCTTTGAAGATGTTTTTGAAAAAAAGAATCGAGATATCCTTCCAGAGCATAGACCCTATGATTCTGCCATAGAACTTCAAGAGGGAGCACAACCGCCCTTTGGACCAATCTACAAACTATCCCTAGAGGAACTTATAGAACTATGCAAGAACATTGATGAGAATCTAGAAAAGGGGTTTATCAAACACTCAAAGTCTCTAGCATGAGCTCCTATTTTATTTGTAAAGAAGAAGGATGTGACTCTTAGGATGTGTGTAGACTATCGTGGATTGAATAAAGTCACTATAAAGAATAGATACCCTCTACCACTCATATCAGAGCTTTTGGAACACCTTGGAAAAGCAAAATTCTTCACAAAGATTGACCTTCGAGGAGCTTACAACCTTGTCAGGATAAAAAAAGGAGACGAATGGAAGACGCATCTCGAACAAGGTATGGTCATTTTGAATATGTAGTTATGCCATTTGGTCTCACAAACGCTCCAGTCGTCTTCCAACATATGATGAATGATATCTTTTGAGAATATTTAGATGATTTTGTTGTAATATACCTTGATGATATCTTAATATTCTCCAAAAATCTAGAGGATCATGAATGTCACGTAAAGATAGTCCGAGAAACTAAGAGAAAAAGGATTATATGCAAAATTGGAGAAGTGCTCTTTCCATAAGAAAAAAGTGGAATTTTTACAGTACATTGTATCACATTAAGGAATTTTTATGGACCCTAAGAAGATTGAGACAATCCTTGATTGGCAACCACCTTCATGTGTTCAAGATGTACAATGTTTTCTAGGGTTTGAAAATTTCTACAGGATATTCATAAGAGATTACTCCAAGATAGTGACACCTCTTACCAAGCTTATAGGGAACTCCAAATTTTCATGGACCAAAGAAGCAGAAAAAGCCTTTCAGACCTTGAAATCAACATTCACTACTGCTCCAATTCTAGTTCGTCCTGATTCCGACAAGCCCTTCTTCCCAAAGACAGATGCATCAGACTTTGCCCTAGGGGCCATTCTTTCCCAATATGGAGATGATGGACACCTACATTGAGTTGCATATCATTCAAGGAAATTTTCCCCTCTAGAAATTATTTATGAAATTCATGATAAAGAACTTCTTTCCATAGTGGATGCGTTTGATACCTTGCATCACCATCTAGAAGGAGCATCTCATAAAGTTAGTGTGTATACAGATCACAAGAACTTAGAGTATTTTATGAACACCCGCATTCTCAATAGAAGGCAATCTCGATGGAGTAACTTTCTATCTAGATTCAACTTTGTCATCACATACCATCCAGGAGATCAACAATGTCAGTCAAGTGCCTTGTCAAAAAGATCGTAACTTGCACCAAAGAAGGGTGATGAGGCCTTTGATCAACAAGAGAGTGTATTACTCAAGCGTGAGCATCTCTAGTTAGCAGCTATCTATTCAAGCCATGATGAAGATTTAGACTTGAATCATTTGATCCATGAGAATCTACCACAAGATGAAGTGTTTTGTAACATTAAGCAGAAAGCTCAAGAAGGAAAAGTCCAAGAGGTAAATGAATTTCAAGAAAAGGATGGATTACTACTCTATAAGAACTTATTGTATGTCCCTCTAGGAAAGCACAAGATCCAAGTTCTTCAACAACGTCATGACAACCTTGCAGCAGGACATTTTGGAGTGAATAAAACAATAGAACTCATATCAAGGGATTTTTGGTGGCCTCAAATGTGGAAGGAAGTCAAAGAATATATCCAAACTTGTGACACTTGCAATAGATCTAAGGTACCCCGACATAAACCCCATGGCCTCTTGCAACCTTTACCTATTATAGAAAGGCCATGGGCTTCATTATCTATGGATTTCATCAGAGATCTACCAAAGTTAGATAAGTATGATGCCATTCTTCTTATTGTGGATAAATTTACAAAGATGGCATACTTCATTCCAACTACCAAGCCAATCATAGGTGCAACCAGTGCTAGAATTTTTCTTTAGGCTTCATGGATTGCCTGATGATATTGTCAGTGATCAAGGTCCACAGTTCATATCCAGCTTCTAGAATAGTCTTTGCAAGCTCCTTGATGTTCAAGTTAAACTATCTACAACAAATCATCCATAGACTGATGGACAGACAGAACGAGTGAATCAACTCCTATAATAATATCTCCATTGCACCAACAAATATCACCAAAATGATCGGTTTGAGTTGTTACCCTTGTCAGAGTTTGCTTATAACAATAGTGTTCATGCATCTACTAAGAAAACTCCCTTCTTTGCAAATTATGGACAACATCGAAGGATGGATATACAACTCTCAAATCATGTCAAGAACCCAACTGCCAGTGATAAGGCCCAATACCTCATGGAAGTTCACAAAGAACTCAAGGAAGAGATCCATAAAGCTCAAGAACATTATAAGTACAATGCAGATCAACATCCTGTTCAAAATCCATCATATCAAATTGGGGATAAAGTATGGTTACTTAGAAACAATTTGCAAACTTCAAGGCCTTGTGCAAAGTTAGATCATCAAAGATTTGGTCCATTCACCATCTTGGCCAAGATTAATCCAATCACCTTCAAGCTCTGGCTACCAAGTACCATGAGAGTACATCCAGTTTTCCATGTGTCCATGTTGAAACCATATCAGATTTCACCATTGTGGGGGGAGAGAGCAAGTCCTTCACCACCTATCGAGATTGATCATCATGAAGAATTCAAGGTCGAGCATGTCAAGGTAGAGTTCCTCATATCCTAGATTCAAGAATATCCTTAGGAAGATTGAAGTATCTTGTTCATTGGAAAGGGTATGACATCAGTGATCGCACTTAGGAGCCTCTAGAGAACCTTCACAGAGCACCAATCAACTTTTGAGAATTTCATAAGAAAAATCCAATGAAGCCGAGACTAGAGATCATGAACGCTCCTCGTGGAACTCGTGGCTTAAGGGGGAGGTGATGTCATGGACAAGGAAACCATCTTGGACCTCAGATTCCATCTGACTTCTATATCTCATGATTGGCTCAAAATTTGGGGAAACCAATGCTTCCATTGCATCTGGAGCATGCCAAAACCTTAAGATTTGCTGTCTACCTATCTCATTCAGATATCCGAAGCTCATGTTTTGAATTGTTGACATCATTGATGACATCATCAATTCGTAACCGCCTTTCATGAACTGCCATTCAAAACCTATATAAGGAGGGGTTGGCCACATTCATAATCAGTCTTGCCAATACCAGTCTTGAGAGCTTAAGGAGTCATGATTGCCAAGTAAGTACTCTCCAAGTTCCACTTACAGTTCTTGTCTTGTTCCTTGTTCCAGTCTTGTCTAGTCTAGTTCTTGGACATCCTATCTTGTCCTCTTGTAATCTTGTAGTATGAGATCTTGTCAAGTTCTTTCTTGTAATGAGTTCATCTCCCATAAGGGAGTTCTTGTAATCTAGATATCTCGTTTGATACTTATGATCTTGGGTTGTGGGATCTCTTGTTTCCCCTACATGGGTGATCTTGTAATCAGAAGTACATTTCCATAATCTTGTCTACTGTAGTCAAAGAGTACAATCTAGTGCTCCCCTGACACCTTTTGCCATAGTCACTCGAAATGGTATCTTCAATGGCATCGAACCATTCAAGCTCTTTCATAGTATTCATGTACTTGAGAATGCTCATAAAATTCTATAGAAATTTAAATAGTGAGCGAAAGATGTTGACAATACACTTAAAAGACAATGGCCTACTTTGAAACCAATTGTTGGAGTTTAGAAAACTTAGGAGCAAACACATGATTATATAAAAAAGTGTGTAATGTACAAATATAAGTAGCCCAAGTTATGGACATACATACAAAAGTAAAAGGAAAAGAAAGGGTCCAACATAACATACATTAGTGTCTTTGTAAACATCACTATCAAAATATATATATCAATTTTCTCCATAATCACAAAAATAATCAACTCCAAGTTTGGTACACACACACACACACACACATATATATATATATATATATATATATATATATATATATATATATATATATATATATATATATATATATATATATATATACATATATATATATATTGAAACTACGATTTTGCAATCTTTAGCATTGAGTTCGGATCCTCATGACATTATTCTTTATGTGCGTGAGTTCTTTATGAGTAAAGTTTCATGTAACTTTCAGTGCGTGCATATGCCATCAATGTTTATGTGTGTGAGTAATTCATAATTTAAAATTTAACTTAACTTAAGCTTATGTATGTGCCGGAAACTTTGGGTCAGGATTTTACCTTTAAATTTAATTATTGGATATTCCAAGCGCGTGGTCCTCGTGAAACAAAAACAAAGAGAGAGTGTATTGCAAACGCATGATATTCGTGACGGAAAACAAAGAGAAAGAAAAAGTTTGAGGAAAAAGGAAGAGAGTAACATAATCTGGGGGAGAGAAAGATTAATCATTTATTTTATTGAAGATAAATTCATAAATATATATTAAGCTAAAAAAATAACATAAATATAATTAAGTAAAAAAATATAAATTCATAAATAAATATTAAGTTAAAAAAATAACTTAAATAAAAATAAGAATATTTAAATTAGAAAAATTCAAATCGGATTAGCTTAAAATTAGAATAGGTTACACATAATCAAATTAAATATAAATAAATAAAAACAAACACATAATCAAAACAAATAAAACTAATTTTAAGTACATAAACAAAGAAGTAATATAGAATAAATTAAACTTTAATTCAAAAAATATGTTTGACAACTTGATATAATAAAAAACATGAAGTATATATTTTTTTAAACAAATATACTTGTTATTATTGTTAGTGTCCATGTGAAAGGTTAAATAATAAAACAAATAATGAAGAAGTAGGTAATAGATATTGAGTTTGATCCCATTTGTAAAACATAAGAAAGCTATGTTTGGCTTTTCTATGTATTTTGTAGTGTCTATGTATTTTAGAGGTCTCTGTGGAGTTCAATGCATGTTGCCCATAGCTTGAATCTCTACTATGGGACCATCGTTGTTAAGCTCTCATTAAGAGGAATCTACCATGTTACTGTGCCATCGCACCATTTCATTAGAATCAGAGTAGTTCATAGCAAAGGTTTCTGGTATTGTGCAAATGCCAATGGTTCTCAACACTTTGTAGGTTGTAGTGGCTTTCTCCAAGGCTTATGAACAAGATGGTGACCAAGGCATAGACCTTGACATACCTTGTCATCCTTGTTAGTGAAGTCATTATTGGTGCCGTTGGCTACACACAACACACACACACACACACACACATATATATATATATATATGAAGTACTTCAAAGATCAAGGAAGACAAAGTACTAGTGCTTCACGAATAGCCATCCATTTTAGTAGCATTCCCCCCAAGGCTCGTGTAACTGGCAGGTTTCCTTACCACTAAGCCATAATTGTTTGGTAATTTTAGGAGTGAAGATACTTAAGGATAAAATTGTCTCCTTAGGCTCTCTGCATTGATTTTCTTAGAGTTTCTATGGGTGGAAAATTAGAAGTTGATTTTGCACATTTGGGATAGTTTTGGCTACAAAGCTGGAAAGATTGGTCTAAAGATCAATATTGATGCTAGAGGCACTTCATATTTTGTCTCCTTGGTAGTATACACTCAAGTTTATCATTGATTTTTTCAGGCCTTGAGTCTTTTCATACTGGGCACATACACACTATGTAAACTTATATGATATTGCTTATGTATGCCCATGTGGTCATTGATATAGCTATTATGTTTTTGCATAAATCCTTTGACATTGATAAAGAACATGATGGTGAGGTTTTCTTTACTCAAAGACACTCAAATGTTGGGATCTCTTCGATGATGTAGGTGGAAGACTTATTCCGCCTCACCATAGAAAATATATGCTAATTGTTCATAGGTGCTCGATAAGCCTAGTTGACTTCTTTTAATCAAGTGGTTATATGTAGTGTAGTCAGTGATTCACTATGTAGGTTTACATCTCAGTACTCATAGCTTTATGAGTTTTCAACATTGGTCATATTCTCATTTTATAGAGGATGCTTAAGAAAAACTCTTCGAGGTTTTAGATTCTTAACTATACAATTGTTGACCTACTCTGTCACATGATATTATATGGGGGTTGATAGAGAATGCCACATGGAATTCTTATGGGATTTACTCCACATTGGTAGAAGAAGATGAGGGGGTGTGTCATTTGAAGGACACACTAGTCTTCAGAGGAGTCTCAAACGATGGCTGGGCTGTGAACCAAGAAGTGGATCTCTGTGTGTGTTCGAGCAACGATGGCAAAAGGAACTTTACCCTAGTATCAGAGCGATCTTCGATCCACAACATTTTCGTGTGGGCATATATATGGGAAGTGCAGCTTCTTCGCATGTGCATGGGAGGTGTAGGGATTGAACCCTTGACCTCATGGAGAGTAAGGACATGTTCTATCCATGTTGCCTACTCCCACTTTGATGACCATGAAGCAATCAAATAATTATTTGGCACAACACTGTGTGGGCGAGGAAAACAACTAGAGATAGAAGGGTTTTGGATTCATCAATAAAGAGAGAGAAGAGACTACCCTCTCATCCTCCTCAAGCACCTATGTGGGAAAGTTTAGAAATAAAAGGATAGGGCATTTATTTGTTTGTATTTGATGCAACATGTTCAGACAAGAATTTAGCAATCATCCATGATTCCTGATAAGAAAATAAGGAAGATGCATGTCGTACATGACAACAAATGATGATCGAGGCTGAATTGGCTTCATAAGCATCCAACTCAATGGTTTCTCTCAAGCGATAAGTGGAAATATTTCTTTGAATTCCAGGTTTGTGCTTTTGAATTTCTATAAGAATCTTCAATTTTGAAAGGGTAATGAAGGAATAGAAGGCCAAGCTCTTGGAGGGAAACCATATGTATGGAGAGTATGGTATATAATCTCTCATCTTTAGTCAAGAATTGCCTCAAATTACAAGAAAGCATAAGTTTTAGGTGCCTTCAAAATAGACTCCTTTCATGATTTTTGCATAAATTTCAGGGGCTATTTTACAGTCCACTAGTTTGGCATGTCTTGCTTGAAAAGGCCATACCCTGGGCTAGAAAACTCCAAATTGGATATGCTATGGCTCTTTCAAAGAGCAGAAGGTCTACTTTTAGTTTAGCAAAAGAATTTTTGGAGATTATGTATTTTTGTAGGTCTGTACAGGTTTGCAAATTCTGAACAATTTTTGACAACTACATTCTGGGAGCCATATCTTACAAACCGGGAAGGTGATTGAAGTAATTTCACTTCAAGACATTTGTATATGATACATATTTCAGTTTATGATTATTTTCAGGTCCTAAAATGGTTTTCGCAGGTTTAAAGAAGGATTACAAATGCATTTTTTGGGTAAATTTGCATTATTTTGGGAAGGACCATGCTTTATGTTTTGGGAAGTGATCCGATGTTTTCCGACACTTCAAAGTTTATATTAGGATCTGAAGAGGAAGGTGCAGAGACCTCCAATCTTGTTAAGAAGGATTGGATGCATGCAATTCCAATACCAAATCATTCAAGGACATATGCTTTATGCTTTCAGGCATCTTACTTTATTTTATGGCACGTTTTGTATGTACATGCATAGATTGGATTGCATATATCAAATGTTGATCTTTTTTTAAATTCTAAAAGTATGGATCAACATGAGAGAAGTAAACTTTTTGATTGTTTGCAGGAAAGATGATTGCAGGAACTACATGGTTATGCAACAAAGGGAATTGTTGATAGCATTTGTTTTTATGTTTTTGCAGGTTATGGAGTCCATGTATGAGTTTATGGCATGCATGCCATGGGCATGTCAAGCCCTATGTTGTTGGATGGCCTGTGTGCCATTGAGTTTATGGTTAAATTTTTTTGGAATTCCATTTTCTTTGGGAAATGCTGCCAAAGTTTTTCCCACCTCATGGCGTTATATATGCACTTACCTTTAGGTAAGAATGTTAAGGCATGTTAACATGCCTTCTCTGCAAACATCAATAAGGTGTTAGCATGTTCGAATGCATGTACTTGATGGACTTAGCACCATCACAATATTATAGATAAGGCAACTTGAGTAGAAATAGGATCCCTACATATAATCCTTACGGATTTAGACCATAGGATTGCTAAGGGGAAGGAGCTATATCTTCACCATTAGGAATGTGCACAAGCAATCCTATAGGTTATAGGAAGTTGCATAGAGGCATGGGAGATACATTTATGAGAATCTCCAAAGTAGTTAAGATTTATTTATCTTCACAAGAGTCTCATCGTATGATTAGGAGACTATGGGGTAGCATGATGAATACCCAAAGAGTGACTAGTTTCACTCACGCACATCACTTGACCACGTAGTGAAGCATTTCTGCTACACTACTAAGGAAACCAATTAAATGCGATCACAGAGATGGGTTTCATGAGACAACATCGACGGGTGCTTTTGTGATTTGAGTGATGGTTAGGAAGGCCACAGGCATGGCACTAGCTCTATGACTTAGAGCATAGATCCCTTAGTCAGGAACAGTTGGGGTACCCAATACATGTATGTATATTGGGATCTATAGAGAGGTACTTAGACCTAGTCTTGGTACCTAGGAACAAGTTGGTTTGGAACAGAAAGTGATATCCATTGTCACATGTTGATTAGAACCAAACTAACTAATTCGAGAACATGGGACTCATTTGAGTCCACTGACATGATTTTAGGATATGGGATTCATTAGAGTCCACCTACATATTCCATTACATGGAATATATATTGGGTTTAGTGTAGGTATGACACCGTGAATTGGAAGAAGCTTTCAATGGTATGGGACGGTGGAAATGACTTCCCTTTGAGCACTCTTCTTCTATGGCCAGGGAGAAAAGAACTCATCATTCATGGTGTCATGTCTCACTAGATCAGAGGAGAGCTCTTAGTAGACATCTCCTTATGATTGGGAGTTATCCTTCATAGTTTAGGGACGATTTATTCTTCCAATAGAGAATGTGATAGGTGATTTTATCACCATTCATATCACATACTCATTTTGAGTTTTTCAAGAAGGATAATTTCATTACTTGATTGGATCGTATAGCTCCACTCCTAGAGGATGGTTGGAAAGATAGCTCTTTAATATGGATACACATGTGTTTATGGTATCATGTTATATCATTGCTAACCATTTTAGTAAAGGGCTTTGACCCTTATAAGGAATTTTTTTTCTCCACTCTTCATTACATATACCTTCATTAGTTAGGGGAGATTTGTTCTCCATCTTGATAGGAATATACATAATGAGAGATTATGCATCAGCCATGGAAGAGAGGAGCAAATGAATTCATAAGTTTCTCTTGTAAGGAAAGGAGAAAGTGGGAATTAGCTTAGAGATCAAGGAGAGATCTCACTTTAGCTCAGTGGTCTCACTTTAGCTCCTGTTCTTTTAGAGAGAAAAAAGGAAAGGAAAAAATGATTTCTTTATATGAGAAGAATAGAGTATGTTTTCCCTTCAGAGAGAAGAGGTGTTTAGAAACCATCCCTTAGTCTATATTCTAGAAGGAATTCATTTACTCTACTTTTCAATGTAATTTTCCTTCACATGGGAGTTTGATTCTCCAATATTTAGGAAGGAAAAGTATGGAGAACTTATGTGCATGTTCTCAGCTATGGATGAGTGGAGAAAATGGATTCAATAGAATCTCTTTCAAAGGAAAAGGGAAAGTGGAATAGATTCCACTACCATATTTCTTTTCCTTAGAGGAGATTACAGAGAGAGATAGAGAGAGTTTCACTTTCTCATGTTGGCTCTTTAGATAGAAGGGGCATTCTTCATACAAAGATAACAGGGAGATTAGATAATCATGATGGTTAGATTTAGTCTCATATGGAGACTCTAAAGAGAAGTAGTTATGTTCATTTCTAGTGATGTTCCTTGACTAGATGAGATGATCTAGTTATTGACATGAGTGAGACTGGGAGTTGAGTATGAATCTTCTCTTTAGGGTTTTTAGGAGATAGGGATATATCTAACCTATTGGGGTACCAAACTCTTAGTTGGCGTTACATCATGAGCATGATGTGTAAACATCAGTTAGGAGGATGGTTGCTAAGGGATTATCTCAATCTCAAACGGGATGCTTTTGCATTCATATGGCAAATATGAATAGATGCTCTTCCGATAGAACTTAGTCCAATGGTAAAAGATGACAAACCATGGACTTCTTGGCTAGTGAAATGTATAGATTACATTTTACTACCAAGAAATTCTTATATATGAGCTAGATGATGGATTTTCATTGATCACAAGGTAGTTTAGATTAAATCATTACTTGTGATTACACTCAAGGTTAGGAAGACCTAGAGTGGTATGAGGGAAATCTATCATTTAGTCCTAGATGGGTTTGGAGTCACTTGTTATGGGACTTTGTTCTATACTTTAGAGGATTCTACGGTTCATTATCTCCATTATAGTATGGTCAAGCCTATAAGATTGACACTTTGCACTTGCTTTTCATATTATTACTCCATAGAGGATACATCATATGGACTTAGGTCATTTGGATGATGTCACATGTCATGGGAGTGATAGTTTGAAGATTGAGTGTACATGGGAGATAGTAGACACCACTCAGACGGTTTCCCACCTTTTAGATGATCTCATATGAGGCTTCTTAAGGGGAAGGATACGAGGAAACAACACACAGAGATGACCATGTACATAGAGTACATGGGGTTCATGGGAATCCAAGCACTTTCTTCTACCATTATGAACATTTCATCTATCTTTTCGAGGACGAAAATATTTTCAAGGGGAAGGAAATGTCACATGATATTATATGGGGTTTGATAGAGAATGTCACATGTCATTCTTATGGGATTTACTCCACATTGGTAGAGAAGATGAGGGGGCGTGTCATTTGAAGGACACGCTAGTCTTCAGAGGAGTCTCAGACGATGGTTGGGCGGCAAACCAAGAAGTGGATCTCTCTGTGTGTGTTTGAGCAGTGATGGCAAAAGGAATTTTACATACTCCTTGGCACACTTATTGGTGTGAGCACATACATTCTCACATAATCTACGTGGTTGTTCATTGATACATTTTTCCAGGGGTAATCTACCAAAATTCTCCCATAATTTGACACTTGTTCATCTTGTTGAGCCTTAGTGGTGTTTGGAATCTTCTAGCTTCTAGCTCCATTACTATTCTAGTGAGTTCCCTATTATCATGGCATCAAAGGTCTTAAGCACATCTAGTAGATCAAGGTCTAGTGCCAATGTTCTCAGTAGGAAACACAATATACAAAGGAAAAGATCATTTTGAGATCTGAAAATTTGATGGCACAAGCTTTGCTCTATGGAAGAATGAGATTAAAGATGTGTTGATTTAGAGGAGGCAGTGGAAAGCAATAAACATAATCTCAAAGAAGCTTGTTGATATGGATGATGATGATTGGGATGCATTTGATGAAATGGCTAGGTCTACCATTCGATTGCACCTAGAAGATATGTTTAATTTATTGTATTGCGAATTGCAAATTATCTTTGGAGGAAACGGACACACACACACACACACACACACACACACACACACACACACACATATATATATATATATATATATATATATATATATATATATATATATATATATATATATATATATATATATATATATATATATATATATATATATATATATATATATTACAATTTAGCGATCTTTAGCATTGAGCAGGATCCTCATGTCATAATTCTTTATGTGTATGATGTAACTTCTCTATAAGTTAATATTTAACTCCACTTCGATTTAATGTATCATTTCCTTGAATGCATATGCCCCAATCTTTATGTGTGTGAGGTTTTTATGAGTAAAACTTTATTCTGACTTTTATGTAATGTAATGCATTTTGTGCATGCATATGCAATCAATGTCTATGTGTAGACCGATTCATAATCTAAAGTCTTAGTTAAACTTAATTTGATGTAACACTTTGCGAAGGGGGGAGAGGTTTTCTTTGGGTCAAGATTTTACATTCAAATTCAATTAATGGATATTCTAAGCGCGTGGTCCTCGTGAAACAAAAATAAAGAGAGATTTTATTGCAAACGCATGATATTCAAGATAGAAAACAAAGAGAAAAAAAAGAGCAAAAAGAATGGGATTAAGATAATGTGGGAAAGAGAAAGATTAATTATTTAATTTATAGAATATAAATTCATAAATAGATAATAATTTTAAAAACATTTAAATATAATTAACGATAATTAAATAATATAAATTCAAAGCGGATTAGCTTAAAATTAGAACTGGTTACACATAATCGAATTAAATTTAAATAGATAAAAATAAACATAATCGAATTAAATTTAAACATAAAAATAAATAGATAATCAAAACAAATAAAAATGACTTTAAATATGTAAAAAAAGAGGTAATATAGAAAAAATGAAGTTTAATTTGAAAATTATGTTTTAGATCTCTATATAATAAAAAATGTGGGGCATATTTTTTAAATAAGTTTATTTATTATTATCATTAGTGTCCATGTGAGAGGTGAAATGGTCGCCAAATACTTTTGGATATGTTCTTTAATAAAATATATAGTGGCCTAGTTAGCCATAGACTATGAGTTTGATCACATTCATAAAACCTAAGTATTCTTTGTTTGGGCTTTTTGTGTAGTGGGTAGTGTCTATGTATTTTCCAAGTTTGCGTAGAGTTCTAGTGTGTGTTGCATACAACTTGAATTTTGAACATGGGACCATTTTTGCGAAGCTCTCTCGCATGGGAATCCATTACATTACATTTCCATTGCACTACTTTACTAGTAAGAGAGCAGTTCATAACAAAAGGTTTTCACTATTGTGTGAGCACCGATGGTTCTCTGCACTTTGTGGCTTGTAATGGCTTCTTCAAAGGCTTATGACCAAGGTGGTGACCAAGGCATAGACATGATCATACCTTGTCATTGACGTCAACAAAGTCAATATTGGCACCGTTGGCTATGTGCAAGAAAGGACTTCAATGATCAAGGAAGATATAATACTCGTACTTCTGGAGAGGTCAGCCATTTAGTAGTATTCCCCCAAAGGCTCGCTTAAATGGCAGGTTTCCCTACCACTAAGCCATAGTTGTTCGGTGATTGTAGGAGTGAAGAAACTTAAGGTTGATATTATTTTGGATCCTTCAAACTGTCTTCTTGGGTTCCCTCTATTGATTGTTTTAGAGTTTCTTTGGGTCCAAAATGGAGGAAAATTAGAAGCTGATTTTAAATTTTTGGGATAGTTTCCCTTATATAGGTGTAAATATTTGTATGACAATCAATATTGAAACCAGAGGCACTTGTGATTGTATCTCCTTGGTGGTGTACATTCAACTTTTTGGCAAAATTTGTAGCTCTTGAGGTCCCACAAATTTCTTGGAAGGCTTTCAGTTGTGGTGGGAGGAGCCACCACCAGTTTATGCAAGCTTTTTGGGTCTAAACAACAGAGTTGGAAAACACTTGTGGGCTTTGTTGGCTAGTGTTTGGGCTATAAATTTAGAATTTTAGTGATATTTTACAGCACATATTGATCACATAAACACCATATATGCTTCACTAGATATCGCTTAGGTACACCCATGTGATCATTGATATAGTAGTTATGTTTTTGCATAAAACCTTTGATGTTGATAAAGAGATTCTTGGTGAGGTTTTCTTAGCTATGAGAAATTCAGATGTCATGATCTCTTCAATGATGTAGGTGGACCTCATACCCATCCTCACCATAGAAGATTTATGTTAGTTGTTCATAGGTGCTCGGGAAGCCTAGTTGGCTTCTTTCAATTAAGTGGTTATATGTAGTGGAGTTAGTGATTCATTATGTAGGTTTACATGCCAATGCTCACATTTTTATGAGTTTTCTACATTGTTATGTTGGAGCAAGTCTATGAAAAGCCTAAGTATTGGCTTGAGTCCCACAAATTCAAAGACGAAACCTTAAAATGAAGACAATGTAAAGTTCACTTGTGAACTACCTCTTGTAACTTTTCAAGACTTTACTTAATGTAAAAGTGAAAGAATCTTAAGTGATTGAGTCCAATTGATAAAAAAAGGAAAGAGGAGACATGAATTCGTGATTTGTGGTAGATAGAGAATCAAATCAATCACTAATTGATTGGAGAGTGATTGAGGGATGTTAGCCTCCCTAGCTCAACTATAAATAGATGGCAGCTTTAGTCGTGGTTAGAGAGACCTCAGAGAAGACCTCGAAGAGCTGAGCTTTATGCCATATCAAGGTGTGGTTTCAAGGCACACATATGTATCAGTAATTCCATTGTTTTGTAAAATCAATATACTTTCATTTTCATGATCATTTGAGTTCATATTTCCATGTTCTTGTGAAGTGTACTACTCACTGCCATATCTCTCAGTTTTCTCAGTCACATTGCAGAGATACTTTCTCTGAGCTTGGTGCATCATTTTCAGTGATTTAGCTTGGTAACATTAGCTCTAAAATTCTACTATATGCTCATCAATTTTCATTTCATTTGTATGTTTCAATCTTCAGTTATGTTCAGTTGAAGTCAACCCGGTCTGTTCATTTTCACTTCTCTCTCAGGTACCCGACTTTTTTACTCATCTTGTCAGAGCCTATTTCTTAGTGTATACTTACCCAAATTCAATGATTTAAATCTTGGTGGATTCAGCATAATGTATAGTATAAGATACAAATTTTTAGAATCATTGGATTCTTAAAGCTTGAGTTATGCTCATTTTTTTGATCACTGGTCTCATTACTGTAGCAGCCCGTGAAAATCGAGATGATGTCATCACTTATTAAACATCATTCTCAGTGTGTGGTTCATTATTTTTGTTGAGATTACTCTTGAAAGTTAGCTCTTTAAGTTAACTAGTCTTCCCCAAAGGAATGAAGCTAATTGCTGTTGTGCTCAGAGAATTATGCAAAACACTGGACAGGTGTATGAACCAAAATAGCAAGTTCTTCACCTCTGAGCTAACTCCAACTTATTTGTTTTGATCTATCTTTTTGAGAGTGATCTTTCCAAGGTACATAGGGTGTCTAATACATCCATTGGCAAGCTAAAAGGGCCCACCACATACTCTTGGAGTTCATTTGGCTGGTGTAGATGAAGGATTTTGCAACACCTCTTCATCTTCAAGCACATACCTATCCATCTCTTCACAGTGGTATTAGTGCAAGGATGGCAGATGGATTTCCTTCATCAATTGACAAATTGGACAGAGGTAACTACTCAGCTTGGTCATTAAGAATGGAAGCTTATCTCCAAGGTAGAAGTTTATATGGTTATGTGGCTAGAG
Source organism: Ceratopteris richardii (assembly GCA_020310875.1). Lineage (NCBI taxonomy): Eukaryota > Viridiplantae > Streptophyta > Polypodiopsida > Polypodiales > Pteridaceae > Ceratopteris > Ceratopteris richardii. The sequence goes on along the minus strand of CM035417.1, from coordinate 172,226,966 downwards.
ATGAAGTTATGCCAAGTTTTAGGAACAAAAGTCAACCAACACAAGAAGAGCAAGAAAGATTGAGCACATGGTGCTCCAAGGATGCACTTGCAAGGTCTTATCTCCTCAACTCTATCTCATATTTTTTTGTTGCCTCACATTAGAAGTTGTAAAACATCTCAGGAAGTGTGGGGTGCACTTGAAGCCTTCTTCTCTTCAAGTACTAAAGCTAGGAAGCATCAACTATGGTTGGATTTCACAACTCTCAAGAAGGCTCCCAAACAAAATGTGACTGATTTTGTCACAAAGATCAAGGACATAGCAGATGAGTTGGGAAGCATTGGAGAGGTAATCGATGAAGAGAAAATTGTAAGGCAGGTCATCAATTGATTGAAAGCAGATGACAAGTGGGAAGCATTCACCACAGCTATGGATTTGTACATGGACATGCATGTACCTAATTTCAATACACTCATTGGAAAATTACTCACTCAAGAGGCAAAGGTTATCAAAAATGGAGAAATCTCTAAAGGTAATCAATCTTCCACTTTATACACTGATAAAAGCAAGTCCAAAGATAACAAAGGAAAGGCAAAGAAAGTGGATGATGAAGCAGGTACATATCAAGTTAACTATGCAGGTAGAGGAAGACATGGCAGAGGTAGAGGAAGAGGAGGTAGACAAGGCAGGGGGAGATCCCAAGACTCCAAACCATGTTCTATTTGTGGACTAACTAATCATAAAACTGAAAATTGCTTTAGGAATTCCAGGAATCAAAGAGGAAGAGGATACAATAGAGGAAGTTATGGCTACTCAAGAGGAAGGTTCAACAACTACCATGTCAACTACAACAACTAAAATCATTCAAACTATCAAGATGGCTACAAAGGAGGGAGAGACTTCAATAACTACACATAAGACTCAAACAAAGAGGATTCATTATTGATCATGAACATGTCTATGCCACAAGGTAAATCTGATGAGCATATTTTCTACATAGATTCAAGTTGCTCCAATCATGTGGCAGGAAATGTAGCTCTCCTATTAGATTTGGAAGATCCAAGGAATAAGCATGAGGTACAAATAGGAGATGCCACAAGACATCCTGTGGAGAAAATAGGAAATGTCAAAGCACCTGATGGAAACATCAACCTAGTCAGTAAGGTACTTTATGTCCCTACCATTACAGAGAATTTGATAAGTGTTGGGCAGATAGTAGAGAAAGGATTGCAAGTTAGGTTCACAAGAGGAGGAGCATATGTGGAAGACCCTAGCCAAGGGTTCAAAAGAATAGCAAAGGGAGAAAAGACAGGTAGACTATTCACCTTCAAGTTGCAAGACACAAGGAACATAGCTCTCTTCAATTATGGTAATCAAACACTCATAGAACTAGAGGTATGGCACAAGAGATTGTCACATATTGGTGAAAGATCATTAAAGCAAATTTGCAGGGACCAAAGTGTACTTGGACTCCCTAACTTGTCAAAACAACACATGATTTATAAGTGTAGTGCATGTCAATTTGGAAAATCTTACAGGTTACCATTCATGAAGAAAGGTTATATGCATGGAGATCTCTTGGAGTTGGTTCATACATATGTATGGGGACCTAGCAAGGATGCTTCAATATCTGGATCAAGGTATTACATCTCCTTTATTGATGATTGCAGCAGATGGACTATCCTATTCTTTATGAAACACAAAGATGAAGTTTTTTCATGTTTCAAAAGATATTTGGCTCTTGTGGAGAATCAAACAGGTAAATCACTAAAAAGGCTAAGGTCAGATGGAGGGGGAGAATACTTCTCCCATGAGTTTGATTCTTTTCTTCAAGAAAGAGGAATCAAAAGAGAGGTAACTACAAGGTACACCCCTGAGCAAAATGGACTGACAGAAAGAAGGAATAGGACATTTGTTGAAGCTGCAAGGTCTATGTTGAATGAAAAGCATTTACCTAATTACTTATGGGTTGAGGCTGTATCTACAACCACTTACTTGATCAACAGGTTGCCTTCAAAATCCCTTGATGGGATGACTCCATATGAGACTTGGAATGGAAGAAGACCAAGCTTACATCATTGTAAAATTTTTGGTTGCATTGCTTATGCTCATGTTCCTTCACAGATTAGAGGCAAGATGGATCCAAAGGCAGAAAGGTGCATATTCATTGGATATGACAACAATAAAAAGGGCTACAGGTTATACAATCCTACCAACAAAGGATTCTTGGTAAGTAGAGATGTAGTTTTTGATGAGAACAATTCATTGTATGAAGATTCATGCAGGAAGGTCAATTTACCATATGATCTTGAAGAATATTTTCCAAAGCTTGGTAGAGAACAACCAAAGATTGAAGAACAAGACACCTCAAAGGATGATGAAGAATCTCAGATGGAAAAGATCAAATCATGGAAGTCTAAAGGTAAAGCAAAATTGCAGGAACTTGGACATGAGGCAAAATCATCACATCATGGCCTAAGAAGATCTATGAGGGAAAAGAAAAAACCAGAAAGGTATGGGTTTGACACCTCATTAGTAACTAAACATTCTATCTACATAGCACAGGACATAAACCAAGAGGAGCCATCATCATTTGAAGAGGCCAAAGCAAAAGCAGAATGGAAGCATGCAATGAAGGAAGAAATTGAAGCACTTGAGGAAAACAACACTTGGGATTTGGTGCCCAAGACTTCATCTATGAAGGTAATAGGCTCAAGATGGGTCTACAAGCTCAAGAAGAATTCTGATGGTTCTATAAACAGGTATAAGGCAAGACTTGTAGCAAAAGGCTTTGCACAAACTCAAGGAGTTGATTATGAAGAAAATTTTTCTCTTATAGCTAAGATGCCTACAATCAGAGTGTTACTTAGTATTGCTTCTTCCAAGAATTGGAAGATACTTCAACTAGATGTAAAGAATGCATTCTTGAATGGTTGGATAACAGAAGAGGAATATATGGCACAACCACCTAGTTTTGAGAATCAAGTTTATCTTGATTGTGTGTAAACTTAACAAAGCATTGTATGGTCTCAAGCAAGCCCCAAAAGCTTGGAATTTTGGGCTTGTTTCATTCTTGCAGGACAAAGGCTTTCAACCAAGCAAGGCAGATCCTTCACTCTTTATTAAAAATAGTAATTCTGAGATCATCTACCTATGTGTATATGTAGATGATATTATATTGATAGGAAATGATGCAGATGGTATGAAGAAGATCAAAGATCAGATGAGAGAAGAGTTCAAGATAAGTGATTTGGGTTCACTTACCTACTTCCTAGGTTTGGAAGTTGTCTACAAAGATCATGGTTTGTTTCTCACTCAAAGAAAGTACATTAAGGACATGTTGGCAAAATTCAAGATGCAAGATTGTAAGATTGCAGGTACTCCAATGGAGGTCAATCACGAATTGAGCTCACATGAAGGTGAACTCATAGAGGACATCACATCATATCAAAGTCTTGTGGGTAGTCTCAAGTATGCCACATTGACAAGAGTAGATATATGTTACAGTGTGAGTGTGCTAAGTCAATTTATGCACACACCAAGGAAACCACACATGGATGCTACCAAACGCATTCTCAAGTATCTCAAAGGAACGATAAATGAAGGACTTTATTATCCTTATGTATCTGATTTAGGTTTGAAGCTATTTTCTAATGCAGATTGGGTTGGTTCCAAGGAAGATAGAAGGAGCAATTCAGGATATCTTACTTTTGCACGCTCAAATCTTATTTCATGGTCATCCAAGAAGCAACCTACAGTTGATCTTTCTTCCACAGAGGTTGAGTACAGAGGTCTTGCCATAGCTACTTAGGAAGCTATGTGGATGAAGACATTATTCACAGATCTTGGATTGGAGTTTGGAACTCCAACTATTTTTGGTGACAATATGAGTTCTATTCATTTGGCTGCTAATCCTATTTTTCATGCAAGGACTAAACATATTGAAGTTCATTATCACTATGTACGAGAGAAGGTTCTAAGAAAAGAGATTCAAATTTTTTATGTGTCCACTCATCAACAATGTGCAGATATGGTACAAAGCTTTACAAATTCAAGGCTATGATATGTTTGCAAGTAATATTGGATGATTGAAGACCTCAAGCATACTTGGCTTGAGGGGGAGTTGTTGGAGCAAGTCTATGACAAGCCTAAGTATTGGCTTGAGTCCCACAAATTCAAAGAAGAAGCCTTAAAATGAAGACAATGTAAAGTTCACTTGTGAACTACCTCTTGTAGCTTTTGAAGAATTTACTTAATGTAAAAGTGAAAGAATCTTAAGTGGTTGAGTCCACTTGATAAAAAAGGGAAAGAGGAGCATGAATTTGTGATTTGTGGTAGATAGAGAATCAAATCAATCACTAATTGATTGGAGAGTGATTGAGGGAAGTTAGCCTCCCTAGATCAACTATAAATAGATGGCAGCTTTAGTCATGGTTAGAGAGACCTCAGAGAAGACCTTGAAGAGCTGAGCTTTATGCCATATCAAGGTGTGGTTTCAAGGCACACATATGTATCAGTAATTCCATTGTTTTGTAAAATCAATATACTTTCATTTTCATGATCATTTGAGTTCATATTTCCATGTTCTTGTGAAGTGTACTACCCACTGCCATATCTCTCAGTTTTCTCAGTCAGATTGCAAAGATGGATTCTTTGAGCTTGGTGCATCATTTTTAGTGATTTAACTTGATAAAGTTAGCTCTATAAGTCTACTATATGCTCACCCATTTTCATTTCATTTGGGTGTTCCAATCTTCAGTTATGTTCAGTTGAAGTCAACCCTGTCTGTTCATTTTCACTTCTCTATCAGGTACCCGACTTTTTTTACTCATCTTGTTAGAGCTGTTTCTCAGCGTGTACTTATCCAAATTCAATGACCTAAAGCTTGATGGATTCAAATAATGTATAGTATAAGCATACAAATTTTTAGAATCATTGGATTCTTAAATCGTGAGTTATGTTCATTTTTCTGCTCACTAGTCTCATTACTATAGCAGCCCGTGAAAATCGGGATGATGTCATCACTTGTTAAACATCATTCTCAGTGTGTGGTTCATTATTTTTGATGTGATTACTCTGGAAAGTTAGATCCTTAAGTTAACTAGACTTCTCCAAAAGGAATTAAGCTAATTGACGTTGTGCTTAGACAATTATGCAAAACACTAGACAGGTGTATGAACCAAAATAACAAGTTCTTCACCTCTGAGCCAACTCCAGCTTATCTATTTTGATCTATCTTTTTGAAAGTGATCTTCCAAGGTACATAGGGTGTCTAATACATCCATTGGCAAGCTAAAAGGGCCCACCACATACTCCTGGAGTTCACTTGGCTGGTGTAGATCAAGGATTTTGCAACACTTCATTTTCAAGCACATACCTATCCATCTCTTCACATGTTCATATGCTCATTTTGCAGAGGAGACTTTAACAAAATGTTTCTAGGTTTTACATTTTTAATTGCATAGTGGTTGACTTTACTCCGTGACACACTTATTGATGTGAGCATATATAGTCTTACATAATCTCTTTGGTTGATCATTGCTATTCATTGATCCATTCTTCTAGGAAGAATCTATGGAAATTCTCCCAAAACTTAACACTTGGTCATCTTGTTGAGTCTTGGTGGTGTTTTTACTTTTCTAAATCCATTAATATTATAGTCAGCTCTCTATTATCATGGCATCAAAGGTTTCAAGCACATCTGGTGGATCAGGGTCTATTGCCAGTGTTCCCAAGAGGAGCTACAACTTGCAATCCAAAGATCATTTTTGAGATTTAAAGTTTGATAGCACAAACTTTGTTCTATGGAAGAATCAAATTAAAAATGTGTTTATTTAGAGTAGGAAGCGGAAGCAAGTAAATGGAATCTCAAAGAATCCTACTAATATGGATGGCAATGAATGGAATGAGTTGGATGAAATGTCTAGGTCTACCATTCGATTGCACCTAGTAGATAATGTTTACTTTATAATATTGGACTATGAAAATGCATATGATCTTTGGAAGAAGTTATGCAACACTTATGAAAAAGAAAGGATATCAAATAAAGTCTATGTGATGAAAATCTGTTGATATATTTTGCTAGGGATGTGTGTGAACACACTTGGACTCCTGAGAAACATTTTTTCATTCTTTAGGAGGCTTCTATCCCCCAGCTTGTATATACCCCTATAACCCTAATGGGTCACTGATCTTTGGAAATTCTCTTGGTAATACATTCAATATTCTGTTGTGCTCCAAGCTTCATCTTCTTTCCTATGTTGCCGTGATGTTGTTTTTGTGGAAGATGCAATTCATCCATTACTTCCATGCACCAAGGAGGCTTCTATTAGCTCTAGAGGTTGCAGCCTTTAGAGGTTCCATATAATGATGAAGATCATTCCATTTTTGATGCAAATTTACATGATGCACTTGTTGATGAGAGGAGTAATATAGAGGAGGAAAAAAGTATGCCAAAATGGTTGGTGCATACTTTAAGAGATAGCAAATTAGATGCACCTCTATCATATCATACTTGTTCACGCTCTCATAGTTCTTCTTTGCATCAGATTGTTATGCTATGGCTACCTCTAGTATCTGTGATGAGAATGAGTCTATTTTGTTTGATGAAGCACAGAATTCATAAAATTTGATGGCTGCTATGCAATCAGAATATGATGCTATTATGAAGAATGGTACATGGTCTTTATGTGATTTTCCTCTTGGCAAGAAGGCCATTGGCACTAAGTGGGTATACAAGCTGAAGTGTAAGCTTGATAGAACAATTGATAGGTATAAGGCTAAGCTTGTTGCAAAAGGTTATGCTCAAGAAAGAGGAATTGATTTTGATGAGACCTTTGCTCCCACATGTTGAATGACTACTCTTCATAGCATATGTGCTCTTGCAGCTCATCATGGTTGTAATGTACATGAGTTGGACATTACAACTACATTTTTGAATGGTGACTTACATGAAGAGCTATATGTATTTCAACCTCGTGATTTTGTGCAGAAAGTGCATGAAAAGAAAGTGTGCCAGTTGAAAAAGGCATTATATGGTTTAAAGCAAGCACCACGTTGTCATCGAGATTTTCTCTCCTCTCTCACTCATAAAGGCCTATAGGAAACACATTTGGTGAAGGTAGCTAGAATTCCCTAAGAAGTCCAAGATACATCAAGGATGTCAAAGGGAGTTTACATGCAAAGTTTGGAAGAAATCAAGAAAATCCAGGGTAGTGGTCAAAGCTGCTCAAATTTTGGAAATTAGGGTAAAAATGGCAATGTCACCAAATCACATGAAAATCCATATACTTAAAAAGCCTATCAAAGGAAATCTATAGCATGAATTTCACATGTAAATGGATTTTCTAGCACATTGATATGCCATGTGCATTTTGTAAAAAATGTAATTTTTCCACTTAGACCCTACAAAATCTTGTATAGGAATTTTTTTTAGCCATATGATTTGGCATGTATAAAGATCATGTGTGGTTACATATTGGTACAAATTTTCAAGGCTATCAGAGCTCCCTAGTCACCTTAATGCCACCTTCAAAACTTCCAAATATAGTCAAACTTGTGTAAGGGAGACTCAGATGGGAGTTTTTTCTGCATATTCCTAAAGGAGACCTTTCAAAACATAGCCCTACAAATTTTCATCTTCATCAAAGGATATCTGGAGGGTCAAAGAGCACAAAATCTAGTTTTCAAGGTCATTGGAGTTTCTTAGAATAAGCAAATTGAAGGGTTGAAGGATTGCCACATGGCAAACAATGATTGAACCATGTTGTACGATCAAGATGAGCTCACATTCAAGGATGGAGAGCACTAAAGCTTAAATCAAAGAGGATCCACGAGTTTTTTCATCGGACAAGCTTTTTTTAATGGTCAAAGATCAATAATGCAAAGTTCGTCCAAAGATAGCAGCTTATCTTATTCAAATTAATGTCAGCACTGATCCGACGGTCCAAATCAACCCTAGATCCAATGGTGGAGAATGAAGGCACCTATTTTTCCCCCATCACCCTAGATATCATATAAAGAACCAATCCTAGCCATCCATTTGATAAATCCAATGGTTGCAATGAAAAGCAATTGATCCTAGGGTTGAGAGTTGATTTCTCCAGATCCAAGGGCCCAAATCCATTCATTAAACTATAAAATGAAGTATTGCAATGGTGATCCACCAGAGTGCTCTCTCCTTCTTGTGAGCTCCACAACGATATCCTCGGATTAGAAAACCGAGCTCCTGAGGCCACACACAGTACTCCGCATAGAGTCTATAGAATACATAGAAAACACAGTACACAAGGAGCACAAAGATAGACTTCTTAGGTCTTACAAATGCGGTTGAACTTATAGTCTGTGACTGACTAGGCCACTATATGTTTTATTAAAGAACATATACAAAGAAGTGTCTAGTGGCCATTTGGCCTTTCACATGGACACTAAATGTAACAATCTCCCATTAAAGGCCAATATGAACAAAGTAACTATGGGAGAAAAATAAAGAATGATAAAGAATACCCGAGTGTAAGTATACAAAGTATACCTCCCACCTGATGGGCATGTTACACAGTATACAAGTGACTCTGTAAGATCATGAATCAAGTAACTCCCATCAAGTGACAAGAGTGTCGAAAGCTATCCTGTGGTAGAGATTTAGTCAAAGCATCTACACATTATCTCGAGTGTGAACCTTCTCAAGAATAATGCGCTCACTAGCTAAGCAATCTCTAATGAAGTGATACCTCACCTCAATGTGCTTCGTCTTTGCATGATAGACCGGATTCTTAGTCAAATCAATGGCACTCTAACTATCACTAAGCAAATAAGGTACATGCTGAGGTAAACCCATATCACAAGCAAGACGAGAAAGCCACAATGCTTCCTTACATGCCTCACTTGCTGCAACATCCTTTGCTTATGTGGTGGAAACAATTGTACATTCTTGAAGACGAGATCTCTAAGAGATAGCACCTCCAACAAAATGAAAAATGTACCCTCATGTAGACTTACAATTGTCTTTACAACCAGCATAGTTAGAATCTGTGTAACCAATGATGGATGCTTTCCATCTACCTAAGCATAGACACTTGTCCTTAGTGCCACTCAAATACCTTAAAATCATCTTGACCCCTTCCCAATGTTTCTTGCCAAGATTAGACATATATCTACTCACAACTCCCACTGCAAATGCAATGTCTGGTCTCGTAGCTACCATAGCGTACATGAGACTACAAAGAGCAGAATGATAGGGAATTATGGTCATGAATTCCTTTTCCTCATCTGATTTGGGGCAATCATCCTTGCTCAATTTCACATATGCGGGTAAAGGTGTACTCAATGCCTTTCCACCCTGCATATTGAACTTGTGAACTACTTTGGATATGTACTCACTTTGAGACAAGTATATGCGTCTTTTGCTCCTATCACGAGTAATGTGCATGCCAAGAATATGTTTGGCATCCCCCAAATCCTTCATATCAAATGTCTAACTCAACTTCTTTTTGAGAATTGACAAATCATAAGAGGACTTCCCAACAATCAACATATCATCGGCATAAAGTATCAAGCATATCAAGCTGCCATCTGAGCATCTCTTTGTGTAAAGACAATGATCCTCATTGCTTTGAGAATAGCCTTGAGACTTCATAAAAGCATCAAACTTTTGGTACCATTGTCTAGGGGACTATTTAAGTCCATACAAGCTCTTGTTAAGCTTACAAACTAGACTTTCCTTGCTAGGAACTACATAACCCTCTAGTTGTTCCATATAGATCTCATATGTAAGATCTCCATGCAAGAAAGCAGTTTTCACATCCATTTCGACTAGCTCTAAGTCCTCCATTGCAACCAATCCAAGCAACAAACGTAGAGTAGTCATCTTGATCACTGGAGAGAAGATCTCCTCGAAATCAACACCATGTTTTTGCTTAAAACCCTTTGCAACAAGTCATGCTTTATACTTTGGAGAAGCACTATCTTATGTGAATTTCAGCTTATATACCCATTTACATGGTAAAGCTTTCTTGCCATTTGGCAAAGGTACTAAATCCCAAGTACCATTCTTGTGAATAGAATCGAACTCGCTCTTCATGGCATGCTCCCCTTGACATGATCCTCTGTCCGCATAGCCTCTTTGTAGCAAGAAGGCTCACTGGCATCTGTTAGCATAACAAAATCTAAACCTGGAACATATCTATTAGGTAGATGTGAGCCACGTGCAGAACGTCTCAATGGTTGCTAAACAGGAATATGTGCAAACTGATCTGAATGGACATTCTCTTGAACATCCCTATGTGCAACATTTTTATGCATGCTAAGCGAAGGACTAGTATCCTCAAACACCACTCTTCTCATTTCAACCTCCTTAATGGGTTGTTTATGCATCTTAGACTCATTGAAAATAACATCACTCCTTCTGATCACTAACCATGTTTTGGGATCCCATAAGCGATATCCAAATTGCCCTTCTCGACCATATCCAAGAAAAACACATTTCTTTGACTTATGGTCCAACTTTTGTCTAAGATTCTTGGGTATATGAACATATGCTTCACACCCAAAGACTCGAAGATGATCATAATATGGTGGCTTCCCTATCCATAACTCTTGTGCCACTTTCAAACCTTTGGCAATACTAGGTGAAAGGTTAATCACATGAAATTCACTCAATACTACTTCTACCCAAAAACCTTGTGAGAGGTGTGCATGATGCAACATAGAGGCTACTCTATCTTGAATAGTTCTATTCATCCTCTCAGCTACACCATTCTGTACTGGGGTATAAGGAGTTGTAAAATCTCTACGAATCCCTCTTGACTGACTGACAAGGTTAAATGCATGTGAGGTATACTCACTCCCATTATCTGAGCGTAAAGCCTTAAGTGTTGGAACATCAAGCTTACACTATGCTTGAGGTGGATTTGATCTACATCAAAGGCTATCGCATCGAAAGAATATCCGTTGGAGAGTTCTTTTTCATATGCTCATTTATTGTATTTTTTTGAGAAATTTTTGATGGTTCATTTACCATTGTAAAAGCCTTCAGCTTTACACATGTAAAGCTAGAAAGATAGAGCCCAAATCCCACAAATTTTTGGTGGTTGAATTTGCATTCAATCAAGCAATCAATCACCTAAAAGTAGATCAAAGTAGATCTTCACTTTTCTTAGATTGTAGGAAAGTGAATTGATTCCCTCCAACAACCATTCTCACCTTCATTTGAATTCAAATTCAACTTGTAAAAGTCATGGAACACTCCTAGAGGCTATATAAGGACTTGAAATCACTTGTACATTACATGGAAGCAATATACATACACTTGTGACCATCATTGTCTTGCTTCTTCAATTCTCTGCATCATCTTCTTCAGCAACAGTAATCTTGTAGAGGTTGCTGCTCTCTCTCCAGAGCTCCAAATTGAGTGCAAGATGACTCATTGGAAATGTATAAGTGTCTAGTTTATGACTATAAAGTTTCAAAGAATTGGATTCAGTATATTGAGAGAAATCTCAGTTTTTCTGTCTCGGGGTCAATCTCCACGTATTCCTGAAAAATAGGAAGTACCACAGGTGAATGTCGCATTCATTCCTATAGCATATTTTGCTTATTCCTTATACTTTTGTGCATTCCATACACTCAAACCTATGTGTATCACTCCCATAAAAGGATTTTTTCTAATTGTAATCACGCTGGTCGCTATGGGCATTTGAAGTTCATTGTCTCTTCCATAGATAATAAGTTTTTTGAGCTAGTCGACTCGCGAACCTATCTGTTTTGTATCGACTCATTCTCCTTGATGCTCCAAAGTACATAGTGTGTTTCTTTGGACTTATTGCATGCCTATAAGTTCTATTTGAGTCTCCATAAGCTCAAGGTCTGGTCTTGTGCCGGTTGGCTTGACCAAACTTCGTCACTTCAAAACACACTTTTCTACCTTCTACAAGCTTCTCCAAGTTCTTTCAGTGGTATCAGAGCTAGATCAAGATGGGTGATGGCTTTCCCTCAATGATCGAGAAGCTTGAACGACAAAACTACGCGGCTTGGAAAATCAGAATGGAGGCCTATTTTCAAGGTAGAAATCTTTATGGAATTGTAGCAGGTGATGAAGTTATGCCTATTCCAAGATCCAAAGGAGGACCTACACAAGAGGAGACAAATAAGTTCACACTTTGGTGCACAAGGGATGCTCAAGCAAGGTCGTACATACTAAACTCTATCTTTGACTTTCTATTACCACATATTAGAGGATGCAAGACATCTCAAGAGACATGGGATGCCCTCGAGACTTTCTTTTCTGCTAATACCAAAGCAAGAAAGAATCATCTTTGGAACGAGTTCAAACAAATGAAGAAGACACCTAAACAAACCATCACAGAGTTTGTTACCAAGGTCAAGGAGGTTGCGGATCAGTTAGCATCCATTGGAGATCTAATTGAAGAAGAGGTCATCATGAGGCAAATTCTCAACGGCATTCGAAGTGATAAGCAATGGCAATCCTTCACGACGGCTTATGATCTCATCATGGATGTGCAAACTCCAGTCTTCAACATCTTTCTTGGACGACTCTTCAATCAAGAAGCCAACAATAGCATAAAGGAAGGTAACTCCTATCATGGTAATTCAACTAGTGCTCTATATGAAGATAAGAAGGATAAGGAGCAGAAAGGCAAGAAGAAGGAAGAAGATGAAGAAGAGACTTCACAAGCCAACTTTGCAAGTAAGAGCAAGTGGAAAGGGAAGAAGAAAGGACCAAAGCAAGACAAAGCCAAAGGTCAGAATGTTCAACCTTGTGCCATATGCGATAAGACCAACCACACCACTCAGAATTGTTGGTTCAATGGGAAGACCCAGAAAGGAAGTGGAAGAGGTGGATATGGCAGCAATAGAGGCAGAGGTGGACACAACTTCAACAGTAACAATAGAAGCTATAATAGAAGGGACTACAATAATTATTCAGAAGATCAACCACATGAAGACTCATTGCTTCTTATGAATCTAAGCCACAAAGAAGGTAAAGAAGATGATCATATGTTCTACATAGATTCAGGATGTTCGAATCATGTTGCAGGCAACATTGCTCTTCTATCTGACTTGGAAAGTCCAAAGCATAGACATGAAGTGCAAACAGGGGATGACACAAAGCACAATGTGGAGAAGATTGGTAATGTCAAAGCTTCCAATGGCAGGACAAACATTCTGAGTAAGGTTCTCTATGTACCCACTATCACTAAAAACCTAATAAGTGTAGGCCAAATAGTTGAAAAAGGCTTGCAAGTTAGGTTCACCCAACATGGAGCTTTTGTGGAAGATCCATGTCAAGGCTTCAAGAAGATAGCTCGAGGTGAGAAGCATGGTAGGCTCTTTACTTTTGAAGTAGGAGAAACCAGGAACATAGCTCTATTCAACTTTGGGTCTCAAACCCTAAGTGAGCTTGAAGTGTGGCATAGAGACTTGCTCATGTGAATGAAAGAACCTTGAAGGATATATACAAGGATCAAACTGTTCTAAGACTGCCGAACATATCAAAGCAACACATGATCAACAGGTGTGATGCATGTCAGATTGGGAAGGCACAAAGACAACCATTCAACCACAAAGGCTACATCCACAACAACTTATTGGACTTAGTACATACAGATGTATGGGGACCAAGTCAAGAACCTTCATTGGCAGGATCAAGGTATTATGTCTCATTTATTGATGACCATAGTAGATGAACTCTTCTATACTTTATCAAGAGTAAGAATGAAGTGTTTGATTGCTTCAAGAAGTATCTTGCACATGTGGATAATCATACAGGTAGATCACTAAAGAAGCTCAGATCTGATGGAGGGGGAGAATACTTCTCCAAAGAGTTTGATGAGTTCTTGCAGGACAAAGGTATGAAAAGGGAAGTGACTACCAGGTACTCTCCTCAACTAAATGGAATTGCAGAGAGGAGAAACAAGACATTGGTTGGATCAACCCAAACAATGCTTGAAGAGAAGAAGTTGCCACATTATCTATGGGCAGAAGCTATTTCAACTGCTGTGTACCTTGTCAATAGACTACCATCCAAATCACTTCAAGGTATGACTCCTTATGAAGCATGGCATGGAAGAAAACCTAGTCTTGGACATTGCAAGGTTTTTGGTTGTTTAGCTTATGTTCATGTACCATCACAAATAAGAGGTAAGCTAGATGAAAGGGCAACAAAGGCAGTGTTTATTGGATATGATTCAACTCAGATGGGTTACAGGTTCTTCAATCCTTCAACCAAGCAATTCACTACAAGTAGAGATGTTGTGTTTGAAGAACACAGGTCTTGGTATGATGAAGACAAACAAAAGGTAACACTACCATATGATCTTGATTCTTACTCTCATCAATTAGGAAGCAAGCATGATACACAGGTCCAGGATCCAAGAAGTGATACAGACGATGACCAAGATGAAAGAGAAAAGGATTACAAGCTATGGAAATCAAGAGGCAAAGCAAAGATGCAAGAGGTTGGAGAATGCTCCAAACAAGCACCTAGAAGATCAGCAAGAGAGAAGAAACAACCAGAAAGGTATGGATATGACTCCATATTCATTACGAAGCATTCAATCTACTTGGAAAAAGACTCTATTTCAGAGGAACCCTCAACCTATGAAGAGGCAAAGGGAAACCCTAATTGGGAAAAGGCCATGAACGAAGAGATAGATGCATTGAAGGAGATGAACACTTGGGATTTTGTTCCATGGGTATATAAAGTTAAAAGAAATTCAGATGGATTAGCCTACAGGTACAAGGCAAGATTAGTTGCCAAAGGATGCTCACAAACTCATGGTATAGACTATGAGGAAACATTCTCACCAGTTGCAAAGATGACTACAATCAGGACATTGATAAGTGTAGCTGCTGCAAGGAATTGGAGACTCCTCCAACTTGATGTAAAAAATGCATTCTTAAATGGTTGGATAAGTGGAGGTATACATGTCACAACCACCAGGTTTTGAAAACCCTAATCATCCATCTTATGTTTGCAGACTTAAGAAAGCATTGTATGGATTGAAACAAGCTCCTAGAGCTTGGAATTACAGGTTGGTTACATATCTTCAAGATCAAGGGTTCAAAGCTAGCAGCTTAGATCCTTCTCTATTCATCAAAAGGGATCACAATGAAGTTATCTATCTATGTGCATATGTAGATGATATTATTGTGACAGGTGATGATCTAAATGGCATTCAAAGGATCAAGAGACACATGCAAGAGGAGTTCAAAATCAGTGACTTAGGTGAGCTCACATATTTCCTAGGTATGCAGGTGATATATACAGATGAAGGAATGTATTTGACTCAAAGAAGATACATTCAGGATCTTCTTCTCAAGTTCAAAATGGAGAACACTAAACCTGCAGGTACACCTTTGGAGATGAATCATAAACTTAGTGTTTATGAAGGTGAGAAAATTGAAGACATTAAAGAGTATCAAAGCTTGGTAGGTAGCTTGATATATGGTACTCATACAAGGGCAGACATCTCATATAGTGTGGGAGTGCTTAGTCAGTTCATGCACTCACCGAGAAGACCACACATGGATGCGGCTAAGAGAGTAGGTAAGTATCTCAAAGGTACAATCA
The DNA here is from genome assembly GCA_020310875.1 of Ceratopteris richardii. Taxonomy (NCBI): domain Eukaryota; kingdom Viridiplantae; phylum Streptophyta; class Polypodiopsida; order Polypodiales; family Pteridaceae; genus Ceratopteris; species Ceratopteris richardii. The sequence continues at coordinate 172,211,398 of CM035417.1, read as the reverse complement.
ACGAAGGTATATTCAATCCCTACTCTTCAGATTTGGATATCAAAATCTACTCAGATGCAGATTGGGCAAGAACTAAGGATGATAGAAAAAGTACATCTGGTTACTTAGCATTTGCAGGTTCGAAGCTAGTGTCATGGAGTTCCAAGAAGCAACCAACAGTTGCTTTATCTTCAATTGAAGCAGAGTACAGAGGCTTGACCATAGCAACTCAAGAGGCAATATGGTTAAAAGCATTTGGGACTTGTGAGTTCCAAACCTCACATATTTGGAGATAATGTAAGTTCCATGCATCTAGCAGCAAATCCTATTTTTCATGCGAGAACCAAGCACATAGAAGTCCATTACCACTTCATCAAGGAGAAACTCATGGCAAAGGAGATTGACATTTCTTTTGTTCCTACTGAAAAACAAGTAGCAGATATGATGACGAAGGCACTTGATGGAATAAAGCTTTGTAGATTCAAAGCTATGGCAGGTATTCAACCTATGAGAGAATGAAGAATCAAGCATACTCTAGCTTGAGGGGGAGCTGTTGGAACATCAAGTTTACACTATGCTTGAGGTGGATTTGATCTACATCAAAGGCTATCACATCGAAAGAATATCCGTTGGAGAGTTTTTTTTCATATGCTCATTTATTGTATTTTTTTGAGAAATTTTTGATGGTTCATTTACCGTTGTAAAAGCCTTGAGCTTTACACATGTAAAGGTAGAAAGATAGAGCCCAAATCCCACGAATTTACCAATCAATCACCTAAAAGTAGATCAAAGTAGATCTTCACTTTTCCTAGATTGTAGGAAAGTGAATTGATTCCCTCTAACAACCATTCCCACCTTCATTTGAATTCAAATTCAACTTGTAAAAGTTGTGGAACACTCCTAGAGGCTATATAAGGACTTGAAATCACTTGTACATTACATGGAAGCAATATACGTACACTTGTGACCATCATTGTCTTGCTTCTTCAATTCTCTGCATCATCTTCTTCGCCAACAATAATCTTGCAGAGGCTAGTGCTCTCTCTCCAGAGCTCCAAAATGAGTGCAAGATGACTCATTGGAAAGGTCTAAGTGTCTAGTTTATGCCTGTAAAGTTTCAAAGCATTGGATTCAGTAGATTGAGAGAAATCTCAATTTTTCTGTCTCGGGGTCAATCTCTACGTATTCCTGAAAAATAGGAAGTACCACCGGTGAATGTCGCATTCATTCCTATAGCATATTTTGCTTATTCCTTATAATTTTGTGCATTCCATACACTTAACCCTATGTGTATCACTCCCATAAAAGGATTTTTTCTAATTGTAATCACGCTGGTCACTATGGGCATTTGAAGTTCATTGTCTCTTCCATAGATAGTAAGTTTTTTGAGCTAGTCGACTTGCGAACCTATCTGTTTTGTATCGACTCATTCTCCTTGATGCTCCAAAGTACATAGTGTGTTTCTTTGCACTTATTGCATGCCTATAAGGTCTATTTGAGTCTCCATAAGCTCAAGGGCTGGTCTTGTGCCGGTTGGCTTGACCAAACTTCGTCAATTCGAAACACACTTTTCTACCTTCTACAAGCTTCTCCAAGTTCTTTCATTAAGCTTAGTTCCTTTTTGAGTCTCAGCTGAAGCAATAAATTTTTTAAAAGTAGGGAATACCTCATCCTTTGATTTGATAGAATATACCCAAACTTTTCTAGTAGCATCATCTATGAAAGTGAGAAAGTAAAGAGAACACCTAAAGACCTAGTTGGCATGTGAACACACACATCTATATGAACAAGATCTAAAGGCTGAATTGAAGAGTCAATGTGCATTCTATGCACATTTCTAGTTTTCTTTCCATATTGATAGTGCTCACAAAATGAAAAATCAGAGAAAGATAACACAAGTAAGGAGCCAGAACGAGAAAGATTTTTCATTCCACTACGAGATATATGGCCCAAACGACCATGCCAAATACAAGCCATAGGTTGTTCACTAATAGCTAACAAGTGTTCTTTCTGTGATACAAATAAATGATAAAGTGAGCCAACTTTGCTTCCTTTTGCAATAACCATATTGCCCTTTGATATGCAAAAGGACTGAGCATAGAAGACCACCTTGTAGCCAAGGTCATCAAGTTGACCAACTGAAATCAAATTGCATGATAACGGAGGTACATGGGGTGCATTATGCATAGTAAATTTTGAACCATCAATGAACTGCACAAACACATCTCAAATCCCCACAACATGCACTGGTAAGAGTCACCAAGTCTCACAGTACTAAGAGACTTTGTTGCATAATTAGAGAAACATTCTCTGTGTGGTGTCATATGAAAAGAAGCACCCGAATCTAGCAGCCAAGTGTGGGAAAGAGAATCATCCATAAGAGCCTTAGTTGGCATAGTACTATCAAGTGTCAACACATCAACATCATCACATTCAATCTTCACAGTCAAAGTAGATGGTGCAGGTAACTATTTAACATGCCCATCAACATTTTTTCCTTTACCTTTAGCATTCTTTAATGCATAATAGTCTTTCTTCATGTGTCCTTTCTTATGACAATAATGGCATACCATGTCCCTCTTCCTTGATTTACTTCTACTCTTATTTCATTGACCATTCTTTTCCTTGTTCTTGCTCCTACCACGTTGTTGATTTTTTTCTTGGTAAGAATCATGAACATTATATGCATCCCCACTCTGAGTGCCAACCATAGATTTTCTACAGATCCCCTCACTCAAGAGTGCTCCACATATGTCATCATAGATGAGTTTACCACCAGGTGCACTATTGCTAATAGCTGTGCAAAATGTATCCTATGATGATGGCATGGTGCATAACAACAATACAACTTTCATTTCATTATCCATATCCAATTTCTAAGCCTATAGTTGAGAGAATATAGCATCAAACTCATTTAAATGAGCAGCAACACTATCTGTGTCCTTCATACAAAGGTCATATAATTTTCTCATCAGATAGACTTGATTTGATGCCGTCTCGTTTTCATATGTATTGCATAACTTCTTCCAAAGCTCCTCTGCACTTTCACAATCTAATACTATAAAGTAAAAATTATCTACCAGGTGCAAGCGAATGGTAGACTTGGCCATTTCATCTAATTCATCCCAGTCATCTTCATCCATGTCAGTAGGCTTCTTTGAAATTCCATTTATTGGCTTCCATTGCCTCCTTTGAATCAACTCATCTTTAAATCTGATTGTTCCATAGAGCAAAGTTTGTGCCATCAAATTTTCAAATCTCAAAATGGTCTTTTCCCTACAGGTTATAGCTCCTCCTTGGGACACTAGCACTAGACCTTGATCCACTGGATCTGCCTGAGACCTTTGATGCCATGATTGTAGAGAGCTGAATAGAATGATAATGGAGCTAGAAGAGTCTGAACACCAACGAATAAGTGTATTAAGGAGTAAATTGACCACTGTATAGTTGACGAAGCCAAAAATCTTGAAAAAAATTGCCAGAGTATCCTCTGCAAAATGAGCATATGACTAGTGTCAAAATATCACAAAATTGCAAGTACTGTCATGTTTGCGTGCATAGTGAATCACTGACTCCACTGCATATAATCAGTTACCCAATAGAAGCCAACTAGGCTTATCGAGCACCTATAAACAACTATCATACATCTCCTATGGTGGGGCTGGGTAAGTCTTCCACCTGCATCACCAAAGAGACCCCGACATCAAGGTGTTTCCCAGTTAAGAAAACCTCACCACGACCCTCTTTATTAAATGTAAAAGGCTTTATGCAATGAACATAACCGTTATATCAATGACCACATGGACGTACATAAGTGGTATCCACAGAAGCATACATGGTGTGTATGTGCTAAATATATGAAGTAAAATGGCACTAAAAGGTTGAACGCATAGCCCAAAAACTAGCCAATAACACTTGCAAGTGTCTGTCAACTCTGATGTTTTGGGCTCAAAAAACTTACATAAATCTGCAGCGGATGCTCCCACCAGAGCTAAAACCTTTCGAGAAACCTATAGTTTTACGAGTGTGGCTGAAAACAAGGCCCCAAAGGTTGATATATACTATTAGAGAAAAGAAATCTCTTCTTGATGTTCTTGGAGGAACTATGTGCAAAAGTACTCCAAAATGGCTCCAAAAGACACCCCACAAATGCTTCAAAGATAGGCTTTGAAACCAAAGAATGAAGCTTTGAGGGGCCAAAACATGCTCAAGATAATGTCAACCTTATTCTTTCCCATACTTCAGAAACCACAAGAGTGTAGCTTAGCGGAAAGAGATTGTCATGGTTAAGCAACTCTGGGGGGAACAATATTGGGATGGGTGACCTCCCGAGAAGTACCAAGAACCTCTATATTCCTTGATCATTGAGGTCCTCCCTTGCGTACAGCCAACGGCGCCAATGGTGACTTCGGTGACGCGGATGACAAGGTATGCCAAGGTCTATGCCTTAGTCGCCGCCTTAGTCGTAAGCCTTGGAGAAAGTTGGGGGGGTGTGAGCGAAGCTCACACAAAAGGGACAAAGATTTTGCATCGAACTTCTCTGATACTAGTGAAGTATTTTGATCGTGATGCACCATAGTGCGCTCTGCTTCTTGCGAGCTCCACGATGATATCCTCGGAGTAGAAAACCGAGCTTCTAAGGCCGCACACAGTACTCCACACATAGTCTGAAGAATTCGTAGAAAACATAGTACATAGGGAGCACGAAGATAGACTTCTTAGGTCTTACAAATGCGGTCGAACTTATAGTCTGTGATTGACTAGGCCATTATATGTTTTAGTAAAGAACATATACAAAGAAGTGTCCAGTGGGCATTTGGCCTTTCACATGGACACTAATGGTAACATAAAAAACCCCCTCCAAATTCGTGGAAGATCATTGTTAGGCATCCATTTGGCCCTTGCTAGCACATGGTTTCCTTGAGAGGATCACCCTCAGTTGAGTGTGTGAGGATCCAAGGTGGGCTAGTAAAAGCATAGTTCCTAGAATCAATTTTAAGATAAACTTCCAATCTAGGGTAGGCTCATAGAACCAATGGCTTCTCTTTCTTTGCTCACCCCTACAGGAGCATGTGAGTGAGTTAGAGTTGGTTTCATGAGCCTTAGACTTCTTTAGATACACATTACGTTCCTAGAAAAATATAGGGTCTATGAAGTGGAACATATCCTATTACGTGTGACATTCGATTGAACTGTCATGGTGAGAGGGTCGTGCGAACCACCTTTGTCCAGTAGAATGCTTATCTTGATGTATCACAACATTCATGTACATGTATGTCATTAAAATATCGTTTAATTCATATCTCTTCTCTCTTAGTCTCTTATATGTTTTTACATATCTCCTTCTATCTCTTTCTATGTGTGAGAAGGCTCCACAGTCATGTGTTGAACCAAGTGAGCATTATCCATTGAGATTGTGAGGTTTAGTTTCTATTTATTGATAAATCATGGCCCACATGTATTCATCCCATCCACAAACACCCATGCATATGTTTCAATTTTGAAAGTGTACAAGAAGCTCCATTCTTGGACCATTCTTCCTTTTGGAATTTTTTTGGACCATTCTTCCTTTCCAAATTGATTCATGTGAATGGTTTTCATTTGTCCTTGTCATTCATGTTCATGTGTTTATCTTGCATTCATATGTTCCCATTCCCATAATCAAATCATGAACTCTCTCCTCTCCATACCCAACTTCATCTTCACCTTCACATTTTAATCACAAAAACCTTTCCACACTCACTAGCTTCATACACTCTACATGTGTTGCGATCGGACCCAATCTACCCGAATTGTGATCACCTCTACATTCGAACCCAATGTGAAACACTCCGTGGCATTTGCTTTTCATCTTGTTGGGAGGTTTTGATCCATATCCTTTGTTGCATATTTTTCATCCTCATCATATCATCATCATCATTCTTGATTGTTGCACTAGATTTCTCACAATATCGTGCACATCTTCGTCATGAAGTAAACACATTTGTGAGAGATCTAGAACATCTTGCATCACTTGCATATTCATGTAAGATGGAGGAAGGATTCAATTCCCTTATTGTTGAGAAACAAGGCCAAAGAATAGTCTCTTCTATGTTGAGAGAAAAGGAAAAATTCAATGGCATCAACATTACAAGCTACTTATATTTGTTTGAAGAGAAAGCTATGTTTTTTGGTCTTCCTGAAGATCTTTGGATAGCATTCTTTGAACGAATTGTTGATAGCTCTATCATAAACAATGTCACTCAGTATGATAGTCTTCCTTGGAGTGATTTCAGAAAGGAGATGCTCAAAGAATTCTATCTTGAGGATTATAGCCAACATAGTCGGGATGGATTCTTAAGATGGGTCAATTCCCCAAAGCCTAGTAGCTCTATTACTCACAAAATGAGTATACTAGATGCTATGAACAACTTCGTGATGAGGATAAGATAAGTTTGGAACATGATGTTGTGATCAATTTTCTAAAGCTTCCTCATCTTGAAACTCATAGGGAAGTTGAAGGGCAATTAGAAGAGCCAGATAAGTGCTATGGGCTTACTAAAAATTGGAAAAAAGTGTGTAAAGTAGTAGAGGCTGTAGCCCATAGGCATCAAAGACAATCCATGCTTTATGAGCAAACTAGTCTTCCTCAAGCTAGCCTTCCACAAGCTAAGGAACAAGTTAGAGAACAATCCCATGCTATGCTTTTAGACTCTACTTCTATTCTTGAAATGATGGAGCCTAGTCAAGGTTTTAAAGTAGAGGCAAAGAAAAGTGTAGTTGAACAATCTCAAGTGGAAATTCTCACTAACCAAATGGAAAGTCTTATTGCTACACAATCCAATTTGGCCAACACTATAGATGCTTTACAATCTAATTACATCAAAACCTTCCAAAATCAAATGAACCCAATGTCGTTTCAAGAGCCTAATCAACATGTTATAGCTCCCAATCAAAATTCACAAGTAACTCCTACTCAATCATATCAAGTTCCTCCAATGCATAATCCTTCAATGAAAAATTCTCATCCTCAAGTGCAAAATCCTCAAATGTATCAAAACATGTATCCTCAAGCTTCTCAAACAACTTTTCAAAATCCTCAAAATCAAAATTTTCAGAATCATCAACCATATACTATGGAAGCTCCTCTTGCACCTCAAGTACCACATGCTGCTCCCCAAGCTCCTCAAATACATCAATTGCCTTATCAAAATCCTAATTATCCTATTCAAGCAATACCTTACCAAAAAAATCCTCAATGTCAAAATTTCCCACCACAAGTTAATCAAAATCCTCAAAATCTAAATGGTTTTGTATGTGGTCCTCATAGGTGTCCTTGGTGTGATTTGTTAGAGCACTTTTTGAGAGATTGTGAACTATTGAAAGTTGCCCATGAGCAATGACTAGTAATAGACATAGACAAGAAAGTCTGACTATCAGTCTAGGCTACTTTTGCAAGGAAATTATGGTAAGGGAGGAATGAAAAAGCACTATGAAAATATAACAATAATGGATGCAAGAACTAGATGGGTGAAACTAGAAGCTCTTGATGAACAAGAAGTAGAATCAAGTAAACCCATAAAGGAAGTTGACTTTTGCATAGAGGCTTTAGTAAGAGCACAAGATGAGATTAGGAGAATAACCGCTTGGGAGTCACCGATAGAATATCAATCTCTTATTTCTCACATATCCAATGTAGAAGAAAAATGAAAAAGAGATGAAATTGAGCCTAGTGAAAGAAGAGTGATCCAAAAACAAACGTAAGAGGGAATAGAAATCATCATAGAGCAAGGGGAAACATCAAAACCCAAAGATAAAAAACAAGAATCACAATCCAATGAACAAAAACAAGAGGATAAACAAAAAGGTAAGAAGACAAAGCAGGAAAAAATAGAACCAAAGCCTTTATAGAAACAAGAAAAATAAAAAAAACTCAAGACCAAACACAAGAACATGAACAAAAACAAGATCCTGAGGAAAAACAAAAGAAACCAAAGAGACAACCTAAAGCCAACTTGATTTCAGAAATTGAGAGAAAAATAGATCCTATGGAGATTTTAGATGACATTTTGCTTAAGACTCAAGTGACTATGTCTTTAGAACAAGTTTTCTCTATTGCAAAGCCTATTTTTAAAGATAACTTTATCGGCCTAATTAAAAGGAAGAGGCTTTCGCTTAATCTAGATATTGAGATGCAAGATTCTCTAGATCAAGATCAAGCTATGAATGAAGCCTTAAACTTTCACGAATCTGATGAAGAGGGCCTTGATGATGATGAAGTAAATGTTAATAAAAATTTCTCAAGACCTATTCAACCTGACCATGAAAATCATGAAAACAACCCTAAAAGTCACTTTAAAAGAAAATTTTGGTGTAGAGGTACATCAAAGATGCATGTTAAAATAGGCAATGATAAGAACGCTATCATTGTAAATGTATTTCTTATGTGATAGTGACTTTAATAAATCCATGGATTGCATGGAATGACCTAAAGTACACTCCAATGATTTCCATTCTATACAAGAAGATGTGAACATATCTAAAGTGGGGAAATATATACAAACATTAGATATCTCAAGTTGAAAATACATGATGTGTATGTTTCCACTTATAGTATGGTCGATGCTTTGGGAGATATGTTGCACATTCGAATACTAATATCTCTTTGTGCACATAGACATGATGTACCAAAATCTCTTTGATATATTTTGCACCCACACAACAAAAACCAACCACTTTTCCATTCCATGAATCTAAATATACATTTGTTTGATTTTTTTTTTTTGTGATCTTTTTGGTTGCATCAAGCCTTCCAGTCTCCCCATGCTATAGAGACTTTGCTCTAGCTACCATTTTTTATTTTAGCATAGGTGTCAATGGAGAAAATGATATTACGTGCCAGTTCATTTTCCAAACAATATTGTTCTACTTGATAGACATTTGTGAAGGTGTAGAAAGTTGACAAGGAAGATGCTTTCAATGTTCTCCTCCTATAGGCAGGCATGCAGTATATCCATAAGATTCGAGAAATAGAATTGCATTCCAAGGTTGCCTCATAAATTAGAAACACATTATGACATTTGTTTAAATCTCTTGGGCCCTATATCATATGTGCTAGAGTGATCTCGATATAAATTAGCAAAAAATGGATATGTCATGCAAAGTTGTTCTTGATATATATTAAATAACTTCACGGATTTCCCATAACTAAGATGGGACTTACATTGAAGACATGACTACAAGTTGAGTAAAGTGTTATAGCTAGAATTGGCTTTAATGATCCTGTTAAGGCAGTTATGTTCAAGGAGAAGGCACACAAAAGCGAGAGGCATACTTGATGAAATGATAAGCTTTCATAATGCACACGATATAGTACTAATTTGAACAATGGCTTATAGCTCACTTTTTCAATACTCCTCATAATCGATACTAGAGGGAAGATAATATATTTTATTATTATGTACTTTAAGAAATATAAGATTTTATTGCCACATGTGCACCAACAACTATTATTTTATTCATTTTTGGGAGATTATTTGTATCTAGAATTTGCACACTGTCAAAGTTCCTCGGTTTGATTGGACGAGGGACTTTTTTTGGAATGTTAAAGCACCCAAGAGAGAGTTCAAAAATTTCCCTAATTTCCTTGGAAAAGGTAGAACATACTTTCGAGCCCCATGGAGGGTCATGCCCTCTCCCCCAAAGAGAGTGCAAGTTGGCAAGGCAGCCCTTGATGACTATCAACATGAGAGAATAGAAGAGAGGAACCATGAAGAGAGGGGAGATTTCCTTGAAACAAAACTCAGCCTTCACATGCATTGTACAGGTGTGCAATCAAGTCTTTGCATGCTTCTCTCAGCGGCGCGAGCATGTATTGATAGCCTCAATGAAAATTTATTTTGATATGATTAAAAATCCTTCCACACTTTCTGTTTCTACCTTTCCATTCACTTCACTTGATCTTAAGAAGTAGAGAGAGACACAAATTGCATACAGAGCATGTGTGTGTGTGTGTGTGTGAGAGAGAGAGAGAGAGAGAGAGAGAGAGAGAGAGAGAGAGAGAGAGAGAGAGAGAGAGAGAGAGAGAGAGAGAGAGAGAGAGAGAGAGAGAGAGAGAGAGAGAGAGAGAGAGAGAGAGAGAGAGAGAGAGAGAGAGAGAGAGAGAGAGAGAGAGAGAGAGAGAGAGAGAGAGAGAGAGAGAGAGAGAGAGAGAGAGAGAGAGAGAGAGAGAGAGAGCATGCTGCCTCCTTTGATGCATGATGATAGAAAACATTGCACATGAAATGTGATAATTCTAGTAGATAATCGCTACTTTTGGAGTGATCTAACTCTCACTGTAAACCTTTCTACCTCCCAAAATTATAAGTGCATCCATTCCATGAAAAGAACTTTAGAGATCGAAACTAGAACTTTCATGCATGATATATATATATATATATTCATAAAATTTTCCACCTAATAAATAAAGAAAACGAAGTATGTTTCAGAACAGGGGCTGCTACAAAGCAAAATAAAGTAAGAAAAGGTTATGCAGATCTGCTTTTCTGTTTGTCTTCACAAGTACTTGACAAGTCTACACAAAGTGCTTCTCTTGCTTTCACCCTCTCTCTCCATTCATGGCTTTCACACGTATGCAGAAGATAGACATTGCTATGACATCCGTTAATGAAGCTCACTGTAAAAAGACATGAAAGCTCACTGTCAATCACTCAGCTTGCGGACATGGCTAAAAATATCGGATTCCAGGTGCGGAGCTTAAAGAATGAGAGATCTCTTTTGATCTTTCACATACTTCTCTTTTGATCTTTTGATATGAGATCTTTTTCATTTTATGTGTGTGCCAACACTGGATAAGGGCCCTCTACTCGTGCCCACTTGCCTGCCAAGGAAACTAGAAAAGAGCATAAATGAGATAAGTATCAAGACATGTGAACTTTTGATCTCCACCTTACACATCCATTTATGTGAGTTTTACAAGTCAAGAGAAACATAATAGTAGCACCTATCTGTCATAGATAGAGAGACAGAGAGGACATCCTTCCTTGAGTAAAGCCAACACTTTGATTTGGATGATTCTTAGATACATGATGATAGTAAGAAATTTGGTTTTTTTAGACAAATAAGATTTAGAGGGAGAGAGAGAGACAAAATTAAATAAAATTTGAGTTAAGTGTGAGAGCCAAAATAGTTAAAATTTGAGTTAAGTGTGGCACAATAATACTTGATGGAATAAAGCAATGACTTGGGACTCACTTTCTGTGTGACGCAATAGAAGATCCTACCGGTAATTAGAAATTTGTAATTCCTCCTACACTAGAAGATAATATATTTTGTTATTATGCACTTGAAGAAATATAATATTTTATCAGCACTCGTGCACCAACAACTATTATTTTACTTATTTTTAGGAAATTATATGTATCAAAAATTTCCCAAGACTGTTAAAATTGCCTCTTTCTGATTGGACGAAATTTCCCTACTGTAAGGTATTCTTTGAAAAGGTAGGCCATTGCCTTGTGGACAATGAAAAGATGATAGAACATAGAAACATACTTCTCTCTATGTGAGGCCCTTCTTCCCACAATCGTGTCTGCTTCCTCAGAAGACGAGTGATATAGAGCAGGAGGTAGCTAAGTTCCACTTCTTCATTCGATTGTCGCGAGTTGGCATGATGCTGATAGCGGAATGAGGTGACAAATCGAGAGGAATACTCTATGTTGCGGTTGAGAATTTAACACTGCTGCCGTGTCTTGGCCACTTACGTGCGAGATAGGTCACTAACCTAGCAAGAGTAAATGTACCTTTTGTGGTAAGATAGGACACTAACCTAGCAACTGCTTTAGGAGACCAAAGGAGTTTAACAAGCGGACAAACTACGTGGAGAAGATTTCCAATTCATCAACAAAAATAAGAACGATGTTTTAGGTACCTAATATGGTAACCTTATTGTAATATGGTAACCTTATTGTAAGACTGAATGAGGCATGCCCAATGCGGTATTCACCAGCTTGTTTTCCTATGCTAAGAAAAACGGAGGGGGGATTGAAACTACTTTTCTCACCATGCTATGTCAAGAGTCAGTTTCTGTCGGATACCAGACTATTAGGTACCTTTGTCAGCATGCTCCCTCAATGTCATTGTGCTCCTTTATGACAAGATTATGTCACTAGGCTTATATACTTAGAAAAAAGATACAAATGTCCATATTTATTTCTCATTCTTTGAATCACTCCGTTAGTTTTCCTTCTTGGTCTTTCGCTTTTCACCTTCTTTGCAGGCCTCCATTGCCTCTCTTCATTATAATACAAGATAAGAGAGTTATAGAGTGATTCCTATGACATCTGTCCACGTTTGCATTTCAAAAAATGTGTTCACATACATGCATACATTCATGTGCACCTGATGTATACAAACTGGCATTTATACACAGACATACATACATACACACATACATACACACACATATATATGTGTGTGTATATGCGTGTATATATATATATATGTGTGTGTGTATGCGTGTGTATATATATATATATATATATATATATATATATATATATATATATATATATATATATATATATATATATATATATATATATATATATATATATATATATATATATATATATATCTGTGTATGCGTGTGTATATATATGTGTTTAAATATATATATATATATATATATATATATATATATATATATATATATATATATATATATATATATATATATATGTGTGTGTGTGTGTGTATATGTATATGTGTGTGTATATGCGTGTGTATATATATGTGTTTAATATATATATATATATATATATATATATATATATATATATATATATATAGAGAGAGAGAGAGAGAGAGAGAGAGACATTATATATATATATGTGTGTGCATAGATACACACACATATATATATATATATATATATATATATATATATATATATATATATATATATATATATATATATATATATATATATATATATATACATAAATTTATGCATGCATACATATGTGTTTTCGTATACATAGAAACACACACACACACATATATATATACATATATATATATATATATATATATATATAACATTGAACTCATGATGACAATATAATTTCTTAAACCTCTTTGAGTGATCTGCTGGAACGTGCTCCTAGTAGAGACTTTTTGCAAGGGAATTATATTTCTTTGGCAAGCCTACCAAGAAAAAAAATGCCAGTTTCATTTCAAAATTATATTATTCTTCCGATGAATGAATATCGCATCTTTTAGAAAACTATGTTTTTTTATAAAAAAAAAAAACATTATCATGATTGGCAAGGTGTGCCCTCGTTGTAACGATGTTCTTGGTTTAGGATTAATCAATTTTCTTTTGAGGATTAACCTAAGAATATTGAACCTTTCAACTTCTTGATTTTCCAAACTACTTGTAGAGTATGGTTAGTAGCTAAATACCACGGAAATCTCGGGAAAAACATCAATTAATCTTCTTTTTCCAAATTGAAAACTGAAACATGTTGTCCTTGTTGATTCGTGCTTTTACAAAGAGTTAGATGGAGCTAGAAGATTTAATTAGTTATCTCGACGAATTGCACTATAGAATAGATACGAATATCGTGCCTTATACTAGATTATTGGTAGAAAATAAATCTTTTGTTTATATATTTTATATTAAATGATAAACTTTATAGGGTTGATTATATTTTTTTTGGGGGGTTTTCTTGTTCCATGATTAGTTCATTGCTTCCTCGAATGTAAATGAAATAAATTCTTCATTGGATGTGCAATTCATAATGAATTATAGTTACATATGTTTTCCTCATAGTAATAGATTGAACTGTTAATCTTGAGCAAGACCTAACTTTATGCATGAAGGTTATATGAAAATGCGATGAGATAATGAAAAGGAAAATTTGATAGAAAAAAACATCACCTTTCTCAAAGGAGTTGCACAAAACTAGTACCTATAATTGTATAAATAGTTATACCTAGATTATCATCAATCTAAACCATGTAAAGTTTGGATTTCTAAGTGCACTCTACAATTCCACATGGGAAAAATCCACAACACATGTAGACAACCCACTTATAGAAATCAAGCACATCCAAACTAATAAAAGATCAACTAGTAAACCTCAAAATGCAATGTCATATGTGCAAAGAAGACATGAAAAGTTGAAGAAGGATGTAGATGAAACACAAATTCTAGATTCATTGGAAAATGAAGGCGTTTTTTCTTATATAGTAGTCTCCTTATGTAAAAATTTATGAAAATAAGCTTGAATCTTAAGGTTATTCAACTAGCTTTCGAACTTTTTTCTTGAACAAAAGAGTGAGAGGACTCTTCCCATTTCAAAAGCTCTTGTACGATGAAGAAGAGCTTATTGATGGAGAGTGTTAATGTACAAAAGAACAAGCTAACCTTGATGATAGAACACTTATATATCAAGAATAATTAAAACCTTGATCAATTTTGGAAGATCAATGCCAAGGTATCAAAATTTGCACTAACTCTGAAGAGAGTCACTACTCAGAAAAGTCTATTGCACTTAACTCATTAATTGACTCATCAAATGTGTAAAGTTTTCAATGAAATGTTGTATGATTTATCGCCTAATGTTTGTGCACCTTCTCTAAGCTAAATCTTCTCAAAAGATTTAGTAGATCTTGAGAAATGATCCGAAAAAACTACCTATGTTTGAAATTGTCCTCCTATATAGTCGATTTTGACACCTGCAACTTCTAATGCATGGTTCTCCCAAACTACAACCCATTTAATCAAATGCTTTTAGCCATAGATGGATTACCTTCCAGCTTATATTTTGACTCCTCATTTTTCTAAAACTTTACACTATGCACTGAGATCTAATCAATTCTTTGACCATCGAGATTGCACCTGTTTCAAAAGACCCTCATCACTTCTTCACATACAAATGTTCCTACACATAATTCTCTCAACCTGTTTACAGTTAGTCTCTCAAATCTTAACCATAAAACCATTAACTATGGAATTAGACATTTAGAAAAGGATTCCTGAAATGATCAAACACAAAAGGAGAACTCATCGAAATATCGGGTGCAACTTTTCTTTCTACTCAGAAAATTTTACATCTGAATGATGAGAGAGATCTTCCACATTTTTAAAATGTCTAATGACACTTACAACTTCGAATTATTCTCATCTCATGCTCTCTCATTCTTGCTCTGACTTTCTACTTGTACATATAGGTATATATGTACAAACTCATGGCCATAATGAAAGTATGAGTGAGCTAGTTGCACCTTTAATGTACATATGTATACAAGTCTTCATTTCTTGAATGTGCACTATCTACAAACTTTATTTCTTGATATTTTCTTCATTCTTTGGACTTCAAACCTTAGTTCAAGACATCAGTTGATGGTTGAATTGCACCAAAAGCTCCCCCTCAATCATCAATTGAGGTTTTCTCTATCTTCTTTATATCTTCCATGTCTTTGAATCTCTGTAGCTTCGGTCCATCCAAGCTTTTGGTTAGCATATCTACATTCTGATCTTTTGTTGAAGTATGTATGACTTCAATTTCCTTATCAAACACCTTCTCTCTTAAGAAGTGATACTGAATCTCAATGTGTTTAGTCCTTGTATGAAAAACTGGGTTAGCAGCTAGATACAATGAACTCATATTATCTCCATGAATAGTGAGTGTACTCTGAATGATGTCAAAACTCTTCATGAGATTCTTTAACCATATGACCTCCTTTGTAGCCCATACCTTTATACTTTGCCTCTGTAGATGATAAAGAAACTATCTGTTGCTTCTTAGAACACCAAGAGATTAACTTATCTCCCACATAACACAAGTATCCATATGTTGATCTTCTATCATCAGGATTACCTGCCCAATCTGTGTCACTATATATCTTGATGTTTGTATCTGATGTAAAACCATAATACAAACCTTCCTTGAGTGTACCGTTAATGTATCTCAACACTCTTTGTCCTGCAACCAAATGTTCTTTCCTAGAACAATGCATGAATTGACACAAAACTCCAACTACATATGAAAAATCAGGCTTAGTTAATGTAGCATAGATTAGACTACCAACCAGACTTTGATATAGCTTCATATCCTTGAATTCTTCTCCTCCATATCTGCTCAATTTGTGATTCACCTCCATTGGAGTAGGTGCTACCCTGCAATCTTCCATTTTAAACTTGATCAACAAGTTCTTCAAATACATTTCTTGAGTCACATATACTCCATGTTGAGTATATGAGATCTCCATGCCCAAGAAGTATGACAAGTCTCCCAAGTCACTAATCTTGAACTCTTTCTCCATTTTTTTCTTGAGGCTTTGTATTCCTCTCTCATATGTACCTATAAGAATTATGTCATGAACATATATGCACATGTAAATGAACCCATCATCACTTGCTTTAACAAGCAAGCTACTGTTTGCTTTAGATACTTGGAAACCAAGTTCTTTCAAGAACTTCACAAGTCTATAATTTCATGCCCTTGGGGCGTGCTTCAAACCATACAAAGCTCTCTTGAGCTTACATACATATTCTAAATACTTTTTATCTCTGAACCCTTGTGGTTGCTCCATGAAAACATCATCTGAAATATAACCATTAAGAAAAGCATTCTTCACATCCAATTGACATAATCTCCAACCTTTACATGCGGCAATGGCTATGAGTGTTTTGATGGTTGTCATCTTTGCCACAGGACTATAGCTCTCATCATAATCTATACCATATGTCTGATCATACCCTTTCACAACAAGTCTAGCTTTATACCGAGACACACTTCCATCTGCATACCTCTTTGTTTTGTAGACCCATTTGCATCCAATGATCTTCTAACTATTTGGTTTAGGAACCAAATCCCATGTCTCATTCTCCATCAATGTATCATACTCTTCTTGCATAGCTTTCTCCCAATTTTCCTTACCTTTTGCCTCTTCATATGTAGAAGGGTCTTCATCTGCTTTCACCATGTAAGCATAATCTTTAGTAGTAAAAGAAGAAGTGTCATAGCTATACCTTGTAGGTTGCCATTTGTGTCTTGATGACCTTCTGAGTTCTCCACTTCTTGAAGTTTTTGGTCATCACATTTTGGATCAAACCTTGGCACTTCTTCAACTTCAACTTGTACTTCATTGTTCTCTTCTTCATCAAATATATGAACCTTTGATTTACCTTTCTTCTTATTCAGAACTTCTTCATCACTTGCATGATTATTGATTGTTCTTGCATACCAAGTACTTTGCTCATCAAATGTAACATCCTTTGATACAAGGAATTGCTTTGTGGATGGACTCCACAACCTATAACCCATCTGCTTATCATCATATCCAATGAACACATACTTTTCAGCTTTAGGTTCCAATTTATGCCTCAACTGAGATGGCACATATGCATAAGCCAAACATCCAAATACTTTGCAATGATCTAAGGTAGGTCTCTTACCCCACCAAGCTTCATATGGTGTCATACTCAACAAAGATTTACATGGTAACCTATTAACCAAGTATGTAGTTGTATTTACAGTCTCAGCCCAGAAATAATTTGGAAAATTTCTCTCCTTCATCATTGATCTTGCAAACTCAACAAGAGTTCTATTTCTTCTTTCTGCTACACCTGTTTGTTGAGGAGAGTACTTGCAAGTAACTTCCCTTTTTATAGATGCATTCCATAAGTAATCACTGAACTTATTACAGAAATATTCTCCCCCTCCATCTGACCTTAGTCTCTTCAATTTTTGACCTATCATTCTTTCTGCATACACATGATAATGTTTGAATGTATTGAATACCTCTGATTTATCTTTGATCACATATATAGTGATCCACCTGGTAGCATCATCAACATAAATCACATAATATCTTGAACCATTTATACTGAAATCCTTTGACGGTTCCCACACATCTATGTGTACCAACACAAGCTTCTCTGAATACATAAATCCATGCTTATTGTATGATTGTTTATGAGCCTTACCTAATTGACATGCCTCACATCTGAATGTCATGTGTTGACCTACAACATTAGACAATCCAAGCACTGAACCATTGTTACCCATATCCTGAATACCTCTTTCATTGAAATGTCTAAGCCTTTTATGCCAAAGATCTAACTCAGAGATCTTATGTCCTCCATAAGTAAACAAGGCATGACCAAGATTACCTTGAATCTTCAATGTGAAAAGTCTTCCTTCTTTCTTCCTTGAAACAATTTGTTTATACCCATTGCTAGGGTCTTCCACAAAAACTCCATCATTAGTGAACCTTACTTCATAACCTTTTTCAACAATTCGCCCTACACTTATCAGATTCTTTGGAATTGTAGGAACATAAAAGCCCTTACTCATAAGAGTACTTCCATCCATGGCCTTCACTAATCCAATTGACTTCACATTGTGCTTTGTATTATCACATGTTTGAACTACATGATTAGTCACCTTATTCTCCAAATCAGTCAACAAGGCTATATTACCACTCAAGTGATTGCTACACCCCGAGTCAATGTAGAAGACTCTTTGAATAAGTGTATCTTTACTTTAAATGAAGTTCTTTTTGATCTTCTTGATAGCTTTAGGCCTCTTTCTCAAGCTTTACCTTTAAGCTTTCACCTTTTGAACCTTCAAATGTTGATTTTTGTATGACTACAACAGTCAAGATCCTCCTTTCTTCTATTTTGATGATTCTTGCTCTGATACCATTGATGGAGAGTATTAATCTCCAAAAGAACAAGCTATCCTTGATGTTAGGACACTTCTATATCAAGAATAACTCAAAACCTTGATCAATTTTGGAAGATTAATGCCAAATTATCAAAATTTTCATTAACTGTGAAGAGAGGCACTACTCAAAAAAGTCTACTGCACTTAACTCATCAATTCTTTGACCATCGAGATTGCGCCTGTTTCAGAAGACACTCATCACCTCTTCACATACAAATGTTCCTACACATAATTCTCTCAGTCTGTTTACAATTAGGCTCTCAAATCTTAA
This sequence comes from Ceratopteris richardii, assembly GCA_020310875.1. Lineage (NCBI taxonomy): Eukaryota > Viridiplantae > Streptophyta > Polypodiopsida > Polypodiales > Pteridaceae > Ceratopteris > Ceratopteris richardii. Next base: position 172,192,429 of record CM035417.1, on the reverse strand, counting down.
CCAGAGAAGCATTAACTATGGAATTACACATCTACAAAAGGATTCTTGAAGTGATCAAACACAGAAGGAGAAGTCATCAAAATATCGGGCGCAACTTTTCTTTCTACTCATAAAATTTTACATCTGAATGATGAGAGAGATCTTCCACATTTCTAAAATGTCTAATGAAACTTACAACTTCTAATTCTTCTCATCTCATGCTCTCTCATTCTTGCTTCTATAGTCTACTTGTATATATAGACATATATGTACAAACTCATGACCATCATGAAAGTATGAGTAAGCTAGTTACGTCTTTAATGTACATATGTATACAAGTCTTCATTTCCTGAATGTGCACTATCTTCAAACTTTATTTGTTGATCTTTTCTTCATTCTTTGGCTTCAACCCTTAGTTCAAGACATCAATTGATGGTTGACTTGCACCAACACTTATGTGGGCTTAAAAAATCCCCTAGACAATGGTACCAAAAGTTTGATGCTTTTATGAAGTCTCAATGCTATTCTCAAAGCAATGAGGATTATTTCTCTACACTAAGAGATGCTAAGATGGTACCTTAATGTACTTGCTTCAAGAATGTATCATTGTTTCCACTACACAAGCAAGTATGTTGCAGCTAGTGAGGCATGTAAGGAAGCATTGTGGATTTCTCATCTTGGTTGTGATATGGTTGTAGCTCAACATTTACCTCATTTGCTCAATGATATTCAAAGTGCCATTTCTTTAGCTAAAAATCCGGTCTATGATGCAAAAACCAAGTGCACTGAGTATCACTTCATTAAAGACTCCATATCCATGGAGTTCATTATTCTTGAGAACATTTTTAAGATAATGCTATAGATGCTTTTACTAAAGATCTACCATAGGATGGCTAACCAACCTTTTGATTGATTAAAAATTTTTAACACTCATAAATAGGATTTTATTAATCCAAAAAGCTCAACAAATGAACAATTGGATAAAGCATGGTGACAAATCTAGTTCTTTGTGGATTTTTGTTTAAAAATAATAATAAGGCCATATTCCACTTGTAATTCTCCTAATAAGTATAAGGATTCCATGGTGGTTGTGTGCTAAGTCAAAATATTTGGGTTTTATTAGTCTTGGGTAACCATGTATGAAGCTTATAAGAGCAATTCTATTGCAACAAATAAATATGGAGTAGTTGTATTTCAGTCTACTTAGAGTGGTTTTATGATATCCGCTAGTGAGTGATTGTGTCACTAAATGATCAGAAAAACCTCCAAGAGAAGTCTTTTGACAAATTTACCCAATCAATAGTGATCCTTGATGAAGCAATCACTTCTCTTATCTTTAACCATCATGACTCACCCACTTAAATAGTCATGTATGTGCACTCAATGAGCTTCCATAATCTCTCAGACTCAATGAGCATGGGACAATCTGGTAGCAAACATGAGATTACTTGGAAAGAGGTAATGGTAGTGTCCTAACAAGCAACTACAATATTTATGGCCAAAGCTTGTGGAGTTCAAGGCCATTTTTATAAATCTCAATAAATCATGAATATCTTATGAAGGAATCTTCTAGACACTATGTTGATGACATGATTTCCCTTACATCATTTTCATTTGTATCTGCATGAGTGCATCTTCATTTTGTATTTAGGAGGCACTCCATTTCCATTTCATTTTCATTTTGTATTGTGTTTGGGTACCTTGCCATTTTCTTCTACTTGTTTATTCATTCTCCTTCAAAGGGAATTATCCCACATATGATGTACTTTGGAGAGCCCCCTACAACTATATATAAGGAGGGTCTCTCCCAACATTTGTACTTTGTTAGAAGCTTGAGGAGCTTACTCCATGCTCAAGCTTACTCTAATCCATGTGAGTTTTCCCATTTCATGATCTACTTACTTGTAGATCTCACATACTTTCATTTTGTGAGTATATTCTTTCTTTTCATTTTGCGTCCGCATGTGTACTCTCTATATGGTACTAAAGCACTAGGTGGAGATCTTAGTGGTGCGTTTGTTGGTCGTTTTGGTGGTGGTGCTAGTAGAGCTTGGTAGTGTGGCTCTCCAATTATTGAGTGAGGTCCTTTTTGCCATCATTTTGTGCTCTCTTTGGGTTTTACATTGCCCATTTTCCCATCCTCCCACCCTTTTGTTCATTTGGATTTCATGATTTTACCTCATTATCTCTCCCTCCCACCCTCATTGTATCGATTTTATCATTTAACATGTCCATTATGTGGAGTTTCAAGCACATCTCATCTTCATTGGAGTGTTTATAAACACTCTTAGCATCCCTATCTATTGAAGTTGATGGTTCTTCATCCCCTTAGTAGTCATGTTGGTATAGTTATTACTGCATCTTAAGATTATTTGGTGTCCACACACACGTTTCAGCTTGATTTCTGAGGTTTCAAACAATTTCTAATAGAAACTCTACATTGCAAATGTATTTCTGCATGGGATCATGTGTATCGGCATGACATTTTTGCCCTTCTTCGTGATCTAAAAGTGTTATAGTCATTATTTCAACATCTCGTGCATCCATGCCACTTCCTTCTTATGCGCAAAGCATCTCCTAAACATCATAAAAGATTCAGTCACACTCCCATCCAAACGTAGAAAAGGATGATTGAGCACGGCATCTGAGCTTGGTGGCAGCGACTAGCTGCAGTTTTCTTCTAAAGCCATGGACAAGGTGAAAGAAAGCGGAACATTGCTCATTAGGAAGAACCAGAAGATGAGTTGTCCGAGCCTGCGTAACCTAGTGGTTTGACGCATTGAGTCTTTGAGAGGAAGTCCTGAGTTCAAGTCTTTTCTGAACATATGATGGGTGCCTCTACCTTACCGGATCGGATGTGTGAGTGTGTTTTCAATTCATTGTACTCTCTCTCAAGAACATGAATCAGATTCTTTAGACTCTCCTCTCTCCTCCTCTCTAAGCTCTGCTCCTCTCTAGATTCTCCTCTCTGGACTTTCGTGACAAAGCGTGAGAGGCGGAATCAGATTCTGTCTACCTCAGTTGTGCACTCCTCTCTCGACTTTCGTGAAGGACAAAGAACTCTCCGCATTTCAGAGTTGCATATCTCACCTTTTGCGCCTTCTCTCAGAGCAGGAACGCGTGCAGACACATCTTGCATCGTAGTCTTCACACATCTCACGATTAGCTAATAGCGTGTGAAGATGTCAAAGTAGTATTCACGTGCAATTCAGCACATTTTTTTTGAGAGTACAATGAATTGAAAACACATTCACACACCCCAACCTCATCTTAGTCTTCGCACATCTCACGATTAGCTAGAAGGGGAGAAACCCACGTTGGCATCCATGGCTATGAAGATATCAAAGAAGTATTCACGTGCAATTCAGCATATTTTTTTTGAGAGTACAATGAATTGAAAACACACTCACACACCTCAACCTCATAAGGTAGATTTGTGAGGAATTCATAGATACATGTCCAAATAAAACTTGAACTTAGGACTCTGTCTTTAAGACCCAAATCATCAAATCACTTGGTTACATGAGCTTGGACAATTCAACACATTTTATTTTATTTTATTTTATTTTTATTTAGAACACACTCACACACCCAGCATATTTTTCCAATCAGTTACGACTCCATGCACTTACAATAGACTCAATTCGGTCGTGACTACATTCTATTTATAAAGCTTATCGAACATCATGCTAAGTGTTGAAATACATCCTATTCTTAACTACAACTATCACAAATTATGAAGGTGTTGGTGGAGTTGAGAATAATACAAGTTCTACTTTGAAAATAATTCTTATTTTTGACATGTCAAGTGTATTATTAGCACCCCAAATCACTACAAAGAAACTTGGATGGGATGGTAGAGATGCATAGCTGCATGCATTAGGTGCTTTGCTTATCAAGAAGATCATTATCTTGCACAATCATTCATGTAAAATAGTGAAGAGTGATTGGAGCACTCTTGCAACATTATATCAAGCAAGAAGTAAGACTTCAAAATTGACCCTCTTTCAGTTGATCTAGAGATTACAGTGTTTGATGGCCTAAAATTAAAAATCATGTTCTTGTCATCGTATTACATAAAGGTTTTTCAAGATGCATTCAGGATGGTCATTTTCAAGAATCATTCTTTTATTTTTGCCAATGCTCCATAGTAGTGAAAGCAAGAGCCCCTATTCTATAGAAATTACTTAGAGAGTTAACATCTATAAGAAACTTACATGTCAATAATGAAACTATATACTCTCAAACATAACCATATGTCTTAATGAGAAGGAAGTTTCCATGTGGATTAAGCTCATCAAGGAGCTTCTTAGAAACAATCCCTACACCATTGTTAGGGATGACAATGTTGTAGGGGGAGATAATGTTGCATGAAAAAAAAAACGAAAAAAGTAGTGGTGCTTGTAAAGTGGAGAGGAGGATGTCAATTTCACTTGGAAGCCACCAAGTTATAGGTAAGTTAAAAGGGGTTGGCACCCAAAGGTCAATCATGGAACTATATACTCTCAAACATAACCATATGTCTTAATGAAAAGGAAGTTTCCATGTGGATCAAGCTCATCAAGGACCTTCTTAGAAACAAGCCCTACACCATTGTTAGGGATGACAATTGGGGGAGATAAGTGGTGCTTGTAAAGTGGAAAGGAGGAGGTCGATTTCACTTTAAAACCACCAAGCATTTCTTTTTTCCAAAAGATTTATAAATCTAGAAAGGTGGCCATCTTAGGAGCATTCATTGTAAAAATGGAGGGTCTTCCAAAATTTTTGCTTGTCTTTGAACATTTTAGAACAAACATAAGAGCCTTAGCTAAATATTTTAGGCGAAAATTTCCTCTTAATTTCGGACCCCATAAAACAAAAAATCCCTTCTCTGCAAAAGAACCCTTGTCATTCTGAGTAGAAGTGTCTTATGCATCTCCAAGCTCGTAATCAGTTATTTTTACAAATTTTTGTCTTTTTCTATGTTTTTGAGTGTATGGTATACATGCGGATGGTATCCCATTGACTTGTCTACCCTTTTATCCCTCTTTTTTAATAGCCATTTAATGTGTGAACTTTTTTGCATGAGCTTATTTCTATAATAGGCATGCCTATGTAACTACTCATACTTGAATGTCTTTCAGGAGGTGTGCCATTTTTAGCTTACTCTAACATATTTTTGTAGATCCTTTTTAGACCTTCCAATGGCACTATAAATGAGCATAGTTGCTCCAAGAATCAGTATAATATATTGTTTTGTGTTGAGTGTCTTATTCTAGCCATATGTTGATCTTCTTCAGAGCGAACTTCAAAAAAGAAAAAAAGAAAAGAAATGTGGCTCTTTCTTTCTCTTTTCCTCCCTTTCTTTGATATGGTGAAGCCCCTCCATTAAGAGAGTGACACAACTTTTGATCTCATGTTATCCTTTCTTGAAGAGAGATAACTAGAGAGCATTTACATACACACGTCATAAAGAGAGAGAGAGAGAGAGAGAGAGAGAGAGAGAGAGAGAGAGAGAGAGAGAGAGAGAGAGAGAGAGAGAGAGAGAGAGAGAGAGAGAGAGAGAGAGAGAGAGAGAGAGAGAGAGAGAGTTTTATAAATGAAAACACATCCCCCTTCTTTGACACGCTCAATCCCTCTCATATAGAGAGTGAAACGATTGTTGATCCCATGCATTCGTCTTTTGAAGAGAGAGATAAACGGAGAAAATTTTCATACACGTCTCATAAACAAAGAGAAATTATCATAGTCAAAGAAGGATAGAGATGATCACACATCCTGAATTGATAGAATCTTAGTTTGTGAAACATGAATCCATGCTTATGTTGTGTGTATTTGTGTGTGTGTGTACAAACACACGCATCAATATCCGAGAAGTTTAGCAAAGATAAATAGACACATATCATATGAATAGAGCCAATCCATCTCACTTAAGCGACCCTTTAATAAGCTTCTTCAATTAGTGAGGACTAGTGTCCTCCATACCTTTCCCATCTAGTTTAACTAGAATAAAGAGTGCTTCTCATCTCAAGCCTTCTTATCCTTTCATTCAAATCCTAGGGTATAAGTCGTTATGTTAAACATTTCCTTCCCCATAGTTCCATTTTTTTCCTCAAAATTGCATCGAAAGGCATATGGGAAAATTAATTTGATGGTCACTCCCATTGGCCCCTATGTACAATGTAGATGCTCATCTACTAGAACCTAAACGCACACATGTGAGAGACAATGACATTCGAATTTCACCCAAATAAACACTATATGGATTCTTGGACTAACAATGACCTCTAGAGTTAATTGAAGTCCGCATATGCATGTGCAACCTCCACCATTGGTTTAACACACGTCACTAGAATGTAGCTGAGTCTTCTTGTGCTAGGTATACACATCACTTGGGTTTAGCACAATTGTACTCGATTTAATTCAAGTGCATGCTTCTAGAAGGCTTTAGAGAGTATTAGGGTAGCATACTCTTCGCATGCTCATGAGAGATGAACCCAAGAGCTCCTCCTTCCCATCCTTGAGTCTTCACCGCTAGGCTAAGTGAATAATTTGTCTAATACTTTAGAAGATCATAATGTTATATTTAACTTGAGCCTTGGTCAAGCTACTTTATAACATCCCCCCTCCTTGAAGGGATTTTTCTTCCTTGAAAACATGCATCAAGTTTAAACTATATAATAGCATTAACGTGAGCCCATGGTCCAAACTAAGGATCAATATTGTTTTCATATCTTTGATTCTTCTCTTTAATCAGAAGGGAATTACATCTTGAACCTCATCTAAAAAGGGGGGGATACATGTCTGGTATGATCCCTACCCAACTCATAATAATCACCATCTATCTTTATGATTGATAGAATAAATCTAGTGCAAAACATGGATCATAATGGTAAGGGTCAATTATAAAGCATCATGCCCAATTCATTAATTATTGGTCCTATCCAAGAATCAAAAGGGCGGATTCTAAGTATATTGGCCACATTGCTATCCTTGGTCTAGTTCTAGGCACTACTTGTGCATAGACCTAGCATTTCCAATGTTGGAGTTTGAGGTACGTGGAAGCACGTGAACAACACAAGGAAGAAGAAGAAGCTTTGAGCACAACACAACACTCAATGAATTACCAAATGAATGTACAAAGATTTGTAACCCTTTAGGGTCATACGTGCATATACAAGCCAAGGGGAAAACCTCCTAAAGAGGGAAAAAAGTGCTATAGGCCTAAGTGTGTTCACACACATAGGAAGAGATCAATCCACAAAAGGAAGTAAGTCCAACACTTTGTTCACACACTTAGGAAGAGTGCCAAGCTATGTGGAAAGAGATCAATCCACAAAAGGAAGTAAGTCCAACACTTTGTAGAAAGCTTCAAACCTCTCCCTAGACAGAGCCTTTGTGAAAATGTTTGCAACATTATCTTGTGTGGGCACATATGCCAAATTGATCTCTCTAGAATAGAACCTCTCCCTCATATAATGAGAATGCACCTCAATGTGCATTGTGTGAGTAGGAAATGCGGGGTTCCTTGCAACTATCAATGCACTCTGATTGTCAATGAAGATGATGGTGGAAGAAGACTGACCAACACTCAAATTAGCCAAAAGGCATCTAAGCCACACACACACACTCAATTGTCAATGTGAAAGCTTCCCTGTACTCAGCCTCACAACTAGAAGTGGCCACAATATGCTACTCCTTACTCAACCAAGATATGCATGAGATATCAAGCATGAAGTAAAAACCACTAGTGGACACACAAGTGTCATAACGACCAGCCTAATCCCGGTCACAAAAAGCATGTAAATCTGGTAGTAATGATCCCCCCTTGGGACGAAACAATCCAAGTAGCCGAATACCACTCAAGTAGCAAAAGACGCACTTAATCTCCTACCAATGCTTAAAACCTGGGAAATGCATAAACCTGCTGATGTCAGAGACATCAAAATGAATATCAAGCCAATTTATGCATAAATAAATCTAGCTTCCAATAGCTTGCTCATAGAGAACAATATCAAATGCATCTCCAACATCATGAAGAATCAACCATAAACCTATTTCCATAGGGCTGGCAGTAGGTTTGCAATCTTCAAGGAAAAAACATTGTAATAATGTGTCAATATATTTTGTTTGACGTAGAGCTATTCCCCGTATGTAACTCCAAAAATCCAATAAAATGTATTCTTATTAATCCTCTATTCTTCAAACCAATTTTCTTGGTTCAAATGATTACTTGATCATGGATATCCTTATAAAACTCAAACTACCTAGTCTTAAGTATCAATATCAAATCTAGGTACTTCCTTAGATCCTCTTTCACATTTTGACGTGGTGATTCATTGATCCCCTTTATATGTTTGAGTAATCTATGTTTTCTTCCTTGATATATAAATCTTAGAGCTAGTTCCATCTACTATGGTTTGAATTATCACTTGAGACTTTTAAGCAATAGTCCATTCCTTCGCATGAAACCGATCTTTAGGATCCTTTTAATGCGTTCCTTGATGGTTAAGCAATTCATGCTTTACCATCTTTAATCAAGCGATGTCATTAACTAATTTTTACTAATTCTTGCTATATTTTGTAGTCTCATATTCACTTTGAAAGACTCTTTGCAGGTAACACCCCTTCACTATCCTAGAGACGATCAATCCTCTTCTCATAATCATGCTAAAGTTGCAACTTTCTAATATGTTTAAGTTTGCTTGTGCACAATCGTTTTGAAGAAGATATACATCCTTATCCTTAGTAATGTTTGAGTCTAAATCCATAGGGGTATTGAAATATAACTTCTATTGAAGCCAACTTAACACATGTATAGATATTTACTTACTCTTGGCTTACTTGATTTCTTACATTAGTCCCAATCAATTCTAAGGTAAACTTTAAATTTCATGTCTATTAGAAATCCTTGAATCTCATAAAATATTTTGATCTTGTTTCTTGGACTTGATCCTCAATTTTTTGTCTCTTTCCACTAATTGAGCATCCGTAGAAATGTTAATCGAGTGAATGTTAACTACGTGAAGTAATCGTGTTGATGTTCTATGTGTGCAATATATGTCTCCATTTTCAATGACACACATAAATGCCCCTACAACATCATGGTGCATTTAGTGAAAGGATTCGAAAAAATCAATGGTGAAAATTATGCATGTGCATGTGCACATGCACCCCACCCATGTTCGTCCCCTTTGATACACTTAGTCCCTTGCCCAAATAATAATAAAACTTGTTGGAGTTCAAGGCACTATTCAACTCCTCATCATAGAATAAAACCAATCAATATGGTTCCCTTATGCGAAAACCAAATATAAGAAGAATATGTGCTTATAATTCATGCAATTAATTTTGAGTGGGAAAAACTAATCTAAACTATAGATCGAAGGTTTTCTTGAGTCTCATTAGAGAATCCCTGAGTGTTGCACAAGCTAGAAATGAGTAATTTTGCATCCCACATTTGGAAGTGATTTTTCTCCAAACGAATGTCAAAGAAGCCACCAATGGCACTTTCAAAACTATTGAGAGGTGGCTAGTGAAAATTGTTGTTGATAGCACCAAATGTGCTCTACTTCTAATAAATTTTGACCATTGGAAAGGTTATAAAAACTCTAGGTTTGAACTTTGATGAGAGATTAGCATGCATTGAAGATTGTAAGGTACTAGGAGATCACTCTCTTGAAACAAGGTCTTTATAATTTTGCTGTAAGGTCCCAAAACATGTGAGTACGATACAAGTAGTCAAGTACCTAGAATAATTGTAGATGATTTATTTTGATTCTCTTACCCAAAAATTATCATGAAAAACAAGGACATTGATTGGTCAAACAGTTGCTTACTATTTCGAATGAGAACACGAATTTGAATGATTTATGAAAGTCAAAAGGGATTTAGCTAGTGAGAAGACTCAAATCCATGATGTAAAGAAAATCTAATGAAGAGTTAACGATCACCTAGTTGAACATCACAAAAAGTCTTTGGGACTTGGGGGTCCCATGGGCACTAGTCACCTTCACTTGTACTTTTTTTTTCCTTTATTTAATACAAGTCTAGGAGAGTAGGCTAAAGCCGAACTTCCATTTAAAAAAAAACAATCTTTGAGTTTAGAAAAAGAAACTAAGATATTGCAACATCTAATCTCTAAAGCAATGGACAATTGAAAAAATGTCAAGGCTAATAAGAATATTTCCAAATAATAAAAGTTATTTGACTTGATTCCAAATTCTCAAATAGTAGAATGAACAACTTGTAGCCAATCAATTTAAAGATTTAAATCCATCAGTTCCAACCTTTGAAGATATAGAGGAGAACCACGTGAAGAAGACAATTATAGAATTAGCTTGGAAATCATAAGAGAAAGAGAGTGCAATTCAAAGTATCAAATTCAATATCCATGAATAAGAGGAAAAGTTAATTGAAAAGCTACAATTTTAGAATCGTTAATAGAGAAAGCGCAAAGAGAGGAAGCTTTATCACAAACAACAATCACTAGAAGGTTCATCCACTGGTGCAACACCATAGGCCATTGCAAGATAGATGTTAAAATTAGAAAATAAATCGAAAAAATATAGGGATGTGATGAAATAATATCAATAGCAATTATAAGATATTCGTGATGCTCAAGAAGTAGAGACCACTAGTTAATTTTTTCCATTTGACTTGAAACTAAAATTAATGAAGAAGAGGAATAAATAGAAAAATCAGCTGAAAAAGGTGCTTTTAATAGAAAAATGTGAAGAAGAGGTGCGAAATTTTTTGTAACTTCTCATCCTAGTGTTTAGGAAACAATTATGGAAATAAATTAATAGGTGCAAAAAAAAACATATAGAAAATGGAAGAAAGACATATTTACATCCTACCCATCAATAATGTTGATACGTGGAGAGACTATACATAAGTTTTCCTCGCCCATGAATTACATTTAATTTAGAAACAAAAAATCAATTATCTTCTTCAAACCATATGAAAGAAGCCAAATAAGAACCTTGTATTGAAATATTTAGGTAGTGATGTGTGTGAACACTCTAGGATGGTCGGGACGCTTCTTTCCCTCTTCAAGAGGTTTTTTCCCCCCAACTTGTATTTACACCTATAGCCCTAATGGGTTACTAATCTTTGTACATTCTAGTGGTAATACATTCAGTATTATGTGTTTTGCTCTAAGCTTCTTCTTCTTCCTTTTGATGTTCACATGCTTCCGCAACCGCCTAACTCCAAGAATTGGTATTAGAGCAGGTCGTTGCTTCATCTAGGGCATCATCAACACTCCTCTGATCACAGTCTCACAATCGCATGAAATTTGGTATACATACTCAGGGTAACTTAGAAACCAAAACTGCTTTGCTCTGTGGTGCCGGAATCGCTATATGAGATCGTTTCAGCCTCCGAATGCATTATCACATCACTTGTGCCGGTTATCTCTTCTTTTTGTGCCAAAGATATATAGAATTTTCGCTTCGCCAATATAAACGTCTCGAAGTCTGGTACATGTTTAGCAGAACTCATCAGGGTAGTTATGTTCAACTTTTTCAGATACAATCATTTTTCTACATTAGGGTATTGTAGTCAGTGGCCATGGCTTAAAGCAGTGATATATTTCGTATGTTGGCTGTTGAGGATAAGTTGGATGGTACCAACTACCCATTGTGGGCTTATATGATGCGACATGTATTGGTTGCAAAAGGACTGTGGAACATTGTGCACGGTGCTGAAAAAACGTCTTATTACACCTGTAAATACAGGCATTCAAGCTGATCTAGATGGCATTGAAGATGTTGATATTCCTCATATTCATGTTTGTGTTGCGGTTTCTGCTACACCTACTGTAGAGAAAATTCATTGGGATGGCAGAGATGCTCAGGCACACGCATTGATAGCCTTATCTATCAAACGCGCCATTATTCCTCACATTCGCTCTTGCAAAACAATTGAGGATGCTTGGGATACACTTACCACATTGTACCAAGCTAGGAATGAGACTTGTGTTGCTTACCTTCGAAAACAATTGGAGAGTCAGCATATGAATGAAGGTGATTCTATGGACACTAATTTGACAAAGATCAAGGATTTGAAGGAACACTTGATTTCTGTTGATGAAGTTATACCAAATAGCTCACTTGTCCAGACCATTCTGAATGGTCTTCCTGACTCATATCAAAGTTTTGCTTCTACTCTTTGTTTGATTATGAAAGGAAATCCAAATGCCGTGTCATTTGAAGAGTTATTTTATGTTCTATTGCACGAAGATCAGTCTAGGCAAAATAGGTCCATTATGCATGTTGCAGATTAAGCTTTCCTGTCTAGTCAGAAGGGCAAAGGAAAATGGAGCTCTTCTACTAGTGAGCAAAAATCTGCAAATGCTGCACATTCGAAGAACGAAGACAAAGATGAGAAGAAATCAGAAAAGCAAAAATTGTTTTGCAAATACTATAAAGCAAATGAACATGTCATTAAGAGCTATCCAAAATTGGTTGCTAAAGAGGCAAAGAAGAAAGAGGCTAGAATGGCTATTGTAGAGGCCTCTACACCAAAATCAGAGTCTACTAATCTTGTGCAGAATGAAGAATGGGTGTTTACTATTGTTTGCAGTTTTGACCCATCTTCTCATGAGTAGTGTATATCTGCAGAAGACTCAGATGTGGTACTTTGATAGTGGGAGGACCAAACATATTACCTCACAACATAGTTTCTTCTCTTCACTCGAGCCTGCCTCTACAGGGAATATTGTTACATGCGCCAACAACTCCTCTTATCCTATTATGGGAGTTGGTAAGATCATATTGACTACTTTTGATGGTAGTTCTTTCACTTTGTCAGATGCTTGAAGAACAGATCACTCACGGAAATGGCAAGCTGTATGGTCAAGAGTCAGGCTTTACCACATAGTTTCTAGCTTGAGGTTGTCATGTGTGCAACATATGTACTAAACAGGTGTCCCACTAAAGAAATGTAGTCTATCTCTCCATATGAGGCTTGGCATGGTCGCAAGCCATTTGTTGTTCATCTATGTGTTTTTGCTTGTCTGGCATATGCATTAGTGCCTAAGCAACATCGCAAGAAATTGGATGATAAAGTAGTAAAAAGTATTTTTGTTGGGTACAGTTCTGAAAGCAAAGGCTATCGTCTGTATCACATCCAATAGACTAAATGCATTCTGGTTAGCCATGATGTTATTTTTGTGGAAGATGCTATTCAGCCTTTACTTTCATGTATGAAGGAGACATCTATTAGCTCCAAAGACATGTATGATACATTGTTGCCTCTTTTTACAGGTGGACAGTCTAGTGCTGGTCCTAATGAGGCAACTTCAGAGTCATTGCAGGTTTCATGTGATGATGTAGATCATTCCATTTTTGATGTAGATTTGCATGATGCACTTGTTAATGAGAGATCTAATATTGAGGAGGCAAAAACTATGCCAAAATGGCTAGTGCAGACTTTGCGTGACACCAAATTAGATGCACCTCTCTCATATCATACTCATTCAAGCTCTCATAGTACCTCTTTTGCATCAGATAGCTATGTTATGGCTGCATCTAGTCTCTGTGATGAGACTGAACCTATTTCATTTGATGAAGCACAAAATTCTGATCATTGGATGGCTACAATGCAATCTCAATATGATGCTATCATGAAAAATGGTACCAGGTCTTTATGTGACTTGCCTCTTGACAAGAAGGCCATTGGCACTAAGTGGGTATACAAGATGAAGCGTAAACGTGATGGAACAATTGACATGTATAAGGCTAGGCTTGTTGCAAAGGGTTATGCGTAGGAAAGAGGTATTGATTTTGATGAAACCTTTGCACCTACTTGCCGAATGACTACTGTTTGTAGCATCTGTGCACTTGCAGCTCATCATGGTTGGAATGTACATCATTTGGACATTAAAACAACATTTTTGAATGCTGACTTGCATGAAGAAGTGTATGTTTTTCAGCCTCGTGGCTTTGTGCAGAAAGGGCATGAAAACTAGGTGTGCAGGTTAAAGAAGGCATTATATGATTTAAAGCAAGCACCACGTGCTTGGTATGAAAAGATACATGCCTATCTGATTGCACATGGTTTTGAGAACAATCCAACTCAACGCACCTTATATGTTAAGCATGTTAATGATGTGCTTCTGATCATTGTGGTGTATGTTGATGACATGCTTCTCACTTGTGCTCATGAAAAGCATATTGCTGATTTCAAGGCTGATTTACATGCCTCTTTGAGATTTTTGATCTGGGTCATTTGCATCAGTATTTGGGCATTCAATTTATGCATGTTGATGGTGGAATGGCTTTGTGTCAAACACAATCTATTGACACATTATTGTAGCATTTTGGCCTTAAAGAGTGTAAAACTATTGCCACTCATATGGAGATAGGTTTAGGATTGACTCTTCATGATACTGGAGATGCATTTGATGTTGTTCTCTATCAACAGGTGTTTGATGCTTGATTTACTTATGCATAACTCAGCCAGATATTCAGCTTGTTGTCTCATAGATGAGTAGGTTTATGCATTGCTTAGGTGTCAAGCATTGGCAGGTGGTTAGGCACATCTTTCGCTACTTGAGTGGTACTCAACTACTTGAGTTGTTTTATCCCAAGGGGGGATCACTACCACCAGATTTGCATGCATTTTTTGACTCAGATTGGGCTGGTTGTTATGACAGTAGTGTGTCCAGTAGTGGTTTTTGCTTCATGCTTGGTAGCTCATGCATATCTTGGCTGAGCAAAAAGCAGCCTACTATGGCCACTTCTAGTTGTGAGGCTGAGTATAGGGAACCTTTCACAGTGACTGTTGAGTGTGTGTGGCTCAAACACCTTTTGGCTGATTTGTGTGTTGGTCAGTCTTATACCACCATTAGCTTCACTAATAGTCAGAGCGCATTGGCAGTTGCGAGGAACCCTGTGTTCCATGCACGCACTAAGCACATTGAGGTGCACTATCATTATGTCAGGGAGAGGTTCTTTGCTAGGGAGATCATCTTGGAATATGTGTCCATGCAGGAGAACATTGCAGACCTTTTCATGAAGGTTGTGCCTAGGGAGAAGTTTGAAGCTTTCTGCAAATCTTTGGGCTTACTTCCTTTTGTGGATTGATTCCACATAGCTTGGAACTTCCTTGTTTGTTGTTACCCTTTGGAGTTGTCCTCTCCAATCATTATAGCATAAAGGATCAACTACACATCTTTAAATTGTCAATCCGGGAAGTATGCAAAGACCACAACCCCTTCTAGTTAATGGAATCCAAGAAAAAGGAAAGATGACTGTTTTTCTGAGAAATTATGAAGAAAGAGAGAAATATCTAGGGTTTTGATTATATTGAGTTCTACAACAACATTTTTAATGATCTTTGTGCCTAAAGTGTGTCATTTCCACAATAGATCACAACTATGAAGTCAAATTTAAAAAACAGTACCTGTATCACACAGACGAGACAATTGTGATTCTGTGAAAACTGAGAATTTTCATTTTCAGCTTTGTTCTTCTGCACTTTCTTACTCAATACACTAAGAATCACCTCTCCTCATACACATTACTCAGAAATACACAACTGAAGCTCACAAATTCCATGGATCACACAAAGAATAGACTCAACAAATCAAAAGAAAGTACATGAAAGGGAGAAACACGATTTTCTACAGGAGAGCTCTTCACATTACTTGGATATCAAAAACAAAACAACCAACCCTCTCAAAATAGAGGAAATTATCTTTTATACATTTTCAAGTGTCATCTTTCACACTTGAATTTTGGTCCTTTTCCCTTCTAATCTAAAAATATACTATCAAAGAGCTTCCAAAAATTCTAGAAAAAATACATATGATTCACATGAGGAAGACTCTTCCTCATTTTTAGATCATTTGTATAAATATTTCTACAAGTTTTTGACATTTTACAAATAATTTCCCTTCAAAAAATGCTTCTTCTAACATTCCTTATACATGAGTGCTAGCTCCTTGTTCACCACATCACTCCCAAGTGGGATTTGTTGATATATTTAGGTAGTGATGTGTGTGAACACTCTAGGACTCCCGAGAAAACTTTTTCCCTCTTTAGGAGGTTTTCTTTTCCAGCTTGTATATATATATGCATATATCCCTAATGGGTTACTAATCTTTGTACATTCTAGTGGTAATACATTCAGTATTGTGTGTTGTGCTCCAAGCTTCTTCTTCTTCCTTGTGATGTTCGAGTGCAGATGCCGAACTCCAACATAGAACACAAATGATTTCAAGAGCATTGGTATTGTCATGAATTTGAACCTAGCTAGAGAGTTACATTTTAGGAAAGTTAGACGTCTTTCCTAAAATCTATTGATTGAAGAGAGTCTCTTATTTTTTTGAGAAAGAATCGGGAAAATATTTTTTAAAAAAAAGTTCTAGCTAAATCAAGTGCTACTACCCACTCTTATTAGCAAAAAGTGACGAAAAATCTATTCTTTTTATTCGTAAGATCATGAATGAATTGATGATAGGTATGCCTTTGCATAAAAATGATTCTAAAGATTTTGAATTAATCTTCAACAAAGTAGATGTAACATCCTTGGAGTTGTTGTGATTCCAAGCAAAGCCTAACTCATTAATACTTGACATGAACCAAGCCCCAAGTATCCATTTTCTCATTTGACACTTTTCAAGAATCATGTTTCTACCTTTTCATTTGTCAAGGGCACATCTTCATTTATGTACTAAGGTTGGATTGGAGGGTGAGATAGAGATTGAGTGTTAATGAAAGACCTCTCTCTTCTTGCGTCACCACATTCATGGCTTTTGACGTGTATTTAGTTTGTTGTAGTTAGTTATAAGTTTCTTGTTCTTGGAACCGTGCATGTTTTTATTCTTGTTTCTTGATTGTAAGTCAATAGGACGACGTGAAGATGCGAAGATGATCCTGCAGATGATGGTGATATAGGCTCTCTCTCTTTGTTGCATGTGCGCATCAGCCTTGCAAACACTGGCACTGTCTCGGACTACCCACCTCACGCTCTACCGGCTGCTGCTTCTACAATTAGAGGCGGCTTCTGCAGAGGCCCTTGGATGGCGCGTATGGGGTGCTGTTGAACATGCATACCGGAATTCTTGTAGCGGCGGGCGATGGTTGCACATTACGAATGAGCAGAAGCTTGAATATCGTGGTTCAAAAGCTTTGAGATGAGTTACATGCGGAAGTTTTGACGATATCGAACTGTTCTTTTACTTAATCAATCCATGCTAATCATCATTAATCAAGTCAAATCGTGCTGGTGGCACTATGGTTTTGGATCTTTGTGCTCGCTAGACTCCGTGTTCTCTTCACCTCTCTATCGATCGCTGTATTATTCTCCTTGATGTCCTTGATGATTGCACTCCCATTTCATTGTTGCGTGAAGTTTCAAAAGCAGTGCATGCACTGACGTTGAGTACTCTCTAGCCTTGCGCACTCTCTGATGTTACAGAATATTCATGGTTCGTTTCATCCACACAGCCTGGGAACCAACTGATAAGTGCTTGATACGTTGCTGCTTCAATAGCTGTTGTTTTTCCTTTGTGCGCTGATTTTTATCGGTCTTATAATTTGGGTACATATAAGATTGGCGCTGAGTTTTATATGTCTTAAGATTGCCACACGTAACATGCAGCAAATATTCCTGCTTATCCTATTTTTCCACAGACATTTGATTTATGCGACATTCCTCATGTACTGTTCGCATACTTTCATTATGGTGAGTGATGTGAAGATGGACACTCTTTTCCGATACATGAAACGTTTTTATGATCTTTGTTATCATTTTTTGTGAGATGCGATGTGGATGCATATTAATATTTCATTCTCATTTTGCACGCAATGCGCCTTTCGTATATTTTGTGATTTCAGATTTTACATCATTTAAATGATTGGCAAAACTAAACGCATTTTTTGTGACAATCAAAGAGGAATACCACATAGAAATGAAAAGACGTCTTGTATCCTTGGATGAATTTGGACTTACATTGTGCCAAAGCATTAGAGCAATGGGGTTACCAGTGGCGCCAAGCATGGGGGGTTTTCAAATCCATGATTCTTATACATTGATTATTCCTTTTGTATATGACAGCATTATGAAAATGTACATGGAGATTATATATGGGTTGGGATCTTATTTTTAGACTTTGTTTGGATTTGTGTTGGCCTTGATGTGAGAGTTTGACTTGATGTATTTGGTCTTGGGGAGTGTGATGGAACCGATGTCCTCGGGCATGAGTGATGTGGAGGCTCGCGGATTGAAACACTCTTCAAGATTAGGTGTGTCCCTTTGGTTGTATGACATGTTGTATCAAGGTTCCCAGCCTATAAATGGTTTGCATGTAATTTTCATCTTGTTGAGGGGGGTATCACTTATCAAGGGATGTGGTAGTTCAAGTCCACCGTGTGTGCCAGTGTCAAGGGCACATCTTCATTTATGTACTAAGGTTGGATTGGAGGGCGAGATAGAGATTGAGTGGGAAGAGCCTTAAAGGCAAACTTTTTGTATAAATATGGCATTTGTCTAATGAAAGACCTCTCTCTTCTTGCATCACCACATTCATGGCTTTTGACGTGTATTTAGTTTGTTGTAGTTAGTTATAAGTTTCTTGTTCTTGGAACCCGTGCATGTTTGTATTCTTGTTTCTTGATTGTAAGTCGATAGGACGACTTGAAGATGAGAAAGTGATCCTACAGATGATGGTGATGTAGGCTCTCTCTCTCTCTCTGTCTCTCTCTGTCTCTCTCTCTCTCTCTCCATCTCTCTCTTTCTCTGTTGCATGTGCACATCAGCCGTGCAAACACTGGCGAACGTTGTACTTGCCTTTTCACTAACGAATAAAGAGTTACATCTGTTCGCTACACCTTTTCGGTGTGTACGAGTATGAAAAAATAAAATTACATATTCCCATCTGGCGGCCTAACACTGGCATGCACGGTGGACTCGAATCCAAAAAGGAAGAATACAACTAAGGCTCATCAATAATGCCTTGTATATACAGAGAGCGGGCTAGTTTAAAAGTTCTTGTGATTTTTTGCTTTAAGGAATCTAGCATAGTCTTCAAAATGTCCGGCTCGACCAGTTGTGCATCAGTCCGAACCGAACTAATAGCAATGACTTGACTCATCAGTTGTTCTGCGTGCGTCTGCAAAAATGACTCCTACAGAGAAAATTCGTTGGCTATGGCCGCATCACGTCTCAGCTTTATTTTGGCGATCTCTGCATCAATTATCGCAAGCCGATCCACTTGAATGCCTAATTTCTTCTCTCTTCGTTCCAGTTCTTGAGCTTGATACTGGATAGTTTTATAATAGGCATCCCGCTCCTTCATAATACCTGCTAACTCTTTCTTGAGCTGAATCATCATGGCCGTCTGTGCTTCCAAGTCACGATTCTTCTGGAAAAGGTCGACGGATACGGTCTTTAATTCTTCAGTATTCTGCATGTCTAAGTCAGCCATTTCTTGTCCCTTTTGTGTCACCAGCTCAAGGTCCGCATGAGTTTCTTCTAATAGATTGCCAAGAGCAACCCGAGCATCTTCCTTATCCTGTACCAACTGCTTCAATTGAGAAATTCCTTCCTCTCGATCAGCAAGAAGGATAGTCTTTTCCTATAATTCCGCAAACTCACTATCCTGTTGAGCAATCAAATTATCCCTTTCTGCTAATTGTGCTTGGAGTTGTTGGAGCTGAATGTCCAGGGCATGGTTCTCTGCTTTGATCGCATTTGCTTCTTCCTGTAGTGGTGCAATATCCGCTTCGAGCAAATCCACTTTGCCTTGCAATTCTTGCCGAATATTGTCAGTTGTCAGCTTCATCTGGAGGGGTAATTGCTGGGAAAACTGTATAAGGAGGCAACCCATAGATTCCAATTTGGTGAACATTACTGTCGGAGGAGGAAGGGAAAGGGGAAATTGTGATGAGGAGGCTGTCAGCAAACGAGGGGAAGATGGTGGCGAGTAATCCGGAGAAGATAACGGAAGGGTTGAGGCCTCACGAGCAACAGTGGAAGGGCCATCGGAAAGAATTTCAGCAGCATCCGGAATAATAGGAGGAGAAGGGCGAAGAGCGTTTGACACCAACACAATTCCAGTCTCATTCGGATTTGTCACCTTAGCTGTTTCGAGCACTACCTCAACAGTGGCAATCACTTCCTTGATGATATCGTCTGCGATCTCTTTCCTAGTGTCCTCATCCGACTGATGAGATTCCTCCCACGAGGAAACTTCATCGACATCTTCCATGTTGACATCCTGATCCGGCTGCTTGAGAGGATACGACGGGACAGAGTATTCGACCTAAAGGGAGGTGGCGGTGTCGTGGAATACTTCAACTTCATGGCCCGTGGTGGAACCCTATACCTGACTCTTGGAGGGACTAACGCGTATGCGTTTGCGTGTAAAGAATTGAAGCAAATCTTCATTGTCATCGTCATCGATCATTTGAGTAGATTCTTCATGTAACAACATGGTATTCGGAGGTGGCTGAGCGGCTTGGATCACCGGAAAGAGGAAGGTGAGGATATGGGGTAAGCATGTGCGAGGTATGTCATTCTTTGCGATTTGCTTTGTAACCGTCACGCATTCACGGTGAATGCACCGAAAAAGAAGGATGTGAAATTTACAGGTTCACGAGAAGCAGTATCGAGCATGGAATAAAAGGGTCATGAAATGTCATAGGTGCGTTTTTTTTAAATTTAGTGTGGCAACCAGGAATTGTAGAGCAAAACGTTTTGGTTCTGGTCGGCAAAGGAGGGCATACTCATTAGATGAGTGCTGGAGAAACAGTTCTGTCATGGTGGCCAAAGGAAGGAGTGGACCATTCTCCAATCCTTCTTGAGGGAGTCAAAATCCCTCAGCAAACGTGGTTAAAGTGATCACTACACGAGGGTTTAAACAAGTAATCGGCCAACACTGTTCTGTAGTAGGCGTGGCGGCAATGGCAGAAATAAGTTGCGCATGGAACGGATGACACTCCATGGAATGCCAAGACAATTCCGTGACGGCTAGCAACCCGCGAGTACACAAGTAGTCACTCACCTCTGGGGTGAGACTGGCACGGAAGGTGGCTACATTAGCGAGAGCTTCCATGGTGCACACAAGGATACACGAAAACACAGAGTACATAGAGCACGCAAACACACAAACACAATAGCGATTATCATTGGAAAGAACAAGATTAAGTAAGGGCACATGAACCATTAGGCGGCAAAAACCCTAATCATAATGTAGTAGTGGAGAGATATCCTTCATAATTGCGGCATGCATGCATGAACAGAAGCAGTGACACAGAGGCGGCTATTAATCATGATTAGACCAACAAAACGGAAGGATTATGGTCAAATAGTCAACTGAAATACGAGAATTAGAAAAAGAAAGCAATTATCAAACAGAAAAGCAAAAATGAGCGAGTACACTACAGGAGTTACTAGTCGTCGGGTGATAAGGGCAGAGTTTGGAGCCATTAATGACTTTTGGCAGGGGGACACCTGTTAAAGTTGCCAACCAAAAAGTTGCGGGTCCCACTTGCTCATCAATCCGGTATGGACTGAACCATCGTAACTTAAATTTTCCGACAGATCTGTTGGCCTTAGCATTATAGAATAACACGAGTTGACCAATCGTAAAGACAGGGGTTTTTAGAAATCGATCATGAGTACGGGCTTGGTGTATCTGAAGTTCTTGAAGAATCATGAAGCTTTCCCAACGTTGTTCATCCAATGATCGGAGCACATCCAACCAGAATGGAAAAGAATCTTCCGGCAACAATTTTTGAGATAAGGCTACCCGCAGGCTCGGCACCACTACTTCCATTGGAGCAATAGCTTCTAGGCCATAAGCGAGTTTAAACGGAGTCATTCCAGTAGCTACTTTATACGTAGTCTGATATGCCCACAAAACAATAGATAAGAACTGATCCCAGCATTCCGGACAATCCACGATCAATTTTCGGAGCATATTCAGCAGAGTCTTATTGGTACTCTTAGCCAAACCATTGGCATGTGGATAGTAAGGTGAGCTAAATTTGTGTACAATCTGGAAAGTCTGAGTCAACACTTGCATTAAGTTGTTTGCGAAATGTGTACCCTGGTCCTCACGATTTCCAGAGGTAATCCATATCGAGGGAAGACATCCTTCATCAAACATTTGGCCACCAAAACAGCTGTGGCAGAACATAAAGCCCAAGCTTCCGCCCACCTAGTGGCATAATCTGTACAGGTCAAAATATATCGATCGGTGGTGAGAGTAGCTGGGGGTGATATGGGGCCAATGAAATCTAAACCCCACTTCTGAAAGGGCTCCAGAGGTAGGACAGGTTGAAGGGGAAAGAAATATCGCTGCAAGGGCTGTCTAGACCGTTGACAAACATCACACTGCTGCACAAATTTAACAACATCTCTGTACATGGTAGGCCACCCGAGCCCACTTTACAAGATTTTCCGATGAGTAAGATCAGCTGCGAAGTGTCCTCCAGTGGGTGATGAGTGAGCCATGGCCATACCGGATGCTGATTCATGTGGAGGGATACATCGGAGTAGGACACCAGTATGATCTATGTAATACAGTTGACCCACAATCAATCGGAATCATCGATTGTAGACTGCAACTTTCCGACGCAAAGCAACGGGAGTATCAGGAAGTAGACAACCATCAATAAGAAAATTCATTAACATATCAAAGTATGTAGGAGCAATAGGAAGCTATACAGATTCTTCAGCAGATGTCTCGGTGACGTAAATAGCCGGCGTAGTGTCATCAACACCTACCGGAGACTCACCGAAATCCAATCGAGATAAAAAGTTCGCCAAGACATGTGTTGTACCTGGTCGGTGAATAACTTCATAATCAAACTCCTGTAAGAGTAGAATCCATCTGTCCAATCTACCACCTAAATGTTATTGACGAACCAACCACACGAGTGCGGCATGATCCACATGAAAAGTGAAATTTCGTCCCAGCAAGTAAAGCCTGAACTTCTTAACAGAGTACACCAAACCAAGAAAATCTCGTTCTGTCACAGAGTAATTTCTCTTTGCCGGAGCTAATTGGCGACTCGCATAGTACACAAGCCGGAACCATTTGTCGGTTTGTTGCATTAGCACACTGCCAATTGCTATATCGGACGCATCCACAAATACATGGAATGGACGTTCCCAATCAGGCGGTTGCAGGATTGGAGCCTGCGTCAGTAAGACCTTCAAATGATCAAATGCCATTTGGCACTCATTAGTCCATTCATACTTCCGTGGAGTGCTAGTTATAAGTCGATTAAGTGGCGTCGCTAGATGAGCCAACCACCGTAAATGTCTGCCATGCCACCGGATTTGGCCAAGGAACTGCATAACTTCTTTCGGTGTCTTTGGGACCGATGCCTCCAACACAGCTACTACTTTATCAGGATCGACCTATATTCCTTGTTTAGAGATGATATGACCGAGCAGCTTTCCACAGGAGATCGCAAAAACTGATTTGGTAGGATTCAAACATAGTCGGTACTCCCGACACTTTTCAAAGCAACACCGTGAATGATACAGGTGTGCAGAAGTGTCGCCAAACAATGAAAAATCATCCAGATACACTTGCATAAACATTGTCAGATAAGGTGAGAACACTTCCTGCATACATCTTTGGAAGGTGCTCGGGGCATTCCGTAAACCGAACCACATTACGGTGCAGGCATAGACACCCCAATTGGTGATGAATGCTGTCTTTGGGATATCCTGTTCTGCCATCCTCACTTGATTGTATCCACTGTAGCCATCCAGGAATGAATACATTTCGTGACCTGCTACCCTATCAAGCATTGTATCTAGAAAAGGAAGGGGGAACGAATCCAGTATGGTGGCTGCGTTAAGCTTCCGGTAGTCGACACAGATACGTAACTGCTTATTTTTCTTAGGCACTATCACTATTGTCAAGATCCACTCTGCATGTTCAATGGGAACAATGAATCCAACCTTCAACAAGCGATCTAGCTCTACTTTTACCTGGGCTGCATAATGCGGATTCATTCGGTAGCTGGCTTGCTTGAAGGGCCGCACATCTGGCTTCAGGACCACCCGGTGTTGATAAATCCGTGGGTCAAGACCCTTCATGTCCCTATAATCCCAAGCGAAGACATCTGAGAATTCACGCAAGATTTGTACCAAATCATCTTGGAAGTTATCTGCTAGTCCGACCTTAATTTTAACCAGTTTGGGATTAACCATATCTCCCAAATTGTACGTTACCAACTGATCCTCCGGTACATAGAACTGTCGGGGCTTTGCCAAATCATCAGCTAGCTGCAAGAGTTTTTGTAAGGTCGCTTCATCCATAGTGATGTCATCATCTGTTTCTGCTTCTCCGATCATTGGTACGATCGTACAGGCTGTCGGACTCCAATTATCTGCTACCGACTGTAAGTCTACCATACCTAAGGCAATGAGGTCCTTATTTGTCTTCAGGAAAGCCTCCTCCTCATCATCAGATAGCCCTTCCAACATATGGACTGGCTCTGCTACATATGGACGTGCAGGGTTGCATAGCATCCAATGTAACGACATACTTCCGATGATTATGTTTAAAAATTAACTCTTGAGCTGACCAATCCTGCACAACTTTGGCTTGCTTGAGCCATGGCCGATCGAAAAGTAAGTTGTAGTCGAGGCTCGATTGAGGTAACTCCAGGACTACAAAGGTCATTTTGAATGTAGTTTCTTACAGGGTTATAACAATATTACGTACTAGTCCCACCGGATGGACTCTGGATTGGTCTGCCATTCGCACAAAGAACTGCACTGGTTCAATTTGGGTCCAACCCAATTTCTTGCAGAGTGCAACTATTGCAATATTCACTCTAGAACCACCATCAATTAAAACTTGTGTAATCTTCTGGTTTTTATACCAAATGGTGATCAGCAGGACGGTATGATCCACCGTAGGATCCATCTCAGGTTGTATGGTCGCAGTCGTCGGAGTACAGGAAGGACCGAGGCTAACCTGCTATTGAAATTGCTATCTTACTCCAGGAACTAAGGCGAGCAGCTAGCCGAGAGGGAGTATGATTGAGGCTTTGGATATCATGTCCCATACTTGGTCTGTTTGTATTGTGGTCAGCACCGACTCTGGTTGTGCTTCTGATGTTGTCGGGACAGAAGTTTGTGCCTTCGGCCTTGCATTTGGCAGAGGGGGCTGAGTTACCGGAACCGGGTTAGGGAACACCGGTGGCTCCTTACTTGTCCATTGACTGGCCTTCGCAAAAATGCATTGTTGCTCACGAATTCCAGGCTCAAACACTTCAGCTGCTGGTTGCAACTATTTACCCGATCTTATCTGTACTACGAATGCTTGGGAATCCATCGGGGAAACATAAACCATATTTGTCATCGGATTTTGTCTTTCCTTCTTTACAAAATCCTAAATCTATGAATATGCCCAACCTCGCCACAAAAATGACAACGAGGGGGTGGGAGAGAGGTACCTTTAGCCGATGTACCTGCTTGCCATCGATTTTGATTAAAATTGTTGTTACGCTGACCCCAATAGTTCCGATATCCTTGCTACTAGTTGGTTTGCAACTGTGGCGGTACATAATGGGTGGCTGGCTGGCCCTGCTCCTGTATTATGGCGTTTACTGCCGTTCTACCCTGCACCTTTGCATTGTATGCACAAGTTTTTGTTGAGTGACCCATCGTATTACAGATGGCATAATACATTTGGGTAAGTGCACATGTGGAACTGGTGTGACTGGGATTCTTACACTTAGTATAATACACTTGTTTGGCCGGATCCTCAGTCACATTCTTACTTGCTTTCAACCATTCCAAAACCTCCATAAACCGGTCCACTTTGTGCTCCAATTGCAAGGCCGTTGCAATTGAGAGCATCCAACGTCATTCCGCCCACAAAACGAATGATCATGATTTGTTTTAACTGTGGATTCAATCCGTTGATAAACCATTGTGTTATGACATCATCTGGCAGGTTGGCATGCATCGATGGCAGCTTCTCAAGTGAGTTCTGAACAGTGTTACATTCTCTTGGACACTCTAGTGTGGTTTCTGCCGATTGTTCTGCAAATAATCAAAAATTTATGCAAGTTTCTTCTTCAAACGAAACCTCTATAGGAACGCGTCCCTCACATCATCATAGTTATCAAAATGATTAATATCATATTCTGTCAACCACCTTGCTGCTTCATTAACCAGTGTAGCCTGAAACACGATGGCCTTATACGCCGGATCTGGTGGGTGGTTGAACACTGCATAACTGATTTCGAATGTGTGAACATGTGCATTGGGATCATCCACCGAATTTTGTATATGTCACTCCGGTTGGAACCAGTCGAGGTGGAACGATTGGCTGTGGCTGCTATTGTTGTTGCTACTGAAATTGTGGTTGTGGCTGTGGCGGTGTTTGTTGCTGTTGCTGTGAGCCACTGATGGTGCTATTGTTGGTAGTGTTGTTGTTACCTGAATTTTGAGGGGGTGTCTCTTGACCTTCTGAAACTATATGGTCAATCTACTCACTTTCTGGTCCAAAACTGTCGTCGAACCGTTTGCTTAACTCCAAATCTAGCAACCTTTCCTCAGCTTCAGTGTCGAAATTAGGTAGAATTGCACCAAAAAGGGGTGAACACAATAAATGTCCACCAAATAGCACCGCGGTGTCACCGAAAAACTTCAAATTGCCATCGAGTGATGCCGAACTTCCACCGAAACTCACCGAAGTCTCACCAGACCAAGTTACCCTTTCATCGAACACGTTCTTATCTGATACTGCGAACCTGTCACTGAAACTGGCCGAATTCGGACTAGATAGCGCAGAACTAACTCCGCACTACGTCTCTGTACACCCAAACGTCACTGTACCTTCTCCAAAAAGCACCGGACTCACACCGCAATTCATTGGAATCTCGTCATGTGCTACTGAACTAGCACCAGAATCACTACTAACTGGCTACGATCCTTCTGCAACTGGACTTAACTGGCATGTACTCATTCACCCGGGGGTGTCCCTAATAAGTTTGGAACTGCCGAGGGATGCTGATCTTGCCTATACTTTGGGTAGGACTCACCGGAACGAGTAACCGGCATATATCACTTCTTCGACTAATGGTTATTATTCTCCATTGCTTGCCTTGAGTACTGCTCTTCCCTTACTTATTATTCCAAATCTGTTTCCATCTTCCCACAGACGGCGCTAATTTTCATCTTGTTGAGGGGGTATCACTTATCAAGGGATGTGGTAGTTCAAGTCCACTGTGCGTGCCAGTGTCAAGGGCACATCTTCATTTATGTACCAAGGTTGGATTGGAGGGTGAGATAGAAATTGAGTGGGAAGAGCTTAAAGACCACCTTTTTGTATAAATATGGCATTTGCTCTAGAGTATACAAACGCTATTACCCCAATCTCAAAGAAATGCCCCGCCATAGCAATGAGAAGTATAATATCAATCCCTACACCATTTTCAATGATGTAAAGCACCAAGATGAGGGAATTTTGTAGTGAACAAAGATAAAGAGTAATGAAGAAAAACATTGCGATCAAATATGAATATAGAGGGACAAAATAAACACCAAAAATGTTTTGCTTTTTCTTTTTTTACTTTCTCATGTTTGGTCATCTTGAGGATAATAGAGAGCACTCTCAAATCTTGCATTTTCTTTTCTTTGCATTTTTCCTCAAGTTTCCCGGGTTTTCTTTACGCATTTAACACTTGGATGTCCTATCACTGACCTAGTCAACTTTGAGTCTTCATTTTTTCTATAAATGGTCTATCTAGAAAATTATTGTAGATTCCCTCAATCCTAAGAAATAATTTTCTTGCCGATTTGGTCCATGTCTAGCTATAGAGGTCATTGAGAGATTTCAAACAAGTCTAAAAATAAAATGTTTTGGATTATTGATAATCAACTTAAATGATTTTTGTGATTACAAGTATTGTTTAGTGCAACTCCTTTGAGAAAGGTATCATCTTTTTTTTCAACCTTCCTTCTTATTTCCTCATCACATTTGCATATAACCTTCATTCATCTAGTTAGATGTCACTCGAAATTCACAATTAAGTGTTAATATCAATTTAATACTATGACGGCAACATACATGTAGCTCAAATGAAACATTATATATCAATTAGTATCTTTTATTGTATATTGCACATCCATCAAGGAAAAAAGTTCATACATAATTGAAGATAGAATGCACCGATCAAATAATCACAACATCCAATAAAGGATAATAACTTGTCTAAAGATTTTATAATCCTAATAATATAAAAAAAGGTATTGTATTTGACCAATAATGTAGCATAAGACACTAGATCCTTGTCTATTGACATACATATTATACCCCAATTGCATATAAATGCCCCACCATAAGAATAAGCAATTGTCACAAATGATAATGTCCAAGAGGGGAGAGTGTTCTAGTGAAGAAAGACAAAGAACAAAGAGAAATGAAATGAAGATAAAGCATGAAGCTAGAAAGACTAAAGAGGCAGTACATACTTTTTATAATTCCTCTTTATCAAGCCAAAATAATGATACACTTTCTAAATAAATCTTTTGAAATGGGAAGAGTCTTCTCACTATTTTGTTCAAGAAAAATCTCGAAAGCTAATTAAATAGCCTTAATATATATTCATGCTGATTTTGGTAAACTTTTACATAACGAGACTACTATATAAGCAAAAACTCCAATGTCAAAACTCCTTCATTTTGTAGAACTAAAACGCTTTTCTTTTGAATCTAGAAGTTGTGTTTCATCTACATCCGTCCTCAATTTCTCATGTCTTCTTTGCACATATGACATTGGATTTTGAGGTTTGCATGCGATCAATACTAGATGAGATTTTATTAGTTTGGATATCCTTGATTTCTATAAGTTTGGATGTGCTTGATTTCCAATGTCGAATTTCATTCATACCCAATCAAGGAAACAATGCACTAATCATTGACTAAGAACACCCAAAAAAAGATAATAAGCCCTATAAATTGTATCTTCTAATATAAAAATATAAACAAATGTTTATTTTCTTACCAATTATCTAGTATAAGGCATTGTACCCTTGTCTATTATGTAGGATAAATAAGCCACGAAAACTAATCAAAGCTTATAGCTCCATCTAACTCTATGTAATAGCATGAAGCAACAAGCACAACATGTGTTACTTGATATTTTTCCCTAGATATCCAAGGTACTTAGCTACTAAGTACCTTAGATATGTGTTACTTGATATTTTTCCCTAGATATCCAAGGTACTTAGCTACTAACCACACTGTACAAAAAGTTTGAAAACTCAAGAAATCGAAGGCTCCAATATTCTTGGGTTAATCCTCAAAAAAACGATGGTTAACACTAAAAGCAGCACATCATACAAAGAGGCAGACCTTGCCAATCATGATAATGTTATCTAATTTTTAAAAGAAAACGTAATTTTCCCAAAAGGAGGGATATTTATTTATTAGATGAATTATATAATTTAAAAAAAAAACATATTTTTTTCTAATTTTGTTCGTGGGCTTGCCAAAAAATGTAATTCCCTCATAGAAATTTTCAAAAAGAAGCACATTCCAGCAGATCACTTAAAGACATCTAAAAATTTATATTCTCATCATGAGTTTAATGTTGTCACACACACACACGCACACGCACACACACACACACACACACACACACACACACATATATATATATATATATATATATATATATATATATATATATATATATATATATATATATATATATATATATATATATATATATATATGTGTGTGTGTGTGTGTGTATACATACACACACATACATACATGCATGCATACACTAAAACATATGAGGGGCATATTGACATTGTCCATACCGACAGTCATGCCCCATATTAGTATGATCATTGGAAATGCCTAGAAAAATCACGTTACGCATACCGATGGTCACTTGATGGTCAATATAACCATTTAAAATTGATCATCGATATATGTGCCAGTTGCTGGTATAGGTGCCAATATAGGTGCCAGTATAGGCATCGATATAGGTGCCAGTATGAAGGTTGGTAATTTCCTAGAATTACCGATGCTTATACTGGTGCCTATATTGAGGCCTACACCAACCCCTATACTAACAGCGTGTTTTAACATAACAGGACTCAAGCGTTTTGCACATGTTTTGAATTAAGTAGTGCTATTGTCGAGTTTGCATGCATGACCTGCATTGCCTTGTGCACACACACATACAAAGATCTCTCTCTACACACACACTCTCTCTCTAGATTTGGCATCTTGGTAAGTGATATAAATACTATTTCACCCTTTCGCTTTCTCTATGTTTTCTATTTTCTAATTTCTCTTCTCTTTGGTTTCACAAGAGCTTTTTGGCATCGATTCTTTGGAATTTGATGAGAGATGACATTGATTGGACTTTGAAGATAATGATCCGAAAAATTACATCTATGTAAGTGATTGTTTTGTTCTCTATTAATAGAGAGTGAGAAAGAGAGAGAGAGAGAGAGAGAGAGAGAGAGAGAGAGAGAGAGAGAGAGAGAGAGAGAGAGAGAGAGAGAGAGAGAGAGAGAGAGAGAGAGAGAGAGAGAGAGAGAGAGAGAGAGAGAGAGAGAGAGAGAGAGAGAGAGAGAGAGAGAGAGAGAGAGAGAGAGAGAGAGAGAGAGAGAGAGAGAGAGAGAGAGAGAGAGAGAGAGAGAGAGAGAGAGAGAGAGAGAGAGAGAGAGAGAGAGAGAGAATGAGAGAGAGAGAGACAAAGAGAAAAGATAGAGATACATACACACATAGATGTAAAGGATTGTTTTGTTCTTTATTAAAAATAGAGATAGAGAGAGAGAAATAAAGAGAGAGAGAGAGAGTCAGAGAGAGAGATGAAAGAGAGAGAGAGAGAGAGAGAGAGAGAGAGAGAGAGAGAGAGAGAGAGAGAGAGAGAGAGAGAGAGAGAGAGAGAGAGAGAGAGAGAGAGAGAGAGAGAGAGAGAGAGAGAGAGAGAGAGAGAGAGAGAGAGAGAGAGAGAGAGAGAGAGAGAGAGAGAGAGAGAGAGAGAGAGAGAGAGAGAGAGAGAGAGAGAGAGAGAGAGAGAGAGAGAGAGATGAAAGAGAGAGAGAGAGACAGAAAGAAAGAGAGATAAAGAGAGAGAAAGAGAGAGAGGGAGATAGAGATACATACACACACATACGCATGTATATGCATGCATACATACACACACATATACACACACATGCATATGCATACATACATACACACACATATACACATATGCATACACATACATATGCATACATACATTCACACACATATGCACACACACATATATGAACACATACATATGCATATATTACATACACTCTCACATGCATACACATACACACACATGTGTACACACACATACATACACATATGCACACACATACTCTCATACATATTACATACACACATGTTGGAAATTTAGTTGGCCCATAACTAATACCACAGGTCCATGGTTCCATAGGTCCACGATCTACAACACATATTCAAGCAATCTTCCAATATTGAAAAAACATGAACATACCATACTCAATCATACAAATGATGAGACAAAGATAGAGAAAGACTAGACAACATGTATAAAGTGTTACGTAAGCCAAGGCTTACTCACACTATCATATATACCAATGTTCAATGTACAATGTGGGAGCAAAACTCTCAACCGTTTTATGTGAACAAAAATAGATGGAAGAGTGAATGTACAAATGTAACAAACATATTCAGATGTATGGACAAAAGTCTGAATATACATGAGATGTGTGACCTAATAGGTTGTAGAAGAGTGTATATGAGTGACAAAAAGAGGAAGGATCAGTCTAAAACTGATAATCAGCAAACCCTCATCTAAACTTAGACTATGGAAGGCCTTAAGTTAGACACATTTGTGAAAAGATCACATACTTACAAAAGTCGCAAAGAATGCTAACAAGCTTGCCACCGAAAATCCTCAAACTCATATGAACATATCTTCTCTAACACCTCATCCAAATATGCATAAAGCATATACGTACTGATTCTCTTGTACCTATGCCGAATAAGACTCCTCCTGATATGGATGTTACTGCCTTCATAAACTCCAAGTAGTACCTGTGTGCATAAAGAGAATATGCACCTGAATTCTTAACATAAGATGCAAATCTTATGTTAACCACCATCCAATGTCTTTGAAGTAACCCAAAATCTTCATGTAGAAGACAATCTTCAAATACATCATGTGAATGGCCAATCCACACCCCCAAGCTGCTAATAGCCTCTCCATAAGCAAGAGTGTGAGCACACTCTTCTCCTTCAAGAAGAACTCCATAGCCGCTCCTCAACATGCTCCAACAAAGCACCATGGTTGCCCCATGTGCTAAAAGCACTACCTCAAAGAGGTACCAAGCTTCCAAAGCTTGTGTTGTAATAGGTGATAGATGATTACAATGAGCATATGGCTCTTCTCTTATAGTATTTGTGATCCCTTCAGAAGCTCTCCAAAAGCAACCAATAAAGCACATAAATAAAGCGATCGTCACTTCGTTCTAATAAGACAAGATCATAAAAAAAAAACTCCGTTCGCTGTCCGAAAATCGATTCGCCATTTTTATGAGAAAAGCTGAAACAAAAAAAAAACGTCCACGACGCGCTGCTGTCAGGAATCGATCCCTGGTGGGTAGGATAGAAGGACCCTTCTTTAACCAAGGCGCCAACGCCTTTAGTTGTACAAAGTACTAAACAGAGCAGCTATTTATGCTATAAACTGTGGACAATCTTGACCAATTGGGACATTGTTTCCAACAATCTCCCCTGCAATGTCATATTGGTACAACCTGGAGTGGATCTGCAAACTTCATAAGCTTTAAACCTTGACTTCAAAAGTCTTCTTCAAAACTGAATTCGACTTTCCTTCAAAAAACATGAACTTGCTGGATATGAACCATAATACTTGAGAAAATATGCAAACTAGGTATCCAATAGTGTTCTCATCAAGCAATCATTGCTTGACAACATATGTAGCATGAGCTGACTCTGAACCTGCTATCTCCTATCTTCATAAACCTGTAAGCATACACTAGGATCCACATATTTGCATTTACCTTACAAAAGGTTTCTCAACGTACTTTTGCTATGTCATGTAGATACATTAAATAAAATCAGGAACTAAATCCTGGGACTTGTGACTGACAACTCACAACTTAGTGTATTATGAACACTAGCTTGTTCATCTCTAACTGTACTCAACTCAACTCAACTCATGAGTCTCACCAAAATTTCATATCTATGATGTCATCATGTCTTCATCCTTGTTCTAATTGTAAGTCTTTCATACCTCTTTTCTTCAAAATCTGGTATAGACATAAAATGTACGCACTTCTTAAACATACCTCTCTAAAATATCGAGCTTCTCTTCAATAGAACTCTGGAACCTTCTCCTGAACAAGAACATCGTAATAGGAACTTTCTCCAGACATTCTTCTTCTTCCTTCTTTTTCAAAGCTAGAACATAAAGAGAACCTGACAAAGGAAATATAGGAATACTTGTAGAAATGACTCTGCATTCTTTTACATATGGCTGAAGATAAGTCTTCATGTCTCATCACCCCCATGGATGACTTAACACTAGTATCCATAATTCTTCAAATTATATCAGACTTTATGAAATCTGGAACGTCTTCCTTCTTTCAATAAATCTGATCTTCAGTATTCCATACCTGTATCTGAAACAAAAGTTTTAGGATCCATAATCTTTTGTAACATAACAAGTATCTTCTTCTATCTCTTTGCAACACAAATCCGATAGAACCTGAATCTTTGACTTACTTCTTCCAATGTTAAAGACCTTACAAACAAAGGATAGACAACTGACTCATAAATACTCAAGATCTTCAAGACCTTCAAGATCATCCAAGATCATATAATATCATACGAGATCTATGATCTTTCCAACAAAATACCTGTGTAGAATCTGCTCTCATCAAACCTTCATGACTGAATGTTTGATTTGTTACCTGAATGTCTCCAAGTGTCCATGCTTCTTACAAAGTTGTAAAACATTTCTTCAAACAAATCCTTCCCAATAATCTACAACTCCTACTTGAAACATAAGTGAACAAACTTCTCACCTTGAGAACCCCAAAAGCTGCAAGTTGATCCTTCATATCTTTCATATTCTACCCGGGTAAAATGTGATAGTATCTGCTTGATTTTCTTTTGGCTAACTCCTCTTCTCAATCAAGTGATAGGATCTAATGGAACACCTTTTTGAATACAAGCATTTATCAAAAAATCAAGACAAACATAGAAAGTAGATTCTCCTTTGACTTGTACATCAACAAATCTGATTTTTCTAAAGTTTTATGAAAATAATGAATATGAGGTAACCTTTCCAAACACAAAACCTCAATCCAAGTCTTCAACATTTGCTATAAAAAAATCTTTTACCTTACGAGTTTTGATAAAGAAGAAATATACTTCTCTACAATTTGTCGTATACCAAGTAGCTCTGTATTGACACTCCAAGAATTCTTTGAGGGAACATATAAGTTGCCTACTTAAAAGCTTCAACTATAACTCATACACATATGAGTCAAAAACATATATCTGCTGCTTTTCTTTCTCTCAATGCAATTCTTTGTCAAAACCTACTAAATCATGACCAAGTATAATGCAAACAAGAAACTATGTTTTTCACAAGATGTTCTCGTAGACTTGTCTTTGGGTGTAGAGGATAAAATAGGAAAAGTATATGAAAAATATGAGAGAAAAGGAAGTCTTACTTTCCCTTTTGGAAATGTTGGACTTTCTTCTTCTGCATCTTTCTTCCACCTGATGATGTCAACATCTTCAAATTTCTCTTCCATACCTTTTGTTCTCTTCATCTTGAAGTAGCAAGCACTCTTGACTTCTTCAAATGACCTTTTTCTCTTCCTCTAGTGCTAAGAGTAAGAGACAAAACAAACATGGTATACAAATAGAAGTGAACATAGAATCATGTTTTACCATCTCCTCATATCTCTAAATCAAAATTTTGCTTCAAATGACTGAAATGATTGAACTCACCAACCTTTTGTCTAAATGATGAATTACCTTTCTAGAGTTACCTCTCTAGATCAAACTCTGTACCTAGATATCCAACCAACTTACAACACAAAATTGGCTAAACACAAAACTCATCCCATCTCCAAATTTGTCTTCTTAGATGAGCTTTCTTGCCATGAAAGAGATCTCTCAAAACTTTCTAGAAAAACCTCTAGATACCTGTTTTGATGTAGCTAATGATTTTACTTTCAAAAGTGTATAAAAGCACTCCTTGAATCCCTCAAATCTCTTCATAACTGCTCTTCTAAGATATGACCTGCAAATGATAATCTGATAGTATAAACTGATACTTGTAATTTGATGTTGATCTAATTCCTTCATCTTCTCTAAACCATTGTTTTTCCTTTAATTTGAAGTAGCCTTCTCTTCATGAAGTCTGGGTCTTCAAATAATACTTTTGTAAAGTACTTGCATACTCTTCCAAAACTATTCGACTGCTAACAGATCATCAACTTCATACTCCACGCTGATGAATACACATGTGATTGAATTGTCTAATTCTCAAATCTGTGCTCATCTAGATTAAGTGTGTATGTTAAATGGAAAATGTTAGAAGATGCTCTTAAATCATATGTTGTAAACCTAGAAGTCTGGAAACCTGGGAATCTGAATGAGCCTGATTGATATGATGCCAAAGCCCTAAAGCTTTGATACCAAATGTTGGAAATTTAGTAGGCACGTAACTAATACCACAGGTCCATGGTTCCATAGTTCCAAGATCTACAACACACATTCAAGCAATCTTCCAATATTGACAAAACATGAACATACCATACTTAATCATACAAATGATGAGACAAAGATAGAGAAAGACTAGACAACATGTGTAAAGTGTTACGTAAGCCAAGGCTTACTCACACTATCATATATACCAATGTTCAATGTACAATGTGGGGGCAAAACTCTCAACCATTCTATGTGAATAGAAATAAATGCAAGAGTGAATGTACAAATGTAACAAACATATTCAGATGTATGGACAAAAATCTGAATATACATGAGATGTGTGACCTAATAGGTTGTAGAACAGTGTATATGAGTGACAAAAAGAGGAAGGATCAGTCTAAAACTGACAATCAACAAACCCTCATCTAAACTTAGACTATGGAAGACCCTAAGTTAGACACATTTGTGAAAAGATCACATACTTACAAAAGTAGCAAAGAATGCTAACAAGTTTGTTGCCAGAAATCCTCAAACTCATATGAACATATCTTCTCTAACACCTCATCCAAATATGCATAAAGCATATACGTACTGATTCTCTTCTACCTATGCCGGATAGGGCTCCTCCTGATATGGATGTTACTGCCTTCATAAACTCCAAGTATTACCTGTGTGCATAAAGAGAATATGTACCTGAATTCTTAACATAAGATGCAAATTTTATGTTAACCACCATCCAATGTCTTTGAAGTAACCCAAAATCTTCATGTAGAAGACAATCTTCAAATACATCATGTGAATGGCCGATCCACACCACCAAGCTGCTAATAGCCTCTCCATAAGCAAGAGTGTGAGCACACTCTTCTTCTTCAAGAAGAACTCCATAGCTGCTCCTCAACATGCTCCAACAAAGCACCATGGCTGCCCCATGTGCTAAAAGCACTACCTCAAAGTGGTACCAAGCTTCCAAAGCTTGTGTTGTAATAGGTGATGGATGATTACAATGAGCATATGGCTCTTCTTTTATAGTATTTGTGATCCCTTCAAAAGCTCTCCAAAAGCAACCAATAAAGCACATAAATAAAGCGATCGTCACTTTGTTCTAATAATTCAAGATCGTAAAAAAAACTCTGCTCGCTGTCCGAAAATTGCATCACCATTTTTATGAGAAAAGCTGAAACAAAAAAAAAACATTTGTGTCGTGCTGCTACCAGGAATGGATCCTTGGTGGGTTGGATAGAAGGATCTTGCTTTAACGAAGGTGCCAACGCCTTTAGTTGTACAAAGGACTGAACAAAACAGCTACTTATGCTATAAACTATTGACAATCTTGACCAATTGGGACATTGTTTTCCAACAACACATGCATATTCATGCATGTATGCATACACACATATACATAGAAACTCACATACATATACACACACACTCACACCTATACACACACACTCACATACATATTAAATACACACATACATATACATACACACATATGCATACACACATGCATATGCATATATACATACACACATGTATGCATACACACACACACATATATATACATGTACACACACACATATACATACATATACACATATACACACATTATACATATACACACATTATACATATACACACACATATATATACACATGCATACACACATATATATACACATGCATACACACATATACATGTTTTAGGCCTAGGTCTTTAGGATTTGAGTTTTTAGGCTTTTTACACATGCATACACACATACACATGTATATACACATGCATACACACATATAGGAATGAGGTGTCTCTAGTAAACTATTGTAATAATCTGGCACTCCCAGATATAATGAGGACCATAATGTAAGTCCAATAAATATACTAGAAAATGTA
This sequence comes from Ceratopteris richardii, assembly GCA_020310875.1. NCBI lineage: Eukaryota > Viridiplantae > Streptophyta > Polypodiopsida > Polypodiales > Pteridaceae > Ceratopteris > Ceratopteris richardii. Next base: position 172,154,857 of record CM035417.1, on the reverse strand, counting down.
AGTAGATGTGTGCCACTACAACATATCGAGGGTATACCGAGGCTGCTACTGAGGCAAATGAACGGGCGTGATTTCTTCGCGATGTTGGTGTTAGAGTCGGTATACGCGTCGAAAAGAAAGCCTCGGAATGGGCGTCGGTATTAGCGTCGATATAGGCGCCGATATAAGCGTCGGTATTACCAACGTTTATACCGACGCCTGCACTGGGTGTACCGACGTGTATACCGATGACCATACTGGAGCTACCGGTACATATACTGACGACCCTATCTGCACAATTTTTTTTGGGCAGAGTGTGTTGTCTTTTGCTACAGCATGATGTTGTTTAGCAAAAGACAATACACTCTGCCCAAATGAGTGCATGTGTTATGTACTCTAATGGCAACCAAAACATAAACTTATATGAGCAAAAATGAACATGAATCATGTACAAAAATTTTTATATTCCATAAATGAAAAATGTACAAAAGTGTGGCAAAACACTTCTATATAGGAATCGAATACAAAATGTGACAAAGCATTTCCATATAGGAATCGAATACAAAATTATGGTACATCATTGCCACATATGAGTGTAATACAAAATTGTGTCAATGTGACAAAACACTTCCATATAGGAATCGAATACAAAATTATGTTACATCATTGCCGTATGCGAGTGTGATACAAAATTGTGGCATTGATCAAAATATTTACACCTACAATCCTGCAACAAAACATATGTATAAAATAAGACCAATTAACATGACATTTATAAACAACAACTAAAAACACAAAACCAAGATATAACTTTACCTAATCAAGAATATTCTCCCATGAGACGATTGCACCACGTCCCTCTAAGTCTTGTAACAGTGATTTCAGTCCATGTCGATATCCATATGATTCTTCAGTTCGCGTTGGAGGATGACCCACTACCAACAACTATAATAAATATGCAAAATGTTAGATGAACATACATAATTTACTTAACGCAAACAACTTCAATAATTAACATGATACTTACAAATTGGTAGTGCATACTGTCGTATCCGCCACTACCTAAATGCAATGTTCCAACCGTATCTAAACGTGTGGCCCCCGCATCTCTCTGTTGACGATATCGATCATGAGTATGTTGCTGCTCATCCTAATCGATTCCCATTCTTCAAGATCTAGCCATACAGGCTTCGGTAAGCCTGCTCTGAAAGCATCACGAGCTTCCGATCGTGGATGCGACATCACTTTGTGTGCTGTATGTTGAATCCACTCGGAACTCACAATAGGATTCCCAGATGCTACGGTACTCTTCATATATGCATTGTGTGATATGATTTTGAGAGTCCCTATCCTGTTTGGTCTATTTTAACATTACTGAATGACCGAATTCGATGGAGCAGAGTTGTCGTATATGTTGACGCATTGACTTTCCGGCCGAATCCATAACTGGAGCTCCATTACGGATATGATATATCTTGGAGTCATCATGATCATGCGCACCCCAAGGTGTACGTGGACATCGCATCTAATTCAATGTGAAGATCTCATCTCATCCAATGTATATATATGCATGCTTGTATACATATGCATTCATGTATACATATGCATATGCATTCATGTATGCATATGCTTGTATGCATATGCATGCATGTATGTGTATACATATATATGCATTCATATATGCATATGTATACATGCATTCATGTATGCATATGCTTGTATGCATATGCATGCATGTATGTGTATACATATATATGCATTCATGTATGTGTATACATATATATGCATTCATGTATACATATGCATATGCATTCATGTATGCATATGCATGCTTGTATGCATATGCATGCTTGTATGCATATGCATGCATGTATGCATATGTATACATGCATTCATGTATGCATATGCTTGTATGCATATGCATGCATGTATGTGTATACATATATATGCATTCATGTATGTGTATACATATATATTCATTCATGTATACATATGCATATGCATTCATGTATGCATATGCATGCTTTTATGCATATGCATGCTTTTATGCATATGCATGCATGTATGCATATGTATACATGCATTCATGTATGCATATGCTTGTATGCATATGCATGCATGTATACGTATACATATATATGCATTCATGTATGCATATGCATGGTTGTATGCATATGCATGCATGTATGCATATGTATACATGCATTCATGTATGCATATGCTTGTATACATATGCATGCATGTATGTGTATACATATATATGTATTCATGTATGCATATGCATTCATGTATGCATATGCATGCTTGTATGCATATGCATGCATGTATGTGTATACATATATATGCATTCATGTATGTGTATACATATATATGCATTCATGTATACATATGCATATGCATTCATGTATGCATATGCATGCTTGTATGCATATGCATGCATGTATGCATATGTATACATGCATTCATGTATGCATATGCTTGTATGCATATGCATGCATGTATGTGTATACATATATATGCATTCATGTATACATATGCATATGCATTCATGTATGCATATGCATTCATGTATGCATATGCATTCATGTATGCATATGCATTCATGTATGCATATGCATTCATGTATGCATATGCATGCTTGTATGCATATGCATGCATGCATGCATATGTATACATGCATTCATGTATTCATATGTATACATGCATTCATGTATGCATATGTATACATGCTTGTATGCATATGCATGCTTGTATGCATATGCTTTCTTGTATGCATATGTATACATGCATTCATGTATGCATATGCTTCTATGCATATGCATGCATGTATGTGTATACATATATATGCATTCATGTATGCATATGCATGCTTGTATGCATATGCATGCATGTATGTGTATACATATATATGCATTCATGTATGCATATGTATACATGCATTCATGTATGCATATGCTTGTATGCATATGCATGCATGTATGTGTATACATATATATGCATTCATGTATGCATTCATGAACACGTACACACACACAAAAAACAAAAAATAAATAAATAATAAAAATAAAATAAAAACTAAAAAATAAGAAAATAAATAAAAAATAAAAAATAAAAAATAAAAATAAAAAATAAAAAATAAAAAATAAAAAATAAAAAATAAAAAATAAAAAATAAAAAATAAAAAATAAAAAACAAAAAATAAAAAATAAAAAATAATAAATAATAAATAATAAATAATAAATAATAAATAATAAATAATAAATAATAAATAATAAATAATAAATCATATATAATATAAAATATAACATATAAAATATAAGAATATATAAATACAAGCATATGTATACATGCATTCATGTATGCATGTATAAATTAAAAGAAAATAAATAAAAAATAAAAAATAATAAATAATAAATAATAAATAATAAATAATAAATAATAAATAATAAATAATAAATAATAAATAATAAATAATAAATAATAAATAATAAATAAATAATCATATAAAATATAAAATATAAAATATAAAATATAAAAAAATATAAATACAAGCATATGTATACATGCATTCATGTATGCATATGCATGCATGTATGCATATGCATTCATGTATATGCATATGTATACATGCATTCATGTATGCATATGCTTGTATGCATATGTACACATGCATTCATGTATGCATATGCTTGATGCATATGCATGATTGTATGCATATGCATGATTGTATGCATATGCATGATTGTATGCATATGCATGCATGTATGCATATGCATGCATGTATGCATATGCATGCATGTATGCATATGCATGCATGTATGCATATGCATGCATGTATGCATATGCATGCATGTATGCATATATATGCATTCATATATATAAGCATTCATGTATGCATATGCATGCATGTATGCATATGCATGCATTCATGTGTATACATGCATTCATGTATACATATATATGCATTCATGTATGCATATGCTTGATGCATATGCATGCTTGTATGCATATGCATGATTGATGCATATGCATGCTTCTATATATGCATATGCATGTATGTGTATACATATATATATGCATGCATGTATGCATATGCATTCATGTATGCATATGCATTCATGTATGCATATGCATGCATGTGTATGTGTATGCATATTCATGTATGTGTATGTGTATGTGTATGTGTATGTGTATGTGTATGTGTATGCATATTCATGTATGTATATTCATGTATGCATATGCATGCATGTATGCATATGCATGCATGTATGCATATGCATGCATGTATGCATATGCATTCATGTATGCATATGCATATTTGTATGTGTATGCATATGCATGTATGCGTATACATGTATATGCATGCATGTATGTATGCATATGCATGTATGTGTATACATATATATGCATGCATGTATGTGTATGCATATGTGTTGTGTATGTGTGTATGCATATGCATTGTGTATGTGTGTATGTGTATGCATATGCATGTGTGTATGCATGCATGTATGTGTTTGCATATGTATTTTGTATGTGTGTATGAATATGCATTGTGTATGTGTGCATGCATATGCATTGTGTATGTGTGTATGCATATGCATGTGTGTATGCATATGCATTGTGTATGTGTGTATGTATATGTATATTTCTCTCCCTCTCTCTCTCTCAGTCGAAAACAAAACTAAAGAGAGAAGATATTAGAAAAGCAAAAACATAAAGAAAGAAAAAAGAGTGATATATGTCTCACTTACATTGATGTAATTTTTGAATGAAGGTTGTCAAAATCCACTTGAAGTTCTCCTTTGTCGAATTTCCAAAGATTTGATCCCAAAAATCTCTTGCAAAACTAAAGAGAAGATATTAGAAAAGCAAAAACATAAATAAAGAAAAAAGAGCGTTACAATATGTGTGATCTACTTACCAAAGCTTCAGATCTATAAAAATAGAGGTGTGCTTAGAGAGAGAAAGAGAGAATTGTTTGAATCAAGGTCATCAAAATCCACTTGAGGTTCTTCTTCGTCGAATTTCCAAAGATTTGATCCCAAAATCTCTTGCAAAACCAAACAGAGAACATATTAGTAAAGCAAAAACATAGAGAAACAGAAAAGAGTGCTACAATATGTGCGATCTACTTACCAAAACTTCAGATCTACAAAGATAGAGGTTTGTTTAGAGAGAGAGAGAGCGAGGGAGAGAGAGGGAGGAAGAGAGAGGGAGAGAGAGTGAGAGAGGGAGGGAGAGAGTGAGTGAGAGAGAGGGAGGGAGAGAGAGGGAGGAAGAGAGAGGGAGAGAGAGTGAGAGAGAGGGAGGGAGAGAGAGAGAGAGAGAGTGAGAGAGAGGGAGGGGGAGAGAGAGAGAGAGAGAGAGAGAGAGAGAGAGAGAGAGAGAGAGAGAGAGAGAGAGAGAGAGAGAGAGAGAGAGAGAGAGAGAGAGAGAGAGAGAGAGAGAGAGAGAGAGAGAGAGAGAGAGAGAGAGAGAGAGAGAGAGAGAGAGAGAGAGAGAGAGAGAGAGAGAGAGAGAGAGAGAGAGAGAGAGAGAGAGAGAGAGAGAGAGAGAGAGAGAGAGAGAGAGAGAGAGAGAGAGAGAGAGAGAGAGAGAGAGAGAGAGAGAGAGAGAGAGAGAGAGAGAGAGAGAGAGAGAGAGAGAGAGAGAGAGAGAGAGAGAGAGAGAGAGAGAGAGAGAGGGTGACAAACAAAGATCTGCTGTTGGCACGCGCAAACCCAATAGGAGAAGAGCTGGATTCAAAACGCTCAGAATGATGAATTTTGGTTTCAGGCCCGGTTAAAAAGAGAGCGTCAGTATAAGTGTCGGTAATTCTAGCAAATTACCGATGCTTATACCGACGCTTATACCGATGCATATACCGACGCTGCCTTTCCGAGGCAAAGCGGCTTCCCCAAATCAACCGAGGGTCATACCGACGCCGACAGCTGACCGTTGGTATTCCCTCGATCTGTTGTAGTGTCACACTCATAGCCCACTAGGCTAAGCATCTATCTCATCTCATACACACTATGTATGAACCATGGCCTAACCTCAGGCATATCAAATAAAGTAGTACATACTTTATGAATTTCTTCTTGATGCAATTGTATATTCATAGTTCTTATGTGCAAACCTTGCCTTTAAGCTTCTAAGCTACTAGCCTACAAACTTGCCTTGTTTGCTATCACATAGAGAGTGATATCTGAACTGCCTCTTTGTTGTCTAATAATAAGATCATATGAATGATCTCCAAATCATATAAAAAATACAATCTCAGAGACTTCTCTCCCATATCCTCTATCCTACACCTAGGTAGAATACAAAGTTTGATGTCCCATACCACCAAACTCTATATCCCAATGAGATTAAAGTCAAACACTTCTTTCAAAAATGATAAGAATAAATCGGTGAGTAATCACAACCACAAATAATAATAAATGACATCATGAAGTGTTCCTGAAGTGTTTCCTTCCCTCTATGGAAAGAACAGAGTCATTCCTATGACTCACTCCTAACTATCTATAACATCAACTCATCTGCAATTGAGAAATGAGAAACTGTATAATAATTCAACTCAACTAGAGTTGTGAAGGATGCGGCTTTCATCAAATATCAACTCATGTAATTTGACTCAAATATTAACTCAGAAGAATTTGGAATTTAAACAACTTGTATCAATCCAAAATATATGAAATGAGAACAACTACTAAAGTTTTCTTGTTCCATACTCTCATAGCACTATATATAATATTGAAAATTTTGAAAGAGTCTCCTCTAGCCTATTGAAAATGGTCACCATAAACCAATGATCAATGAACAAGTATCTAGGGCATGGCTAGCCCACGGTGATCACACCATATCAAACAAGTATCATAAAAACATGCACAAAATATTTTCCTTTTAACAACATCTCCTGCATACACAATTTCTAATAGTAGCATATTAAAGCTTAATTTTAACTAATTTTTAATCAAGCAAAACCTATGAGAATTTCCAACCTTATATAGCTTTGCTCAAGATTTCATTAGGCTCAAAATCACTTGATTTGGATATTTTTGGAGAGTTATATAACCATTTCATTGGAAGGATCGAACACTTGATTACCAACTCTGAAAATGTACAGGATCATCTTCTTGAAGCCCTTAGACCCATAAAAAAAACTCCAGTTTCAGCCCTCTACCTCTATTAACAACACTTCTTATGCAAAGGTCATTTGATCCTTCCAAAAGTATCTAAATTAGTTGAAAATTGGTCAGATTAAAGAAAACCCTACAAGCTCATTTCCCTCCAAATTGCAATACATTTGGGCAGTCCCTCAAAGAGCAGCATCCAAATCTCTATGAGGTTGCTACCTCACTAACTGATTGCTCAATTATTTTTATTAACTTAAAAATGATGAGACATGTTAATCCTTATGATTAAACATAATAATTCATTCTCTTGGATGCATTACAACATGGAGACATATCCATGCATATAATTATTGTCTAGATCAATGCAAACCAATTAAGAATCCAAATCATCTTATGTGAGAAGTATGGAGAATCAATTCTTTATAGTATCCACTTTTTAATCAAAGTGAATATCTATGGATGACATTCTAGTCATTGTGCTTCTTGCACATTCATTAACCTCATCACAAACAATCGCATAAAAGCATTTAATACTTGTAATGATGATCATAACCATAGCACTCTTGTGCCAACGAGGAATAAAATTCTATATCAAGTACATAGACTTCCATGAAGAACAATTCATGTGCTCATGAGTTACTAGACGAAAACACTTCTTATTTGTTCTTGATGGATAAACCTTTTTCATTTACTTTCTAAAGGAAAAATTAGCCTATTCATGGTACTTCTATCAGATACTTTATGCTCACCCTAACTTATTGCGGTGATACCTAAAAATGATCTTCTATAGAGAGAAAATGCATCATGCACTTCACCTTTCTAGAAATCATATCATCTATGTATGCATGCATCCACTCATGCATCTTCTTCTCTATTTCAATTACTTTATATGCTTTTAATTATGTTGCACACATAAGACTTGTTGGGTGTGTGTAGAAGTGCGAGAGACACATGATAAGCACACATAAGGAGCACAAATGTAGCAAGACACATGGAGAAGACAGATGGCTGGAATAGCTCTCTCTATTGATGATGAACTAAACTCAAGTAAGAGCTGAATAATATACCTAAGTAAAAAGTACCACCACATATGAGTGAATCATGTATGTGGTAACATTGGGAAAAAACACCTGGTCAGCACTAGAGTAAAAAGTGCCCATGTACAAAAGGTTCACATCAAAGCTACTCGACGCACACATAAGTGTAACGAATCCCCCTAGAGCGAATGACGTGAACACATACAAGGAGTGACAGATCAGCCCCTACAAGGTAATAAGGCTGAAGCTTTGCGAAAAGCTTCAAACTTTTCGTGTGGAAGAGCTTTGGTGAATATGTCTGCCACATTATCTTATGTAGGCACATATACCAAATCAATATCTCGTACATGAATTTTCTCTCTCACATAGTTATAATGCACCTCAATATGTTTGGTCCGTGCATGAAACATTGGGTTTTGTGCAACAACCAAAGCACTCTAAGTATTAGTGAGAATATGCATAACAACATCAATCTCCATGCAAAGATCCATCAATAGGCATCTCAACCATGTACACTCCATTGTAGCTATCAAAGCTGCCATGTATTCAGCTTCACAACTAGATGTCACCATTGTAGGTTGCTTCTTACTCAACCAAAATATGCATGAGTCTCCAAGGAAAAAGCAATTACCACTAGTGGACACACAAGTATCGTAACAACTAGCCCAATCACTATCTGTAAAAACATGCAAGAATGGTTGAATATCTCTGCCATAAAAGAGACCTAAGCTCAAAGTGCCTCTGAGATATCTAAACACACGTTTCACTACTTGCCAATGCTTAGTACCATGGCTATGCATGAATCGAATCAATTGGGAAACTGCATATTCTATATTTGGCCTTGTGTTGCATGCATATATAAGACATCCCACAACTTGCTAATAAAGAGAAGTGTCAAATGCATCACTAGAATCCTCAAATGAGAATCTAAATCCTATCTCAACGGGTGTGGAAACTGGCTTGCAATCCTCAAAGTCAAAATGTTGAAGTAGTTTTTCAACATACTTTGCTTGATGCATAACAATTCCCCCCTCAATGGATACAAATTGGATGCCAAGATAGTAGCTCAAAAGACCAAGATAAGTGACATCAAAAGTATGCTGCAAATCATCCACAAGAATGTCAAGTTTTGCATCACATGACCTAGTCAAGAGTATTTCATCGACATAAAGAACAAGCACTGTAAGATCAATCCCTTTTTTTTGCATACATAGAGTGTGCTTTCAGTTGGACTGCATGTGAAGCCAAGAGCAATCAAGTGCTTATGTATTTTTTCATACCATGCACATGGAGCTTGCTTGAGACTATACAAGGCTTTATGCAAGTGACAAACCATATGCTCTTTCCCTTTCATGGAAAATTTAGGAGGTTGCTTCATATAGACCTCTTCTTGCAAATCACCATTCAAGAAGGCTATTTTTATGTCCAACTGATGCCTTTTCCAACCTCGATAGGCAGCAAATGCAACCATAGTACGAATGGTAGTCATGCATGATGTAGGTAAAAAAGTTTCCTCATAGTCGATGCCATATTGTTGTGCATATCCTTTGGCAACCAATCTACCTTTGTAGCAATCAATACTACCATCAGACTTTTTCTTAATCTTGTCAACCCACTTTGTACCAATGGCATTTTTTCCTTTTGGCAATTCACATAACTCCCAAGTACCATTCTTATGTATGGAATCCATTCCTGATTGCATAGCACTCATCCATTGTGGATCATCACATGCATCTTCAAAAGTAAGTGGCTCTTCATTACATGTTGTAGAAATAAGAGAATAAACAAAGTTTGTTTGCTATCCTACAAAGTTTGTTTCAGCCACTTTGGCATAGTTTGTGCATTGTTGATAGACATGCGTTCATTATGTAATACATCATCAACATGTACATCATGTGTGGGATAAATTTCAAGTTTAGCTTCAGCCATATTGTGATGCAAATGTTCGGCCACATGTGGCTAGAAATTTCTAGTAGTTCCGACAATTTTTGGCTGAAAACTTTCAGCCATGTTTGTCTGGAAATTATCTGCATTTTTAGCTCTATTTTTTTGGAAATTTTCAGCCCTTTGAGCTTAGCTGGCTGATCTACATGGCCATAGTCAAGCGCACCATTTTGGAACAAAGCCAAGTGTATCAAACACATCTTATGAGCTAATTGTTGGCTATTTTTTGCATTCAAGCAGAGGAAAACTAAAATTTCAGCAAATACCACATCTCGACTTACAATAATTGTGTTCCTCAATGGATGGTACAAACGATATCCCTTTACTTTCACCATTATAACCAACAAATATACATTTCTTTGCCGTGTCATCAAGTGTGTGATTTTATTGTGATGGCACAACAACACATGCGAAACAACCAAACACATGCATATGAGTAACCATAGGCTTATGTCCATTCCAAGCCTCATAAGGAGTGATGACTCTCAATGCTTTTGTTAGGTAGTGATTCAACACATAGTTTGCACACATGACCGCTTCCATCCAAAACTTGTCAAGAAGATGCTTTCCTTTAACCACACATCATGTCATTTCAAGTAACGTTCTACTTTTACACTTGGCAACACCATTTTGCTGAGGTGTATATAGCATCGTACATTGGTGTGAAATTCACTTTCACAAAGAAAAGCATTAAACTCATGTGACATGTATTCACTACCATGATCCATGCGTAGAGTCAAGAGCTTTTGTGAAGAAAAATTTTGAGCCATAGCTAAAAATGCTTTGAAGCAAGAAAACACATCGTTCTTTGCTTTCATAGGATACACCCATGTATGGCGAGTAGCATGCTTCCCAAAAGATGGATTCTTGACAGGACCACATACATCACTATGAACAAGCTGCAATTCTCTTGTAGTGTGTGTATGACTATCTTTTGGAAAAGAAGCACGATGCATTTTTCCAAGAATGCAACCTTCACAAGCATGCTTTTCAATGGGCTCAAGTGTCGACAAACTAATAACCATGTCCTTCTTTTGCAATTAAAGTAAACTATTGAAGTTCAAGTGACCAAAATGAGCATGCTAAAGCTCCATTTCAACCATGGAAGAAGTATGAGCAACCAAGGCATTTGAGGCATCCTCTTGTATGTATCCATGTAATACAAACCATTATATAATGTACCGGACATCATGGTAATATCACCACTGCTGAAATCATGAACCATACACTTATCATCAACAAAGTGTACATGAAGTCCAGATTTGGCAATCAATGGAAATAAAATTAAGTTCTTCTTGATACCGGGTACATACAATGCACTTTTCAAGAGAATCACACCTCCATTTGTAGCCGTAAGCTCAATTTCTCCTACTTCAATGATAGGATAAGAGGCATTGTTTGCACACACCACATATCCTCCTTTGGGTGCATCTTTCAAAGATGCAAAAAAACTTTTGCATGATGTTATGTGCTTTGAAGCACCATTATCAAAGAACCAATCCAAATCAGCCTCGCTCACAACCATACATTTAGAATGAAAATATGCATCATAATGACATGTAACAACACATGCCCAAAAATCTTGTGCCATGTTAGCTTCATCATTCTTTGCATTTGCTGAATTTTCAGCACTAGACATGCCAGATTCCTTCTTCTTTTCATTGTGCTCAGCGAGATTTCTACACTGATCAATAGTATGACCATCCTTCCGACAATATTTGCATCTCTTCTTCTTTTGCAAGTCAACATCATTAGATGAATGAGTGGAAGAGGAAGATTGAGACTTTGGTTTTGATGAACCCAAAGCTGAACCGTACTTGCTTTTCCCCTTTTATGAGATAGCAAGTGCTTGCTTCTCTTCTTCCAAAAGAGGAGACACAACCTCATCAAATGCATACATATTGGGATTAACTTTTGCAACCAAACCTAGTGTAGTAGCAAAGCTTTGAAAAGATTTCGGTAATCCTTTCAACAACGTAGAAATGAGTGATGCATCCGGAATAATCTCATCTATGTTTGCCAATTGCTTTCAAGTCCTTGATGTGTGTCATATACACATCCACGGACTCATTTTTAGCCATACATACATCCTCAATTTGCTTCCTCAAGTATGCAACATGCGCTTCATTACGCATGGCATACAAAGAAGCAAGAGTGTCCCATGCCTGTCTTGATGTAGAACATGACTAAATCGGTGGAGCCATATGACGCTTCACAGAAAGTGCAATCAATGCATGAGCTTGAACATCTTTTCCATCCCATCTAAGCTGCTCGTGTCTAGGTGGAGAAGGAGAAACCACTATACTTGAAGAAGAAGCTCCATATGTGACAATAGACTGTGAAGTAGAAGAAAATGCTTTGATCTACATCTGCCACTATGTTCCAAAGTTATTTTGCAACAAGAAAATGCTTCATCATGTAAGAATACATCAGATAGTTGTTCCCATCAATTTTATCTTTAGCTTGAAGCATGCCAAACAAGTAATTGTTGCCCACCATTTCACTAAAGAACAAGAATGTGACAAAATATTTACTTCGATGAAAGCTCAAATGAATGCTGAAATTTCATCTCATAAACCGTCACTCAGATGAATATTTTGACTACACAAATGGCTTCATAATGAGGTTAAAACTCCAATGCAACTAATGGAAATGTTTCTTGGCTACTGAAATTCACTATTCTATACTTCGAAGTCGATTTGCACTATTAAAAGTATGTGCATGTTGCGACGCGAAAAATCAAAACTTGAGGATCTGAACCTACTTTGATGCCACTGTTGGGTGTGCATAGTAGTGCAAGAGACACACAAGAAGCACACACAAGGAGCACAAATGTAGCAAGACACACGAAGAAGACAGATGGCTGGAATAGCTTTCTCTATTGACGATGAACTGAACTGAAGTAAGAGGTGAATAATATCCCTAAGTACAAAGTACCACCACATATGAGTGAATCATGTATGTGGTAACATGGGGGAAAAACCTCTAGCCAGCACTAGATTAAAAAGTTCCCATGTATAGGGAAAAGGTTCACATCAAAGATACTCGAGGAACACATAAGTGTAACAAGAATTCCTCTCTCTTACAACACAACATCACTCTAGTTCTCACATGGCATATAATGCCATATGGCTACAAAAAATTTGGCAGCACTTCCCCAAGAAAATGAAGCCTGACAAAAAAATAATAACCATGATAGAATGATAGGCATCAGCCTAGTGGTAAGCAAACCACTTTCTTAGCTCTAAAAACCTATAAATAAGAGAATTTTCCGATATGTGTTGTTGGGCACTAGACACCCCCATTATAATGTCTTTTCTTGCTCCAATACCTGAACAAAGATCTTGAAACACATAACAACAACCTGTGCATGCTTTTATAAATCAACATAAGTTAGTGTAACTTCATATGCATAGATGAATTCATATCAAACTAACTTTCATGCACATTCCCATGTTAGTTTCATAACATTGGAAGAGAATATAATGCAAAACTATAAACTTTGATGCAAAAAGTATTCAAACGAATATAGTTGAGAGAAAAACTATGATGCAAAGATATGAAAATCAATTCATTCCTATCCAAAATGGTTCAAAATATGATTAGGAACTCCTAATTAACATAATTGGACACTTAAGTAATTCAAAAAGAGTTTCTTGCTAATAAATAGTCATATAAAAGCTTGTGCAGAGATGATCTTCTTCATTCTCTTTCTATGCCTCTTTCTTCATCTCTCATTTTGTCTTACTCCATCTCTTTCTTTCTCTCTCTCTCTCTGTCTCCTTCTTTCCTTTCTCTTTCTTTCTCTTTCTTTCTCTTTCCTTCTCTTTCTTTCTATCTCTTTTTCTTCTCTTTTTTTCTTTCTTTCTTCTCTTTCTTTCCATTTCCATCTCTGCATCTATCTAGTTCTTGCGTTAAGATCTTAGAATAGAAGAAGAAAATGGAAGCATAAAAGTTACCAAATTGTAGCTATGGAATTTATCTTCACATAAAGTTGGATAGGCCACGTTGTTTCCAAATTGTAGACAAGGGTTTGAATCCCATCTGTGGAAGGCGACCATACTTATGCTTCAGCGATCCCGTGAGAAAATAGATGTAGAAGAAATTCCATCTGTAGTGGACTCTGAGCTTCACTTGGTAATCGAGCAGGAAGAGATCATTGTCCGACATGAAGAGGTATTTGAAGAAGAAGAGATACACCATCAAGTAACAGAAAATATGTTGTACAAGAATGATGATCAATAAGGATCTAGCATACCAAGAGATCTAGAAGTGGCCAATGTAGAGATAGATATCCTCTGTGCATCAGACCTCCAAGAGGATGTTCAAATAGAGGATTTTTGAAGCAAACACTTGTACATACTAATTTATGTTTTTTTTTTGCTATGTTCTTTTGTACACTACTATTTTTCTATATTACCATTATTAGTGTATGGTAATTAATTGAGTTTTTCTTTTGCAAAGCACGATGGGAGACAATCCTTTGGTCACTCCTCCGCATTCCATGATAGAGGAGCAGTTAGAAGAGTTTATATATGAGGTACCTCCTACTTATATGGCAATCGTATCACAATACAGGATCTTGCTCACCGTAGCACTCCCCCCGGCCTCACTCCTATCAACCTCACTCCTATCGACCTCACTCCCATTAGCATCACTCCCATGGGTGAGGCTACTCCTCTCGAAGGTACTCTTGGCTTTATGAATCCACCACATCCACCTTCTCAACCATCCCCTAGTGGCTCCAACAGTCTACATATGCATTCGACACCTCAATACGATATAGGTGTTAGCCCGTCTCATTGATCGAGGTCACGCTCTGGAGGAGGAGGTCCCAGAAGTGCATCTACAGGTGGCTCTAGAGGAGGTGGATGTTGTGGAGGTAGTGTGATGGACATTATATCTCCCACTTCTACTCCTAGAGTGAGTACGTGAGATGCAAGTATGCCATGTGGTACACCACATACACCTTGGGATGCTCATGACCATGATGACTCCAAGGTGTATAGTATATATGATGGAGCTCTAGTGATGGATGTGGCCAGAAATACAATGC
>CM035417.1:172097223-172134723 GCA_020310875.1 Ceratopteris richardii | reverse complement strand
TTTGGATATCGGCGTTTGAGCGAGTATATGCATCATCCTGATGCCTTTTTGAGTATTTTTAAATTTTATATAATTATTTTGTTTTTATGAATGGTTTAATTGTTTTATTAATTTATGTTTGTTATATGTAATACAGGAGTATTATGGAGAGACAAATATGGATGATGTGGAGAGACAGACACAAGAGGGATGATCTCGATCATCACAAGGTGATCATGACGATGAGGATGAGGAAGATCAGGATGATCATGATATTGCTACTGATGATGATGATCATGATGATGATGATTAGGATTTTAGTTGATTATGACATTGGATTATATGTATTTACATTGATATATATATATATATATATATATATATATATATATATATATATATATATATATATATATATATATATATATATATATATTATCTATATATTTTTCATTTCAGTTATGTTTTGAATTGTGTGTATGGTATTAAGTAATGAAGAGTTTTGTTCTATTGATTGTTATTATTGTTTATATTAAGCATGTGTTTTAATACTTTCATTATATAATCCATTCATATGTGTGTACCTAAGTATATATGTATGTAGTGTATATGTATGTATGTGCATGTGTATGTGTGTGTATATGTATGTATGTGCATGTGCATGTGTAAGTGTATATGTGTGTATGAGTATGTGCATGTGCATGTGTATGTGTGTGTATATGTATGTGCATGTATATGTGTAACTCTATGTGTATATGTGTGTATGTGCATGTATATGTGTATATATAGGTATGTGCATGTGTGTGCATGTGTATATGTGTTTTAATACTTTAATTATATAATTCATTCATATGTGTGTACCTAAGTGTATATGTATGTAGTGTATATGTATGTATGTGCATGTGTATGTGTGTGTATATGTATGTATGTGCATGTGCATGTGTAATTGTATATGTGTGTATGAGTATGTGCATGTGCATGTGTATGTGTGTGTATATGTATGTGCATGTATATGTGTAACTCTATGTGTATATGTGTGTATGTGCATGTATATGTGTATATGTAGGTATGTGCATGTGTGTGTGCATGTTTATATGTGTTTTAATACTTTAATTATATAATTCATTCATATGTGTGTACCTAATTGTATATGTATGTGTGTGCATATGTATGTACGTGCATGTGTATGTGTGTGTATATGTATGTATGTGCATGTGCATGTATAAGTGTATATGTGTGTATGAGTATGTGCATGTGCATGTGTATGTGTGTGTATCTGTATATGCATGTATATATATAACTCTATGTGTATATGTGTGTATGTGCATGTATATATGTATATGTAGGTATGTGCATGTGTGCGTGCATGTGTATATGTGTTTTAATACTTTAATTATATAATTCATTCATATGTGTGTACCTAAGTGTATATGTATGTGTGTGTATATGTATGTATGTGCACGTGTATGTGTGTGTATATGTATGTATGTGCATGTGCATGTATAAGTGTATATGTGTGTATGAGTATGTGCATGTGCATGTGTATGTGTGTGTATATGTATATGCATGTATATGTATATGTGTGTATATGTATATGTATATGCATGTGTATGTATATGCATGTGTATATGTATGAAACATGCATGTGTATGTGGATGCATTTCCATTTGCATCCATGTGCATGTATGTGAATGTGCATGCATGTGGATGTGCATATACATGTATTTGCGTATATGTTAATATGTATGTATATATATATATATATATATATATATATATATATATATATATATATATATATATATATATATATATATATATATATATATATATATGCAATAATGCATGCATGTAAGTCTTTTTATGTGGTTGTAGGAATGTTTGTGCATATGCATGTGTATATGTGTGTATGTCTAAGTGTATGTGCACATGTATGTGTGTGTATATATGTGTGTGTATGTGCATGTGTATATGTGTATATGTGTGAAAGTGCATCTTCATCATGTATAAGTGCATATCAATAAGTGTGAGTATGCTATGTAATGAAAATAACACAATTCAAATGATATACAAAGAATAGAAATTGTACTTACAATAGTTAGCCATACTTTTTGCCTGGTTAGCTTCGTGAATAACCTGCAATAAAGAGAGAAAGAAGAGAGAGAGAGAGAGAGAGAGAGAATTCAAAGAGAGAAAGATGTAGAAAGAGAGAAACAGAGACAAAGGGAGATAATAAGAGAGAGCTTAGGCAAAACAACAATTCTGCATATACTTTCTTTAGCTTGTAAGCGCAGCGCAATTGCGAAATTGGATAGTTCATCGATCGGATGTGTGAAAATGCCGATCGAAGAGCCTCCAACGTTTTAATTTTTGTCCGTCAACAGACTGTTGTGTAAGCGATGGTACCTATCGTCGCATAAGCGGCGTGTTTTAGCGTCGCTTATGCGATGGCAAAAATCATCACCTATGCGATGTAAAAAAGCATCGCTTATGCAACACTATTTAAAAGTGTCATGTTAGCAATGCTGTATGGGAGCGTCGCAGCCCCATCACGCCAATCGTCGCAAAAACCGTCGTTTGCTTCGTCATTTAATCGACGGTCCGCACGCGATGCTAATTACGACGCATGTTGCAATTTTATAGCGATGAAATTCTGTCGCCTTAACCGTCGCTATACGCCCGTATTCCTTGTAGTGCTTCAGGAGGCACTCTGACCACCACTGATGTACCACATACTACATCCACCTCCACCCATCACCAGTAGCTAGGGTGTTTTTACTCACATTATGGATCCCCCATGTATTAGGTGGCCACTATCTGCAGAGTCAGAGCCACATCTCCCCAGCCTCTTCCAGCCCTATATAGCTTTGTGTAGCGATCTACTTTTTATTTCATTTCATCTTCTACACAGGGTTACTACACTTGTATATGGTTTTTGTCTCATAGGCCAAGTTTTGGCCTCCAGAAGACGTTAATATGGCTTTCTTTCTTTCTTTCTCTCTCCCTCCTTGTGTAATAAAGAAACCAAATTTCTTATTATCATTATGTCTAAGAATCATCCAAATCAAAGAGTTGGCTTTACTCAAGAAAGCATGTTCTCTCTCTCTCTCCACCGCATAATATTTGTGATAGATGTGCTACTATTATGCTTCCCTTTACTTGTAAAACTCACATAAATGGATGGTAAGGTGGAGATCAAAAGTTCCTTGGTGGGCAAGTGGGCACACATAAATAAAATGAAAAAGATCTCATATCACAAGGTTAATTGAATCTAGACATAAACAGAAGTATGTGAAAGGTCCTATATTTTAACCATGTTTGCGATGTCTATCTTCTGCATATATGAAAGCAAGAGAGCGTAAAGCTGCATAACCTTTTCTTACTTATTTTTCTTTCTAGCAGCCCATGTAGCAAGTGGTTCATGGCTATGTTTTAAAGTGAAACTTCTACATAGACTTTAAAGCTTCTTTGGAGAAGACAACGTACATATTCTAGTTTATTAGGTGGAAAAGTTTATGAATATATATCGTGCATGAAAATTCTAGTTTAGTTGTCTAAGTTTCTTTTCATGGAATGAGAGAGAGAGAGGACAGTCTCTTTTATGTGTCCTCCTGGGAGACAGAGAGAGACAAACAGGCCACTCGTGATTTTGGGAGGTAAAGAGGGATATGTGTATGAGTCTCTCTCTCTACACGCACACACATATATATCATCGTCTATGCAAAATGTAATTTTGTTCTTTCAATATCTTGCCATGGATTGGACTACAGAGAAGACTTATTGATAGCTTTACTTAAGGAAGGATGTACTATCGCTCTCTATTTGTCTCTCTCTCTATCGCTCTTGTATATCTCTCTTTTTATCTGTATATTTATCTATCTCAATCCCCTTTGGTGTTCAAAAGGAAGAAAAATTTTCACTATCATCATGCATATAAGAATGGACCAAAATTAAAGTGTTGAATGTACTCAAAGAAGGATGAACTGTCTCTCTCTCTCTCTGTGCTATTTGTGTAAAAAAGAAACCAAATTTCTTATGATCATGATGTATCTAAGAATCATCCAAATCGAAGTGTTGGCTTTACTCAAGAAGGGATTCTCTCTCTCTCTTTGTGTAATAAAGAAACCAAATTTCTTATTATCATGATGTATCTAAGAATCATCCAAATCAAAGAGTTGGCTTTACTCAAGAAAGAATGCTCTCTCTCTCTCTCTCCACCGCATAATATTTATGAAAGATATGTGCTACTATTATGCTTCCCTTTACTTGTAAAACTCACATAAATGGATGGTAAAGTGGAGATCAAAAGCACACAAAAGCTCCATGGTGGGCACACATAAATAAAATGAAGAAGATCTCGTATCACAAGGTTAATTGAATCTAGACATAAACAGAAGTATGTGAAAGATCAAAAGAAGGCCGCACCAGGAATATTGAGCTTCCGTAACGGATGTCATAGCGATGTCTATTTTCTGCATACGTATGAAAGCAAGAGAGTGTAAAGCTGCATAACCTTTTCTTACTTATTTTGCTTTCTAGCAGCCCATGTAGCAAGAGGTTCATGGCCCTCTTCTAAATCTTCTTTGGAGAAGACAACGTACATATTCTAGTTTATTAGGTGGGAAAGTAGAGAGAGGGATATTTTTCAGAGTCTCTCTATACATACACACACATATGTGTGTGTGTATGTGTGTGTGTATAGAGAGAGAGAGATAAATAGATGGATAGATAGACAAATAGATGGACAATAGAGACAAACAGAGCACTCATAATTTTGGGAGGTAGAGAGGTTTACAGTGAGAGAGGGACCACTCAAAAGTAGCTATTATCTACTAGAATTATCACATTTTTCACGTGCAATGGTTTCTATCATCATGCATCAAAGAAAGCAGCATGCTCTGTCTCTCACAGACCCATGTGTATGCCAAGTGTGTCTCCCTCCACTTGTTAAATTTAAGTGAAGTGAATGGAACGGTAGAAACAGAAAGTGTGGAAGGATATTTGATCATAACACGTATGTTCTGTTGTGTAGCCTCTAGAGCACAAAAGCTTCTATGATGCAACTTATCAAAATCAATCTTCATTGAGGCTATCAATACATGCTTGCATCGGTGAGACAAGCATGGAAAGATTTGATTGCAGACATGTGGAGTGCATGTAAAGGCTGAGGTTTGTTTCAAGGAAACCTCACATCTCTTCATTGTTCATGTATTCTATTACCTTCAGTTGATAGGGAAACCTCACATCTCTTCATTGTTCCTCTAATCTATTACCTTCATATATGATATGGTTCCATATATGATATATCGATACACACACACATACATACATACATACATATATATATATATATATATATATATATATATATATATATATATATATATATATATATATATATATATATATATATATATATATATATATATATATATATATATATATATATATATATAGATAGAGAGAGAGAGACATAAGCTTACAGACATGCATACATGTTTGCATGTGCATAAGGGTGCGAGCTTGCAATTGCAGTGCCAATAGGAATTGCATGAGAGTTCATTAGTGGATGCAGTGTCATTGTGTGTGGCATAAGTGCAAAATCTACGAAGACATCATTGCCCAGAAAGAGAAGCTAAGTAGTGTGGAAGAGCAAGACAAAAGTAAGTAGGTGTGGCAATTTGTACACAGAGAGAAGTCTGTTGAGTGTGCACTTGTGAAGCAGAGGATGCTCAGAGAGAAGAAGGTACACATGAGATATTTAAGTGCATAGAGGGAAGGGGAGATACTAGAGAGAAAGTAACATTCGAGTTGAAGGTCGGTCTATTCAAAGAATTAGAGAAGGAATCTAGAGCGAGGGCAACTTTGGGTTGATCTGCATGTAGAGTACCAGTGTGCCATTAGGAAACCTCTTGGACTTTGAGGACTGACGAGGCAAGTGACACTATAGAGGATCGACGAAAGTGGTGATTTCTGAGGCGATGAGTGTGTAGTGCCATTGGAAGCATTGCTTCTACCCCTTTTTCCCCATGGAGTATTTGAGTCTCTTGTCTATTGATCGAAGGCTTCTTGCCAGAAGAACATCCTCTTCCTCGGTGGGTACCATTTTCTACCTCCTAGGCATGTGGTTGCATGATTTATGCAAAAGCTCCTAAGAAAACTAGAAGGCTAGCATGTTGTTATAGTGCTAGCATGCTTCTAAATTGGGGGTTGTAAAACAATTTGTTTCCATACATTTAAGTTTGTTTTACATTTTTTGTCTCTTATTTGCAACTTCGTATGTAAAAGGTATCAACGGGGTATCCTCTCTACCTAGAGAACAACTGATTGCTCTAATGATCGTATCGCTAAAGTCCTGTAGTAGTTCTTGAGAAGTCTTCGACTTCAGTGTTCAAGCTCCATCCATATATTCTTCAGTCTCCTCGAAATTGGATCATAGTACACAAAAATTCAATCTATTTCTTGTCTATTCTTTGTAAAATCGGATGTTGGGAAGTCTCTCTTTTATTCCTTTAACCCTCCTTAAGCATTAGGCTATCCATTAGGCAACAACGGTGCAATGCAATCTCATTTTTTTAGTATTTCATTTCGAACTCAGGTGGTCTAGTGCACTTGAGCATCCCCTTGATCAAGATTCATTGACTTGTTAGGCCAAGCATGGAAGAACTCCACAAAACAGCAGCCGAGCTATACAATCATCATGAGTTGCCTTGCCAACTTGCACTCCCAAGAAGATGGCATGACCTTCCACAAGGCTCTAAAATATGGCCTACCTATTCCAAGAATACCTCACATTATAGAAACTTTGAACTCTCTCTCTCTCAGGTCCTTTAACATTAAAAAAAATGGCCCTCGTCGAATTAGAAATAGGAATTGTGATGGTCTTGGGAAATCATAGATACATACAAATTCCCAAAAATTAATTAAGCAAGAGTTGTGGGTTCATGGGTGGTAATAAAATCTTATATTTCTTAAAGTACATAGTAGTAAAATATATTACCGCAAGGAGGAGCTAATTAGATTTGAATTTTTATTATTTAGATATCCTTAAATATATTTTAGATTCTTTTTTTACTTAAAATTTCTTTATGAATTTATCTTCAATAAGGTAAATGATTAATCGTTCTCTCTCTTATTTATTTAATTTAATTTGATTATGTGTAACCAACTCCAATTTTAAGGGAATCAGATTTGAAGTTTCATTATTTAGATATCCTTAATTATATTTTAGATTCTTTTTTTTACTTACTATTTATTTATGAATTTATCTTCAAAAAAGTAAATGATTAATCTTTCTCTCTCTTATTCATTTAAATTTAATTTGATTATGTGTAACCAACTCCAATTTTAAGCTAATTGGATTTGAATTTTTTTTATTTAGATATCCATAATTATATTTTAAATTATTATTTTACTTAATATTGATTTATTAATTTATCTTCAATAAAGTAAATGATTAATCTTTCTCTCTCTTATTTATTTAAGTTCAATTTGATTATGTGTAACCAACTCCAATTTTAAGATAATTGGATTTGATTTTATTATTAATATATCCTTAATTATATTCTAAATTCTTTTTTACTTAATATTTATTTATGAGTTTATCTTCAATAAAGTAAATGATTAATCTCTCTTTCTCTATTTAAATTTAATTTGATTATGTGTAACCAAGTCCAACTTTGAGCTAATCAGATTTGAAATCCTTAATTATATTTTAGATTCTTTTTTACTTAATATTATTTATGAATTTATCTTCAATATCGTAAATGATTAATCTTTCTCTCTCTTATCTATTTAAATTAAATTTGATTATGTGTAACCAACTCCAATTTTAAGCTATTTGGATTTGAATTTTTATTATTTACATATCCTTAATTATATTGTAAATTGTTTTTTAACTTAGTATTTATTTATGAATTTATCTTCAATAAAGTAAATGATTAGTCTTTCTCTCTCCCCACTAACACATGCTTGGAATACCCATTGATTGCATTTAAAAGTAAAATCCTAAACCAAAGAAAACTCCCCCCCTCCTGTCTCTATCTCTTGGTTTCACGCTCCTTCTGACATGCATTGGACTAAAAGTGTTACATTAAATTAAGTTTGAGTTAAATTTTAAATTATGAATCACTCATACACATAATATATATATATATATATATATATATATATATATATATATATATATGTGTGTGTGTGTGTGTGTGTGTGCCCATGCACATGTGTGTGTGCGTCCATGCACGTGTGTGTGCCCACACACGTGTGTGTGTGTGTAAACCCCCGAGATGTATACATCATGCACACATGAATGTATGCACGTATGTGGACGCATTTTTTGAAATGCAAATGTGGATATATCTCACATTAATATATTTTTATATTGTATTCTATAATGAAGAGAGGCCATGCATGGGATTCCACTGAGAACCTGAATCCTGTGTCAACTAGTGTGGAAACTTGCTTGCAATCCTCAAAGTCAAAATGTTGAAGTAGTTTTTCAACATACTTTGCTTGATGCATAACAATTCCCCCTCAACGGATACAAACTAGATGCCAAGATAGTAGCTCAAAAGACCAAGATAAGTGACATCAAAAGTATGCTGCAAATAAGCCATAAGAATGTCAAGTTTTGCATCACATGACCCAGTCAAGAGTATGTCATCGACATAAAGAACAAGCACTATAAGATCAACCCCATTTTTGCATACATAGAGTGTGCTTTCAATCGGACTACATGTTAAGCCAAGAGCAATTAAGTGCTTATGTATTTTGTTATACCATGCACGTAGAGCTTGCTTGAGACCATACAAAGCCTTATGCAAGCGACAAACCATATGCTCTTTCCCTTTCATAGCAAATCCACGAGGTTGCTTCACATAGACCTCTTCTTGCAAATCACCATTCAAGAAGGCTGTTTTTTTGTCCAACTGATGCACTTTCCAACCTCGATGGGTAGCCAATGCAACCACGGTATGAATGGTAGTCATGCATGAAGTAGGTGTAAACGTTTCCTCATAGTCAATGTTATATTGTTATGCATATCCTTTGGCAACCAATCTAGCTTTGTAGCAATCAATGCTACCATCAGATTTTCTCTTAATCTTGTAAACCCACTTTGTACCAATGGCCTTCTTTGTGTTTGGCAATTCACATAACTTCCAAGTACCATTCCTATGTATGGAATCCATTTTTGATTGCATTGCACTCTTCCATTGTGGATCGTCACATGCATCTTCAAAAGAAAGTAGCTCTTCATTACATGTTGTAGCAATAAGAGAATAATCAGCAAAATTATTTGATGCATGGTGTTCTACCAAGTAAAGGTGCACTCGATTTTTTGTCCTGTAAAGTTTTTTTCAGCCACCTTGGCATAGTTTGTGCACTCTGATAGACATGCATTCATTATGTAAAACATCTTCAATATGTACATCATGCGTGGGCTGAATTTCATGCTCATTTTCAGCCAAATTATGATGCAAATATTCAGCCACATGTGGCTAGAAATTTCCAGCAGTTTGGATATTTTTTTGCTAAAAAATTTCAGCCATGTTTGGTTGGAAATTCTCTGCATTTTCAGCTCTATTTTGCTGGAGCTCTTCAGCCCTTTCAGCCTCAATTGGCTGGTCTACATGGCCATAGTAAAGCACACCATTTTGGAACAAAGGCATGAGCGTATCGAACACATCTTGTGAGCTAACTGTTGGTTGTTTTTTACATTCAAGTAGAGGGAAAACTGAATTTTCAGCAAATACCACATCTCGACTCACAATAATTGTGTTTGTCAATGGATGGTACAAACGATATCCCTTACTTTCAGCACTATAACCAAGAAATATACATTTCTTTGCCTTGTCATCACGTTTGTGAAGTTCTTGTGATTACACAAGAGCATATGCCAAACAACTAAACACATGCATATGACTAACCATAGGCTTCTAACCATTACAAGCCTCATAAGGAGTGATGACTCTCAATGCTTTTGTAGGGCAGCGATTCAACACATAGTTTGCACACATGACCGCTTCCATCCAAAACTTATCAAGAAGATGCTTTCCTTTGACCATACGTCATGCCATTTCAAGTAGAGTTCTATTCTTACGCTCGACAACGCCATTTTTTTGAGGTGTATACGGCACCGTACATTGGTGTGAAATACCTCTTTCACGAAGAAAAGCATTACTCTCATGTGACATGTATTCACCACCACGATTTGTGCGTAGAGTCAAAAGCTTTTGTGAAGAAAAATTTTCAGCCATAGCTAAAAATGCTTTGAAGCAAGAAAATATCTCATTCTTTGCTTTCATAGGATACACCCATGTATTGCGAGTAGCATCATCAATGAAGGTAACAAAATATACATGCTTCCCAAAAGATGGAGTCTTGACAGGACCGCATACATCACTATGAACAAGCTGCAATTTTCTTGTAGTGTGCGTGTGACTATTGGAAAAGAAGCACGATGCATTTTTCCAAGAATGGAACCTTCACATGCATGCTTTTCAATGGAATCAAGTGTAGGCAAACCAATAACCATGTCCTTCTTTTGCAAGTAAAGCAAACTATTGAAGTTCAAGTGACCAAAACGAGTATGCCAAAGCTCCATTTCAGCCATGGAAGAAGTCAGTGAGCAAACAAGGAATTTGAGGTAGCCCTCTTGTATGTATCCATGCGATACAAAGCATTACATAATGTACTAGACATCACGATAACATTGCCATTGCTGAAATCATGAACCATACACTTATCATCAACAAAGTGTACATGAAGTCCAGCTTTGGCAATCAATGGAACTGAAATTAAGTTCTTCTTTATACCGGGCACATACAATGCATTTTTTAAGAGAATCACACCTCCATTTGCAGCCGTAAGCTCAATTTCTCCTACTCCAATGATAGGATAAGAGGCATTGTTTGCACACACCACATGTCCTCCTTTGGGTGCATCTTTCAAAGAGGCAAAAAATCTTTTGCATGATGTTATGTGCTTTGAAGCACCACTATCAAAGAACCAATCCGAATCAGCCTCACTCAAAACCATACATTTATAATGCAAAGAAGCATCATAACGACATGTAACAACACATGCCCAAAAATCTTGAGCCATGTTAACTTCATCATTCTTTACATTTTCTGAATTTTCAGCAATAGACATGCTGGATTCCTTCTTCCTTTCATTGCATTTAGCAAGCTTTCCACACTCATCAATAGTATGACCAGCCTTTTGAAAATATTTGCATCTCTTCTTCTTTTGCAAATAACCATCATTGGAGGAATGAGTGGAAGAGGAAGCTTGAGGCTTTGGTTTTGATGAAGCCAAAGCTGAACCATACTTGCTGTTCCCCTTTTGTGAGATAGCAAGTGCTTGTGTTCCCTCAATCAAACCACTCCTATTCAATCTAGATTGCTCTTCTTGCAAAAGAAGAGACACAACCTCATGAAATGCATACATATTAGGATTTCTTTTTGCAACCAAATGGAGTGTAGTAGCAAAGCTTTGAAAAGATTTTGGTAATCCTTTCAAAAAAGTAGAAATGAGTGATGCATCCACAATAATCTCATCTATGTTTGCCAATTGCTCTTTCAAGTCCTTGATGCATGTCACATACACATCCACCGACTCATTTTCAACCATACATACGTCCTCAAGTTGCTTCCTAAAGTATGCAACACATGCTTCATTACACACGGCATACAAAGAAGCAAGAGTGTCCCATGCCTGTCTCAATGTAGAACATGACCGAATGTGTGGAACTATATGATGCTTCACTGAAAGCGAAATCAAAGCATCAACTTGGGCATCTTTTCCATTGCATCTAAGCTGATCCTGTGTAGTTGGAGAAGGAGAAACCACTGTATTCGAAGAAGAAGCTCCATCTATGACAGTAGACTATGAAGTAGAAGCACCTGCGGGTCTTCGATCTACATCTGCCACTATGTTCCAAAGTTGTTTAGCAACAAGAACATGCTTCATCATGTAAGACCACATCGGAAAGTTGGTTCCATCAAGCTTATCTTTAGCTTGAAGCATGCCCAACAAGTCATTGTTGTCCGCCATTTCACTAAAGAACAAGAATGTGACAAAATCTTCACTTCGACGAAAGCTGAAATGAATGCTGAAATTTCATCTCACAAACTGTCACTCTGATGGTGATTTTGACTGCACGAATGGATTCCAAATGGGGGTAAAACTCCAGTGCACTTGGTGGAAATGTTTCTTGACTGCTGAAATTCACTCTTCTATGCTCTGATGTCAATTTGCAATGTTAAAAGTGCACGCGCACTGTGACCCGAAAAACCGAAACTTGAGAAGGAGCTGAACCTGCTCTGATACCACTGTTGGGTGTATGTAGAAGTGAGATAGACACACGAGAAGCACACACAAGGAGCACAAATGTAGCAAGACACACGAAGAAGACGATGGCTGGAATAGCTCTCTCTATTGACGATGAACTGAACTAAAGTAAGAGCTGAATAATATCCCTTAGTACAAAGTACCACCACATATGAGAGTATCAAGTATGTGGTAACATGGGGAAAAAACCTCTAGCCTGCACTAGAGTAAAAAGTGTCCATGTATAGGGAAAAGGTTCACATTAGAGCTACTTGAGGAACACATAAGCGTAACAGTTGGATTACATCTCTTGTTGATCCTTGCAAAAGATGACTATGCTCCTTCGTTTTCTTTGGAGAACACATGTCATAAAATTCAAGTCAAAACAATCTTAGCCTCAAGATCTTCTTGGATTACATCTTTTGATGGTCCTTCCAAAAGACGAGTGTGCTATGTAAAAGGGAAATTAAAAAGAATAAAGAAAAATTAAAATTGAGCTAAGTGCAATTTCAAAGCAAGGAAGGAGCAAAGTCATTTTGGAAGATCTTTTTGAGATAGGTACATATCTCCACCAAGGAAGTTTTCTATTTGTCTGTCGGTCGCTCTTCGTGGCCAAGTTCTCCCACTCATTGGTGGTGACTAATGTGTGTCTACCATTGGAGGACAAAACCTCGGGCACCTCTCTTTAGCTTTTTGGATTTAAGCCCCCATTCATCTCCCTTCAAAGGGAGTATATTTTGGCAAAGCAAAAAGAGATAGAGAAAACATGTCTTATCAGTCAGTTTTTTAATCCTAAACCACCTCTTCAGTCCTTATGGCAATGGTTCTATAAGGAGTGGTTCCCTCGCTGCTTGATTGTCAGCAAGTATCAGTTCTTGCTAGGTAATCACGTGCTCTTGATTTTTTAAAATTATGATATTTGCCTTCCAAAGCTTGTGCCCTTTTAAATGGTTTCTTGAATTTGTTCCAAATAGGTGAAAGCTATCCACTTTGGATAGAGCTCCCAAACCTACCCTTTTTCCTATATGGTTTCATAAGGGAAATTATGTCGAAGCAAGATGGAACCCATACATTTGTGTTGAAGCAGATCTAAACAAAGATCTCCCCTCCAAAATTTCTATAGACATTGGAGAAGAGAAAACCATGAAGCATGAGATTTTATACAAGAACCTGCCAAATGTTTGCTTTCACTATGGTTTGCAAGGCCACAAAATTAAAGATTGTACTGTGAGATAGAAATCGATTAAGAACAAACAAAATCTGGAAAAGGCTAATGTGACTAGGAACGAAGAAGTTGTAGTGGCCCAAAGCTATGCGCCATGCATGTCAAAAGATCATCCTCTAGATGCTGAGAAAGTGAAGAAACACTAGTTATGGAGATGAACCAAGAAGGCTTTATGCAAGTGATACAAAGAAGGAGAAGAAGTGCTAAGGGTAATATTAAGAAGAGTCCCTCTCGCATGAATCCAAAAGCAAACATTTTTTGTAATTTCAAGAAGGACATCGATGACTTGGATTACATAGGGGGAATGCATCTCAATGACTCTCGCAATGATGTTAGAGGGTTGTCTGACTGCTCAACAACAACCATTATTGACCAATGGATCCATGATAAAAGCTTTAATGTGGACTTCAAAATTGATTGTGAGGACCTTCAAAAGAGATTGAAATCTATTTTGTCCTCCCATATCTGGCTCTCCACCGTGCACCCTAAGGGAAACAATGGCTCGGCTTTCAACATTAAAAGTAGTTGGTACTCTAGAATTGTGGATACCCTTGTGGATGAGAACTATTGGTGAATTGGGGCCTCCTTGGGGGATCCTCTATAATTCACCGTAGTCTCTTTGTATGCTCCCATCATTGATTTTGAAAGACTTTCCACTTGGCAATCATTGGACTCTCTGCCTCTCAACGTCATTCTTTGTGGGGACTTTAATATGGTGGAGGTTCTTTTTGATAGATGGGGGAAAAGAGGATGAGCTATTGATGGTCACAAGAAGGCGGTCTGGGACCAAGTCAAGCTCCATCTTGATGTGGTGGAGATCAAAGAAGAGGTTGGTTTCTCTTGGTCAAACCTCTAGTCTCGAGTTGACTTGAAGAAAGCTAGACTTGAAAGGAGCTATATTATGCAAAATATCATCAATAAGTGGGGGCCCCTTCCCTCTCCTAGTGTGTGGATCTTGTTGTCTCTTATCACTACCCTATTGTGCTTACCTTCAAGCTATATGTAAATCTCAAGAAAAGCCCCCGAGTTTCATGCCGATCCAATAGTCTTCTCACTCCCCTTGGTCCAACAAGAGATTGTTGCTACTTTTAATTGGGCCTTTGCTACCCACTCCTCTCCAGCCAAGTTTTGGAGGATGGTGATCATGAAGGCACAACACATCTTGGTTAGGACTCAGAAGAATCTTCAAAACATCCATTGAGCTAGAAGGGAAAATCTTCATCAAAGGCTTAGGCATCTTGCGAAAGAAGTCAACAAAGGTTGCACTCTCAATACCAAATAGGGCTCCAAAAAATCAAAAACACGTTGAGATATGAGGAGGGAATTCAAAGAGAATCTCCAAATGTACTTTATAAGATTGGTGAGCGGCTAAAGCTAACAAACCTACTAAAGAGATGTGCGACCTCCTTAAGAAGAAACAGTTGAAGGAAGTGATTCTTTGATGATGGATATCAATGGTTTTGGGTGCCACATGGATGAAAAAAATAGTGTGTTGATTGTCAATCACTTCACCCATCTTTTGGGGTTTTCCACACCTCTTTCTCCTCATAGATGTGATGGCATAGAATCCATCTCTAGAGTCAAAGCCTCTACAAAATATGACTCCTATCCTTAAAGCTCCCATTTCGAATAATGAGATTTTTGAAGCTATTGAGGCACTTCCTAATGGCAACAGCCCATGGCTCAATGGTCTTACCAATGAGTTTCTCAAAGAACTTCAAGTATGTGGTGACTATTTTATTATGTTTGGTGTGGAAAGAGACCCTATCTTTTGGTGTGTTGCTCGACTATCTCAATGAAGGCATTATCAAGCTTTTTCATAAAAAAGGTAGCAAACACAAGATTGAAAATTGGCATTCAATTACACTATTATAAATCAATTACAAGATCCTCACTAAGGTTATTGCTAATCATGTTGCTTGTCACCTACAAAACTAGATCAATGAGGATCAAAAGGGGTTCATCAAGGGGAGGTCCATCCTTGAGTCTATCATTGATGTTTGGGAAGGCTTATCTTTTGTTGAAGAGTTTGTTCAAGATGTCCTCTTCCTTAAGATTGACTTCAATAGAGCTTATGACATACTCAAGTGGGACTTCATTTTCTAATCTTTGAAAGACCTTTGTTGTGGCCATAAATTTATTATGATTATAACATTGCTCCGAAATGCCTCAGCTCGGATAAACATCAATGGCCAAATTTCTCAAGATATTCGTTTAAAATTTTTTATCAGACAAGGATGCCTCTTGGCTCCTCTTCTTTTTGCAATTGTTGCTCATGGTCTCAGCTACCAAGTTAAACACACACTTACGTCTTATTCAAGGCCTCGTTCTTCCCCTCAATCAATATTAGATGATCATAAGACTCTTTGCCGATGACATGAATTCTTTTGTGCATAATGATTCGGCCAGCATTGATACCTTTTGTTGTTTCCTCAATACTTTTTGTGAGGCATCAAGCTCCAGAATTAACCACTTTGAAACTGCTTTCAAGGCTATTATTGGGCATCCACCTCAAATGTTGGTTGTCCATGGTTGATAGTTGATCCCCAAGGGTCAAATCTTCTACATATTAGGTATTCTGATGGGATTCTATGTTTCAATGGGCCAGGGATGGAATTGGACTCTTTCTAAACTCAATAACAAGTTGGCATCCTAGAAAGGTATGCAGATCAACGTGGTTGGGCGAGCGATGCTAGTTAACATGTTCCTTCTTTCTTCAATTATTTACTTTTTATCTTGTTGGAGATTGAATAACCAAGAGATTGCCAAATTTGATAGACTTTGCACAAACTTTCTCTAGATGGGAGACCTTAACAGAACGGGTGTACCCAAACGTAAATGGGATACTTGCATAAGCCAAAAAGACCAAGGTGGTTTGGGCATTCTTGACATTGAAGAAATGGCCGATAAGTTGGCGGCCAAATGGTTAATTAAAGTGTGGAGCAACAGAGAAGCCCCTTGCTCCAAACTAATTTTGGAAATAAGAACTCTCTAAGGTTGGTGGGCCTTCCGAGGTGGAAGGGACAATCTTATCACTCTTTTGTTCTCCCCCTATCTAGTGACTCCTAGAGGTCAATTAGACAAAATGATTCGATTTAGTTCCCTATCAAAAGCAGCAGAGAGGTTGATTCATGGAACCTCCAAAAAGCTAGGAAGCTTTGGAACAAAGGGCTCCATCCATGGAAGCACCTCTAGAACCAAGATAAAAGCCAATGGATTAGATTTGAGGACATTTAATTGGCTCAAAGATTGGACTATGAAGATCGTGCCTATTGCATAGTACATTCAATGCTCGGGACTGATAAGAAAGTCAACTTCTTGTTGGGCATGACCCCCATGCTTAGAGGGTCTAAGATGGTAGAACAACAATAGTCTTGATAATATTTTGAGATTCCAAAAGAATTGTGGACTTTCATGTAACACTTAATAGGAGGTGGTGTCTGAATTGGTCGGGTTTAAGCTGGGATTTTAAGTTCCAATCCCTTTGGTATCCCCTTCATCATGATAAAAAATGTGGTTCTTATGTGGAAAATCCTACACCAGGGAATTTGGACCAATGCAAAAGCTACTGAAATTTGTGGTGCTCCTCCTTGGTGTAAATGTTGCCCACATGGCAATGAAGACTTGGGACACCTCTTCTTTTCGTGCCCCAAGTCAGTGTTGATCTTGCAGGCCCTTGGGAGAATCCTCTTGCTACAAGGACAAATCAAGTGGAAGCAAGCATTACTAGGTGAAGTGATCAGTTGTTCTTCAGCATTGTGGAATGATATAAGAGGCACAGTCCTTTGGAAGATATGGAAAGAGAGGTGTGTTGCAAACTTTGACAACACTCCTAACGAATGGTGGACCAAAAAAATCTCTTTTCCTTTTAGGCAAAAGAATTTCCAATTGTAATAAATTCCCATCATTTAGAATCATATCATAGTGTTCTTCCTTGAGAGCAATAAGGTTGAATTCAAGTCCCACAAGGGGGACGAAAGAGTTATTTACCTACTTTGTAATGTTCTCTAATTCTAGCAATTTTTTAAGCGACCCCTACTTTGTGGGATTTGGGGGGTCCCATGGATGCTAGGCCCATTCACTTGTACATTTATTCTTTCTATTGATTAAAGCTTGAGAGAGTAAGCTTTAGCCGGACTTCCTTTTTTGAAAAAAAAAGAAGGTCAAAAGTGAGAGACCAAGAATGAAAACAAACAGATACAGAAAAGGGTTAGCATGCATGTGTGGAGAGATTCAAAGAATGAGAAATAATTATGGACATTAGCATCTTCTTTTCTATGTATGGAAGCCCTAATCGCATTAATGTGAGGAGAGAATAACAAAGGAGGCATGTTGGGTTTTTCAAAGGTATAATTGCTTCTTTTGTAACCGGTGAACTTTAAATTGTAGACTTTAACCGTGTAATTGCTTGTTGTGTAACTTCTTTGTGGGATATAGGGGATCATTGTGTAACTTCTTTGTGGGATATAGGGGATCACAAGGACACTAAGCCCATTCATTATATAATTGTTATTTTATTACTTCAGACATGCGACAATAGACTTCAGTCAAACTTTCATTACAGAAAAAAGTGTCTTATAACTTGTTTTCTTTTGCATTGTCTTATACACTTAAAAAATGTTGAGATCCAATGACTATTCATTGAAAATTTTGGTTTGTTATCCTATTTCAATTCCCTTCAAGAAAAAAACATGGACATATTCCCATTGTCTAACCTTACAAGCAATCAAAAAATCTGTGGTAAGGTGGCACAAAGATTTTTTCATGCAATAGACTAGAGAGCAGTGGGGAGGCACAAAGAATGTGTAAGAGTGAGAAAAAGGGAGAATTCCAATGTGTAAGCAAGCAAGCATCTTGGCACTGAATATTTACCATTTCAATTGTACTGTTTTACACGATTAGCTCAAAGCGTTATGTCTACTCTCTTCTCTCTCTCTCTCTCTCTCTCTCTGGATTCCATCCTTTAGTTCTTAAATTTACTTTAACTAAAGCAGAACGTGAGAAATAAAGTGCTAGAATCCTCATGTCTTAGTGGAGGAGTGGAGATGAGCAGATAACCATTTTCCAATGAGTAGACAAACATGAAGTTTTTCCAATGGGTAGACAAACATCTCTCGTGATTGAAGCTCCACATAGAGAGAAGTATCTCAATATACATCAAGATAGCATCTCGTGATTGAAGCTCCACATAGAGAGAAGTATCTCGTGATATATTGAAGCTCCACTTAGAGAGAGTAAGGGCCTCATACTCAAATCTCGACATAGAGAGAGAAGTATCACCCTTAGTTTGAAGCTGCAAAGCATACTCTTTTACTATAACTTATACTCTTTTAATATTCTCCCTCATCGTGTCCCACAAAGATGATTTGATTTTCCAATGTTTTAGCATGTTTGAGTGGTTGAGGGTGTGCATCAAGTTGTTCACATGTCTTTATACTTCCCTTTACATGTCTTTTTACTGTTTGAAAACTGTTGGGATAATATTGAGCTTCAGCAATTTATATCATAGCGATGTCTATTTTCTACATAGATTTTAAATCTTCTTTGGAGAAGACAACGTACATGTCCCTATTTCTTTATTTCTTAGGTGGCAAAGTTTATGAATATATGTCATGCATGAATATTCGATTTTCGTTGTCTAAATTTCTTTTCATGGAATGGGATAGAGAGAGAGAGAGGGGTAAGACAGGCTCTTTTTTATGTACTCCTGAGAGATATAGAGAGACAAACAGGCCACTTGTAGTTTTGGAAGGTAGAGAGGGATATATGTATGAGCCTCTCTCTCTCTCTCTCTCTCTCTCTCTATATATATATATATATATATATATATATATATATATATATATATATATATATGTGTGTGTGTGTGTGTGTGTGTGTGTGTATGTATGTGTGTGTATGTATGTATGTGTGTGTGTAGCAGGAGTTGGCATGAGGAGATAACCATTTTCCAATGAGTAGACAAATATGAAGCTCCACATAAAGAGACGAAGGGCCTCGCACTCAAATCTCCACATAGAAAGAAGTATCACCCTTAATGTGAAGCTTCTTTTCCAATGTTTTAGCATGTTTGAGTGGTTGAGGGTGAGTCCATAGATAGAGTTGTGATATGGGACTCAAAGAGAAATGAAAATTTCTATTGTGTTTAGAATGATAATGAACTTAATAAGGGTATGTCATAATCACGGCTATGTTGTACACATGCATCAAAACAACTTTTTTTATTGTGTGGAGCGAGAGCTAAAACTTGATACATGGCCATCCTTTATTATTTTTTGAAGACTCTCTCTCTCTCTCTCCTCATCTTTGGTGGCAACATTTATGAATATATCATCGTGTATATTCAACATCTTTGGTGGCAACATTTATGAATATGTCATCGTGTTTGTCTTTATGAGTCCCTCTATCTGTCTATCTATCCATCTATTCCTCTCTATCTCTCTTTGTCTGTCTATCTCTCTCTCTCTCTATCTATCTATCTATCTACCAATCTCAATCCTATTTGTGTAAAAAGGAAATCAAATTTCTTATTATCATAATGTAAGAGTCATCCAAATGAAAGTGTTGGCTTGACTCAAGGAAGGATGTTCTCTCTCTCTCTATCTATCTATCTATCTATCTCTCTATCTATTTATCTATCTATCTATCTACCTATCTATCTACCTATGTATCTATCTATCTATCTATCTATCTATCTATCTCCATCCTATTTGTGTAAAACGGAAATGAAATTTATTATTATCATAATGTATCTAAGAATCATCCAAATGAAAATGTTGCCTTTATTCAAGGAAGGATTCTCTCTCTCTCTCTCTCTCTATATTTATCTATCTATCTATCTATCCATCTCAATCCTATTTGTGTAAAAAGGAAATCAAATTTCTTATTATCATAATTTATCTAAGAATCATCCAAATGAAAGTGTTGGCTTTACTCAAGGAAGGTTGCTCTCTCTCTCTCTCTCTATTTATCTATCTATCTATCCATCTCAATCCTATTTGTGTAAAAAGGAAATCAAATTTCTTATTATCATAATGTATCTAAGAATCATCCAAATGAAAGTGTTGGCTTTACTGAAGGAAGGTTGCTCTCTCTCTCTCTCTATTTATCTATCTATCTATCCATCTCAATCCTATTTGTGTAAAAAGGAAATCAAATTTCTTATTATCATAATGTATCTAAGAATCATCCAAATGGAAGTGTTGGCTTTACTCAAGGAAGGTTGCTCTCTCTCTCTCTCTATTTATCTATCTATCTATCCATCTCAATCTTATTTGTGTAAAAAGGAAATCAAATTTCTTATTATCATAATGTATCTAAGAATCATCCAAATGAAAGTGTTGGCTTTACTCAAGGAAGGTTGCTCTCTCTCTCTCTCTCTCTCTCTCTCTCTCCACCGCATAATATTTATGACAGATATATGCTACTATTATGCTTCCCTATACTTGTAAAACTCACTTAAATGGGTGGTAAGGTGGAGATCAAAAGTGTACATGTCTTTATACTTATCTCATTTATGCTCCTTTGTAGTTTCCTTGGTGGGCAAGTGGGCATGAGTGGAGGACGCATATATCCCAAGATTAATTGAATCTCTACATAAAGATTAATTAAATCTTGACATATTCCAAGATTAATTGAATATTGACACATTCCAAGATTAATTGAACCTTGTTATAAAGAGAAGTATGTGAAAGACCGAAAGAGATCTCTCTTGGCCTACTTATGGATGAATTTTGTTCTACTCCAAACATCAGGTTGAGTCAACATACTTCTATCTTGTATCCCCCCATGTAAAGTTCTCTAGATGTCATTGAAGCTCTACTTTGAGAGTCACTTGGGTGATGTTAGTCAGAAACTTTTCCAACTTTTGTTATATCTATTCTCTTCTCTTACAATATATTAATCTCTAATGCATAGTTGCTTTCTTACACACACGTTTCCTATAGAAGACCATGTAGTGAGGAATTGATGGAGCTTTTCTAAGAGAAGGGTTTTATGCATAAGATTTGGAATCCATTTAGACAAATATTTAGCATGCTCAATAGTCAATCTTCCTTCTAGGGAACCTTCCAATCAACCTATGTTGTGGTCGGGATCTTGCGCATTTAGGGGTGCACACATAAGTATTCTACCTATGTTGTGGTCGGGATCTTGCGCATTTAGGGGTGCACACAGAGTGCCTAGAAAGTGACTTTGGTGGATCAAGCCAACCATTGATGATACAGCGTACGTCAGGTGCTTGAAGCAATCTCTAGTGGTAGCAAAGGACTCAAACAGAGTTTTTTAGCATAGTGAATTTCACTTCAGAATTGTATAAAATCGCGGAATGAAGAGCATAGGAGGCAGCCTCTAGATCAACGAAATCAAAGGTCAAAGTAGTTTTCATATAAGCTATGCACTTAGAATCATCAAACATGATCCTGGTATAGTCAACCGAATCGATACAACGAAAGCAATATAAAGAGTAATATATGTGCTAAAGAAATCTATCTTTCACAAGAACAAACTGTTTTTATTTGTATCCTAATAAATATTCAATGGAAAATCATGCGGTACGTAGATTTGCGATATATGGTGTGCATCTTGATCACGCTATGTTAGAAAAGGTTTTAAAGAAGATAGATGTGCAGAGTGATCCTAGCAGATGACCATCGACGAAACAGAAATGAGAACAACATTAAACTGTGGAGCTTTGATTTTAAAGAAGATAGATGTGCAGAGTGATCCTAGCAGATGACCATCGACGAAACAGAAATGAGAACAACATTAAACTGTGGAGCTTTGATTTTATGGGATGATATGCAGATAAGATTTTGGCAATAAAATTTCAAATATGCTTCAAAAGCTATGCTACTTCAATCGCTTTGTTCTTCTCAATATATGAGTGCAAAAACCGAATTTGAGATTTCATGTACTATTTCTGCACATTAAGTGTTTTATCATCCTATATTCACACACAAGTTTTAAGTAAGGAGGAGTTTTAAGCGACGTAGATGAACATTTCAACTAAGACTTGATATGAGCACAATTGAACAGTGAAAGAGTGATGAATTCGACAAATAGAAAGCATAAAAAAACGACAGAGTAAATAACGAAGTAAATTTTTAGCATCTGCTACACGATTCAGTACTTTAGATTGTTCAAAATGTTCGCCAAAGAAGCCATATGGAGTTTTCAACATTAGCAAGAGAGGGTTTAGAGTACAGAGCACTAATTATATTCATTAAAGCACATGGGTATCAGCAAAGTGTGAGAACGTGAGATGATGGCAGTGACTTGAGGTGCGCAATGACTTTCTTTTATGTTTAACGTGTTAAGCTAAAATATATGCAAAACTGTCTCCGCAAAAATCCAACAAAGTGTTCCTGTTGAGGTCACGGATAATGAAAACAAATAGAGCTCAGTTTCTTGGTGCTAGGAAACCTTTCTCTTCGATTGAGACCTTTTCCTATAAACCATATGCAGAGTTTCAATCGTGAACTTTTGGTTTAAGTAGAAGGACTTACGCACTGAACTATTTCATTCATCTATTATGCTGCATAGAAAACATGTTAAACAAGTAGGACATTTCGTACACACATAAAAAAAAACAGAAGGGAGTTTTATTCACACCCAATGGTTGATTAAACTTGCAAATGAAAAACAGGTTTACAATTTTTCTACATTCCAAAGTCAACATACATAACTATATGAAGAAGGTTCGAACGTCACTTATGATCCTACAAAACTTCAAGCACAAGAACTAGGTGCTTTCATTTGTATGAAATGAAGCATTTATCTTGTAGAAACATTGAACCGAAGGAACTATAAGCGATTTCATTGAGAAGTCAAGTTATATTTCATTTTCTACGCCATAGACAAAGATGTCATATAAAGTTGTATACTATGCAAAACAAAGAAATAAAAAATATTACAAAACCTGGAAATGATCTTCCTTTATGTTCTTCCACGCTCCAGCAGCACTTCGATATTTTTCAGATATGCATATTTTCTTACAAGCCTCCGGAGAACATCTTTTTCCATTTATAACCTCAAAGAGATGCTCTGCAATCTTTTCTATCCACATCCTTTCGTTCGTGTATCATAAGTGATCATTGAGTCTCTTCTTCAAAGATATGGTAGGATGTAATAAAGGCAGTTTGACACATTGTTATTCATATGGAAAGCGCTGATGTGTCTCTACTTGATGATTACTCTAGCATGATGAATCAACTTTGCCATGGTAGACTTAAATAGCGGCCTCTGTAAACGACGCTCCAAGAAATTCTCTCCTATTTTTGTTGTCAGCCCATAAGCAGTAGATGTCCTGCTGATTCTCATTAAACAGGTTACGATTGTCTTATCGTGTACGCATCCCTCCACAGCATACTTCTCCGATGCCTCCTTGTTGAAGTGTCAATTCTGCCACCGTAGAGGTAACCTTTGACTTTCACGTTCCCCTACAAGCACAGCAAGAGAAATCCTTGCCTTCAGTTCTTCCTCTGAGTATAACAGATGCACACCATCGAATTCCTGCGAGAAACTTCGCTTTTAAAATCTACTCCTTCTTCAGCAACTGTTTCCTCCACGAAGAACAATTCCCCGTTGTGAACACAACTTTCCAAGGAATCGCATTCTCTCCATAGATACAATTTGTTTTGGCAGTCTTGTCTGCTCTTCTGTAGCAGTTTTGCAATAGATAAATGATACTTCTTTAATAGAACATGTCAAAAAATAGAGCTCAGAGCGCCCCTATCGTCATCTTTCTTTTTCTTTCTCTTTGTTCCTTTTGATCTCTCTTGAGAGCGCCACTCGTGAATAGTCCCCCCCCCCAAGGAAAAAAAAACAGAGATCCAAATCTCCTTCCCCACTTTGAAGGTCTCCGAGCCTCTCTTCTCTTCCCAGCTTTTTGGCACCGCGAGAGTATATGCTTGTTTTAGCACAAATCTAGCAGCATATGTGGCACATACTCCCAAGGGAATGCATGCGGACCGCCCCCCTTTTCATGCACAAGTGCCTTCCTCCTTATGGAATGGAGTTTTCCCTTACTTTCCTTCCAAATGGATTCTGCGAACAACTAAAAAAAAAGCACAAGCGACCAAATGTTTTGGTCTGACCCTTTTTTGGTATTATCAAAAGTTTGAAGCACAGCAGCCTTCACACTCTATGATGATAAATGAATGCCTTTCATTTGAACAATAAATGGAACATTCAACAATAAAAAAATAAACTCCTTCTGTCAATGAGGAATGGACATATGTTCCTCCACAATACTCCATTAATAAGTAAGGGAGTTCTAGGAAAAGTAGAACAAGAATAATCTTCGTGAAGTTTGAAAATCTTCACGACAACATCATTGAAGAGATCATGACAACTTAATGTCTTGCAATTAAGAAAACCTCACCATGACCCTCTTTATCAATATCAAAGTCTTTATAAAAAAATGTAACCATTATATCAATGACCACATCGGTGTACATAAGTGATATCCATATAAGTGTACGTCTATGTGCTTAGTATATGCTATAAAATGACAAGAAAAGTCTAAATTTAGAGCACAAACACTAGCCAACAACACCTACAAGTGTTTTTCAACTTCGTTCTTTAGACCCAAAAAACTTGCAAAAACTTTTGGTGGCTACTCCCACCACAACTAAAAGCCTTCAACACTCAAGAGCTGGAAATTCAGTATAAAGTTGAATGTACACTACCAAGAAGACACAATCTCAAGTGCCTGTAGTGTCAATATTGATCTTTAGACCAATCTTTCCACCTATGTATCTGAAACTATCCCAAGATTGCAAAATGAACTTCTCATTTTCCCCAATTTTGCACCCAAGGAAACTCTCATAACATCAATGCAAAGATCCGAAGAAGATCCTTTGGAGGATCCAAAATAATATTAGCCTTAAGTATCTTCACTCCTACAATCACCAAGAAATTATGGATTAGGGGTAGGGAAACATGCTAGTTAAGCAAACCTTGGGGGGAGTACTACTAGAATGGGTGGCCTCTTGAGAAGTACTAGTATTTTGTGTTCCTTGATTGTTGAAGTCCTTCCTCGTGCATAGCCAATGGTGCCAAAAATGACTTAGGTGACTCGAATGAAAAGGTATGCCAAGGTCTATGCCTTGATCACTGCCTTGGTCGAAAGCCTTAGAGGAAGCCACTACAAGCCACAAAGTCTTGAGAACCATCGGTGGTCACACAATAACAAAAACCTTTTGTTGCAAACTTCTCTAGCACTAGTGAAGTGGTGCAATGGTGATGCAACACGGTGCATTCCTCGTAAAGAGAGCTTCACAATGATGGTCCCATAATAGAGATTCAAAATCTAGGGGATGCGCATGAAACTCTGCACAAACTTGCAAAATATGTAGACACTACATAGTAAACAAAAAACCCAAAAAAAAAGTCTAAGGTTTTACAAATGTGATCAAACTTAGAGTCTATGGTTGACCATGTCACTATATGTTTTATTAAAGAACATATATAAAAGTATCCTATGGACATTTGTACTCTCACATGGACACTATCAATAACAACAAATATAATTGTTTAAAAGAATGTACCCCATATTTTTTATTATATAGAGATCTAAAACATAAATTTCAAATAAAACTAATTTTCTTTATATTAATTTTTTTATGTATTTAAAATTTTTTATTTGTTTTGATTATGTGTTTATTTTTATTTATTTAAATTTAGTTTATCTATGCGTAACCAATTCTGATTTTAAGTCCATCGGATTCGAATTTTTATTATTTGAATATCTTTAAATATATTTAAATTATTTTTTAGACAATATTTATTTATGAATTTATCTTCAATAAAGTAAATGATTAATCTTTCTCTCTCCCACATTATTTTGATCCCACAAAATCTTGCTCTCTCCCACATTATCATGCGTATGCAATACACTATCCCTTTGTTATTCACGAGTACCACTTCGCTAAAAGTGTTGCATTAAATTAAGTTTTAAGTTAAATTTTAAATTATGAATCGCTCATACACATAAAGATTGCGCTGAAAGTGTTGCATTAGATAAGAGTTAGAGTAAAATTTTACTAATTAAAAACTCACACACATAAAGATTGGTGGCATGTGCATGAACGAAAATGCTAGATTAAATTATTTTGTCGTTAAATTTTAATTTATACCGGAGTTAAATCATAAACATAAAGAATGATGACATGAGGATTCGAACTCAATGCTAAAGAGTGCAAAATCGTAGTTTCATATTATATATATATATATATATATATATATATATATATATATATATATATATATATATATATATATATATATATATATATATATATATATATATATATGTATATATATATGTGTGTGTGTGTGTACCAAACTTGGAGTTGCTTGTTTTTGTGGTTTTGAAGAACTGAAAATATATTTTCATTGTGATGTGTACAAAGACACTAATGTATGATGGGACCCTTTTTTTCCTCTCACTTTGTATATATGTCCATAGCTTGGGCTATTTGTACATTACACACTTTTTAATATCATTGTGTGTTTGCTCCTATGTTTCTTCTTTGTTGTGCTATTTTTTTGTTTATTGGTTGCTCTCTAATCTCCAATAGTTGGTTCCAAAGTAGGCCAGCTTTTTTTTTAAGTGTTTTGTCCACATCTTTTGCTCATTGTTTAAATTTCTATAGAATATGGTGAGCATTCTCAAGTACATGAGTAATATGAAAAAGCTTGAATATTTCCATGCCATTAAAGATTACATTTGGAGTTAATATGGCCTCTATTCACACTATCAAGTGTAGCACATCTTTGTGTCCTTATTTGTTCATCTTTTAAATGTTTTCACTTGCTTGTAAAGGCATCCCAACGTTTTTTGTAGGTGTACCAAAACTCTACAAGGTACTTTTATTAATTTTTGTTGAAAATACTCACTTTTTCCTATTAGGGTATATTCATTGTTCATGGCTAATAATAAATATACAATCTTCCATATGTTGATCATTAATGGCCAACTATCCATTGTGATGATATATGAGGTCTCATGTCTTGGTAGAAAAAAGCTTATGGAACATCATGCTAGGTGTTGAAATACATCCTATTGTTAATTACAAATATCACAAATTATGTAGCTCATGTTGGTAGTGTTGAGAATGCCACGAGTTCTATTTTGAAAATAATTCTTATTTTTGACATGTCAAGTGTTCTATTAGCGCCCCCAATCACTACAAGGAAACTTGGATGGGATGGTGGAGATGCATAGGTGCATGCATTAGTTTCTTTGTTTATCAAAAAGACCATTATCTTGCACATTCATTCATGTAAAATAGTAAAGAATGATTGGAGTAGTCTTGCCACATTATATCAAGTAAGAAGCAAGATTTCAAAATTGACCCTCTTTGAATTGATCTACACATCATAGTGCTTGAGGTCCTACTATTAAAAGCTCATGTTCTTATATCACACTACATAAAGGCTTTTCAAGATGCATTCAAAAAATGGAAATTTTCAAGAATCATCTAGTTATTTTTGCAAATGATCCATAGTAGTAAGAAAAAGTTATTTAACATCTACAGGTAACTTAAGTGGGGTTGGCACCCAAAGGTTAATCATGAAACTATATACTCTCAAACATAACCATATGTCTTAATGAGAAGTAATTTTCCATGTGGATCAAGTTCATTGAGGACCTTCTTAGAAACATAACCGACAACATTATGAGGGGAGACAATGTGTAGGGGGAGATAAATGTAGCATGAAAGAAAGAAAAAAAAGTAGTGGTGCTTGTAAAGTGGAGAGGAGGATATCAATTTCACTTTGAAGCTACCAAGGTTTTTTTCTCCAAAATATTTGTAATCTAGAAAGATGGCTATGTAACGAGCATTCCTTCTAAAAATGAAAATTCTTCCAAACTTTCTGATTGCCTTTGAACATTTTGGAACAAAACTAAGAGCTTTAGGTAAATATTTTTGGCTAAAATTTACTCTTAAGTTTGGACCCCATGAAAGAAAAGATCCCTTCTTTGCAAAAGAATCTTTATCATTTTGAATAGAAGTGGCTTATTTTTTAAAAAAATATTAGTTCTTCTTACATAATTTTCTCTTTTTCTATGTTTTTGAGTGTATGGTATGCTTGGGAATGGTATACATTGAGTTTTCTACCCCTATCTTTTTATACAGCCATTTAATGTGTGAGTTTTCTTGCATGAGCTTATTTTTATAGTAGGCATGCCTAAGTGACTACTCATAGTTGAATGTCTTTTGACACATGTACCATTTTTTGCTTACTCTAACATATTTGTGTAGATATCTTTTAGAGCTTCCAATGGAAGTATTTGATCCAAGAATCAATATAATAATTTTTTTTTGTGT
The DNA here is from genome assembly GCA_020310875.1 of Ceratopteris richardii. Classification (NCBI taxonomy): domain Eukaryota; kingdom Viridiplantae; phylum Streptophyta; class Polypodiopsida; order Polypodiales; family Pteridaceae; genus Ceratopteris; species Ceratopteris richardii. The sequence goes on along the minus strand of CM035417.1, from coordinate 172,105,851 downwards.
TGGTTGTCTTATTCTAGCCATATGTTGATCTTCTTGAGATTGGAATAACATAAAACTTGGAAATTGTTTGCTTCCTTTTGTCTCCACCATCACATTTTTTTCAACAACCTCCATACTTGGACTGAAAATTTAGGTGAGCCACTTATCAACCACCACTTTACTTTGTCTATAGTAATCCATGTTTCTGATTGTGTGGACTTTTCACAACACAAGAAGCTCCTTTTTCAAGTATATATACATATTAACAACTGTCTTGTGCATGTTCCTTTTTCAAGTATATATACATATTAACAAGTGTCTTGTGCATGTTGATGCATATGTCGGTATGCATGTATGTATATACATATAGGCGCATCAATTTGGGTTTGTATTTATGAATGTAATGTGCATAGGTGGTTATGCATTGATGGAAAGATAGAGAAGCCATTTTGGGGTGAACAAATGGATAATCATAGAAGCTTGAGAATATGTTTCATTTACATATATAATAATGATTAGCGCATCTCATTTACATATCACTTTTATATTCTCTATTTAGAAGTTAAAAATGAGCACATAGATACATTTTTATGAAGGATTTATCCTAATTATGTTATCAGATCTGCATATTCCACTTTTTCCATGTAATTTGAGTGGATATAGTTGGAGTTTATCTCAATTTTATGTTGGTAGATTATCATGTTATTTCTATAGGTTGTACAACCTACTACTTGTTCATTTATATCTTATTTCATTCACATTGAATTTCTTAACACTAGTTTGGTACCAAAACAGGACACTTAAGTGTCCTTTTTTGACAATTTTCCAAAAAATCACATACCTTCTACAAAGAGAATTTGAAAAAATCCTTTAACACACATATTAAATATAATTCAAAGGTTAATGCAAAAATATAAAACACAATAAATCATGTTTTGTGTTCATGTAAATAGCCTCTCAACATGCTATGGTAGTAAACAAGTTGAAAATTCCTGATCAAATGTATTTTTATCAAAAGAAAAAAATTCATCATATGAAAGAAAAAATTATACACATTCCTTGAAACATAGATCACATGGTATGAGCCTCAAAATCACTTAGAAAAATCATTTCAATTCAAATAAAATCAATTATTTTGACTCTGTACACCAAAAACAGCAACTAGTTCTAATTATGGTTCAAACAAACTTATGGGAATCCATAGAAGTGTACAAATGTGCCAACAATCAAACAAGTTATGAAGACAACAACCAAGGTATACACATATAAAATCAACTCATATGACTCTAGTCACCAAAAATAGAAAACTAAAGCCAATAGATGACTCAAAAGAATTCATGGACATCATTCAAGGTGTACACATTCAAGTTACCAAGTAAAAAATGTGTGACATAACAAACCAAAGCTTACATATACGAGGCTAAATAATTTATTGAAATCCACCAAAATTTTCATGTCTTTGGAGAGAACCAAGAATCTTTTGTTGTGTGGGCATCAACCAAATTCTATACATACAATCATGAATAGTTTATGGACACATACTCAAAAGCCTTTGATATAATCTTTGATATCATAAAATGATAAGGATCATTTGAAAACATTTCATCATTTCCATCATGGATGCCATCTTCTTTTTGTCAAATGAAATATGTATGCCAATTATTTTCATTCTTATCACAATCACCATTGCGGATCACATATTATTTGACGAGATTAAGAATGAAATATGGCATGAAAGCATATTTTGGAAGGTTTAATACTTAGAATATCATTTAAATAATTGTTATTTTTCATCATAATTTTTTATTCCACCTTTGGAGCTATGTTCTTTTTGTGAACATATAAATATATGCTTTGCCAATTCAGCATGAAAGTTAGCACCAAATGGAATGGCTACTAGTTCAAAGTGGAGGCCTTCTAACTTTGAATAAAAATATGCATTCAATTAGTATGAAGGTTATCCATTGATAACTTGCCAATCCTCAACAATCTCACTTACACACAAGTTATAGTGAGCCATTCTTTAAAAGGTGCGATAAATGGCAGTGCTCTAGAGAAGACAAGGTTTGAGTCCATGTTTATCACTTATGTAAGTCTTCAACCTTCTCCAAAGATCCCTACACACTTGATTTACACTAACAAAGTCCATGAATAGCTTTCAATTTCCTAAAACATATCCAATTTGTCAAAATGTTTGAATTGTGTTATTTTTTTAGTTATACAAAAAGTTGATTTTTCAAAAATCCCCATTTTCTTCTTCATTTAATAACACATGTGAAGTTTTAAAATGTCAAAGATTATATTTTTCTATAAAAGTACATAATGTGGGCTATCAAATCCAAGTGAGTATGCCACCAAAGCCTCAAGGGTGTCATCAAGAAAAATCAATCAATTTGGTGTAAAAGCAGGACACTTAAGTGTCTGAGGACACTCAAGTGTCCTAGTACAGAACTAGTGTTAATGCCCTGGAATTAGCATCTATATCCAAGAAGTTTATCAAAGAGAAAGAGGACCCATGTCATATGAATAGAGCTAATCCATCCCACTTAAGCAACCTTTTGATAAGCTTCTTGAGTTGGTAAGGACTACTGACCTCCATACCTTTCCCCTCCAGTTTAACAACAATAAAGAGTGCCTCTCATCTCAAGCCTTCTTATCCATTCATTCAAATCCTAGGGTCTAGGACCTTACTTCAAACATTTCCTTCCCCTTAGTTCCATGTTTGGCCTCAAAATTGCATTAGACAGCATATGGGAGAATTTATTTGATGGTCACTCCCATTGGCCCCTATGTAGAATGTACATATTCATATATTAGAACCTAGACACAGACATGTGAGAGATAATAACATCCCATCACTTTCCACCCAACTAGCTACTATGTCGATCATCTATTAGAACCTAGAAACACACATGTGAGAGAGAATGACATTGAACTTTCCATCCAACTAGCTACTATATATATTCTTGAAATAACAATGACCTCTGGAGTTAACCAAAATCCGCATATGCAAGTGCAAAATCCACCACTAGTTTGACACACCTCAGAGGAATGTAACTGAGTTTTCTTGTGTTAGGTACACTCATCACTTGAGTTAAGTCCCACTATACTCAAGTAAACTCAAGTGGATGCTTCTAGAATGCTCTAGAGATTATTTAGGTGAAACAATCTCCTATTCCTAAGAGTTGAACCCAAGACCTCCTCCTCATCCTTGAATCTTCACCACTAGGCTAAGTAAATAATTTCACCACTAAAACTATATAATAGCATTAAATTGAGCCCATGGTCCAAACTGAGGAGCAATATAGTTTTCATCTCTTTAGTTCTTCTCTTTAATCAGAAGGATAAACGTGATCTAAAAAGAAGGGAATCCATGTGTGGTATGATGCATGCCCAAAACATAATAATCACCATCTAGTTTTACACTTGATAGAATAAATCTAATGCAAACTATGGATCATAATGATAAGTTGGATAAAAGTGGACCTCTTTCTAGAGCCACCTTTAACCAACATCCACTGACTTTTTTCTAGACTAGAGGACTACTATGTCCAATCTGGGCTTTAGAGTCCTAGTAGAATATAAGAAAGAATTGTTTCCATCAGGTTCTCAATATAAATTTGACTAGACCAAAGAAAATCCTAAATGAACCTTACAACCATCCAAACTTTAGAACTCTTTCTCAAAGACTTGAACTTGATCTTGGGCATCCATCATTTTAAATACAGCATCCCATACCACCATACCCACTTTGATGCTAATGTGGAGCCTCATGTTATGGGCCACCAATCCCATGTTGGGGAGGTAAGGATCATGTGACCTTACCCCTATATTCATATATACATGATATATAGAGTGTTGTCTCAACGGAGATCATTATGTGGGTCTCCAAGCTCCTGTGCATGTGTGCACATCTCTTTTCTCTTCTCTCTACCTCCATCTCCTTTTTGCTCCTCTTGTTCTGCACACCAAAGCCCTTCATTGGTACCAGAGCATGTTGAAGGTTGGTGTGCAAGAAGCTTCAATGGAAGCTTAGGTCACAAGAAGTGAAAGTGCAAGTCGGCACCTCTCAACAATTGCTCTGTATTTTGGCCATAACTCGAGTTGCAAAGCTCGTATTAGTGTGTTTTAAAGTTTTATGCATAGCTGAGATAGAGGGCTACAACTTCATAGAAAGGTGTAGAACCTGCTTCAAAGTGCTAAATCACATATAAAAATAGGATTAGCGTTTTAGGGTTAAATATTTAAGATTAGAGTTTTAGGGTTTTAAATAGGATTAGGGTTTTAGGGTTAAATATTTAAGATTAGGGTTTTAGGGTTTTAGGTCTAGATATTTAAGATTAGGGTTTTAGGGTTTAGTATTTCAGATTTAAGTCTAATTCTTTCTGATTAGGGTTTTAGGATTTTAATATGTAGATAACATATATACACAAACACACATATACATATAATACATACATATATGTAGATACACATGCATACAAAAATATACATATTTTAGATTTAAATCTTTAAGATTAGGGTTTTAGGGTTATAACACCTACATAACATATATGCACACATACACATACACATATAATACATATATACATGTATATACACATGTATATAGAAATATACATATTTTAGGTCTAGATATTTAAGATTAGGGTTTTAGGATTTAGTATTTCATATTTAAATCTAAGTCTTTCGGATTAGGGTTTTAGGATTTTAATACATAGATAACATATATACACAAACACACATATACATATAATACATACATACATGTAGATACACATGCATACAAAAATATACATATTTTAGATTTAAATCTTTAAGATTAGGGTTTTAGGGTAATAACACCTACATAACATATATGCACACATACACATACACATGTAATACATATATACATGTATATGCACATGTATACAGAAATATACATATTTTAGGTCTACATATTTAAGATTAGGGTTTTAGGGTTTAGTATTTCAGATTTAAGTCTAAGTCTTTTTTATTAGGGTTTTAGGATTTTAATACGTAGATAACATATATACACAAGCACACATATACATATAATACATACATACATGTAGATACACATGCATACAAAAATATACATATTTTAGATTTAAATCTTTAAGATTAGGGTTTTAGGATTATAACACCTACATAAGATATATACACACATACACATGCACATGTAATACATATATACATGTATATACACATGTATACAGAAATATACATATTTTAGGTCTACATATTTAAGATTAAGGTTTTAGGGTTTAGTATTTCATATTTAAGTCTAAGTCTTTTTGATTAGGGTTTTAGGATTTTAATACGTAGATTACATATATACATAAACACACATATACATATAATACATACATACATGTAGATACACATGCATACAAAAATATACATATTTTAGATTTAAATCTTTAAGATTAGGGTTTTAGGTTTATAACACCTACATAAGATATATGCACACATACACATGCACGTGTAATTCATATATACATGTATATACACATGTATACAGAAATATACATATTTTAGGTCTACATATTTAAGATTAGGGTTTTAGGGTTTAGTATTTCAGATCTAGAATTTTAAGATTAGGGTTTTAATTAAATATATATAATTAAATATATAAAATTAAATATATAAAAATAGGATTACCTAAGGAAAAAAAATTTGAATATATAAATAAATATATATATATAAAATAAGATAATTATATACATAAATAAATATAAAAAGAACTAGTGTTTTAAATAATTTAATTAAATATATATAATTAAATATATAAAATTAAATATATAAAAATAGGATTACGTAAGGAAAAAAAATCTGAATATATGAATAAATATATATATAAAATAAGATAATTATATACATAAATAAATATAAAAAGAACTAGTGTTTTCAATAATTTAATTAAATATTTATAATTAAATATATAAAAATAGGATTACGTAAGAAAAAAAAATCTGAATATATAAATAAATATATATATAAAATAAGATAATTATATACATAAATAAATATAAAAAGAACTAGTGTTTTAAATAATTTAATTAAATATATATAATTAAATATAATTAAGTAAAGAAAAAATCTGAATATATAAATAAATATATAAATACACAAACACACATACTTATATACCTATCTATATTCACATATATATACATATACACATATATATACACATGCATACATATATATACATGTTTTAGTTCTAGGTCATTTAGATTAGGGTTTTAGGGTCTTAACACGTACATAACATATATACACACATACACATACACATATAATACATATATACATGTATATACACATGTGTATAGAAATATACATAATTTAGGTCTAGATCTTTAAAATTAGGGTTTTAGGGTTTAGGCATACATATAACTTAATTAAGAGGAAAAAAATTTGAATAAATAAATAAATATATATATATAATAGGATCAATCAAGAAAAAATCCGAATATATAGATAAAATAGGATAGCTGTTGGGGGTTTCTTGGACAAGAAGGAGTTTGAGGGTTTGTAGGAGAAAAAGAAGATAATGGAAATGGAATAAAAATTCAAAATTTTAATGGGGCCCATACTTTCACCTGTGCGTACGCTTCACACAACTTCTCACTTCCTTTTAATTTTGCACAAGGGGGATTCACCTGAACCTTCCCGATTACTTTGAACACCCTTTTGACCTTAAGGGAATTATCCAAAATACTTCTCTGCAATACCTCTTGTCTTGACTTTGCTGGTTTCAACCTGCTAGGGCTCAACAGATGCCCACCACCTAATGTACTCTCTGACCCGGAGAGACAACAGACATGATACACGACATAGAGGGGAACATCGACTTGAGAACGTAGTGGAATAGCAGAAGGACATAGAGGGAACGAAAGCATGAAAATAGATAAGGAATGACTTTATTTATTAAGGAAGAAAACTCGAATGACCCGTTACTAAATTTGATTGATTCCGGATAATCCCGCTACAAAATTTATTGAACCCCGATAAGACAAATGCAGCCCTAATAAGACAATTGCAGAAGGATGAGAGATTATTGCACATCTATGGGAAGGGGGCTGCGAGAGGGGGGAGGGGGAGGGGGCCGCGAGGGGGGGCGGCGGGGGGGTCGTAGGGTGGGCGGGGGGGCGGAGGGGTGGGTGGGTGGGCGGGGGGGGGATGGAGGGGGGCTGCGAGGGGAGGGGGGGGGGGGAGGAGGAGGGGGGTCGCGAGGGGGGGATGGAGGGGGGGCTACGCGGGGCTGGGGGGGAAGGAGGGGGGGAAAGGGGGAGGGGGAGGGGCCCGAGGGGGGGAGGAGGGGGGGCTGCAGGGGGGGACTGAGGAGGGGGTGGGCGGGGGGGTGGGGCGGGTGGGTGGTGGGCGGGGGGGGCTTTGCGAGGGGGAGGGGGAGGGAAGGGGGAATGGGGGGCCACGGGCGAGGGGGGGGGGGGGGGGGGGGCGGGGGGGGGGGGAGGGGGGGCGGGGGGGGGGTGAGGGGGGGATGGGGGCGGGGGGGGAGGGGGGGAGGGGGGGGGGGGGGGGGGGGGGTGGGGGGCCGGGGGGGGGGGGGGTGGGGGGAGGTGGGGGTGGGCGGGGGGGGGGGGGGCCGGGGGGGGGGGGGGGGGGGGGGGGGGGGGGGGGGGGGGGTCGGGGGGGGGGGGGGGGGGGGGGGGGGGGGGGGGGGGGGGGGGGGGGGGGGGGGGGGGGGGGGGTGGGGGGGGGGGGGGGGGGGGGGGGGGGGGGGGGGGGTGGGGGGGGGGGGGGGGGGGGGGGGGGGGGGGGGGGGGGGGGGGGGGGGGGGGGGGGGGGGGGGGGGGGGGGGGGGGGGGGGGGGGGGGGGGGGGGGGGGGGGGGAGGGGGGGGGGGGGGGGGGGGGGGGGGGGGGGTGGGGGGGGGAGGGGGGGGGGGGGGGGGGGGGGGGGGGGGGGGGGGGGGGGGGGGGGGGGGGGGGGGGGGGGGGGGGGGGGGGGGGGGGGGGGGGGGGGGGGGGGGGGGGGGGGGGGGGGGGGGGGGGGGGGGGGGGGGGGGGGGGGGGGGTGGGGGGGGGGGGGGGGGGGGGGGCGGGGGGGGGGGGGGGGGGGGGGGGGGGGGGGGGGGGGGGGGGGGGGGGGGGGGGGGGGGGGGGGGGGGGGGGGGGGGGGGGGGGGGGGGGGGGGGGGGGGGGGGGGGGGGGGGGGGGGGGGGGGGGGGGGGGGGGGGGGGGGGGGGGGGGGGGGGGGGGGGGGGGGGGGGGGGGGGGGGGGGGGGGGGGGGGGGGTGGGGGGGGGGGGGGGGGGGGGGGGGGGGGGGGGGGGGGGGGGGGGGGGGGGGGGGGGGGGGGGGGGCGGGGGGGGGGGGGGGGGGGGGGGGGGGGGGGGGGGGGGGGGGGGGGGGGGGGGGGGGGGGGGGGGGGGGGGGGGGGGGGGGGGGGGGGGGGGGGGGGGGGGGGGGAGGGGGGGGGGGGGGGGGGGGGGGGGGGGGGGGGGGGGGGGGGGGGGGGGGGGGGGGGGGGCGGGGGGGGGGGGGGGGGGGGGGGGGGGGGGGGGGGGGGGGGGGGGGGGGGGGGGGGGGGGGGGGGGGGGGGGGGGGGGGGGGGGGGGGGGGGGGGGGGGGGGGGGGGGGGGGGGGGGGGGGGGGGGGGGGGGGGGGGGGGGGGTTGCG